>CM070641.1:41667383-42877139 GCA_036346575.1 Dendrocalamus sinicus | reverse complement strand
GTATAACATTGCCAACACAAGCTCAAATACAAAAGTCGACTTTATTACAATAAAAGGGCTTAAAGCCAAATTTCACAGTAGGATCAACAACCTTCAGATATATTACACAAAAAGAAACACCACAGGCATGCTTGAGCGGAGAACGGCCCTAATCCCAAGCTTTTTCCATTTCATAGAAAACCACTTCTTCGTCTTCACCTGGCTCCTTAAAGTTAGCAGTTTCTGTTTATATTTTTAAGCAAGTATGAGTACAACTACCATACTCAGCAAGTCACACGGAGCTTAACATTAACTACATGCATGGTATAACAAGTGAAGGGATAATAGGTTCATTATTTATGTAAATGCAGTTTTATTTAAGAAAACTTGAAAAGTAACTCCATTAAGTAAAGGGGTTTTCAAGCGTGATTAATATCCAACATTACCAAACCATTCTCAATCCTACTTATGCCTTGCTGCTGGAATCACCTAATAAACACAGCTTCATTTACCGGAAGCACGGCGTATTCGAATACAATTATTTATGACTCTGCAGAGTTGCCCTGCTTTACCCACAAGATCTCTCAACTCCCGCGACTGAGTTAAAAGAACAAGGTTGTCCACTGCTCAATTCTTTATATAGCCTCCACCCAGTAGGTCCTAATTCCCCATAAGCTCGGACGACCTCACGGATCTCATCCGACTCATAGCAATCCTACTGTTGTATGGTTAACCACCTCCCATACGAACTCACCCTCGGACTCCCCCCGTCAGTTGCAGAGGCTCAATTGAACTTGAGCAGTTATTAAACCAGGTTTGACAAAATCAACGCTTGTGGTTGGGCGGATACTATGTTCTTTACTCAGCATAAGGGTCTAGTCCTTATATTTTCCCTGAGGCATTATCTATGCACAAACCCATATTCAGTACCTTCCTATACTGCCACCAATCCACAACCAAGCTTCCACCCTAGGATAAAGTCTTCGGATCCACGATCCTCGCTTACCCTAGATCCATCTTTTCAGAACTCTAAATAAATACTAAAAGCCTTAACAGTGAAAAGATTTTAGTGAATTCCTAAACTACCATGTTTATAGCATTATTATATTTATTACTACTATGTTTGTCAACATGAATATGGTCATCAATTTAAACGGGGCTTTTTCGGGTGGTAGGTCATAACTAATAAATCATGTCATTCTAAACAGTAATTATACGCAAAATAATGACTTAAAATAACATAATGAAAATACTGCTAAATAAATAATAACGACAAAATAGGCTCAACATGATCAAAGTATGCGCGACTTGCCTTGCGAGTCTATGATTTCAACGAGTTCAAATTCCTCGGGGGGCTGGATCTGGGCTTGAGCTTCTCCCTCCTGGTCCTGCGAATCCTCGACTCCGGAAGCTAGCGCAATTCAAATAAAATAAATCAATTCCATGCCGAAGGAATGAGCTAGGAATAAAGAAATAAAATCCGATAAAATTCAAATAAATTGGGATTTGGGCTTATAGGAGGGTCAAATGGATAAATGGGCCTTGGATTTGGGTTGGTGGGCTCGAAACGAATCCGGAGAGTATAAACTTGTATTTTACGGTTTTGGGTCGGGTTACTGTTCATTGGGCTCGGCTGGTACTGTTCCTCGGGCTCGGTTGGTTTCGGCGAGGTGGTTCGGTGCGACCGAGTGAGTTTGGGTGCGGTAGGTTGGAACGGGTGTGGCTGGTTTGGTGGATGAACTCGGTTCAACCGAGTTGGTTGGGTCCAGTCGGAGTCACTGCGCACGTGGCTCGGTCGGGTGTGACCGGTGCGGGCGGCGTGGTTCGGCTCGACCGAATGGAGGCGGCCCGGGTCGGAGGAACAGTGCCGTCCTCCTCCTCCTGTTCGGGCGCGCGCAGAGGAACAGAGGAGAGGGGTGGCGACCGGTGGTGGGGCTAGGGTGAACGGCGACGGGCGTGGAGGATATGGGCGTGTTCGTGGGACCATGGGGAACCCATTTTGGGCGGTGGCTGGGCCGGTGGAGGTGCAATCGCCGGCGGCGAGCTCCTCCATTTTGCGGCTCTTTTTGAGATTGCGGGCTCATGGTAGCTTTCTAGGGCAATTAAGCCGGTGCTAGGGCATCACTGGGGTCTGGGTGAGCGTGGAGAAGAGTTGGCCGAAGCTCGGGAAGTCTAGTTAGGGCTGGCCACGGTGGACGGTTGGCGGCGGAGAGGTGCTCACGGCGTCGGGGAGGACAGGGGCTTAGGAAGCTCGGGCAATGGGTCGGCAGTGTTTTTGGGGGCTTGAGGATGCCATGGGTGAAAGCAATTGGAAAGTGAGAGCTCAGGGATGTGAAATTGAGCTAGGGCTCGGATTTAGGGCCGAATTACCGGCAATGGAGGTGGGTGGGGGAAGCTTTGGGGCATCGGGCGGGTTGCAGGGGTTGGTGTTTGCGGCTAGGGTGCTTGGCCCTTAAATAGTGCGGCCAAAGGCGGTTCGGCACCGTGCTTATCCCATGGCGACCATGGCGCGTGGCGGCCGACGGCGATGCCACGGCTTGGGGTTAGGTTGGGGCGTCAGGGCGGCAGAGGGGAGGTGTAAAGAGAGGTTTGTCCGCGCGGTGGAGGTGGCGACATCCATTGGCGTGGAGTGGCGGTGGCGCGCGTAGAGGAGGTGGGCGGCGGTAAAGCTGGGCTGGGCAGCGGCAAAAGCTGGGGCACGGCGCTGCGGCGGGCTGGCGTGGCGTGCCACGGGGTCTGGGGTGGCCGTCCAACAGGGTAAAGGTGGCGGGAGAGGCGCTGGCGTGGGAGGTCACGCAGAGGGTGTGAGCGGGGGCGGAATGAAGTGACGGTGGAGATTTTCGGACATGTAACATTGGCAACAGTGCTCTCCCTCCCCAAACTGATTAATGGCAATGAATTGGACAATTGAGCATTGAGATTAGTGGGAAATAGGGTGAGGATTTGGGAGAACAAAACAAAAACAAGAATTGAGCTAAATTTCAAATTTTTGAACGTTTTCAGATTTTGGTTTTTGTTTCACTTACTCTACATGCAAACATCTACATCCATTTCTCGAGCAAGCAAGAGAGCAATAAAACACCAAAACTAAAGCCAACAAATTCAGTTCCTATTCTTTTTGATACGGCTGATGATTTCTAACTATAACTGATAGGTCTGGTAAATAATACCGATTAATATAATCTGAAGCAAAAAAAACTAATTAAAAAGTTGAAAAGAACATAGCCTCGCAAATTTGTGACACTTTTTCGGTGAACACGGCAACTTGGGTTTGCCTAGCAGTTTCGCCCACGGAGGCACGGGGAGCGTTTTCGTTTTGTGGGATGCGGAGTGGACACCGGAGGTTACTCGCCTTGCATGGCCTGCATGTTGTTTTCCGGCTTAGCCTTCTACATCCCTCACCGCCGCAGCACACCAACACTGAACGTAGCGGCAAAGCGTGCGTACTTGGCTACGTGCAAATTGAGTGGCCCAGAAACTGCCGTTTCTCCATTGAGTTGAACCTGTAGAAACTGATGGATATTCTTGTTTTGTGACTTTCCTTTGAACTAATTAGGTCATCTTTTTATTGGCTTTTAAAAGCTATTTTTTATAATAAATATCATTTTTACAGTACATAGATTTTAAACATAGTGTTTTTAATGTGGAGTCTACTAGTCGATTATAATATATACTATAGTAATTTTATTTATATCATTCAAAATCACGCGTGAGTATTTTTTTATAAGTTTCTTTATAAGTTGTTACTATTTATAAGCTAAAGTAAAAAATCAATATAAATGGATCCGTAGTATCGTTTGATGACATATTGACATCCGAACTCACGACGGTGCAACATAGTTCTTGTGCGCAGAAAATCGTGTCCTCGTTCTACAACCTCATTCCAAACTTTTTTTTTTCTTCTTTAACGCACGATGTTTAAAGACAGCCACAGAATTCAGAGTGGCTCATGCTCATGCCAGGAGGCCGGAGGTGTCCCTCTGCAGATGTCTCAGGTGTCGTGTTCGGCGTGGCCCACACAGACGGACTACGCACTGATGTGTCTTCCATGGGCAAACCGGATCCGAACACTCAGCTGTCAGCTCGACCATTAATTGGAGATGGCACACCATTTCTATTGGAATAGTACCATTCTTCGGGTGGGTTTTTTTAGGACATATACTTTTAATTTTTAGCTAAAAATTTAGAATATTAGATTGTTTGTGAGAATCAGTATACAGAAAGAAATAGTCATATATAATTTTAACTAATATAGTTAAACTTAGTATAGTTTATACTATAATCTATCTATAGACCCACCTTAAAAATATACCGTTTAAAAACTAATTATTGTAGCAAATAAAAGCCAAAGTTTAAGCCGAGTCCTCCTGGATACACCCTTCTTCTGTTCAAATTTGAAGTCTCGCAAAAAGAATGATTTCGGACCCTTTTTAAACGGTCTTAGCTTTTAACTTTTGGTTTAATTAAACTAGAAATCACTTTGAACACATTGATTTTTAAGTTTAGCTTATTTTAGCTTTTTTTGACCTTTTTGACTTATCTTTTTCCCTTATTCCTTTGCATTGTTCGTGATGATATAAGGGTTTTTTATTTTCTTTTAATTGAATGACTTACAAAAAAAACTAACAGTCGCTACAGTGCAATTTTAGTCAAAAGTCAACCATCAAAGCTAGAAGCTTAAAATCTTTAGAGCGGGCCCAAAGTTAATTTTCTGCCTAACAAATGCGTTTCCACAGTTTCTGCCTCTAATGTTAAAAAGAAAATCCTGCCTATGAAGTTAGAGATGCACATTTTTGTCCATGAGTATGCTCCCAATTCAACTTGCCTATCTGGCCAAAAAGAAGCAAAAAAAAAAAATCAACTTGCCAATCAAAAGATCTGAGTGTTCGAACCCGGTGCTATTTTACATCAATGTTATCATGATCTGAGTGCAAGATTCCTTTCGTTTTTTAAACCTGATCCTGCTTTTGTGCCGATTCAAGATCTAGTGATCTACGAGAGTAGTATATGTTTGGTATTCAGGTCAAATTTGTTCTACAATATTTCGGTTAGTATTCAGATGCATGTGCATGTTAGTACAAAAAAGAAAATAAATAACACTAGGATTAACATGCTCTCCCTTGGAGCACATAATAATTTATGGAAAAGAAACGTTCAATACGCCCCTAGAAAATGATAGGCAAGCTCTGGTGGCGTGTAGCTTCTGCTCAACAGTCTATGGTTCCATGTTGCGCATCATGGAATAGATCAGGTCGGGCCTACAATAAACAAGCATGAAAATGACCCGAAGGTATTCGTAGCGATATAATGTAGTAAAATCAAACATCCCATTAGCATAATTAACTATATATGTCTCTCTCAAGAAATAATTAGCCATGGTTTTTGTCAAGGCACTTTATCCTAGCTAAAGTAAAGCATCAGGGCCATGGTCAAGATAGAAAGAAGAGAATGCAAATTTGTTCCTTTCTTCACCGGGCAACAAACTGCTATTCCTTGTTGCTGTTGCCACTCTTAAGAGGTTGCTCGAGTTGTGCATGTTTCCCACTGTTGATCTCGACACGCTGCTTAAGTTCCCATTTGAAACACAGTCATTCGACAGAAAAGAAATTAATTTCAGCGTTTCAAACGAGGCTTTATTATACTCGGTAAATTTCCGGACTCGTTGAAGTACTAATGGCGTAACCTTGAACCACCACCCAAGGATCTGCCATCGTCCCATTTAGAGTCAGGTTTTTTAGCTTGATCAAAAATCAGAACGGAGTATATGTCTCAGGCACAACCAAACAGTGTCGATTGGTTGGGATGCAGTTAGCAGTTGGGAGTTGGGACTTGGGAGTGCACCTGGTACTACCACTAGTAGTAGGAGTGGTACAAAGTTTGCAATGGCCCCCTTAATGCACGGCCCCATTGACCCGCAACATTTCACTTTCAATATTCTCTCTCTCTCTCTCTCTCATGCAATATAAATATAAATCCAAATCAAATATACGCACGGAGCAAAAAAATTAAATATAAGAAAATTATAATTTGGGACAGATGGAGCAGTACCCATTGCCGTTTAAGGTGTAGGCGTACTTACATGCTGCCTGGTGTTAGGAGATCCTTAATTGCTGAACATGTACGCCTATCCTACTCCACTAGTACCAGGCTACCAGCACTCGTGCTGAACGATCCGTAGTTAATACTACATGACAATTAGAAAAGAAACATACTACAAATCAATGCAATAGTACTACTGCATGATCTTGAAATTTTTTTCGCCAGTTAGCTTCATTTGCAGCGTATTAATTTCGTCGGACATGAAGCGCTGTGGGCTCCCTTTCGGTTGGATTCTCCTGGTAGGCCTAGGTGAACCTAAACTTGAGTTTGGGCCTGCGCAGGGCATCTCCAATGATCTGAGTCAGCTAGCTATATACATATACACATCAGTATATATCCTATGTGGAGGAAAGAGAGTATGCAAAAAAAATCGAGCCAGCTCTTCCTTAAGCACTAGTCTATAACGCCAAACAAGACAGCCTCTATAAATTCTGTGTGTGTATGTAGGTATCAAATAGCTATCCTTATAGATAGTTTTTTAGAATGCTAGCTTTAGTGTGTACTATATAAATGATGTGGAAGTCTTAGAGCAAGTCCAATAATAGAGCCAAGTGTTTGGCTATAAGTCAAGTTATAAGAGCCAAGTTATACAATAATTTGTCTTCTATTTGTCTACAAAAGGTTTTTTTATTATTATGTGGTGCCATGTCTCACATTCTCTTTTCTATTCCTCCTCACATACATTTTTATCTAGGCCCACCACTGCATAGGCTCCCGTGCCCAGCTTGTTGCTTGCATGAGAGCCAAGCTCTCATCTCTCTCCTCTCTTCTCTCCTCCACATCAGTAAAAAATACTGACTAGCTTGGCTATAAGACCATTATTGTACTTGCTCTTATAGTTAGTTGCTAGCTATAACCATTGGAGATATTCTAACTATGGTCTTTGATAAACCCTTTCAAATTAAAAAAAAAGCATGGTGAGGACCGAGCAAGCTCGGTTGGCGAGCTTCCTGTCGTGCGAGTTGTCCATCCATGTTTAATCCGGCTCAGGTTGTCTCACCTCATGTACACATATGTATTAAATAAAAAAGTATATATCTATATTTTATAAGGTATTGAATAAATTCAGATTTATACAGTAGTCTTTGCTTAAATCTTAACATATGTTTCAGTAAAACGCATACACACATATGTATGTACGGTGTAAGTGACGAGCTTAAGCATGCGTCCTCTGTTGTAATATAAAAAAAGCATGGTAAAGCAATAGTCGCCGCATCATCACATAATCGGATCAACAGCCGCTTATATTTTCCAAACAATACGTTGTATTGTATCATTAACACGACCAACTAATCTCAGCAAATCACACGGAAACCGACACACGATTAACCAGTCACACACGGTATAAACACACACACACTGCATGCGCCTCTCCATCTCGGGAATTAATCACGATCAAGTTAACCGGACATCAAAGGTGTCTACAACCCCGCCGTTTGTACTCTCGCCAATCGGATCAGGCCCTTCAACTCCCTCCCTGTATAGCGAGCAGGTAGAAGAGCTGCGTCGCCGTGAGTATGATGGTGAACGCCTCCATGGTTATCTACAAAGAAGAAAAAATCAAGACCATACCACACAGGTAATAACGTGTCACAATCCTAGTTACAACTCGATCCGTACGTGCGATGATACAAAATAGTGTGTTTGTCGATCTTACCAATCTGGCATTCCTGCCGTGCAGGTCAATCTCCTTAATAGCCAATCTGGAGCGCACAAGAGGTTACCCAACAAACACAGCCAGGAAAAACGATACATGCATAGAACACAAAAAGTGATAGCAAATTAATTAGCATGTAGTCGTATTCGTGGGACACGGGTCAAATAAAGTCGTGTCATGTATATATATACCCCATGGCAACCACGGTGAGCGCCCAGGCCATGAACCCGGAGGATGCTGCCGCCGGTAGGCTCTCGTGGGTCCACGCCCGGACATGGTAGAACCCTGCAAGCGCCGCCGCGGCGCCGACCACTCCGGCGATCACCGCAAAGATGACGAAGAACCCGGTCGCCGCGTTCCCCATCGGGAAGTAGATCGGCGAGAAGTGCGCCGGCAGCGCCAGCCCGGACCCTGTAGGCACGTACATACGCTCAAAGAATTAGTAAGGCAGTACAGGCCGGTCGTTAGGAAGTAGATATACTGTTCTGTTCTACTAGACAACTAGACTACTACCTTTTAAATAACTAGCAGCGGATACATCAACCATATGCATGCATCTCTCGATAACATTGTCACAGTACGTACCTATGAAGAAGCCGTAGTTGATGGCGTGGTTGATGGCCCAGCCCCCGATCGCCGCGACGATGACATACATGCAGAAGTTGAGCATCAGGAGAAGGCCGGCCACCGGCTTCAGCCCCGCGTTCGCCATATGTGCTCGTAATTAACTCTTTCACAGGCTAATAGTTAGCTACGTACGTCGTGCTATGCGCTACGTACAATTTCTACTAGTTTCAGGCGGCACACAGATCGCACCAGCAGCTGCGCCTCATATATACACGCATGATCAATGGACGACGCAAGTGCTATTTACTGGCAAGACGGCATACGTACGTGTAGCTGGCTAGCTTTGTTCCTTGCTTCCATTGGCTGCATGAACAGCCAAATGCGTGTGGGGCTTACGTTAAGTTTGTGACAACGTGATGCTTAAGGCAGGAAGCAGCCGTCTTCAGCTCTCTCGGGTTTGTCAGGGATTCCGTTCGTCTGGAGGTTAAGAAGTGTAGGATCCAAGATGGCAACAAAGAAGGTAAATAATTTTTTAAAAGTTTTCTTCAAGTATTCACTTATCCTTTAGTCTCTGATAGCTGCAAAGCTATGAAGATTAGGATAGTAATCCTACTTACAATATGGAGAAACACGGTGTTGTACCACTGTGAAAAACTAGAGACTCAGAGCCGAGCAAAACTAGTCAGAAAACAACGTGATCGAATTTCGACTACGTGGTCGAAAGTTCAACAAAACTGAGCTCAACTTGATTGAAAATCAACGTAGTCGGATTTCGACAATGGTGGTCGACGACCAGACAGCGGTCTAGAACCAACGTGGTCGAAATGCGACTCGAGTGGTCGACGACCAGAGAGTAGTCGAAAACTATCGTAATCGAAAACCAACATGATCAAAACCAGTGCGATCGAAGACCAATGAGTAATCGAAAACCAACGCGGTCAAGACCAATATGATCATAACCTTCGCGGTTGATGACCAGGAGCCGTAGTCAGAAAACCAATTATGTAGATAATGACCAGAATAGTCATAACAGTTCAGAATATAACCCGAGTAGTCCATGACCAATGAGTGATCGAAACCAAGGTGGTCGAATCAAGTCGAAAACGACCAGGGAACTCAACCGGTGAATGGTTGAAAACCAGAGTAGTCGAAAACTAGGGACTACGGTACTATTGCTACAAAGCTTGCGGTACTACCGTTTCCAACAGAAGAACATGATTTTCAGCCCGACCACGAGAACCAAAATGATAGAAATTTCGATCGACTCAACCAAAAAACTATGAAACTTTGTACGCATGTTTCTTAAGGTCTCAGGAAGTTATTCCATTACAGTCTAATCACTAAGCACAGGCCGGTCAGATCGCTGGCTAATCTAACATGAGTACTCGAAGTCTATGACAAACGATTACAACACCCATGACTATCGATCGCGAAGTCTATGACTATCAACTACCGACTATCGATCATACGTGGTTGGTCAAGCACTGTAGCTTTCGACCATCGACTATCCGTGTCGATTTGCCGATTGGACCGTCCAACATACGACCGTTCGGATTGCCTATCACAGGGCCGATCGAACTACCGATTACCCAATGCTAATCAGACCGCCCGCCTACAAAGTCGAGGACCACGCCTCCGACTACTGTCAACTGTCGAAGACTGCCGGTCATACCGCCAAAATAAAGCGGTTAGACCGCTTAACCTGAAGATTCTAGTAGACAGCCCAACTAGAATGCAGTCTTTTGCAAAGCCCTTAAAAACCAAACTCAACATCTATAGATACTCTAATTTAAATATTAATTACTTATTATAATCATAAAGTGATCTTTACAAGATATTTAAAAAAATGACGGCCAGCTAGCTGGTGGAGGTGGGTCGGAGCTGGACAAGTACTAGCTTTTCCTGCCAGACATGCATGCATCGATCCTTCCAGTTGAGTTCAGTTCCCGCGCTTTATTCCTTCGCAACCGAAGAACCGCTGCTTTGGCCATCGAATCCGTGAATGTTTGCGAGGTGTTTAGATTGCGTGATGCTGCGTCGAGGGTACGTCTGGTAGATGCCAAAACATAGATATTCAGAGGAGGATACCGTGGTTCGGGCCGCCACAAAATCGATGGTTCTCAACAAAGTATGGCGAAGCACGCCCTCTTAACCCGGGGTGAAAAGCATAACCTGCGTACGTGTGCGCGCAGCAAATCCGGGTGGTGAAGGTACGCATAACCCAGGGTGAAAAGCATCGGTTATTCTGCCAGTTACGCTAGCATTGCTGCTGGCCCATGCAATCGCCCCATCTGGAAATTACTTTTCTAGCTAATAAAACCATCAAATTTATAAGATCTAAAAAAACCCTTCAAATTTATCTTGCCAAAAAAGGCATCAAATCTAGATTCCACTCATTTTGACTTAGTTTCTAGTTTATTTTTACTATTCCTAAATTTCATCTTTTCTGGTTTTTTAGCTTTTTTTAGCGTTTTTGCTAGTTCTTTTTTTATTCATTTGCATTGTTTGTGATGAGCTAATATTTTTTTCTATTTTTATTTTTTTAAATTTAATTATGCTAAATAAGTCACTATCAGTTATAATATAATTTCAACTATCTATGATGTAATTTTATCTTTTTTCGGTCTAACTGAGCAGGCTGTTATTCCTCCGGTTCGACTGGTAAGGGGAAACAAAGATAAATTAAGCGTTCTTTTTGTCAGATTTGAGTGGCAGGTGTGTACTGCCGCACCTTTTGCTGCTTTCGGTGCGGCCACTTTGACACATCGGTCGCTTTTTGTGGGACTGCTTCGTTCGGAAGAGAGGCGAGCAAATCTTTCGGAATTCGAAACGGCAGCGCTCTGTCGAAACTCGATCGAGCCATTTCGTTGCGCATTCTTCTTTCCTGTAGTAGCTTAGAGCAACTCTAAGAGAAGAGCTAAATTATTTTCTAAAGGTAAATTTAGCTATTATTGGAGAAAAAACGTCTCCAATAGACTCTGTAAATGACTCTCCAAATTTAGTAGCTCTCCATCCCTCCTCCTTCGCTCTCTATTTTTGGATAGCCTACCTCGCTCACCATCCAGCCTCTTGGCGCGGTCGGCATTTCCTTCCCGCACGCTGCGCCCCATTCCCGCGCGTATGTGACCTACCGCGCGCCCTCTAGTTTAGATAGCTTGTTGGAGTAGTCTTATTTTTTTGGGTGAGATTCATTTTAGAAAATAGCTAAATCACTAAATTTAGATACTTCTTTTGGCTAATCTTTTGGAGTTGCTCTTACTTATGCATTCTCTAGCGCGGGCGCACGGCCATTAGAGATTTAGAGCCCACTAGGCCGTCCGCGCGCGAACACCGACGCTCTCTCAAACACGGCGTAGCCCTCCAGCATCGAGGCCCATATACGTAAATAAATTGGGTGGGTGTTAGATGTTTCAATAGGTAAAATGAATTGTTTTATGTATTTGGTTTTGATGTTGTAACAGTTTTATCCATGGTGTTTCATGCATTAAGTGGGAATGGTTCAATGTTTCATATGTTTAGTTTTAATGTTTTAATAGTCTATCAATGATATTCAAATAAAATAAATAATATTAGTGGAAAAAATAGACGCGCTTTTAAAACAATTCAAAGGCTACCGGTGAAAACAATTAAAACATATTAGCAGAACAAATCAAGACAAGTACTTAAATAAACTAAAAAAATAATAAAAAAATAGTGAAAATAATGAATTGAGGAAAAAATGACATACGACGACATCCAACAAACAAGCTGCAACTAAAAATGAGAAGAAGCAATAAGAAAGAAAGGAAAAAAAGAAAAAACGAAAGAATGAAACATAGCAACTGGTAACTAGCGCGTCCTCCCAGCTGTCAATCCACGGAACACAACTCGCAGAGGACCACCACCGTCCAACTTGATCCACGCTATGCTGCAACAGGCCAACAGCAGTGCGCGCGTCAGCAAGGTGGGGTGACAGGGCCGAGGTGGGCGGCAGAAGCTCATTTCACTGAATGCGGCCCATATCAGCGAAGGCAATTCAAGATGCTTTTGTTTTCAATCCGAAAACTTTTAAACCGAGTGCCAAATTCACAATTCGTTTTGAACCATCACGTTTTTTAGATGAGATCTTCTACATAAAACCCTACTCGCATATATTTCAACTTAGTAATGGTATCACATGTTGCATGCACCATTGGATAAAAAGGGAATATTCTATGCATTACTTTTGAAATGTTCTAATAGTTTATGGACAATATTTTGGTGCATATCTTTTGAATTGGGTAGGGGATGAACCAGATGGGTGTTGGATGTTCCAGCAGATGATATAAAAATGTTCCACACAATTTATTTTGATGTTCAATAGTTTCATTTAGTTTTATTGTTCCAATAATTTATCGATGATGTTAGGGTGTGTTTGGTTGCTAAGATGGAGTGGGATGGGATGGGATGGGGATGAGATGAGATGGTTCCACAAAAAAAGTGAAACCACATGGTCCAGCATCTAAGAAGAATATTCTCTAAATTTGCACAAGCTCATCCCACTTTGGACCATTCCATCCCACCCCATCCCTCAAACCAAACACATGGAGAGGTTTGGTAAAAGGAACCATCACATTCCATCCACCCCATCCCAGCAACCAAACACATCCTTAGGAAGTCGGGACACATAAAAAATATCAGTGAAACAAATCAAGAAAACTAACTAGCTGAACAAAGTAAAAATATTGACAAAACAATGGTGAAAAAATGATACGAAGAAAAAACCTAGTATTACATCCAGCTAAAAAAAACTGCATCTAAACGAGGAGGAGGAAAAGAAAGGAAGAAAGAAAAAGAAAAAGAAAAAGAAGGCTGCATCACGCGTTACGCTAGGACCGCGATTCGCTCCACGGGCGATCGCGTGAATGCGCCTTCACCTACGCCGTCATACTCGCGAAGCGTCGCTTCTCGCCAGCTGCGGGCGCGTGAATGGGCCGTGGGCCCCGGCAACATAGCATTCTCAGGCGCAATCGTGGTCTCTACACCGTAGCCCGCTGGACGGAAGGAGTGGCCGAAACGAGAAGCAAAGCGGCGGGCCACGAAGCACAAAGGTGGGCTTCTGGTTGCCCGCCAACCTGCCCGTGGCCGAAACGCCTGCACGCCCGGCGGCCGCGGTGCCCGGATTTGGACCCCGGAAAATCACGGCACGAAACGAATTTGGACACGGGATGCGCCATCGTTGCCCGGATGCCTCCCGTGGCGCTTATCTGCCCGGTCGTCCTTGCCCAGGCCTCCCAGGTTAATTGAACCTACCGGATGCGGCGAATGCCGCTCAAGGTTAAGGCTCAGAGCAAGTACAATATGGGTCTTATAGTCAAGCTAGTCAGCATTTTTGCTGATATGGAGGAGAGAAGAGAGGAGAGCTTGGCTCTCATGCAAGCAACAAGCTGCACACAGGAGCCTATGCAGTGGTGGGCCCAGATAATAAATGTATGTGAGGAGGAGTAGGAAAGAGAATGTGAGACATGGTACCATATAATAATAAAAAAACTTTTATAGACAAATAGAAGATAAATTATTGTATAACTTGGCTCTTATAACTTGGCTTATAGCCAAGCACTTGGCTCTATTATTGGACTTGCTCTTAGTCGAGGCTGGCCTCTTCTTTGTGATGTGACAGGCGAAGTTCCTGCCCGTGGCACCTGTGTCACCGTGCATGCATGGCTGATGGCTCGAGATACGCCTGTTTTGCCGATAGCCTACCTACGTACCTCCCCCATGGATTTGACTCGGTTTACGACAGTTAGGGGTGCAAACGGATCGGATTCGGACGGATATTATTGTTACCATATCCTAACCTATATTTTTTCTCCGGATTCGATACCAATCGGATTTGGTGCCGGATCGGTCGGGATTAACCCGTTTGTAAGGAATGCATGTAGTACGGCAAATGAAGTAGGAGGACGTACTATCAAGAACTTGATGTTACTACTTAATAGCTGATGTGGAATATTTTATTTTATCATTGCAAAAGAAAATGAAACGTCAAATAGTAGCACTAACATGAAATCAAACTTGAAGACGTATCGGATTCGGACGGATATTGCTGTTACCATATCCTAATCCATATTTTTTCTCCGGATTCGGTACCAATCGGATTCGGTACCGGATCGATCGGCATTAATCCGACCCGTTTGCACCCCTAACAACAGTGTTGTTTCAGGGCGTCACACAGGGTGCATAATTGGGCAATTGGACATCATCTATTGTGCTACTTAATTCCTTCAACCCGCCACACGTCTGATGTCCTGATTGCGGTATTGAGCTGGCAAGTGGCAACTGATCGACGTCCGGTAGTGGTGATGGAATGCGGGCATCGGCGGGAAACTGCTGCCGGTTAATTACCACTGCGTCATCGCACACGTCGCCGTGGTTCGAGTATCATCCGTTCTGCTTTTAAGCTGAACAGTGTAACGCAATCTCTCTTTTCTTTTTCTCTATCTCTGATGTTAGATTACTAGCCTCATAGACGCGGCGCCACGCCGCATCAGCTACTGTGTGTACCGAAGTAAAAGAGACGATAATTCGTGAGAATTTTTTTTAAAAAAATCAAAGGCATATGTGTATTTTTGAAAAAGGCAAAGGTCTTTTTCGTAAAAAAAGCGAGGGCCTGTACGTAACTAAACGAGGACCCGTACGTAATTTAGAAAACGCGGGGCGCAATCCTGCAAAGTACACAAAATTTTGGTGAAATGGAGGGGTGTTTTCGCAAAAAACGTTTTAAAAAAACCCTGTTAGGGACCTTTTCGCGAGGAAAAATGATCTTTACGTAATTTCAAAAAATACAGGGACTTTTTCGCAAAAACAGCTCCCCTGACCGTACCGGAATTTCCTTGGCCACGCGCCGGCCGGACGCACTCGCGAACCGACGTGGCGCTCCCCTCCGCGCGCGGTTTCCCCTGGCATAATAGGGGAGTATATACGACATTATGAAATATCAAATACTTCAAGGTGGACAGACGGGTGCAGAGCAATTTTTATTATTTAACTTTTTTAATTTATTTTTATTAGTAATCTCTTGTCCAGCTTATTTCTAAATCTGCTCAAGTCAATATCTGTGGTATAGCAAACGATACTGCCACATCACGGAGTAAGTATAGCCACAAGCTAGAAAATTACTCTTTTAGGCCACGCCAACACCCCGTGACATGTCAGATTTGGAAATTATTTAGGCAGAGATCACTAACAAAAATAAAAATAAAAAGGTTAGTATTGTAGCATAGCTACAACAGTGGGTATAAGGTACCATTCTCTATGGAAGATATAGCACTAAGAGAACTAAAGAGCTGGTGAGTAAGAATGAGTGGATCTGGCCTCTTTATACCCTTTTTGTGGTTTATATACATCAGTGGGATAGGATGAGAAATTCTTATCGTACCCTTTACTAATTACAAAATATAAGGGTATATTGGTACATTCCTCTATATTATTGGGCCAATTGTAAGGCCCAGTCACAGGGATTGGGCCACCTCTGCTACAGCAGTACTTCCTTGACAGTAAGCGCGGAAGTCCCGATGGATAAGCTGGCGTGACTAACTATCCCAGCCCCCTGTCCCCCGCCAGCAAGCATGAAGGTCCCGATGAAAGAGCTGATGCAATTGGTAGCTCCAGCCCCTTCGACACCGAGGCTGCAGCTGTGTCGACGAGTTCCTATTCTGATGTGGGTGGCACATAAAGGCAGAGTTATGGGTTGGGCGGTCCCTCTGAGGCGATGCCTACGAGGAGGGCGGCAAAGTCTCGCAATGTAGCCGAAGTCACCCTGTGGAGGTGTGGCTTTCGAGGCAGAGTCGTGAGTCAGGCCATCCCTCCAAGGCGATGCCTATGAGGAGGGCGGTGAAGTCCCACGATGCAGCCGAAGGTGCCCAATTGAGGCAGAGCTTTCGAGGCGGAGTCGTCGGAGTATCGACCACGAAGTGGTTGGGTGAAGTCACGACCTCGAGGCGTCGGATGAAGTCCTGAACGTGAGGCTAAACGTCTACGACCACGAGGTGGTTGGATAAAGTCTTGACCATGAGACGGTCGGACGAAGCCACGACCACGAGGCGGTCGGATGAAGCGTCTACGATCGCAAGGTGGTCGAATGAAGTCTCGACCGTGAGACAATTGGATGGAGTCATGACCGTGTGGTGGTCGGATGAAGCGTGTATAACCACAAGGTGGTTGGACGAAGTCACGATCGCAATGCGGTCGGACAAAGACATGATCGTGAGATAGTCAGACGAAGCGTCTACGACCGTGAGGTGGTTGGATGAAGCGTCTACGACTACGAGGTGGTCAAACGAAGTCACGACTGCATGGCAGTCGGACGAGTCAGACCGTGAGGCGGTCCATGGTTGGACGAAGTGTCTACAACCAAGAGATGGTCGAACGAAGTCACAACCACGAGGTGGTCGGATAAAACGTCTACGACCACAGGGAGGTTGGACGAAGTGTCTACAATAATAAGGTGGTTAGATATAGTGTCTATGACTACGAGGTGGGCGGTCGGACAAGTCACGACCATGAGGTGGTCGGACAAAACATCTACGACCACAGGGTGATCGGACAAAGCGTCTATGACTGTAAGGCGGTCAGACGAAATGTCTATGACCACAAGGTGGTTAGACGAAGTTGATGAAGGTGGCGGCGAGATGAAACCTTGAAGCGTGTGGTCCATCTTGCACCCTTTGGACTTGGTGTCGACAAAGGCAGCGGCGAGACGAAACTCTAACATGTGCGGCCCGTCCCCCTTCGGACTCGTGGTCGACGAAGGTGGTGATGAAATGAAACTCTGATGCATGCGGTCGGATGAACAGAAGCATACCCCCTCAGTCCCTCGCCTCCATATATATAGACCTCCTCACTTGGGCCTCGTGGACCGAGGCCCAATAGGAGTCTATCCGGATCTCTATCCGAATTGAGCCCACATCCGAATCACATTCGAATTAGTGTTCCAACCCGTTAAGTGTGCGACCCTGTAGGTTCACGTATACTTGGTCGCGACCCGGAAACGCCTTTCCGGTCACCCTGTTAATAGCGGCCTCTAGTAAGACATATTAACCCCAAAGTATACGTAAAGATCATATCGGCTGAACCTGTAATGTTCTCATGTACGAATCCCTTTGCCTCACGATGTAGATTAAGCTCAAGGCGAGACCTGTGTCATCCTCTTAATAGCTCAATCACTCTCTCGATTCCGTGATGGATTATAAACTCGTGATTGACTCCTCAATCACTTTGGCACGGCCATGCACTTTCATAATCCATTACATCGAGGGGCCCAGAGATATCTCTCCCATAAGGAGGGGCAAATTCTATCTTGATCATTCACATCACACTACATGTTTCATAGCAAACCCGAAGACTACTTTTATGACTACCCAATTACGGAGTAGTGGTTAGTAGTCCCAAAATAGGCTACTACACATGTTGGGAACCATGATGATCTCAAGTCTAAGGATTCTACATAAACACTACTTGAGACCAACGATGACACATGGAATCTCTGCGATGTCTCATGTCGGGTCTATCCAACATATGTTCACTAACACATGTCCATATTATTGATTTGGTATCACCATACCATGATCCATGAGACATGATCATCAATCAATACATATGCTGATCTTTGAATCATATTTGTTCCTCATATGATATATGATCAGTGATCATTTAGAAATAGCAACATTTTAGCATTAAGAGTCTCATGAATAAGTCACATACTCATTGATCAATAATGATAATGTCTATTTCAAGGAACAAAGCAATGTATCATAAACATAGTATGTGATATATTTAACATCTCCATGTTGCCTCTAGGGCATATCACCAACACGAACTTGCGGTCGATGAAGGCGGCAGTGAGATGAAACTCTGACGCGCTGGCCCGTCCCCCACCCTTTGGGCTTGCTGTCGACGAAGGCAGCAGCGAGATGAAGCTCTGATACACGTGGTCCATCCCACCCTTCTGACTCGGGGTCGAAGGCGGCAATGAGATGAAGCTTCGACGCGTGTGGCCCATCCCGCACCCTTCGTACTTGGAATCGACGAAGGCAACGATGAGACAAAACTCTGATGCACGCAGGTGATCAACGAAGGTGGTGGCGAGTTGAAGCTCGGACATGTGCGGTCTGTCCCATACACTTTTGACTTAGCATCGATGAAGGTGGTGGTGGGATGAAACTGACGCGCATGACCCGTCCCCCACCCTTTGGACTAGCGGTCGACGAAGGTAGCAGCGAGAGGAAGCTCTGACGCACGCGGTGGTCAGATGAAGCGTGTACAACCATAAGGTGGCTGGACGAAGTCATGACCACGAGGCGGTCGGACGAAGTCACAACCGTGAGATGGTCGGATGAAGTGTCTACGACCGCGAGGTGGTCAGACGAAATGACTACAACCATGAGGTAGTCAAACGAAGTTGACAAAGTCAGCAGCAATATGAAGCTCTGACGCACGCGGTCTGTACCGCACCCTTTGAATTTGGCATTGACGAAGGTGGCGGCAAGACAAAACTGATATGCGCGGCACGTCCCCTACCCTTCGGACTCACGGCCGATGAAGGCAGTGATAAGAGGAAGCTAGTGCAATTCCGGAACCCTCTGTGTTAATCGCACTATCCCAGGAAAAGCTAGTGCACACGGTGAATACAAAGACAAATATCATGCATAATGACAATTTTTATTTAACTAATATGAGCCTGATGGCCAAAGTTTACAATAACAGCAAAAGAAAACAACGGAAGATAACATAGTAGCAGCCCATCCAGCCTTCCCACAAGGCGAATGACTGTAAGACGTGGCCTAGTCGCAATCCTCACCGAAGTCGTCGATAGCTTCTTCTAGAAAGAGTTAGATAGAGCAACATGAATACAAAAAGTACTCCACAAGTTACACCAGGAGGTTAACAGTATTGATGCATGCATATGGAGTATCAAAGGAAGGCATAATATGGTTAGTTTGCATAAAAGACAACATTGAAATAAATAACATAAAGTAAGTGCAAAAGCTGAATTTGATACAGTATGTAAAATCAACATTGTAATCAAAATAAATAACGTCATTGCAGGTTCATCCCCTACACCAACCTATCCACGGGCATCCCACCCACACCATCTTTTCCAAAATGAACTCGTATGGATTCCATCCATCCATAAGGCTTTCATAAATCATTTTGAAACCAAAGTCTAATCCGTGAAAAACTTCACTCAGCTTGCCCATGACCGTAGGCACGGCTATCCATGATAGATTATACACTCTGCAGATGTTGTACAGTTTTACCCACAAGACATGATCATCCCTTTTTGCCACCGGATTACACACTTTCTTAGGTGTGCGGCCGAGGAGATCATGACAAGGCCTTTACAATGATCCGTTGTCAACATAATCACGCCGCCACTAAGGTTTCACCACAACATGAATCCACATGTTGGAGCCCCCTCTTGTGCCATGTGAGATTTCTCACGGCCTACGTCGCGCCCACATTCAGCCTATAGCGAGATCATGTTGGAACTTCACAAATTATTCACCCAGGTCTGTCCCATACCAGACTTGTGGTAGTACGATAGGGCTTTGCAACAGTAGCTCACAGACCGGTCCTTAACTTGACTTAGGCCTAACCACAAACCCCTTGTGCCTAGCAATCGACATCGTGTCACCAAACAACGATGCATGCCAGCAAGCACCCACCACCATACCAATGCCTAAGTCTAACAAGTTTTTATACTTTGTTTCGAAATAATTTAATAAACATTCTTTACTCACCAAAGTCAAGAATTCAGTTCAAAACTTTATCATTTTATGTGAAAGATCATCCCAAACCATAATTATTCTAAGCATAGCTAAGCATTTCTACAAAATTTCTAGTTAGTGCTAATGTAGTAACTAGGTTTTATCTAGGGTTGACAAGGTATAATGATATCCAAGGTCAAATTTGGCTGTCCAAAGAATTTGGGTATAACTAGAATACAAATCTGAATTTAAACTAACTTGGATAGAATTACACATGCAGTAATAATTTAAAAATAACATAAATAATTTAAAATATTAGGTTCAACATGGTCAAGGGTGTAACTTGCCGTGCTCGAAGACCTGGTGCGAATCGTTGGCGTCGTTCTCTCCGAGATCGTCGAAATCTACGCGCGAAGAACCAAACAAATAAAATTTAAACAAAATTCAAATAAAATTCAAAAATTGAACGGCTCAAATCAGAGTTAAAATGAGAAAGTTAGGGCTTCCGGAAGATTAAAAAGGAAGAAAAAAAAGAAAAGGACAAATTTTCTGATTTATTTTTGTACTGAAAAACAATATTTATGACGTCAGCAATTTTTGAATTTTTCGGCGGGGATATTTTTAAACCGAAAAGATGACGTGGCTTATGGCTAACATGGCCGGCCGACTTAGGGATGAAATCATGATCACTAGGTGGTCGGACAAAATGTCTAAGACCATGGGGTGGTCGGAAAAGCGTCTACGACTGTGAGGTGGCCAGACAAAGAGTCTACGACCATGAGGCTGTTGGACAAAATGTCAACGACCACAGAGTGGTCGGACAAAGCATCTACACCATAAGGTGGCCGGACAAAATGTCTACGACCACGAGGTAGTCGGACGAGGTCATGACCATAAGGTGGTTGGATGAAGTCACGACCGTGATGCGATTAGGATGAAGTGATGACCGTGAGGTGTTCGGACAAAGTCATGACCGTGAGACGGTCGGACGAAATCATGACCGCGAGGCGATTGGATGAAGCATCTATGACCATGAGGGGGTCGGACGAAGTCACAACCATGAGGCGGTCAAACAAAGCATCAATAACCATAGGGCGGTCGGATGAGGTCATGACCGTAGGGCGGTCAGACGAAGTCACGACCGTGAGGTGGTCGAATGAAGTCATGACCACAAGGCGGTCAGACGAAGCATCTACGACCATGAGGTGGTTGGACAAAGTCATGACCGCAAGATGGTCAGACGAAGTGCCAACAACTATGAGGCAGTCGAACGAAGTGTCAACGACCACGAGACGGTCGGACGAAGCGTTAATGACCACAAGGCGGTCAGACAAGGTCACAACTGCCAGGCGATTGGACAAAGTGTCAATGACCACAAGGTGGTCGGATGAAGCAGCGCGGTGAACTTCCTGGTGAGACGCGTGAAACGTGCGAGGCTCACTGGGGTCATGGTCTATGCCAGGGACTCCCTGGTGGGATACACGGGGCACGTGATGTACACACAGCCACGCATGTAGTCCTGTGCTACCATGGACTCCATGTGGCCGTTTATACTCCTTAGAGTTATCCGGGACGGCTAAGTTTCTGGCGCTTTATACTCCACAGAGTACACCAGGACGCGAGGCCACTGTGCGATATTTTTATACTTCATAGATTTGCCCGGGATGGCTAAGTTTCCGGTGCTTTATACTCTGTAGAGTACACTAGGACGCGAGGCCACCGTGCGATTTTTTATACTTTGTAGAGTTGTCTGGGAAGACTAAGTTCCTGGTGTTTTATACTTTGTAGATTACGCGCACGAGGCCATTGTGCAATTTTTTATACTCTGTACAGTTGTTCAAAATGGCTAAGTTCTCGATGCTTTATACTCCACAGTGTACGCCAGGGCACGAGACCACCGTGTGATTTTTTATACTCTGTAGAGTTGCCCGGGTCACAAGAGGATCTCGGCGTTGTACTCAGATGAGCCAGAAATGGTGGGGAAATGTGCTACTGTCATGAAGTGATTGTGGCGAGGCCCACGATCAGATCATATTCATAGAAAAGACCTATGATCACGAAGTGGTCATGGCGAGACTCACGACCATATCATGGCCGAAGAAAGAGTCTACGATCACGAAGTGGTCAGAGAGCCCATAACCCTACCGTGTTCGTAGAAAGGCGTACGATCATGCAGTGGTCATGACAAGGCACACGACCATATCATATTCGTACAAGGGGCCTACAACCTCGTGGAGGCTGTGGCAAAGCTCACAACCATATCATGGTTAAAGGAAGGGTCTACGATGCCGCGACCACTAGGTGGTCAGGCTGTCGTCATTGTCGATGTCACGATGAGGAAGTGGTCATAGAATACCCAATGGAGCCAAGGCTGACAAAGTTGGAGGCAACGTACTGTCCGACAGAGGCTAGCGAAGGCCACGCGAGGTCCGATGGAGGCTCGCGGAGTCCAGCGGAGCCACGATTGGTAAAGTCGGAGGCACGAAGCTGAGTCCAGCGAAGGCTAGAGGGTGCGAAGGCCGACGGAGGCAGGGGAGGCCACACGAGGTCTGACAGAAGCTAGTAGAGGCTACACGAAGTCCAGCAAAGCCGAAGACCGTGTGAAGCCTGGTGGAGGCGGGCGTCGATGAGGACATGACCACGAGGAGTTGATCAAGGGCCGACAAAGTTACGACTCGGGCGAGCATCGACGAAGTCACGACCACGAGGTAGTCAGATGAGCATCGGTGAATCTTCAACCCCGAGGGGTCGAATGACATTGCTGAAAGTGCGATAGGTTTCGACGAAGTCGGCGGCAGGACAAAGGCTTTGAAGCATGCGCTCCACCCCCACGCTTTGGATTGGCGTTGATGAAGTTTCGACCGCGAGAAGGTCATAGCTGTCAGTGAAGAGTTGACCACGATGCGGTCATAGATGAAGCCTTAAGCATTTACGACTACGGAGTGGTCAGATTGGCATCTACGACAACGAGGTGGTCGGACAGAGTCATGGAGGTTCGACAAGCTATGGCTAACAACTATACTCATGTATACGGAGATCTCGTGCGGAGGATGTGCGAAGGCCGGAGCCTGTCTTTGCCGTGCGTGGAGGCCGACTCCCTAGTGTCCGGCGATGAGAAACGCTGCTCCACCTCTGCAGCTCGAAGTCGGTCTACATCACACACGAAGGTCGACTCTCTGGTGTATAGCGACGAGAAACGTCGCTCCACCTCTGTAGGTGCAATTGGGCAGCCGCCGGAAGTAGCCCCGGAAACGGCAGCATCTGGGGTGCTCGCGTCACGAGCACTCTGGTGGTAGCCTTTTCTAGTGCTTTCCCTTGCGCAGCTTCTTGCGCGGCCCCCACGGACGGCGTAAACTGTTGTAGCATAGCTACAACAGTGGGTACATGGTACGCTTCTCCATAAGAGACATAGCACTAAGAGAGCTAGAGAGATGGGGAGTAAGAATGAGTGGATCTGGCCTTTTAATACCCCTCTTGGGGGTTTATATATATGAGTAGGGTAGGATAAAAAATTTCCATCATACCACTTAATAATTACAAAATATGAGGGTACATTAGTACATTCCTCTATACTGTTAGGTTTATTACATATTAGACCAGTTGTAAGGCAAGTCATGGGGTTAGACCATCCCTGCTACAACAGTTAGATAATAATAAAAAAAATCCCCGGGTACATCAATTTCAGATGACTATTTCATCTCGAGTAGTGATTTATATGATCAGGGCACAGCAAATGGAAAAATCAAGACCCCATGAACGCATGCTAGGCGACCCAAGGCGCCGCAAGCAGTACGCAGATGCATGGGTTATTAAGATAGTCTCACATATTTTTTCCCCAAGTCAAGCACCACGTGCTGTGGAAAACAAATCAGAAGTCAAATACGGTTTCCAGATCAATCTTTTTAGTGCCATTCCAAGACCATCACAATTCACAGCGTCGGTTCCTTCCCTCTCGTTTCCTCTTGTATGTTAGAGCACGAGATTCACAGTTACAAATCAACCGTAACCCACAAGTATGTTCTAGTCCACTGTATTCAGTGCTGGGTGCCACAGCTGAAAAAGGAATCCAAACGTGTCCATGTTAACGCTACTGCATATCCACATGCATGTTCCGTCTGCATTCTATTTTAAGCTTTAATTAGATCGATCTGGGGTAATGCTAATTAGCACTTTTTTTTTGGGGGAGGCTGAGCACCAAGGATGCACGGTTAGTTGGTCGGTAAGATTAATCAGAAGTGAGGTCCCAAGAGAACGATACCGCACAGTTTCAGACTGCTGTGCACTCTGGCTTTGACACTTCATCAGTGAGACATTCGTGGGTGTTGTTAGGTGGCTAGAGTGCACACTCAAGCTGTGGAAAAGTAATTCACAACGTGGTAAGAAAAGGTCTTTATCTTTCAACTCAACAGGTTAGAATTAGGTGTTTCTTAATGCATACTTTGAGCTAGGACAAATACACATACAGAAGTTCATTGTGACTCACCGAAGCAGGCCAATGTTTTCTGTAAAGAACGAAGAAAGGTGAGTCTACAAAAGTATCAACACAAAGTATCCAATGAATCGCGACCCCCGGTTGCAAGTGTGCAACGAGGTCTGTAAATGGTAATAGACTAGTCAAGATGCTCTTTCTATTGTCAGCTTGCGCAGCGCCTAATGGTACACACGCTGGAACGTCCCCATCAAGCGTTCGCAAGGCGAGACGCACTTCCTTAGCGAGAATGACATGTGCATGCGTATGTAGAGCTTTCTTAGATTCTTCTGGCCGGGAAACGGAAAGAGAAGACGAAGGTAGGGTGTGCATGAACCTTCTACTGGTTGACCTCAGGCAAGGGCCAGGCCGCTAGAAATTCCAACAGCCAAGTGAGACCGGAGAGCCAAGTCGCCGGGAGAGGGCCGCCGTGGGTGGGCTCGTTCGCAGCCTGGGTCTGACATCATTTCTTCCGGATATTGCTTGGTTACGTACTTACGTCCATTGATCAACTGATCACCTCATTGCATGCGTATGACTTGAGAGTCGCTTTTTTTTTTTTTTAAGTTTACAACATGTCTCTTGGCTTCTTTTTTTTACTCCACGGAATGAATCCCACAAGTCAACGTCGGAAAAAGGCAAGTTCATCACAAAGTGAAGAGAGAAAAATCAAGTAAAACACTAGTAAGGGCTTATCGACAAGATCAACGTGCAGTGAATTCGAAAGTTCCAGTTAGATTAGTACGTCTTCAAAGTATAGTGACACGATTGGTTCAGAGTTCGGACTAGAGTACGCAGTCGCCCAGAGGCCAGATCATGCAAAGAATATGCGCACATCAACTGGATTTGAACTGTTTAGCACTGTGGCACTTTTTGTTTGAAATTTTAGCCTTACATCTATTTTTACAAATCTAGTTCTGTCTCTAAGCTTGACAGGTGACATATACCCCCCGCCGCATCGTTGGAGCTCGACAGATGGGGCAGACGACACGTGCCTCTTGCCACACCACTGGAGCTAGGTAGGACCGAGCGAGCGTGGCAGGCGAGCGGCACGCGCGGGAGCTGGCTAGGCCATCGGCCTGCCGAGCTCCCCTAGCTCAACAGGGCATTCTAGCTCCTGCTGGCGACGGTTGCTTAGTAAGTGGGCAGACCGAGCCAAGTGGCTCCGTAGGTGGCCAACCGATGCGATGACTCTGTGGTGATTTCTGTGGTATTCGGCGAGGGTTCACATAGCTCTACGCCCACGTTGGCCGGTACCATGTAGAAGGCCGAGCCATAGGGACCCAGCTCGATAGGTGAACGACCAATCTGGAAGCGCTCGAACGACCACAGCTGTAAAAGGAGAGGGTATCCAAAGAGTGTGGAGTTCTCTGTTGTCCTCCAACACCCGTCACAAAGCCCGCTGTACATGGTAGCTAGTACTGCCCAACCCTAGGCCTATTGTGGGATGTCGTCCAACTCTACATCCGCTATATGCATGGCGTATTGGATCATATGCTTGTCCACACTATCCCCATGGGACGAGCAAAACATGACCCAACCAAAGAATCAAAGCAGGTACACCTCTATGTGTTGCCTCACAATGTAATCCCCTAGATCAGGGGATATCGTCTTTGGCTGAAAATTAACAACATGTAATGGTTAGGAATGGTACTTTGAACAGCTAGTATGGTAACTTGAAATAACACTTATGTAAAACAGGGTAATCCACTTCTACGTGGGACCATAGGTGCTAGTGAACTCCCTGTAACCTGTGTTAGCCAGTAGCACCCCCTGAAATCTTGCGAGCAGCTTGGGGCATCGGTCCAGATATATATCCGCTAGCATCACCGCGTCCCCCTGCAAGGAGACTAGTGAGGTATGAAACGTTCTCAAGCATCGGCATCATCTCCCTACACGGGAGGTGGAACATGTGTACCTCATGCCGCCAACGGTCGACAAGCACCTTGAGTAGGCACTTGTCATATAGAAACCTTCTAGACACACCACGTCTGTCCTGGGCGTCATCGACTGTGGCCTCCACCATCCTAGCAAGGGGGAGTAGTTTGAACACCCTCAACCTATGTGCAGATAATTAGGAAACCTTAGTGCAACCAAAGAAGATGTAGCATATACTGGACAAAAGTTTACTCGATTCACATACTTGGGAATCCAAGGAGGGTCGATCCTCCATGCTTTCATGGGGGTGCGTAGCCACAACGGAGCAAGCTCGATAGGTGCCTTGCCATGCCGAGGCAAGGCAGTTGTCAATCGGCTACGGTGCATGGCGTTAATGGTCAGGTCGAGCAGCTCATAACGCCACTTCGCAGCTACTGCATCATCCTATGTACCTATTAAAAAAATCATAGGATGTTAGTATGATTGAAAGTAATGGATCCCAGGGTAAATATACAAGTAAAGTAACATAACACAGGATAAATAAGCAAATAAAGTAACATAACACAAAGATAAATTTGTAAGTAAAGTAAGATAATACAAGTTAAATCTACAAGTAAAGTAACGTACGTTTACACATGAGGCATAAATCATGGTAAAATAATGTAACATAGTTCATAAGTAGGTTACATATAAGGTATAGATCATACAACCATTACAAACATACACACTACCCTACACTACAATAAAATGGTCTCATAGAGACGTTTTTGTTTAGACTTTTTTTAGTGTCTTTATGTAGCATATAAAGATGATTCTTGAGATGTTTTTTTGAGTGTTTTTCAATGCTGTTCACTACCGAGACGTTTTTACGGTCTTTGACATATTGCATAGGGAGACGCTTATAGGACGCTTTACAAAGTGACCCAACAGAGGTCTGTTGGGTTGTTTTGTAAAGCGTCCTAGGAGCATCTCCCTATGGACCGTGTCAAAGATGTAGAGACGCGTTGGTAGTGAACAACACTTAAAAAACGTCCCAAGAAGTGTCTTTATATGCTACATAAAGACACTAAAAAATGTCTAAAGAAAAACGTCTCTATAAGACCATTTTGTTGTAGTGCTACTAGTATCACATAGTTCATACATGACAACATAAGTTCAAATAGCGCTGACAGCCCAATGGCTCCCATCGTCAATGGGTGTCCACCATGCTAGTTATATCATTTGATACTATAAACTTTGAAATAAATCTAGTTGCGCAAATGTGTGGACCACACTACTAGTTATTATCTTATTAAGAGCTCGTTCATATTAGCTTTTGGTTTTGGTTTATAAATAGTAACAGCTTGTAGAGAAGATTGTAGAGAGAGGCATACGCGTGCGATTTTGACGGATATAAATAAAGTCACTATACACAATCGACTAGTAGACCCCGTTTTGAAAACACACTTTGTTTGAAAGTTAGGTACGAACAGGGCCTAAGCAAATAAAAAAGAAGCCGCCAATTCACTCTTAAGCTAGAAGTTACTATGCTAATCAGTGAAAAAAGAGAAAATTCTACACTGCCGATTGTTGTAGATCAGATTATAATAGCTTGGATTCAATCATGCAGTTACCGTATTCGAAATACTAAGGTTGGGTTCTTTTGGACTGATAGCTTATGACTTAAATATTTGAATTCTGACTATTTGCAAGAGGTAGTACGTACAGAAAAATAGTCACATGTGATTTTGGCCGATATAGCTAAACTCAGTAAATTTTTATTACAATCTTCCTGTTGACCCCGTTTTGAAAATACACACCGTTTAAAAACTAGTTACTGTAGACAGGACAAGTATAAGCTGGATGAAAGTCGAAAAGAACTCCGCCTAAGTCACCAACTACGAGTTGAAGTCTTATTTGCATATATCCTTTACCCAACTAAGGGCTGATTGTATCTGGGAATCTTCCTTTTAGTGAAAGCTCGTAGCTTCTCTTTAGGCCCCGCTCGTAGCTTAGTCCCGCTCGTTTCGGCTTGAGTTTCTGGCTTCTAACTTATTTTGCACTATTCATAAATTTCGTTTTTTCTATACTTTTGGCTTTTTTTGAGCTTTTTTGCCTGTTATTTTATCTCGTATTTGTTTGCATTATACGTGATAGGCTAATACATTTTTTCTATTTTTAAATTTTTTAGATTTAATTATGCTAAATAAGCCTCCGTCAGCTATAGTGTTTTGTCAGCCAGCTACAGTGCTTTTTAGCCATAAGTCACTAAAAAAAACTCTTTTGAGCAGGAAAAAGAAAAGAAAGGGTAGAAGTCCTTTTTTCATACCGTCATTTGGAGCTGTTATCTTAGCGAGCATGACAAGGGAAGTGTTGGAACAGCAATTGAAGGGCACCACGCCCGTGCCAAAGCATTGTTTGAGCAGCACAGCGAGGAGCGCAACACGTCGACACCCACGCCAAAGAGCTCTGATCCAACAACGCCGTCTGGCCGGCTTGGTGCAGAATTGAACGAGGCCATCGGGAAAGGAGCATGCCAACCAAGTCCAAGAACACCGTAGCATTACGAGCCTTTTTTCCCCCGAACACGTAAAAGTTTTTCGTGTAGACAGAAAGAAAAAGCATACGATTACAGCAACCTGGTGGACTACCCAGCCGACGGCGTGCATACTCAAGGCTCATATCGGTGGCCGACAAAGTTGTCCTATGCATGCAACATAAGATCAAAGGAGTCCGAGGACAGGGCATACATGCTGCATTTCAGAAGCATAAAAGCATGTATGCGCATACGATCCGAAGTCAAATATCAAACAAACGACATATATACAAGTCCAAAAAAATGATGACCAAGCCTGGCATTAGAGATTGTTTTGCGGCTAAATGAATAGATTAATTGCCGCCGGAAGTAGACATGTTGTTGAAAGTTATCAGTCAGTCTTTGAAGGTTTCCCATTTGCACCGGAATAAAATATTAAGTATCTAGGTGCGTAATTACGTCGGCAGTTCGGCTTTCGAGAGAAGTTACTAGACCAGCTCGGTTTGGCTGAAAAGATATGGTTTATAGCTAAAATTGCATTATAGTAGCTAAAATTATACTGTAGCTAAATGTGACTTATTTGGCCTAATTAAATTTAAAAACAATTAAAAATAGAAAACATATGTTAGCTCATTATGGACAACGCGAACAAATCTGGGAAAAAAGTACCGGCAAAAAAGCTCAAAAAAGTCAAAAGTTCAGAAAAACGAAATTTATGAATAGTAAAAAATAAACCAAAAGCTCACGCTGAAATGAACGGAGCGTACATTGATCGGAGGAAAAATCAAATGATATATACCACTGATTTGGTGGGTTTAAATCATAACGGCATAAATTTGATATATGATAATTAGAGTATAAAATTTATTACATGTAAATAGTAATGTTGGGTTGTTTAGTCAACGAGCAGTGCAGTTGCCGCATTTGCTGCCCAGCCAAAGGAGCAGAGAAGGCCATAGCAGGTGCAAACATACTTGCTTCAAAATTCAAATGCTTCAGTATCCTTTGGTGACTTTGTTATACTACAAGGCTATTTTCTATTCCATCCTTCATCTGGCCGGTGAATATTGATGCATACATGTGGCCGAATATTGTTCTGTCAAAGTTCTTTAATCCCGCCCTGGTCTTCTTGAGTATATCTTAACAACATGCTCATAAATTAGAAATTATAACCATTGATAGGAAATAAAAATACTAAATTGTGTAAAAAAATACATTGTAAACATTAATTGGAAAATAATGGAAAATGTGTATAAAACAAACTCTGACCACTAACAAAACAAAGGAGAGCTAGCCACGTAATTTGACGGGCAAATCGGCTAGTTAAGAAGAACTGAAAGTTATACAACTAATGCCTGACCAGGCGAGAGGCGTCCCCGAAAATTGCAACACAAAGAAACAACGACCCACGACCAAAACAAAAAAAAAACCTATCAACGCAAAAACGACGACAATTGCCTCGCCCCTGCTAGAGTACACTTAAGACACGATATGCAAGCGTACTCTCAAGATATTCAAATAACAAATTAGATCCGCATAAATCAATAGTAGAATTGCATTTCTGCCTCACAATGTTCGACATGTTTCAGGTTGCATGCAGTCAATTACTACTACGAGTATTCCAGGAGAAACTCTTGCATGGGAAGTGAACCCAAACAGTGATGATCCAAATCTGCAATACAGAAGGATAAAAATCTCATCCTCCAGGTCCACAGTCCATATAGGTTCATGTTACAGTAGACCGTATGTGCGTTTTCAACGGCTGTCCTTCAGAGGAAGTCTTTGGATGTCGAACCGTTCGAGTCAAATGTTGTTTAATTTGATTCTTCAGGAAAGGCAAATTGGGTTTTTGGTTTGAAGATCACCTCGTCCGAGGATGGATTGATCTAGTGCTGTCCAATGGGTTGGGTCTTAGTGTGTCGGCCCATGGTCCGTCACTATTGTCTTAGTCTAAGCACGGCACGGACCGGTGGACCGTGTCGTGCCTAGGCCGAGGGGGTAGCACGGGCGTTAGCGAATCCGTGAAAATAGCCATTTTTCAATTGTTGGGGGTTATAAATAGGGGGATAGCAAAATATTTGAAAAAAATATCGAGTTTTTTCCCTATAAATAGGCGACCATCCGGCCTCTATTCTCCATACCTCAAACCTCACACTCATCTCTTTATTTAGCTATGAAAAATCTAGTTGTGTTTGCGCAAATTTGACAAAATTAGTGAGAAATTCATGTGAAATTCAGAAATTTTGAAGAATCTTTGGAGAGCTACAGAAGAGGTAATAGACTAATGGTGCTACCTTATTTTAATTTTTTGCTATTATTTGTTGATTCAATAATAAGTTAATTGTCATGATTCTTTTAGAAATGTAATTTCATATATTAATCATTCTAACTAACGAATAGTCGTATATAAGAGCTTTTGTGTAGCAATGAACGCCCGTCCTAGAAAATTTTGCTTAGACATGCTTGTTAGATAGAACTCTACTTACCTTATGCTTAAACACATATTGCCATACAAAAGCACTTTATGTGTCTTCCATCACATCTAAGTTCATCAATCTCATAGCTCCTCCAGTAGAACTCAAGTTAAAGACCCCGAACTTGCTAAGGCCTATTAGGTTATTGGTGAGAAATATTTTTTTAGAATTTTTCATAAAGCTACACATTGTCTTTCTGGAGTATACTATGTTACCTCTCCTATAATTGTTTATAACATTCTTGAAATTACCACCCACCCAAAGACTTTTGAAAATGATCCTATACTACGAGATACTGTAGTTGTCATGAAAACTAAGTTTTAAAAATATTGGAGGGAAATTTCTATTTTATATGCATTCGCCTTTATTTTAGATCCTAGGGCCAAACTCTAAGGATTTACAAATGTATTATAACTTTTAAGTGATACTACTGGTTTAAATTATTGTACATTCTATAAGTAGTTAAGGATAAATTATATGAGGTATACGAGAAATACGAAAATAAGTTTGGGTCCGTGTCTTTGGAAAGACCCCCGGTAGCCCCTAGCACCTCTGTGGGGACTATACATTGGGGCATGATTTTTGGTTTTTCGTCTAGAGATTCTCATGAAGGTACACATCAATCAGGAGGAGGAAGGTGGCAAAGCACTGGAGACCTATCAAGCTATCTCAACAGTAATAGCGTCAACTTTAAGCAAGAGTTAAACATTCTCTCATGGTGGCAAATCCAGAAAGTTGTTTCTTCATATGTAGTCACTAGTGAGTTCTATAGGATGTACTCTTTTTTTTTCTTTAGTAAGGTTTTCTTAAGTTGAATTTTTACTTGGTAAAATTTTTAACGAGGCAGTCATGCTGTGTAATTTAACAAGTTAATAAAACTTATTATGTCATTAAAAATAATTATCTTGATGATTAATAATATCTACAATTTTCTATATATTTTAAAATAATTTTCTACCATTTTTCTTTAATTTTCTATATTTTTCTGATTTTTTCCGATTTAACGGACCAACCATGCCGACACAGCTTGTTAAGGCCTAACCGTACCCGTGCCGGCACGCACGGTCATGGGCCATGTCTGGGCTTAGACCTCGGCCCATGGATCGGTACGACATGACCTATTTATTTGCCAAGCCTAAATAAGTCGTGCCTGAATCCGGCTCGTGCCGTGCCAGTGGACAACACTAGATTGATCTACCATGAAATCATCCCATAAAAGTTGGCGGGATGACATCATCTTTCGTTTTATACTAAGTATATGCTTATGAAAGATCAGTCAGGCTTATCACCCCCAAATGTCAAATATTCCGCCAAGTGCCCATGTAAGTTGACACCTGCCGATCAAAACGTGCAGCCCTTCCTCCGGATCATCTCCATGTCGTGAAAAATGTCCAAGACAAGGACGGGACGTTACCACGGTGCACAGAGAGGAAAGAGCATAAACGATGCATCATGGAGGCCTTATCCATTGGAGCACATAGCGACGTCAAGATTACCGATCAGTTAGATAGGTATCATGTACTAATCCTGGCGCAACTTGGCTTTTTTTAATTGTTTATGACTTTTTTACTGTAAATATTGATAGTTTTTATGTAATTAAATTTAAAAAATAAAAATAGAAAAAATAGGTTAGTCATCACGAACAATGCAAAGGAATACGAGAAAAAAAAGAAAAAGATAAAACCAAAAAGATAAAATTAAGAAATAGTAAACTAGAAACCAAAAGTTAGAAGTTGAAGTCGAAACGAGCGGCATTATAAATCATGTAAGAAGGAGCGTGTGCTTGTCAATTATACTAGATATTCAGGTGAGAATGCTCATGCCCTGCAGCAATTCAGATCCGTCAAGCAATGAACTTGTAATAAAGTAATGTAGCTTTCGACTGAAATGAAACTGTAGCGGCTGTTATTTTTTATGAGATATTTAATTAAGTAAAAATAACAAAAGAAGGAAAAATAATTCAAAGAAAAAGGAAAAAAACTGCGTTAAAAGTCAATGCTGTTTATAATGGAGCAAAAAGGCAGCAGAAAAACGACGGAAGAAAGGGCAGAAAAAAACCACGACCAGAAATGGACCTCCTACAAGTTCGTTACACCTTCCCTCGCAGCCAGGGTGCGACCGCTAGGCTTTTCAGGCAGCCGCGCACAAAACGCACGCTGCTTTTTTCCTTCCTTCCACCCTCCTCTGCTCGGTTTCCGCACGTGTTCCACGCACCCAAGCGGACCGTAGAAATACACCTCTGCTCCGCTCTGCTCTCCTCGCTGCGTGCCACTCCCCACGCATAAAAGCATCCCCATCCGCTTCTTCGCTTCCTACAATTCCTCCCAGATTCCAACCAATTCGCACTCGAATTTTTCCAAGAATGGACGCCACCATGGTGAAGCAGCTCAGGCGGGTCCGCACGCTCGGCCGCGGCGCGTCCGGGGCCGTCGTCTGGCTCTCGTCCGACGACGACTCCGGGAAGCTGCTGGCCGTGAAGTCGGTCGGCCCCCGTGGCGCGGCGCAGCTGCAGCGCGAGGGGCGCGTGCTGTCCGGGCTCTGCTCTCCGTACATCGTCCCCTGCCTCGGGTCCCGCGCCGCGGCGGGCGGCGAGTACCAGCTCTTCCTCGAGTTCGCGCCCGGCGGGTCGCTCGCCGATGAGGCAGCGAGGAGCGGGGGCTGCCTCCCGGAGCCCGCCATCCGGGCGTACGCCGGGGATGTGGCGAGGGGGCTGGAGTACCTCCACGCGAGGTCTTTGGTGCACGGGGACGTCAAGGCAAGGAACGTGGTGATCGGCGGCGACGGCCGGGCAAGGCTGACTGACTTCGGTTGCGCGAGGGCCATGGATTCCGCGCTGCCAATCGGCGGCACTCCGGCGTTCATGGCGCCGGAGGTGGCGCGCGGTGAGGAGCAGGGGGCGGCGGCCGACGTCTGGGCTCTGGGCTGCACAGTCATCGAGATGGCCACCGGCCGCGCCCCGTGGAGCGACATGGACGATCTCCTTGCCGCGGTCCACCGGATCGGGTACACGGACTCCGTTCCGGAGGTGCCCGGGTGGCTGTCGGCGGAGGCCAAGGACTTCTTGCACGGGTGCTTCTGGAGACACCCCACCGACCGATCCACGGCAGCGCAGCTCTTGGAGCACCCGTTTGTTGCCTCCGCCGCCGTCCGTGACTGCAAGGCGGAGCCGGCGAAGCAAGAATGGGAGTCCCCCAAGAGCACACTGCACGACGCGCTCTGGGACTCGGACACCGACGACGAGGCGGACGGGATGTCAACGAGTCCCGCCGAGAGGATCGGGGCATTGGCGTGCCCCACCTCGGCCCTGCCGGACTGGGACTCCGACGAAGGCTGGATCGACGTGCACAACGAGAGCTCCGAAGCCGTCGGTTGGCCGGCGGCAGATGGCGCGGCCGATGCGGACTACTTCGTCTGGGCCGAAGCATCAGACGCAGAGTTTGAGCCGTTTGCCATGGTCGCTGATGGCGGTAACGATCTCCCGCGCAATGCAGGAGTAATCGTAATCGAGGCCTCCATTTGGCAGGACAGCTACTTACATAATGTGCATTTAGGTAGTGGTAGAAATAAAATTTCACACCCGTTTGATTCTGACGGGAATGAAACAGCGAGATTCAATCGCGTTTGTAACAGAAACGGGGTAATCGAATCCATTTTTGCCCAAATTTCAACTCTTCGCGACCAACCAGTTGGTACACTTCGTGTGCGTATGCTTTACGTTGGAACTCTATCAATCAATCACGCGACAGTTCCGAGGCCAAATTCGATCACGCGAAACAGGAATTGACGTCGCGATTAGCTCGTGCTTCCAACCGATCAGGATCGAATTCGTTCACGAACAGCAATCCATCTCCTTTCAGTGAAGTAGGCAGATCTGTTCTCCAAGCAACCGTTGCGTACGGAATACTGGAACAGGGCTAATCATGTGTTCACGTGTGATTATACGGTGCGTCAGCATGGACGTCACTTGGGAGGCGAGCTGATGCGATCTGGTACTACTACTCTGCATACCATTTGAGTGCGACCTCTCTTGATCAGCGAGATGTCAACTCGAGGATGCCTTAGGAGAGATCGGATCCAATGAAATCTTCGCCTTCGCCTTTTTGGATGGATGGTGTGGCGCTGTGGACGGGTGGAGGTGGCTGTTCAAAATCCTCAGATTGGTACGTCTTTCATCTCTACGATTGATGCTCGAGGAGACGAGGGTTCTAATGACGACTTTCACAGCTGTTGCAATTCGTTCTTTGATCACGCAACAACTCGAGTGAAAACAGAAAATTTTACCTACCATTTACTGCCACAAACAATAAGTTATGTAATGCAGTGTGCTAAGGCAGGTTATGTACATGCTGCTAGTCCTAGTAGTACAACACTACAACGATGGATCTCGCCTAACATCTCTGAATCACAGATCGAAATGTCGCCGACTTAACTGCTAGCAGGCTGTAGAACAGCACTGACCAACGAGACATATCAAAGACATGGCGCAGATACGGAAAACAAACGTGGAATTAGCTTCGTTTTTTATTTTTATTTTTTGCGAGGGGAATTAGCTTCGTTGATCTACACAAAGAGGAAGGAAGGACATGCGATCTCACATCATGTGAAGATGTAAGCGCCGCACGAAGCATTGCATCACGCGCGTCAGCTTCACAGTTAGGCGCTAGCTCACGAGTCATGAGAGCAACCTGTCCTTGGATCTGATCACCAGTAGCCAAACTGTTCATGGGATGTGAGATATCGCACATCTAGCTACTTGACTGGCACGTTAGGGGAATTAGCTTTCGCTCGCATCTCTTGTTGTATTGGCATGCACCTTCGCTTGATCTGTCCTTTGCTGGGCTAAATCTGCGCCTTTTTCTTTATGGCATGTTAAGCTGAACCATTCTGCAGCCCGGCTTGTTCGGCTTGATAAATCCAGCACATGTTTTGGCCTTGTCCTTTTGTACGGTAGTCGATGGCTTTTAGTTACAACAAATAGTTTTTATCTATATTTTTTAAGACGGCAGCAAGCGGCAGAGACATCGATGTGGATGACGCACATGATTTTAAGTTAAAAAACCGTTTGAAGAATCTGCTTCAAAAAACATCCTATTGGCTTTTGGTTACAACTAATAGTTTTTATCTATAATTTTTAAGACGGCAGTAAGCGGTAGAGACATCGATGTGGACGACGCACATGGTTATAAGTTGAAAAACCGTTGAAGAATCCGCTTCAAAAAACATCATGTTTATTTTGATTTTTGAAGAAACCAAAAGCCAAAATTGAAAAGAATATGGCTTTTGACTTGAGAAAATCAAAGGTGCCCTCAGCTTTCATTTGGCGCACCAAGCCAGAATATGCGCTGCAAGACTATTATAAGCTTTGGCTATCCTTGACATTACTCGTCAACCGAAAAAAAACATACACCTGTTTGTTGAACTCCATGCAGTGAAATGCATGCATGCATAGCTGGACTCAAAAGTCCAAATTAAACGCGAGCTCGTGGTTAAATTTACCCAGACCATTTTGATTTTGTCACCGGCTGTCCGTGCTTGCGTTTCACACCTGAATTGAATGAAAGATCAGGGACAAAAAATAACAGCACAAAATGACTAGACCGTCGGTCCAACCTGCCGCACGAGCTCAATTACGAAACTGCGTACACACATCTTGCTCGACCGAACGATAGCCCGTCGCGGTTGGTGCACTACGGGACGTGTCCCTGTCGAAGACTAATGCCCTCCTGTTCGGCTCAAAAGTTATGGTTTATAACTAAAATTACATTATAGTGACTGAAATTTCACTATAACTAAAGGTAATTTATTTAGTATAATTAAAATTAAAAAATTTAAAAAATAGAAGAAAAAATATGTTAGCTCATTATGGACAACGCGAACGAATACAGGAAAAAAAAAGAACCGGCAAAAAAGCTAAAAAACCAAAAGTTCAGAAAAAGATGAAATTTACAAATAGTAAAAAATAAGTCAAAAGTTAGAAGCTCAAGCTGAAATGAGCAGAGGTAAATCTAAAAATCGTCATCCGCCCGGAGAAACAACGTGGATTTCTTTTCCATTCCTCCATACTTTTGTTGGCTTTCTTTCAGAGGAGGAGTTGTAAGCACTGACGCAGTGCGCAGTGACCGAAGCGGCAGTTCCGCACGCCAGGGTGACCCTGACAGTGCCCCCGGCGCTTGTCTCTGGCTGAAGAATAGATTTTTATTTACTCGCCCTGACCCCAGCAGTCAAGTTTATCCTTGTTGGGATGCAAATGCATGCACCTGTACTGTTTATCTAATCTTTGGGTTATACTTGGCCAGATCGGCTAGGTAGGGAGGTTCTCTCTGATCTGAATCTGAGCAAGGCCGGACGGAAGAAAGACTTATCTGGCGGCGAACCTGGCGTGCGTCACCGTCGCGCCGACGCATCACGCAGCTGCCGCACACCATGTCCTACAAGCACGTTTCACTGTTGCGCATCAGCATCAGCCAATAATCCAGTGTCTTGATCTTTTCCTCTCGTTACATATGACACCTTTATGGACTATAGTTTCAGATGACAACGCAATCGCAATTCCTGTACCATCAGAAGCACACTAATCCATCCTCGCATAACAAAAAGAAACCGCAGTGATTAAAAATCAAACCATGAATTAGTTAGATTGAAGATGTCAAAAATCAATATGAACACTTCTCGAAACTGTTTTTCACTTCTCTTACTCCTATCTTGCATTGGTCACAAACATATCATGCACCTCACATATCTCGCTCTCGTTTTATACACATATGTTTCTCTCACTTTCATCACCGCTCGATCGCTCGTTCTAAAAGCTATATTTTTGGGCACTATTATTTATTTTCACTCTAAAACTATTAGTTACAGCAAAAAACCATCAACCATAGCTAATGTGAACTGACCCTGATTTCATGAAAAATAAACCACGGCCCAAACCCCAAGACCGGACGACCGGTTGATAGCTAATGCGTGGCGGGAACGTTAATAAACCGGTCTGTTACCGCCGGTATCCCGTCAGGCCTTGATTTGGATTTTGGATTGGCCTCACCTGAAATCTCTCAGTGACGCAATCAATGAGATGTGGCGATCACAAACGCACGAGATTCTTCTTGCTCAACTGCCTGATGCAAGCCAAGCCAACGGTGTTTAATCTTCGTTGAGCAGAAAGATCGTTTCGCCATGCGAATGTTGACTTGGGACGCCACCTAACACGGTTGGGTGCCTCTGCCAACCTAGAAAGATACCACCGATTTAGCGTTCTAGAGGCAACTAAACTAGTCCACACCTTTTCTCTCGCTTGCTCCTCAAGAACCACCAACAAGCCTTGAAAAAAAGAACCAGCAATAAAATTGTCGTAAGGGCAGAGTGAATAGAAATGTGAAGGCAGTTGGCGCACAGCAAGGTTGTTGACAGTTTTCAGGTGTTGTTTTGGCGACCAGATTATTGTAGTACTGTGCACGATGACTTCACTCTGTTCTAACAACAACACGAAGTGCCAACTAGTGTGCAAAAATGAATCGAAAATTCAATGGTTCAGAATTCAGAAATGGTACAAAATTCGCAGGAAAGGTACAGGAGTATGGTTTCCAAGGGAATGGGTAGCATTTGGGCGTTTGGAACGGAGGTATGCGTGCTCACAATTCCTGTGGAAAAACGAACACGAGGTCAGATTTTCTTACTTGAGACGCTCCTTTCTCGAAAAACTAGCTTTGAAGGATGTACACAAGCAGAGAGCAAGAGCAGAATAGGTATACTCCGACTACTTGGACAATCGATTTTTGGAGGCAGGGAAAAAGTCCAGAAACATGCACCGAAGTTGCAAGGAAGAGCATTTTTTAGGGTTTGGACACGTGTCTTTGTGAGCTAATCTTGAGGATTTGGACAAGCTCTCATCGCTCCCATCACGTGTGGCAAATATCAAACGTGTACGGCAACGTTCTTTACACTGCTAGAAAAGCACACCTGGAAATTTGGAAGATGATGCCACTTGGACTTCACTTGGAGATCAGGCCGCATGGCAATACGTCCAAGCTTTTCTTTCAGCTTATCCAGTGTCGTAAGACCCCCAGTTGACCGGATCACAAGTATTTTTCACTCGGAGGCCATTTAGAAGAACTGCATTCTTATCAACTACAGCATAGTGGCTAAATACAGTGTTACAATTTTGATCCAGGAAAAAACACACACATCATAAATAAACTGAGAGAACACGGAGGAAATTTCTGAATTTCTTTATTCTCTTATTTGCTCTCCTCTTTCTTGCTTTTCTTCCTTGGTACAAAACTGGGTACAAGTCCCCCCAATATATAAGGATAAAACTCTCATACTCCTATTCCGATTTGGACTTCAAGTTGGTCTTGACTTCAACTTGAGTTATACTCGGAAACGAACTCTACTACGACATGAACTCCAAGTCAAGATTATTTCTAACAATCTCCCCCTTAATCTTGACTTGATACACTCTAGTTTTAGTCTCAATACATTATGAACTGCCATCCACGCCTCCACATGAAGTGTTCTACATGCAAACTACATGTAGGAACTCAACTCAACTGGTACGAGTCCATCCAGATGTAAAGATTCTAAAACATTGAAGCAGTCGGTCTCAACTATGACTTACTAAACTCATACTTGATGCAGAACGGTGACACATCTCCTCTCCTTTGTCTTGCTGCGTTGCTTGGGGACGACTGCGTTGCTTTACTTCTTTCGGCGCTAGCTTTTGTTGCTCCAGCTGTAGGACATGCGCGCGGAGGCCTCGGGAGCACCGCTCGAGACGAGCGCGAAACGGAATCGTCAATACGATTTTTTCAGTGACTCGCTTCTTGCCTAGGCTCTGATACCACTTGTTACAATTTTGATCCAGGAGAAAACGCACACATCACAAATAAACTGAGAGAATACGGAAGAAATTTCTGAATTTCTTTATTCTCTTATTTGCTCCCATCTTTCTTGCTTTTCTTCCTTGGATACAAAACTGGGTACAAGTCCTCCCAATATATAGGGATAAAACTCTCCTACTCCTATTCCGATTTGGACTTCAAGTTGGTCTCGACTTCAACTTGAGTTATACTCGGAAACGAACTCTACTACGATATGGACTCTAAATCAATATTATTTCTAACATACAATATGACGAATTTGCACAATCAGCTTGCTGCTGAGCTTATCTAACCGGAAATTCATTGGGAACTACCCAAGCCAAGAAAGGCTAAAGATTGTTGGGGGATAAAGAATCCAAATGTCCCGAACGTGATGTTGAAAATGCAATGCATACTTGAGGAGTTGTACAACATTCTCTAAATTACATGAGCTAGATATTTTGCAAGGAAGATCATGGAACAAGTGCTAATGTATAAGTCTTCATGACAAAGTAAGAAATGTACAGAGTCTAGATATTTTCGGAGAATGTTCAGGTTAACTAGGATAATTTTTACGAAGAATTGAGGTGGTGCTACTTGGGATATATCCAACAGTCTTGTACAAATATAGATAGGGATTGTCAGCCACCAAGCCACCCTGAGCCTAGGTGTAAGATCAAAGATAATCGATCAGAGAGGTGATGAATAGAATGTTTTTAAATTCTTTTAACTAAAACACAATTTTAAAATGAGTAGAGCTAATAAAATTGCTTCGCACAATTCAAAGCGTAAAATCTCGAGGTCTTGCTATAGCACCACAAACCTAACTCTAGGCAAGATATAATTATAGTTAAACAAGTTAAGCAATTAATTACTAGAAATATGAATGCGAAAAGTACTGAGCAAGATAATTAAACCACACGAAGGACACAAGAATTTTTCTCGTGATCTAAAAGACTTGTCGGTCTTTCCTAATCCACGTTAAGGGAGTTTGAACGAATCAAGCCGGCTTCGTGCACAACCTTGAGCTTTGCCTCTATCCATTAAGGTAGCTCTTTTCTGCTTCGGAAGGTGAGCTTCAACCTTCACAACTGCGTCAAGTTTTTTCACAATCTTCTTGAAGAGATCACAGCACCAACTCCTTCAAGCCGTCTAGGTGTTGGCAACCACCAAGAATAATAAGCTAATGACACTTGTTTGAAGGTCTTTATGTGCCATAAGGATCAACTAAATAATGCAATGCACTTGAATGTTTTCAATAACCTCAAAATGAGAAATAATGCACAATGCGATCGTGCTGGACAAGAACTCTGATCATACCACTGTGGTGTGAACGGACAAGAACAGCGGTCACACCTTTGCGGTGTGACTGGACAAGAATAGCGATCATACCATTGCGGTACTACAGGGCAAGAACGATGGTAGTACAGTCTCAGTTGAAGTAAAAAAACACACCTCTCGAGAAATAACATACCGACATGAAAGTCTGGTAGTAATGATGCAAGCGGTACTACTGTTAACATAATGGCGGTCATACTAGTATTCAAATAAAATCAGAGAGAGCTGCCAAATGAATTTTCAAATTCATGCATGCATATACTAGACTTGACTAATGTAGCACAAAATTATCTTCAAGCTAGTAGCCATAACCCCTTTTAATACTACGGCGTTTAGCCTACCAGTCCGGTCTCAAACCATCAAATGCTAAGACTGTAAAAACTATGAAAGAGGTTCTTAGACTATATTTTATTTTTATCTTGAGCCATATCAATCCTTAGTCATCTATGCATGCCTTTTGCATGATATCATTAAAATCTGAGTTAAACCTTTTGATCACCTTAACAAATACGTTAGTCCCTTAAGCATTGTTGTCATTAATTATTAAAATTATTTTTAGAGGTCTAGATACTTAATTAGGATATTAGTGAAAGCTATGAGAGGTGGCACTTAGATAGAGTGCTAGGGTAGCCATTTAGAGTGTAAAGTTGGGTTGTACGGAAGTAGTGTAGTAGTGAATAAAGTGTTATCCTGTTGTATAAGAGTTGGTCTCCCACAGTAAGCGATACTTCTTGTCCTTAGTGCTTTAGTTGTGATTTGAGCAATGGTATAAGGTGAGTTTAGGGTCTAAGTGTTAGGCTAGCCACCGAAGGATCATGACTACACTCTTGTGCAATAGTGTTTGTGTCTTTAATAAAGTAGCATTTTGTAGTTATGAATCTCCCAGTTAGGCCATGCTATTTCAAAGTATTTAGTGTGTTGTTAAGTTATGATTTAACGTAAGCGGCTCAACTGTTTGGAATCACTAAGTCTTAGCTTCTGTTGTATATGTGAGGGCATTTTGGGAATTTCCCAATTGAGAAAAGAAAAAAACTTATGCCCACCTGTCGGTGGGCCGACTGAGGAGATGAGGAGGAGACGATTCGTCTCCTCCCCACGGGCCGGTGCGGGCGATGCGGTTCTTCCGGATCTGCGTCTTCCTCGGGCGACGGCGGCTGGGTCTTGGGGGCGATGGCGACGGAGGCGGCATCGGTGCGGGCGTCTCGGCGCCAGCCACACCGCAGCCCACCGCTCCCCTTTGCTCTCCGCTCCGCTATAAATCTCGGGGCTCTCCTCTCTTCGGTACATGGCAAAATCCAGTGAGCTCTCTCCCCTCCTCTCTATATTCTCCGGTGGTGATCTCGGGTCTTTGGACGGTTGGCCGGCTCTTTGTGTTCCGCTGACAGCCGTGAGGCTTGACCCGTAATTAGGGTTTTGATTTGTGCTTGAACCGGGAGATTCACCGTGAGATTTGAGTTGTGCTTTGAGTGTTCTTGGCTGGAATACTCTTGTGGCTTGTGGTCTTATGCGGCAACCTCTACCTCGACTTCCTGTTGGCTGCGGCTAAGACGGGAAGAAGGGCATTGTATCTCCGGCGACCATCTCCCTGCTCGGTTTGTGGGGGCATTGGTTTTCTGGGACAGCGCAAACGCGTGCCTTGCTCATTTCAGACACTTCAGGTGATTTTGAGTATCACCCAGTTGTGAGTATTCTGGTACTTGATCTTTGCAATTCGGTGATAAACCTCTTATATCAGTGAGTCTTGTTAGAATGTAATTTGCAAAGATTGAGTTCTGTGGGTTTTAGCTCTATGATGATATGACATACTGCTGAAATTGTATATATGAATGTGAAGGTAGATTTATTTTGAGTATTCAATTGAATCTGCTATTTGGTTGTTCACTAGTATCAAATCTGCTAGTTGTTCTAGTTTTAATATTTGTGTGAGGACTGCTTTGGTCATTCCTGATCTCTGCCGAACCTTATTATTTGGGACTGTTGCTGTTTTCTATTGTCTGATCTGGGCCAAATTCTGTAAATCAATTGTTGACTCTTTGTGAATGGAGGATTGATTGTTGGAGATTTGGCTCTGTCCAGACAGTTTATTTTGATCTGCAAAGTCCTTGTCAATAGCAAAATTCAATTGTAGCTCAAGATTTAATCTATAACTGTCATATATATAATCAAGATTAAGCATTGTCATGGCGGTGATGGCCGATATTAAATCTTGTGCAATTCGCCTTCTGAGAGCACTTAATATACATCACTTTGTTGAATGTATGCTGAATATAATCATATATGTTAATGCTTCAATGAGATTGGCATGTATATTCTCATGTTTATTTGTCACCATGCTAATTGTGTACACACATGTGACATCTATGTTGAGCATATGTTATTTTGTCAATGACTTAATTGATTCATATGTTACTACATTAGTTAAGTCATTTATATGCCATGTTTATCATGCTTGGGCTATTATGATTATTGCTGGAATTAAATTAAGAATTATGCTTATACCGTAATTATTATAACAGCTTCAACGTGAGTGGCTCAGCCGTCTGGAAACATTAAGTGTTAGCTTCAACGTGAGTGGCTCAGCTGTCCGAAAGCAAGACGGTCTTAGGCTCTTGGCTTCAACGTAAACGGCTCGGGCGCTCGGAAGTAAATAATAAATTGTGCACTGAGCAAGTAGAATAAAAGGCTAACCGACTAATAGTCGTAGTATTAGATGTGGTCTTCTGAGAGTGATACTATGGTCACTACGTTTAGCATGGCCCCACGAGAGGATATACTTCAATCATTCATAGTCACCAATCTCTCTAGAACAATGTTTCTAGAATCATCGCATCATATTCACATCGGGTTGGCAGTTCCAAATTTGTGAGATTGATGCCAATGAAAGAATCATTTAGCAGAACAAAACGAATGGAATCAGGAGTTGAAAGGAGACAATTTGGGAGTAATAAAGACACTGTTATTTCACTTAATAAAGACATTGTTATTTCACTTTTATCAGAGGTGTCAAAAGGAAATACAAGTGTGTCAGCGAAGAGAGCCAAATAGATCTCTTCCTGCAGCTCAATTGACAGAGCAGTTAATCCTACAGTACACTCAGGATCAGCACCCTCCATATGGACATCGAAGAACTCAGCCGCCGTTCCCGACACTTCGCTCGGAGCGCACTCGTCCTCGCCTGCCTTCTCCTCGGCCGCTGCGACATCGCAAGCTTCGCAGGGCAAGTTGAGCACGTCGATCCAGCCTTCGTCGGAATCCCAGTCCGGCAAGGCCGAGCAGGGGCCTGCCAATGCCTTGATCCTCTCGGCAGGGCTCTCTGACATGTCGTCGTCTTCGTCACCGTCGTCTGTGTCGGACTCCCAGAAAGCCGTGTCCAGCGTGCTCTTGGGAGAAACCCATTTGGCCGCCGCATCCTCTGCCTTTACGCTGCAGCCGGCTGATGCCAGGAATGGGTGCTCCAAGAGCTGCGCCGCCGTGCACCGGTCGTGTGGGTTTCTTGCAAAGCACCGGGCCAAGAAGTTCTTCGCCTCGGCAGACAGCCACCCGGGCACCTCCGGCACGGCGTCCGTGTACCCAATCCGGTGCACCGCCGCGAGGATGTCGTCCATGTCGCTCCACGGGGCGCGGCCGGTGGCCATCTCGATAACTGTGCAGCCCAGCGCCCAGACGTCTGCCGGCGGCCCCTGCTCCTCCCCGAGGGCCACCTCCGGCGCCATGAACGCCGGCGTGCCTCCGATAGGCCTGTCTGAATCCACCGTCCTCGCGCACCCAAAGTCCGCGATCTTGGCCCGGCCGTCGGCGCCGACCACGACGTTCCTCCCCTTGACGTCCCCGTGCACGAGCGACCTCCCGTGGAGGTACGCCAGCCCCCTGGCCACGTCCGCCGCGTACGCCCGGATGGCGCACTCCTCGAGCCGGCCCCCGCTCCTCTCGACCACGTCGGTGAGCGAGCCGCCGGGCGCGAACTCGAGGAACAGCTGGCACTCCCCGCCCGCGCCGGGGGCGGCGCGGAAGCCGAGGCAGGGGAGGACGTGCGGCGAGCGGAGTCCGGACAGGATGCTCCCCTCGCGCCTGAGCTGCTCAGCCCCGGCGCCGCGCGCCGACTTGACGGCGAAGAGCGCCCCCGAGCGGTCGTCCGCGGCGAGGGACACCACCGCGCCGGACGCCCCTTGGCCGAGCGTCCGGACGTGTCTCCACCTGCCGCCGGCCGCCATCTCCATTTCGAATTTTGTGGCGCTTGGGATTTCGCTTCGCTCGGTTGTGTTCGTGTGATTAGCCGCCGTCGCTGTGTCGTCCGTGTCTTGAGGTGGGAGCAGAGCACTCCGCCTATCTATTTATAGGGCGGGGGCGCAAAGAGATCGAAACCGGTGGCTTTGCTTCATTCCGTAGCGAGCCGATTCCGCGGTGTGGCGTGAAAAGCATGCGGCGGTGTGGTGTGTGCGGCATGCCTGCGGCTGCGGGACTGGGGAATTAAGGGGCAACGTGGCTCGATGGCCAATCACGTGGGGATTTTGGTTTCGGCGGCGGGGAAAGGAGCTGGAAAACGAGGTCAAATTGGGCTGGAGGCCGGGAGCACACGTCCCAAGCCGCGTCACCGCTTCTCTCATCTGTAGGACGAGTATGTCTGAATATTCTCAAGCTTGTCTTTTGTACCAGAAGAAAAAAATATACAGAAACTAATTGTAGTGGTGGGTTGGATCAATTTTGCATAAGCTGGTTTAAGCCACTGCAGCGAGCCATTACACGTGTTCAAGGAATAGGGTAGCTTGGATTGGGTGTTCCACGTATCCAAGGCTCGTTCATATTGCCTTTGATCTCTGACTTCTACTTCAAAAGCCAAAACTAATATAAACACTTTAGTTTCTATAAGTCACTTCTATCCGTCACTATTATCAATCACTTTACACTTTCGTATGTTTTAATACACTATGTATTTTATTATGTCATAATTCTGCAAACCGCATGGCGGTCTAAATATTGTAATACTTTTGTGTTGCACTATCATTTGCTCTATTCCTTACATAATGCACTCAACAAAAAAAAAATCAAAAGACATAAACCAATACAAACACCTCAGTTTCTATAAGCCACTAGTATTCATCAACCATAACCAAAAGCCATAAAAAACAATACAAATAGGCCCAAATTTCAAAGGGTGTGTTTGTGGGTTGTCTGATTTCTCATTCGAGGCTAATTTGGAATTGTTCAGACATATGGCCCTGTAGCAACGGGTTTTTTTTAAAAAATAATTTTGGCCCCTTAGCACCCGTTTTTGCAAAAAAAAAAGGGCCAACTCTTCGAGCTCGAAAGGCGCGGCAGACGACACGTGTCACCTGCCACGCCATCATAGCTCAATAGGACACATGTCACCCTTGTTGTAGCTTGGCACGCGAGTCGAGGCATGGCCATCATAGCTCAATAGGACACATGTCAGGGTGGGAAAAAACTTGTTGACTCGGTTCGTAATTGCTTCAATTATAATCCTTAATTTGGATTTTGCTTTAGCTTGTAGCTTGGCAAACTAGAAAATGCGTGCTTTGATACGCATTAAAAAAATACTATTATGTTTTGTTCGTACGATACAAGTGGCAACATGTGTGAACCATCAACCTCAACTATAACTAAGATACATGTGTGCTTGTTTGAAACCATGGTTTCAGTCAGTTGTCATATACATTTGGGTCCCTCGGTACCTTTTCCTTCTCTCCCGTGCGGGCTTTAACCCTCGTGACCCAGGCTCAGTACTCGGCTTCTACAACTTATGTGGATTTGTCCCAATCATAGTAACTTGGCGTTCAACGGAGGCTTTGGGGACCACCAATGCCTTACCCTTGTCCTTTCTGCTATCATCCTAGGTGTAAAATTTCCAGCGTGTGAATTTCTCAGGCACCACCAGGTAGTTGAGCATATATTTCTACTCGATGAATGCCCTGTTGTACATGTCTGAACCGTCCATCCATTAAAAGTAGTAGTGCTATGTCCTCTGCCAGCATGAATGGAATAGGTTAGAGATGTGCAAAATAGAACGTGCAATATAAAATAGCAAATGCGTGCTTACAAGAACTTCAGCGCACATGTAGTGCGCTCGGTCGGTGATTGCCGATGTGTGGACTAAATGATATGTGATGAATTGCCACAGTCGCACTACAGCCGCGAAAACTTTGGCGGCACGAATGCATCCTTGCAGGAATTATCGAGGTATGATTCCTTCTTTTCGACCACCCACTTTCGCTTGTGAAGCATCTCACCTAGTTCGACATCCCCACTAGCGACGCAGTGATGTCATGTATTTCTCCTCTCTTCTCCTAGTTTTGAGATCACCTCAATTGAAGTCTTGGGTCTGGTCATGGGGGGCTAACTAGATTTTATAGACGGTCGATGTGCACTGATCAGAAGTAAAGTTTGAACACGTTGTCATTTTAGTGGGAAAGTCGATACGTGTTGTCAAATCGCTGGAAAAACTGGTGCGTGCTATTCACTGGCTGCGAAAAGCTGGTACACATTGTAAAGTCACTGAAAAAGCCGGTGCGTGCTATCCACTGGCTGTGAAAAGCTGGTACATATTGTCAAATCACTGAGAAGCGGGTGTGTGCTATCCACTCGCTGCAAAAAACTGGTACGTGTTGTCAAATCATTGGGAAGTCGGTGTGTGCTATCCACTCATTGCGGAAAGCTGGTACATGTTATCAAATCACTGGAAAAGCCAATGCATGCTATCCACTTACAGTGAAAAGCTAGTACATATTGTCAAATCAATGGAAAAGCCACCGTCTACTCACTGCGAAAAGCTGGTATGTGTTTTCAAATCACTGAAAAATCTGGTGCATGTCATCTACTCGTTGTGAAAGCTGGTGCATATTGTCAAATTACTAGAAAAGCCGGTGTGTGCTGTCCACTCGCTGCGAACTATTGGCACATGTTGTCAAATCACTAAAAAAAGCCAGTGCGTGTTGTCTACTACTGATATCTCAAGAAAGTATTCCAAGAACTTGGCAAATAACAAAAAGAAAAAATAAACCACATGGGCTAAGATGGCCACATAATATTTATAATATTTTTTTGAGTTGCACATGGCATTTAGGCCATGCTCTGGCTTGTGGATACAATACATTGCACATCACATGTCTACTTTTTAGTACTAGGTGAACTGGAGTGAGAACGGGAGCTACTGTAGCTGGCTGAGCTGGAGTGGGAGCAACTGCGGCCTCGGCTGGTTTCTCCAATGTTGAGGACGATCGGTGAGCTGGGGTACCGCACACTCTTACATGTGCTGCTCCTCAGATGTAATCCTTCAGTGAGTGGCTGGGTCATAGTAGGGTCGGTGGGGATGATGGGAGGTCTGGTTTTTGCTTCTTTTTTTTGTCTCTCCAAGTGATTTCTTAATCCTACTATTTTTTCCTCAGTTTCTTTGATGTTCTTACTTGCTGTTAATATGTGAAAACAACTCTCTCCCGCACGCGGCGGCGCTCCACGTGTGCGGCGCAGACGCGCAGCTGGCGCCAGCGCGGGCGCCGCGCCTCGCCCTCGCGCCACTCTCCCGCTGGCAAGCGGCCCCCGCCTCCACCCGCACCTTTCCCTCTGCGAGCGGGCCCGAGTCGTCAGGCTCGTCTTCGTCTCCACGCGGCCGCGACGCAGCTCCCTCCTCGCGTTGCTCCTCTGCGCAGCAAATCTTCTCCGCTCCCTCTCTCACCTCGCAAGCAAATTCAAAGCACCAACAGTAGGGGGGGACGAATCACTCCCGGCATCTCTCTCCTACAAAATCTCGGAGGAGATTTGGTTCATCTCCCCCGCCGGAGTGAGCACAGCAGAGCGCCAGGTGCCGCCCTAGCCGCGCGCCCCATCCGGCTATAAAAGCCCCTCCTGGAAGTCGCTATCGCGCCGCAGCACTTCACTCTTCCTTTCCCCGCGAGCAATTGAGCTATAACGCCCCCAATCCCCGCCGCCAACCTCTTCTTCCCCACGGCCGGCGACCGCGCCGCCATTGATTCCGGGCATCTCCGGTCAATTCCTCCCTCCTACACCCTCTTCGGAACCTGACAAAGTAAAATCCACCCTCCACCGAGCTCCCCGATCCCTCTCCATCGCCGGCGTCGAGCAACCTCCTCGGACCGCCGCCGTCGCACGCCGCCAGCCTTCTCCGGTGATCGTCACCCCCGGCCGTCTACACCAGAAGCTTCGCCAACACGCGGGGGTTGTATTTCACGCAACCCCAGAGCCTCTCCGACCACCACTCGCCGCCGGCCACCGTCGCCTTCTTCTTCCTCTGCCCGGCTCCCTCAGCGAGCTACCTCAAAGGGATTACTTGCCCTTATAGGGTAAGCATCGCCCGGCTGTCCGGGTGGCTTTTAGCGTTACTCCTCCCTCCCTCCTGCTCCCGCGTCGCGCGTTCGAGTCCGACTCCGCGCGCGCGGTCGAGCAATTTCTCTTATATTCCTTACTGACAAGTGGACCCCATGAACAGTAACCGGACCCACCTGTCATACGCACATAATAAGAAATGAAATAAAAAGATTAAAAATTTAAAATAATCAGTGGGTCCCACATGTCAGATATTTTGCAATTAATGGAATTAATCTAAGCAGAGAACTTTGAATAAATATAACTTTCTCATTTTAACTCCAAATTGAATGGGACAAATTTCTAAATTAATCTAAAATCAAGATCTATCCAATGGAACTGAAATCATAATTTTTAGAGTTCAATTGAATTTCTGATAATATTTTATGCGGTAAAATATGTTCATTTCCAGAAATGGTAGTTATACACCTATTATAACGCTTGTTAAAATAAAATGATCTTATTAACCTACCCTTTAGTAAACAAGTTGATATTAGGCCCGCATAAAATAATATGTTTTTCCTTTGCTAAAAAAATATAAGTATACATATAGACTATAAAGCCAACTTAATAAATCAACAAATGTATATAGTGCACATATAACACATACCTTAATTCATAAATGCTGAACTCGATAAAATAATATTCGGCTAAATTCATACATATATATCTTAACTCATGAAACTTCCTTGATAAATATACAAATAATAAAAGAAACTGTTAATAAGAGATCAATTCACCACTAACCTTGCCTCAAGTCATCCAAATCACCCACTAACTCATAATAAAACAAAAGTTGAAGTTACTCGGATTTATTTGGATTTTTCTGAGTTACTTGCTTTTATTTGAATTCAGTCGTTTATCGCGTAATTAGAAAGTGGAACATGAAGATTCTACGTAACAAGCGGGAACGAGATCAATGAAGACCAGAAATTAAGGACCATCGCATAAGGCAATTTTGCGTGGGCTCAAGACCGCGGTAAACCGCGCCAGGCGAGTCAATACTTTGATCATGTTGAACCTACATTTCTACAAATTACTTTGTTTTAAATTAACAAATTGCATTGCTGTTAGTTTTATGAAAATGCATGCTAAATTTGATATTCTAGTTATATACCGTTGTTTACCTTGAATATTATTACCCCTCCTTGAGTATTTGAATGTGTATCTAGAATCATCATGATTATCATCCACCCATGAGCAAGTCATATTTACTGTTTTTAATATTTGCCCAGTTTTGGTGCAATCTTCCCTCAAACAAAAACGTATAGAACTTTGGCAATGATTTTCTTGATCATTGATTAGAATAAGTTCCCGACATGCTAGAAAAAGTGCATACCAAATTTTAAGTGATTTGGAGTTTTGGTTTGAGAGTTAGCTCAATTTTAAGTTTCGGCCCGACTTTAGTGCAACAGAGCTACACGAATTAAAAGAACCTAATTCTCTTAAGTTCTTTCAAGATTTTTGGTTAGGATAGATTCTTAAGGTCGTGATCTAGTCTAGTTCAAGTTTCAAGTCTTTTGGATCTACGAATCAAAAGTTTTATAAATTTTTAGATTTGAAATAGTGTTATTTTCACTATTCACAGGGCTGAAATTTCTGTATCACCGAGATTTTTTGGAATTTTGGATGCTTGATCTTCATAGCTTCTCCTAACTATTGGAGCGAAAAATTGTTAAATACTTGGAGAAAATTTAAAGACACCAAGGTGCCATTTACCTTTTCTCTGTTATCATACCGGTCCTACATATAGTGAATCTCACCCTTAAGGTCCTAGTACCTTTAGTTCAAAAGAATCATGTTAGCAGGTTAAATTTGGTTTTGTAGATTGTCACTAGTGCTTTTCTAGGCTATATTGCCCATCAAATGCCCAAAATAAGGGTTTGCCTTCTCCCATCAGATAGTTTGTTGCCACACTTGCGAAAATCGGGGACAGATATGTTTGCCATTTGTGCTATTTATATGTGAGTTTGCATATGTGGGTGGATTCTTTTCGATTACGGTTTATAACTTATGGCTGCGGCTTATAATTTTTAATCATAATATAAATGTTTGTGTGAACAAACTGAATGCCGATAAGCCTTTTCGAAACAACGACATAAAAATTGTCCCATTTATTTGTTTGTGGAAAGTAATAAATCATAAACTATTGGTTGAAAAAAGGTTGGCATGAGGATTTGTGGAGTGCCTGTTGGTGTTGCGACCATGGCAAGTGTCGACTTCTCGTGCTCCAGATGATCCTGCGTGCTCTTTGCTGTAAAACACATCAACTTTGGTGCTTAATTAGAGCAGTGCTTCACTTTGCTTTTGGTGGAGGCGTGCGAGACATCAGACACGGTCATATGCTAGTTGATAGCGGTATTTCGCCTCAAGATCAATCGACTTTAAATCATTATGTTCTTTTCTAAAAGCCGTAGCAATAATGCAATATGGCTTTATCATACTCCTATCGAAGTGGATTGATTGGTATGATTATTTTGACTAGAACTTTGTGAGAAACAGATAAATATTGGAAAAAGAACAAATTTTAGTTTAACTGGTAAGGTAAAACATACAGTAAAGTTCCAAATCTTACAAAAAGCATAGTACATAGGGAAACAAAAGGCTTCTACACTCCATAGGGAAAAAAAGGAATTACTACGTATTTCGCTTACCAAGATAACCGCCGGCCTGATCCCAGATTTCCAAGAGAATATGAATAGGAAGCAAGACACCGTGTCAACCTACCTCCAAAAGAACGGGAAGCGAGAATTTGTAAGCACCTGACCCTCGCCAAGGAATAAATGCGAAGTCAACCTGCAGCGCCGGTCCAAAATTTATCCGCGCGTGCCGGCGCTACCGCATGCAAGCCAAACGCATAGATGCGAGTTAGGTTTTTCTTGGTTTTGTTTTTGATTTATCATTTGCTGCTACATAATTAGTTTTTAAATAATATTTTTAAAAAAATATAATTTATAGGTAAATTATATATCAATCAAAATTATATATAGCTATTTCTCTTTGTATATCATTGCTCATAAACAACTAGACTTTATAAATTATAAATCAAAAATCAAAATCACAGCCTAATGGAATTCACCCGTCGTGCAGCCACGCGCGTGGCGTGAAAGAACTGACGGAGCAGAAGACGTATCCGGCACGAGATTCATCTTGCTGGCAAGCCGCTGCATGGCGAGGACACGGCAGCTCGGTGGGCTGCACATATGTCAGTTTGAAGTTAATTCGTGCACCGGCTCACTCCATATTTCTACGGCGGCGGCAGCCTTCCTTATTTACCACGATGTGATTTGCCTGTTCTGAAGACGTCAATCAGAGAGCCCAGACCCCAAACTCCATAATACAGCACGATCAAAGCGAAAAACCATTCCAGCCACGTCTTGGTGATAAGCATCCCCCTGGCCTCTGCCAGCGAGGCGATGAACCGCTCTCATCAATCAAATCATTCCCAGCTCTACTAATTTTGCGCAGATACAGGATAGATCCAAACTCATCTGCAAAGATTCAATGGTACAAGCTCTCTCCAGTAAAAACACCCGTGCTTTGCCACCTGTGCTATTCGTTGGTGAGTTGGCGGCTGCGTTTCCTCTCGCAGTTGAGAAGCCTGGCGTTCTGTTCTTGGTGGAGTGCGACACGTTGCAGTGTCCTAGCGGATGGCGTTGTATAATTGTATTGCCTTGCCTCCAACTTCAGAATTTTGCTGTCCTTTTGGAAAAAGCAGGGTATAGAGAGCTTCGGAGAATGAACGAATAAAACAAGAACAAAGGGGTACGGAACTCTTGGGGTAGAATAAAACACAACACGGCAAGGTTGACGTACACATGTACTCGAGATTAAAATGTGCTGTTGATTCGAGACCGGCCAATAAATTTATAGACATTTTCAGTCAAATTCGAAAACTATCGAGAATATAGAGGGATTCAACAAGAATCGCACACGAATGATCAAGTGTATTGCATAAATTGTCTAAGGTTACAAAAATGATCTCCTGCTATTTATAGGGTGGGAGGAGGTGAATGAAGTCACAAGTTTGTTTTCGGGACCTAGCTTAATCATACAGGTATTTTTGTCCTTCCCATCAAGTGGGTCCCATCGCGTTCGAGGGACTTTGAGATAGGTCCACAAACCTTGCTTGGGGTTGCTCTCGAACCCCACACGAGGTTGGCCTCTGCGTCAAACTCCGAACTCCGCCTGAGATTAGCTATCTCACTTTGTATTGGGTCGGTCCTCGGATCTCGTCTGGGGTGGTGCGGACCCTATCCAGGGTGGACTTCGGATCTTGGCCAAGGTCAGTATTCTGGCTCCATCTTGGTTTCCTGGGCCTCGTCCGCAAACCTCATCTGGGGTAGATTCCCCGATGTGTGTCGTTACGCCGAAGTTATCACGGGCTCGAGGTAGCGTGGGGACCCTCCCTCAATAGTAGCCCCTCAACGAACCAGGTGGTCGTCAACCGCACGCTTGCATTGGTGCATCGACTTGCAAAAGGGATCGGCGTGTGGGCTCAGGTCAAAGGGTGCGAAAGGCTGACCAAACACGTAGAAATAAGTGCCCGACTTGTTAGTTCAAGACATGCAAGGTCCTTGGGTAATCGAGTTATTGTGTGAACTTATTGAGATGGACGTGGATACACTACTAGTTCGAGATGTGGTGGAGCTTTAAGGCACATGAGGCCGACTGGGGTGTGTTGTGGTTACAGACCAAACAGAGAGAGAGAGTATGGTAGTGGAGAGTTAGGTGAGTAATGGTTTAGGGTTTCTTCCCAGGGCCTGTGTTGTATATATATGTCCACATGAGGAGTACTTTTACCATTATACCCTTACATCTGAGTGTTCCCCTTAGGGGTACTTATGTCATTATACATGTCCTATTTTGGGCCTTACATTCCTCTAACAGGTCTGCTGGGTTTAGGTGGGGGTCACCCCCACAACAGGAGCCTCTCATGGTGAAGGGCTTCACGGGCCGAAGCCATGCTGTCGAGCCCTTTGGCCCCCTCCGTCCCTGCGGCCTGTGAGCTTTTTCAACGTCCGTCAAAGCCTTGCTGCTTGGTGTAGTGTTTGTCCTGTCACGAAGGTATGGCGCCGGGCGGCTTGGCGAGGCCTTCGTCGCCCCCACGGTCCTACTGTAGTGGGGTCGAGGTTGCCGTTCAGGGCGAAGGTCGAGGTTGGGGTCGACGTAGAGGCCGAGGGGGTCCGACGTTGGCGTTGGGGTCGGAAGCGAGGTCGAAGTCGCCTCCGATTTGGCGGGGTTGGCGATTGTCCCGCCAAATTGGAAGTGTTGGCGGAGTCGGATGCCGAGTGCCCCTGACGCTGAGTGACCGCCGGCCTGCCTAGTGAGGCCTGGCTGACGCGGCACGAGACTTAGGCGTCGTGGTCATACCATGTTGCGACGTTCCTTCTTCTGGCCGTCCATGTGGCAAGATGTGCTTGACGCGGCGCAGGTCTTGTAGCGTCGCAGTTGTACGATGCTGCGACGCTCCTTCGCCGGTTGGGCTTCCCTTCCACCGATTGGACTCCTGCCGGTTGGACTTCTGCCGATTGGGCTCCCTTGCTGATGGGGTATATATATCGTGCTGGTGCGGCATTGTACCTGCATTGTGCATTCGAATAGGTGCTGCTCCCCTAAAATGGGCCCCTTTAGTGCATCCACATTCTGTAGCCGCGTTACGCGGCTTGGGGGATGTTGATGTACTGATAGAGGCCTATTTTTCTTGGGAGCTCGGTTAGCGTCTGTTACCGGTAATTGTTCGCACTTTTTGCTTTCATGCTGCATTTCTGCATATGGCGACAAGGTTTGCCCTGTTCTCATAGATAGGCCCACCTTCAGTCGGATTTTCTGATTGGACCCCTCAACATTACTTTTCCAAGAATGTTGGTCCACCGAAGGTGGCCTGTTTATGAGAACAAGCCAAAACTTGACGTGACGTGGCCTCCGCCTTTACCATACGCGGGGAATGCCGATGGGCAAGTCCTTGCGCACGAGCCCGCTCCTCGAAATCGAAGTCGAAGCGTCTCCTCTGGAGCGAGATCTTGATATCGTTGCCACTGGGGTTGATCGACTCGTGGCTTTACATTGACGCACCCCGGCGCGGTCCTAGGGCCGGGCCAGAAGCGAGCCGCCTCCGGGCGAACTCGGGTTAAGTGGCCAGAGTCTCCCCGCTAGAGCGGGGGCCTGCCCATCTGGAGTTGCGCGGGCCGAAGAGGCCTGCTGGTTGGTTGCCCCGATAGGTCGGGGTGTAGGCCGGGTCTCTATATGTCGCTGCTGTCATTATTCCCGCGGGCGCGATCACATGGCGGGGTGGCATGTCTTGGAGTCGGAGCAGCTTCCGGCGCCTTCGCAGCGGTGTCCCTTCGCATAGGTGCGGCCAGAGTCGGGGTCAGGGCCTCGCTACTGGGGCGAAGACCCCGTTTGGACTGTTGCGGTTGGTGGGTCCGAAGAACCACACCGACACACACCGGAAGCTGTGTCGGATCGTGCAACCTGCATTTATTCCCTGCGCTGACCAACACGCGGTGGGACGCTAGCGGCGCGTCGTGCGGTGATAGGACACTGTACGACCACGGTCATATGTGGCCTACGTGTGCCATCGCGACGCTTCGGCTTCGAATATGGGGAGGTGAACGGTTGTCATTCGCCATTTGCGCTTACCGATGGTGGGAGGCGAGGGGTCTTTAAATACCCCGTGGTACTGTGCCTGCGCCTCCTCCATACGCTTTCTGGTTGTTCACGCCGCCTCCTATACTTGCTCCTCTTGCTCCTACGCTCCTTTTCGCCGTCGAGTACCCTGTGGACACCAATGGCGACTTGCGACGATTGTGCTCAGATGGGCGGCTATGCCATCCGCCGGTGGTTCTCGCCGCTTGAGGTGAAATACGCGCTCGAGGAACACAATCCGGCGGCGGCAGACAAGTGGTGGGCGGCGAAGAAGGAGGGTCCGTACTCCGGCGACTTAGGCCGCACGCTCGTGACGGAGGACACGATCCGGTCACTGTTGCGCAAGGGGAGGCTATCGGACCGCCAAGCGGTGCAGCTGCCCACCGATGAGGAGACGGAGCCGCGTCCTGAGAAGTCGGAGGCGATCGTCTTCGTCGCCTACTTCGAAGCCGGGCTTCGCATCCCGTCCGCGGCGATTGTTGGGGATGTGCTGCGGACCTTCAAGCTGGAGTTGTCATAGCTGACTCCGAACGCGGTGGCTCGCCTTGCCGTGTACAGCTGGGCCCTGCGCTCGGAAGCGTGTTGGCCCAGCGCTTCACTGTTCGCATATTTGCACGAAGCCCGGTGCCAACCGAAGGAGCGGAAGGGCGATGCGTTGTCGAACTTCGGCAGCGTCAACTTCATCCTGCGGTCGTCATGCGGGCAGCTCTTCCCAGCGAACTCGACTCAAGGAAAATGGGAGTCCGACTAGATAAGACGGTGGTTCTATCACCGTGTAACGAGTGGTAGCAGCCTTGAGTGTGCAGAGCGACCGATTGCCTTCAAGACCTCACCCGGCCTAACGCTCGACGCTGAAGATCGGCGGAGGGCGCAGAGGCTTGTGGACCGCTCGCTTCAACATGCGCGACCTCGCCGAGGAGTACATAATATACGGCGTGGCGCCGCTCGTCCATGAGTAGCGCCTCGCCGCCGGGGAACCTCGGGACGACAACGTCCTCCCGTCCATTTGCTCACTGTCATCGCCCTTCGGTCCTCGTAAGCCTCGACAATGCGCTTCCTTTCCTTCACGCGTACTACATTGCGTCTAATCGTGCCCCCCGACCTGCGCAGGAGTTCGCTTGGAGGACGCCATATACCACCAAAGAGCACAAGAAGCGCGCAGCCGCGACTGCAGAGGCGGGGCTAGGGTGGGTAAATCGCGCGTGCGAGGCTATGGGCCTTCGCGTGCCGGAACGCGCCCCTCCGGCCCTGCAACATCAAGGCGACGGTGCCACGAGGACGCAGCGCGCCGCCCCGCAGAGGGCCCGAACTCTGCGATGCGCGCCGGCGATGGCTGCGCGCCTTTGTCGGCAAATAACGCAGTAATCGAATTCAACGAAGTACGCCGACTCAGATCTGGAGGAGGGCGCGGGCGCCGGGGGCGAAGAGTCCTTGGGCGGTGCCAGGGACGGAGAGCGCTGCGTGGGCTACCGGGAGGGGGAAGTCAAGACGCCCACGACGGTCGCCGAGGCAGAACCGGTGTTGGCCAGTGGCACCGGGGCGGAGCCCTTGTCCGCGGCCACGACGGTGCTGGGGTTGCCCACTGTGGGGGTAAGTGCGACGGGGCCTCCGTCGACGGTTGCGGCCGAGACTGAGATGCCTTCTGCGGAGCTTATGAGGGTGGAGCCTCCGCCCGCAAGCGTTGCGATCGCGGGGGCCCCGTCTGCGAGCATTGCTGCTGTGGAGGCCCCTTCTGCGGTGGTTACTGAGGCGGGACCCTCTCCTCCTTAAGCGAAGCGGCCACGCCTGCGATCCCCCCTTCACCAGACTTCGAGGGGGTTTGCCGTAGCGACCGGCATTAGGAGCCTATGGGACCCCAACTCACACACCGAAGTCCCTGTGCCTCGCGTTTCTCCAGCTCCTCAAGTCGTGGCTACCGTGGCGCGGGGACCGCCGGCTTCGGGTCCCCGTGCGAAGGCTCCACCAATCCCGAAGTCGACGCTGTCCACGGGGGTTGGTGCTGCAGCCAGTCCATCGGAGGCGCTGAGGGCGTGGCGTGGGATTACGAATGACGCGGCCGCCAGCATTGGCCAGCAAACGTTGCTGACCTACAGGACGGGGCGTCTTGGGGACGCATTGGAGGTATCGGGAGTGAGGGTAAGTACCTGACCTTAGGACCACTTATGGCCGTATGAAAGCGCGCTGACCCCCTTCGTCGCGCAGACCCTCGGGCTGGCCCAGGCATTGCAAATGGTTTACGCCCGGGAAGAAAGGGCGCTACGGGTTAAGCTGCAGACCGCCGAAGCGGCGCTGCACGAAGTTGCTGGGGCGCGATCTGCCCAAGATGGCCGTGTCTGCCGCTTGGAAGCCGAGTGCGCGCGTCTGAAGTAGCACGCCGAGGAATTCGTCACCGCGGCCCAGGTGTCAGCCGCAGAGGCAGCGCGGCAGGAAACTACCGCGGAGCGAGACGGCTTACTGCAACAGGTCGCTGCGTTGGAGAGGGAGAACAGCGAGCTTGCCGCCTCTCTAGCGGAGCGGGATCGAGCCTTGGGTGACGCTTCGGTAGCTGCTTGGGATGCTATGTTGGCCTTGGAAGACACTCCTAAGGGGCTCATCGTCGAAGTGCCGGCATGCTCCTTCGGGCCCGAGGACCTGTCGCGATCTCTTCGGTGGATCGGAGATGCGACCGACATTGCACGTGGTGCCGCGACGACCTTTGGCAACCACTGCGCCTACGTGGCGTCGTGTCTGATATGCGCTCTCCTGCGCCTCCGCGGCTGTGAACATGTTGCCGGGCTAGCCGATCCTCGACTGGAGATGCCCGCCGGAGGCGGGGTAATGTCCGGTGCCATGCGCGCCGTTCGTCGCACCGTGAAGTTCTTCCATGAGCAGATATGGGAGTACTGCGGGGAGGCCGCGGCCATAGTCGAGCTGCGGAATAACCTACACGGCGAGGGAAACCTTGGCCAGTTTCTGGACGAGGTCCCGCGGCGTGACGAGGATGGCGCTGCGGCCCTGGAGAACACTGCGAACCCACAGGTGTGACGACAGGTTGTCGTGTGTTGGAGTGCATTTTAACCAATGCCGTTTCTTTTTTGAATAAAGTACGAAGTTGCTTCGCCGCTGTTATGATCTTTGCCCCTTATTCCGAGCAGCTACACAGCCAGGGCCGGCTGCTAATTTCCGACCTTGCGACCCGACGGCGTCTTCGGCGCTGGCGAAGGGCCGAGGAAGCGCTGGATTTTTGGGCGGGTTGGGCTTCTTCGAGCGGAGCCTCGGCACGGACGCGTGTTAAGGATGAATCTGCTATGTAGCAGCCTCGTACGCCGGAGGTGTTTGTACGCCTTTGTAATTCGCCTTTGTGGCGTCCTTAATGAATGCAAAGAATAATCTTGGTTGGAACTTGCGAAGTGCGTCTCCGCCCCCTGGCTACGCTGTCCCATGGTTCGAAGTAGATGCGTGAGCGCTCCGTCCCCTACCCTTCGAAGTGGTGGCAGCGGAGCTGACACCTTAGCTCGAGTAGACACACGAGCGCTCCGTCCCTTACCCTTCAAAGTGGGGGCAGCGGAGCTGGCACCTTAGCCGAGGTAGACGCGCGAGCGGTCCGTCCCCTACCCTTCGAAGTGGTGGCAGCGGAGCTGACGCCTTAGCTCGAGTAGACGCGCGAGCGCTCCGTCCCTTACCCTTCAAAGTGGGGGCAGCGGAGCTGGCGCCCTAGTCGAGGTAAACGCGCGAGCGCTCCGTCCTTTACCCTTCGAAGTGGGGGTAGCGGAGTTGGCGCGCTAGTCGTGGTAGACGTGCGAGCGCTTCGTCCCCTACCCTTCGAAGTGGTGGCAGCGGAGCTGACGCCTTAGCTCAAGTAGGCGCGCGAGCGCTTCGTCCCTTACCCTTCGAAGTGGTGGCCGTGGAGCTGGCGCCTTTGTCGAAGTAGAGGCGCGAGTGCTCCGTCCCTTACCCTTTGAGGTGGGGGCAGCGGAGCTGGCGCCTTAGCTCGAGTAGACGCGCGAGCGCTCCGTCCCTAACCCTTCGAAGTGGGGGCAGCGGAGCTGGCGCCCTAGTCGAGGTAGACGCGCGAGCGCTCCGTCCCCTATCCTTCGAAGTGGGGGTAGCGGATCTGGCGCCTTAGTCGAGGTAGACGCGCGAGCACTCCGTCCCCTATCCTTCGAAGTGGGGGCAGCGGAGCTGACGCCTTAGCTCGAGTAGACGCGCGAGCGCTCCGTCCCTTACCCTTCAAAGTGGGGGCAGCGAAGCTGGCGCCTTAGTCGAGGTAGACGCGCGAGCGCTCCGTCCCCTATCCTTCGAAGTGGGGGCAGCGGAGCTGGTGCCTTGGCTCGAAGTAGACGCGCGAGTGCTCCGTCCCTTAGGGTTGTGCGAGGACAGCCTCTGGTGCCTCTCGCTCGCGCGGGAGCTAGCCTCTGTGCGTCACCTTGGTACTTCGCGGGGTGCGCATAGGAGTGGACCCCCGCGGTGCGCCGTGCTTATGTCCCGCAGGGTATGTGCGGAGGTGAACCTTGGCGCTACACTGTACTGAGGTCCGCAGACTGCGTGTGATCAACACCCACGTCTCATCTATACTCCGAAGAGTACGCACTGGAGCAATGCCCATGCGTGCGCGGGGTTCGCGTCTTATTTATACTCCGAAGAGTGCGCAGGGATAGCCTCCGCGTCTTTTTTATACTCCGAAAAGTGCGTGGGATCGACATCCACGTCTTATTTATACTCCAAAGAGTACGCACTGGAGCAATGCCCATGTGTGCGCGTGGTTCGCGTCTTGTTTATACTCCGCAGAGTGCGTAGGGATAGCGTCCGCGTCTTTTTTATACTCCTGTGAGTGCGTGGGATCGACATCCACGTCTTATTTATACTCCGAAGAGTACGCACTGGAGCAATGCCCATGCGTGCGCGGGGTTCGCGTCTTGTTTATACTCCGCAGAGTGCGCAGGAATAGCATCTACGTCTTTTTATACTCCGAAGAGTACGCACTGGAGCAATGCCCATGCGTGCGCGGGGTTCGTGTCTTTTTATACTCGCAGAGTGCGCAGGGATAGCATCCGCGTCTTTTTTATACTCCGTGGAGTGCGTGCGGAGGTAAGCCTCGACGCTACGTCTTATTTAGAGTCCGTGGACTGCGCGCGAAGGCAAGCCTCTGCGCGTTGCGGGAGGTGAAATTGCGTGCGGAGGCGGACCCCAACGCTATGTCTTATTTACACTCCATGGAGTGCGCGTGGAGGCGTCCCCCCACGCGTCTTTGTTTATACTCATGACCGTGTTTTTCACGGAGAGTGCGCGCGTGAACGCGTGTCTTTGGGAAACAAGAAAATTTGTGCAAACGGTGAACTTTATTAAATTCCCGTTTGCGCGGGTGAGCGGTTACACAAGGGGAGATAGTGACCACTGACCACTTAAGGATGGGGGCGACAGCTCACGAGCCTCTGCTGCTGGGACAACTCATGCTCGGGAGTGCGGGCGCTCTCCAGGGTCGCCCGGGGTCTCGCATCTGCACACCCGACCTAAGTGCCTTGGCGGGCCTCGTGGCATGGACCCCTGGCGTCGAGCTCTATGCGCCAAGCCACGTCCTAGTCACCATGGACGATGATGATGGCTCGCGGTCCGGGAAGCTTCATACATAGGAAGCCATGGTGCGAAACTGCCCCGAGAGAGTTTAGGAGCGACCGCCCCAATATGGCGTTGTAGAGGTATGCAATGTCGACAACGTCGAAGATGGCGTCCGCACTCCTCACATTGTCGTTTTGGTCGAAGGAGACTTGGAGGCATATTTGGCCCAATGCCCGCAAAGGTTACCCTCCAAAGCCTTGCAACGGGATGCCCGAAGGACCCAATCGACTCCGAGGGATCCCCATCTGGTCGAATGCTGCGGCGAACAGGATGTTCGCAGAGCTTCCTCCATCGACCAAGACGCGCCTGACCTCGCATCCTGCAATGAGGACCCGGATGACCAGGGGATCTTGGTGGGGGAACTCCACGCCTTCCGCATCAGTGGGCGTGAACGTGATTTAGTGTTGTGCCCACTCCGGCGGTGCTTGTGCGGGGTATGCCGCGACGTAGTGCAGCCTCCTCGCATAGGCCTTCCGTTGTTGCGCCGAGGCGAACTCCAACGAGGGCCTCCGGAAATGACGTTTATGACCCTGCGTTGGGCTCCTTCCGAGGCTGGCAACTGCAGGAGGCCCTCTCGAGGTTGCTGCACATGGGCCTGGATTCGTAGGAGGCCTTCCTGGGGTTGCAATCCTTGGTCTTGGGGATGTTGGACGTGGACCACGACAAGCGTGCGTGCCTCCGGGTTTTTGTCCCTGGCGACGCTCTGCCGGAGCGCTGCGATAGTAGCGCAAGCACGAGTGTCGTGGTTGCCCGACCGTGGACTTTGCACCACTGCCCGTGATGCTGGTCGTTGTACTCTTCGCGCGTTCTGTCGTCGCAACCCCGCCCACGCCCCCGCCCCCGGCCACGGCGCCCTCTGCCTCCGCGGCCTGCGAAGGCGTTGTCTTCGGAGCCGCCCTCGATGTCAAAGACGTAACGAGGTTTCCTAGACTTGCGTTGGTCGCGCTTGGGCCTGTCGCCTGATGAGTCTTTGTGCTGGGTATCTTTGCGTTCGGAGGTGTCCTTCGACTGCTCCTGCTTGCGATTGCATTTCGAGGAGCTGTCTTTCAACGGGTCTTCGCTCTTGGTCAGGCCTTCCTGATTGGTGTCGGAGCCGTCACCTTGTCTTCGACACGCGTCCTCTTCTGCCCTGGCGTATTCCTCCATTTTATCAAAGAGCTTCGCTACTGTCTTGATTGGCTTTCGCGCGTTGTATTCGGCCATCGGGTAGGCGAAGGCCCGTATGGCTGCATTGATAATGGTTGTTTCGTTAACGCCTTGACTTGGGCGTACCTTCGCGGCGTTGAAGTAATCCCGGCTTCTCAAGGTTTTTGCTTCACCGTGAAGAGCTAATCTGCGTCGACTCGCTCGACGTAGTTCCCCTGGCAGTTGTTATAGAGGCGATCGTGGATCTGCTCCCACACGTAGATGGAGTTTGGCTCTATGGTAAAAAACCAAGAGAGCGCCACGCCTTGCGGCGAGGGGAGTCCTTCGCCGTGGTGTCGTCTCGCCCGGCCGATGGCGGTTTCATACATACGCACGAATTCTCGCGGGTCCGTGTCGCCCTTGTACGATTCGATAGCGCTGGGGAACTTGAAGTCATCCGGCCACGCCGCTTGCTGCAGGCCCGCGGAGAGTGGGGACTCCGGATCCACACGTCGTAGCGGGACACGGCTGGATGTGGGGGCGTCGCGGCTGTCCACCCTCTCCGACGTGGGCTCCAACGCGACCACTGGGGTGTGTTGTGGTCACAGACCAAACAGAGAGAGAGAGTATGATAGTGGAGAGTTAGGTGAGTAATGGCTTAGGGTTTCTTCCCATGGTCTGTGTTGTATATATATGTCCACATGAGGAGTACTTTTACCATTATACCCTTACATCTGAGTGTTCCCCTTAGGGGTACTTATGTCATTATACATGTCCCATTTTGGGCCTTACATTCCTCTAACAGGCCTACTGGGCTTAGGTGGGGGCCACCCCTACAACAGGGTGTATGTATCTCTATGCTTGAGCTCAATTGATGACACTGAGTTGGACGACATATCGAGATGCGATCTATCGATGCATCCCGACACACCGAGATGTTCGAGGTCAGTGAGCATGCCTGGGACTAGCCTGATGAGGCTTGACCCTTAAGGTGAGGGGATACGCGCTAAGCCATTGTTTGCTCAACCTGTTGAGGCACAATGCTAGAAGCTTGGAAGCGTGCCACATGCTCGGCTTACAGAGGCGTGTCCTATGGAGTAAGGAGTACCTGATGCAAAGCTAAGCTTTGCCGAAGGATGACCTCAAGGCTAATCACACTACGCCGAGGTGACGTGTTGGCACTTATCGATGTAAAGTTATCAATACAATGGGTGCGCATAACTGAGGAGATGTCGATAGATCGAGATGAGCTTGATCAAAGGAATGCTTTGTATGTCAAGTCATATCATATGGAGGCAAAACAAACTAACTCGACGACTAGGAGTGCGTTGGGGCACAACGTACTAGAGATTGATGAGTTGTCTATGGGGCGAGGAGGTGTGCACCGAAGCACCTATTAACCGACTCTCGGAGGTGTTGCCCGTAGTGTGAGTGGGTGTGCACCAAAGTGCTAGATACCAACTCACCTTAGGTGTGACCTTGCGAGGAGTTCTCGACTCAGTGAGGGCTAGCCTTTGAGGTTAGGAGACATGCACCTGAACGCAAGGTGGTCGATTCATTGAGGCAAAGAATACTCAACAAACTGGGGTGTAGCCCTTGACGGAAGAATATATTTGCTTATCATTTGGTTATCTATGAGCTAGAGAGAGTCCATGGTTGGGGAGACGCAGTTGAGGCAAAGTGAAGTTCGATTGAGGAAAAGCTATCAAGACCGATTGAATCACGTCGAGGTCAAGCCATCACTCTCAAGACACTTGAAAAGCTTCATCAACATGCTAGAAGGGCTGAGGTAGTAGGCATAGTGAACCACATTCTCGAGGTTGACGCATACCTTGTCTTTAGCATAGTGCAAACTTGGCCTAGGGGGTGGCATCTTAGAGGATAGGGAAGGCGATGACACAATGTTTAGGTCTATTGTCCCTAGCCTGGACTCGCACCGGATGCATGGTAGGGTTGAAGCAGAGGTGGCTCATGAGACCGTCGTGGGTGGATCTCACTGAGTCAATCCAAATAGTAGTGGTGGCAGTGAATTTAATCTGAGCTGGGATGGTGGTGCATGGTAGACGTCGAGCCCAGACAACAACGTGCAGTACCATCGGAAAAAAATTTGATGCTCAGGACTCATTTTTGCGCCCCACTCATTTTTGCGTGCGAAATGATGTTGTCTTGAACATCGATCAACGTGGTGTGGCATCGAGACATCTTTGCATCATCTAGCAGCCACCCGGTGTTCTTTGGCAAAGATGCTAAGGGACAGCAGTTGCTTGTATCGTTTAGTAGGCTTGTACTATTGTTGCTTGCCAAATGTTGAAATGAAGCTTATCCGCTGCTTCTTACTAGGAGTATTTTGTTATCCCATCCCCCATCGAAAAAAACTTAGCACTCACGATGAAGCCCTCGAGCACCTAATCAATAGGGAAGGTGAGAACATCATCGTCTCCCATCAAAAAAACTTGGCGCTCAGGATGAAACTCGTGAGCGCCTAATCGGTCGGGAAGGCGAGAACGTCGTCGTCTCCCATCGAAAGAAACTTAGCACTCGAGATAAAGCCCACAAGCACCTAATTAGTCGAAAGACGAGAATGTCATTGTCTTCCATAAAAAATTTGACACTTAGGATGAAACTCGCGAGTGGCTAGTCCATCGGGGTGGCAAGAACATCGTTGTCTCCCATTGGAAGAAACCTAGTGCTCGGGACAAAGCCCACGAGCGCCTAATCGGACAAGAAGGTGAGAGAATCATCGTCTCCTATTGAAAGAAACTTGGAGCTTGAGATGAAGCCTGTGAGTGTCTAATCGGTCGGGAAAGCGAGAACATTGCCATCTCCCATCGGAAGAAACTTGGCGCTCAAGACAGCCTGTGAGCCCCTGGTTAGTCAGGGAAGTCGGAACATCAAAGTCTCCTGTCGAGAACATCAGTATCCATGGTCAGTCGGGAAGCGGGAATATCAGAGTCTCCCATCAGGAACATCAAAGTCTCCCATGGTTGGTTAGGGAAACAGGAACATCAGAGTCTCCCGTGGTCGGTTTGGGAAGCGAGAACAATAGAGCCTCCCATCAGGAACATCAAATTCTCCCATGGGAAGTGGGAACATTAGAGTCTCCCATGCTCGGTTGGAGAAGCGAAAACATCAGAGTCTCTCATTGGGAACATCAAAGTCTCCCATCAGAAACATCAGAGTCTCTCATTGGGAACACCAGAGTCTCCAGTCGAGAACACCAGAGACTCCCATGGTTAGTCGAGGAAGCGAAAACATATGAGTTTCCCATCTAAAAAAGAAAAGGTTAGTGCTTGCCAGAGACCGGACCTTGGAGGGAGGGTTGTCATCGGCTCGACCTCGGAGGGTGGGTGTAAGAATGGCACTCAACCCTAGAGGATGAGTGGTTGTCACCCTGATCCCTAGAGGGTGGGTGTAAGCCGATGAAGACTCGACCCCAAAGGGTGAGTGGTCATCGACCCGACCCTGGAGGGTGGGTGTATGGCAGCGAGGACTCGACCCTAGAGGGTGAGTATGTGGCCACGTCAAGGCCAGGCCATCGAGGTGTGTTGGGCTCGTCGAGATGAATCCATCAAGTTAGGAGGAGCCCCTAGTTGAGGAGACGCTGTCGAGGCAAAGAGAAGTTTGGCTGAGGCAAAGTCGTTGAAGTCGAGTTGAACCACGCTAAGGTCAAACCATCGAGGCGTGTTAGAACTCGCCGAGTTGAATCTATGGAACTCCCCAGTTGAATCCGTCGAGTTAGGGGAAGCCCCTAGTGAAGGAGATGTTGTCGAGAAGAAGCGAAGTCTAGTCAAGGAGAAGCCATCAACACGTGTTGTAGCTCGTTGAGGTGAATTCGTTGAGCTAGGGGAGCCCCTAATTGAGGAGACACCGTCGATGCTGAGTTGAACCATGCCAAGGCCAAACCATCAAGGCGTGTTGGAGCTCACCAAGATGAATCCGTCGAGCTAGGGAGAGGCCCTAGTCGAGGAGACATTGTCGAGGTGAAGCAAGGTTTGATTGAGCTGAAGGCATCGAGGCCTAGGTGAACTACGCTGAGGTAAAGCCATTAAGGCACGTTGGAGCTTGCCAAGGTGAATCCATTGAACTAGGGGGCCACTAGTTGAGGAGATATTGTCGAAGCGAAGCGAAGTCCAGCCAAGGTAAAGTCATCGAGGCTGAGTTGAACAATGCTGAGCCTAAGCCATCGAGGCATGTTGGAGCTCACCGAGGTGAATCCATTAAGCTAGAAGGAGCCCCTAATTGAGGACACTATCGAGGCAAGACAAAGTTTGGCCACGGGGGCAGTCTAGGAGTGCAGCGCAGAGGCGGTCCAAAGGAGCACACCCTGGGAGGGGTCGAGAGGGTGGAGTACCCAAACAGGGTCTGGATTGCATGGACTGAGTTCGAGGTCCGGAGGGGCAAGGACTCGGCCTAGAGGGCCAAAACGTGCATTCTGGGGTCGGACAGGGTCCGAGGTTCGGAGGGGTACATGCATTGTTTGGAGGGCCAAATACGTACGGACGGAGTCCAAAGGGCATGGTCTGGGGCATGGTCCTGGATGTGGTTCGGAGGGAGTCAGCTTGAGGGAGCTCCAGCGTGGCAGTCTAGGGCGAGGCACGGGTGAAGTCCAGGGTACGATTCTACACACGGCTCGGAGGGAGTAAAGCCTGGTGGCATCCCAAGGCGGTCTGGAGGAGGTCTGGTCAGGCTATCCCAAGCACGGTCCAGGGCAAGGCGTGAGCGAAGTTTGGGATGATAAAGGCGTGGGGACCCAGAGGGGGTCTAGGGTGCCGAAGGTATGGAACCCTAGAGGGAGTCTACGCGAGTGAAGAAATGGGGCCGAATAGGTCCAGCAGCTTGAGGAGGAGGCCCCAAAGGGGGTTCGTGGTATGGGCTAGGGGTCGCTGGGAGGGCATCCGGGCTGTAGGCTATAAGTGGTACAAAAGTAGCCTGGAGGGGGTCCGGGGTGTGGGCTAGGGGCCACCTAGAGGGTGTCCAGCAATTCAGGGAGCAGCCAAAGGCGGTCCAATGGCTACCTGGAGGGTGTCTGGGGAGTGAAGTGGAGATGGTGCGATGGTGGTCTGGGACACCCGAGAGGGGATGGAGCGTAAGGGGTTTGAGGCACTTGAGTGGAGATGGCGCGGAGGGCTCTAGAGGGCCTTCGTGGGGGACGGAGTCCAGGACACCCGAATTGAGATGACATAGAGGGGGTCCAAAGGACCTCTGCGTGGATGGAGTCCAGAGTAGAATCCAGAGCGGAGTCCAGAGGCTATGGGCTTGGTCCGGAGGACCTCCACGCGGCTAGAGTCCAGGGCAGAGTCCGGGGGGCCATCGCACAGACGATGTCCGGAGAACCTCTATGATGGCATGGACCCGCCCAACAACCTTTCATGCCTTCATATTTCTAGGCAGTATGGTTTCTCACTCAAGTCGGGTTGGCCTCTGGGGTCGGACTTCGCCCGAGGTTGGCCTCCAGACTTTGCCTTGGATCAGCCCTTGGACCTCATTCGGAGTGATACAGACAACATTATGGGTGGGGGAGAGGAATTTTGGACATCGTCCGGGGTGAACTTTAGATCTTGGCCAAGATCGGTCTTTGGACTCTATCTTGGTTTCCTAGACCTTGTCTGGGGTGATGTGGACTCTGCCTAGGACGGACTCCAGACTCCGTCTAGAATTAGGCTCTGTTCTTTTCAGCTTCTAAAAGCTGCTTTTCGGCTTTTCTACAGTAATCAGCTTTTAAACGGAATATTTTTTCAAGATAGGGTCTACTAGTTAATTATAGTACATACTTTACTGACTTCATTTATATCGGCAAAAATCGTATGTGAGTTTCTATTACTCTGTAATCTCTCATACAAACAGCTCAAAAGTCACAAACCGCAGCCAAAAGCCACAAGCCGCAGCAAAAAAGTACAGACCCTTAGTCCACAGATAGATTCTTTGATGTGTATCGTCACTCTAAAGTTGTCGTAGACCCAAAATAATGTAGAGACCCTCCTCTCAACAAAGCGATTATCAAATGGTGCCATGGGGGCACTGAAGCATTGCCGGTGTGTAGACCGTGAGCTTAGTATGTGTTTGGTTCATGGGACCATGGGGGATGGGATGGGGCGGTCCTCGTTCCAGAATTTGTTTGGTTGAGTCGGTGGGATGGGGATATCCTCTAGGAATATTCGTGGATATGCTCTCAAATTGGGATGCTCCTATCCCCAAAAATGAGGGGATGGTGAGGATGAAGTGGACGAGTGGTGACAGTAGACCCGCATGTCGATTGTCATTCTAAACCTTTGTCCTTAAACCAAACAGCGAGGATCGCCCCATCCCGTCCCTAAAAAATAGGTTGGATCCATCCCGTCTCACTATGACTCTGAACCAAACACACCCTCAGTGGCAAGACAGGGAGATCTGACAGGCAAACCGAAAGCCGTGGACTCCTCCGTGGCACGAGTTGGAGAACCGGAGCCCAAATGCCCTTCTCCGTGGACACCATCGGAAGCTCTCCCGTCTTCCTCCTTATCCGGTGTGGCCCAATCCGATGCCGCCCACCTGTACCCCGCGAGCCCGAAAGCTGCACGCACTCGGACGCGCGATAGGTGCTGCTGACCGGCGCGCGACCGCGGAATCCACGTTTTTCAGACGGACTCTCGGGCAGCAGGTCACGCCGGTTAGACGCACCGTGCCGCGCCCAGCTCGACACGCGTCGCCGGTAACCCGTACGTGACGGCCGTGACAATCGCCGCAGGACGGCAGCTGCGCTGACTGCCGTGGTACCTCGCCCGGCGGCCTAACTGTTGTGCCCACGTCTTTGACCGCATGCGTCTAGCTAAGCGGAAAACCGGTGAGACTGAAATAGCGGTGCGCCGTGGTGGGGCGGATGATACAGGGGGTTGCGTCAGCCGGTGCCGCCGTGTTGCGCCGGCCCCATGCGTGATCTCACGCACGCACCGACGCGCCACCCAGGGCGGCTGCATCCTGCACTCCCGAGTCCCTCACCGTGCGTAAGATACACAGTGATGCGCCGCGAGACGGTATAGATTTCGCGGGGCGGTGCTGGCACAGCGAATCCCGTTTGCCCGGCCCCAGCAGTGAAAGGGGCAGGCACAGCTGCTTTTTTGGCTCCGGCCGACGCCCGCGCCGTCGCCGCTCGTGGTCGCTGGTTTTTGCGAGTTTGGAGGCTTCGCGCTGGCCGCGCGATTAATTTAGTGAAGCACGTACGTACGTACGTGTGGGCTGACGCTGGCGGCCTCCGTGTCGATCCGGGGATCGGAAGCCTCCGCCTGTTTCGTGGCCGGGAAGCCGTGGATTGGGATTTCAGAATGGAATAAACCCCAGGTGTCATCGAATGTCTGGTTTTTCTGCCGTGGAAGAAAATAGCAGTGACCAGGGTGGTTTCTATGCCGTGGTGTTGCAGGCAAGTCATGCCATGCATGGTCAGTTCTTCGCGTCGTGGATACTTTACTGCAGTAAATTACAATTACTTCCTTGCGTGTTGCGACTGCAAGTGTGAAACAGACGAGGTCTTTTCTCGCAAGGTGGGTAGAAATTCGAAACTTGGAAAACAGGGTAAGAACGTGGGAGAAACAGAGCAGCACAAGAAAATTTGTGGAAAGCCAAATTTCCATTGCATTAATTCCGTTACAAAGTAATTGAAATGAAAGTACGTCGCTGTCTGAACTCAAACGGACTTTATTCTCACGCTCAATTGAATGATTATTCTCACGCTCAATTGAATGATCAGCGGCTAGGACATCGCCACCGAGCGGCTCATCCTCTGCGTCCAGTTCATCCCTTAAGAGGCCGCCGCCGCCAACCATGTCTTCAGCTGGGACCCTCGCGGCGCCGGACAGTTTGCTTGGCGCTCTGCGCGCCACATCAGCTGACTCCTTGGTTGCCGGCGAATCACAGACTACACACTGCTCACCGAGCACATCGATCCAGCCTTCGTCGGAATCCCAGTCCGGCAAGTCCGAGACGGAGCACGCCAATGACTTGATCCTCTCGGCGGGGCTCTCTGAAATCTCGTCCTCCTCCTCCTCGTCAGTGTCCGACGCCCAGAATGCCGCGTCCAGTGTGCTCTTGGGAGACACCCACCTAGCCTTCGCCTCCTCTGCCTTCACGTCGCGGCAGGCAAATGCCACGAACGGATGCTCCAAGAGCTGAGCCGCCGTGCACCGGTTGCGGGCGTTTCTTGCGAAGCACATGGCCAGGAAGTCCTTGGCCTCCGCCGACAGCCACACCGGCACCTCCGGCACGGCGTCCGTGTATCCAATCCGGTGGACGGCAGAAAGGACGTCGTCCATGGCGGTCCACGGGGCGCGGCCAGTGGCCATCTCGATGACCGTGCAGCCGAGAGCCCACACGTCGGCCGCCGGGCCCTGCTCCTCCCCGCGGGCCACCTCGGGCGCCATGAACGCAGGCGTGCCACCAATCGGCCTCACCGAATCCAGCGTTCTCGCACACCCGAAGTCGGCGAGCTTGGCGCGTCCATCGACGCCGATCACTATGTTTCTCACCTTGACGTCCCCGTGCACGAGCGACTCCCCGTGGAGGTACGCCAGCCCGCGCAGGACATCCGCCGCGTACGCGCGGATGGCGCGCTCCTCGAGTTGGCCCCCATTCCTCGCGACCTCGTCGGCGAGCGACCCGCCGGGGGCGAACTCGAGGAAGAGATGGTACGACCCGTCCAGGCCGTCACCGCCTCCCATGCACAGCACGACGTGAGGCGAGCACAGCCCGGACAGTATCCCCTGCTCCCGCCTCAGCAGTGCCGCGTCCGCCGCGCCCACAGACTTGATCGCGAACAGCTCCCCCGACGCGCCGTCCGCCGCCAGCGACACCACGGCCCCCGACGCGCCGCGGCCGAGCGTCCGCAGCCGCGTCCAGTGCCCACTCACGGCGGTCGCCATTCCTCCCTCTATCTGGCGGGTGCACCTCTTAGTGCTTTGCAGTGTGGTGCTGGTGGTGAACTGGTGATCTTTTTTGTTCGGTCTGAGTTGGCCCTGTGAGCCTTCGTGTGGTTGTGCGCGTTTATATATACAAAGGAGGGCAAGGAGAAGGAGGGAGGAGGACTTGAGAGTTAATTGGGTGGAGAAACGGGGAAGGTGTTTGGTGTGTGTCGAAGCTCAACTTGGCAAGCCAGAAAAGCGTGGTGTTGCGTTTTGGCCACGCGCGGCTATCGGACTCTTGTGTTTGTGTGGGTGGGAACGCGCGGACAAGCTTAGCATCGTAATACATGTTAGATCCACACCTTAGACTTACTCCAGCAGTAACCCTCAAAACAGGATCTCTACTTTTTATTTGAGGGGTCTTCCTACTTTTGAGGGCTCTGTTTTTTGGGTTACGCTCCAGCAGGAGCCCTCAAAACAGGACCCTCAAATTCATTCTTAGAGGGGATGACACATAGGACTCATCCTACTTTTGAGGGTCGAGGGGCAAAAAACTCACTCCAGCAAGGTCCCTACTTGAGCCCTCAAAAGTAGGGGCTCCCTCCAAACCCCAGGAATAAGGGCTCGAGGGGGAGATTTGAGGGCCCCCTACTTTTGAGGGTTCAAATAGGGGCCCTGCTGGAGTGAGTTTTTTTTGCCCCTCAGCCCTCAAAAGTAGGATGAGGGCTCAAGTAGGGGCTCTACTGGAGTTACTCTTAGCACTCCGCTAGAATTTTACTTTCTGGACCATAGGTCTTAAATGAGTTATGTACGCCGCGCACATCCGCATATAAATCTCTAAAGCAACAACTTTATAAGTGGTATTGAATATTTTTCTAGTCCAATAGATAGGATCTTCTACATTGGTTGTGTCTTCCTACACACGGTAAGATGTTAGATGACTAGTCTCTAGGTCTCCCACGTTGGTTGACTGGGTTTTACTCCTCGAGCCACATGTCTTAAATAGTACTACGTGAAGCACTAGTGTGTTAGTAAATTGGGGTCAGGTCAGCTGTGTGATGCTCGCTAATTGATTAGCGGGAGCGCCGGTCAAGATAGTTAATTCAGGACCAGTTCATCAGTTGTGCCCAATTAATCAGCGGTGCCGCGGCACCGGTCAGGATGACGTACAACGGCTCGCCGAACAACTCACCCACGCAAAAGGCCGTCGAGCCTCCTCCTCCTCCTCGGTCATAGACGATCGGATCAAACGCCGCGAAAGCAAGCCTAGTGGTTGGTGATTCGGCTGACATCGGAAGACCTCCAATCCCCATGTATAAACATGTCAGAGCAGGAGGTCAACGCGTGCGCCTAAAAGGGGCTTTGGGTCGGGGGGGACATGGTTGCCGCTTTGACATTGTGCCTTGTGAGTCTGCAACAGGATTGTGGCATATCGAAGCAAGCAGCAGTTTGCTCCACCAAACCCCCAACAACACCTTGAGAAATTCTGCGAAAGGCTTTGAAGAAATCAAGTTTGAGTCAAGAGAATATCAGAGTTCAGAACAGAGATAAGCTTGCCCCGAATGTGACCGATTCCCCGAGAGTAGGTGCATTTACCTACCATCTGCTAGTGCTAGTAGTAGTTTTCGGGCTGTGCAGTGCGTTCACATACTATTTCCCTAGTGCTACTAGTAGCATCAGGCTGTGCAATGTTAGACGCCCATTTCTAAAATCTTGTTTCTTGGTCGTTCATTCTCTCCGATGGTTCGAATCGATCGTGCTAAATCAGCGGCGATACTCTCTTAACTCCGGCCAAAAAGGAATCGCAGCTCGCACAGTGGATGCATGCATCTTTTGCGGCGGCCGAAAGGACCGGACCAAGCAGTAACACACTAGCGTTTGGGATCTGCGTCAGATTCATCGCTTCCATTCCACAGAGAGCATGAGATACTTCATTGCGCTGCCGGCCTGCCGCCTTGTCGGTCCCTCTCGTTTCGTCTGCTCCAAACGAAGAAAGTGGTGGGCCTCGCCGGACCTGCACGCCGTGCGTGCGTCCCAGCGCCGAGCAAACCGGCAAAACGGCGCATGCACATCGGTTTAGTCACTAAACGGCAGCACGTATGATGAGTATGAACGCAATGTTCATACGCCGGATCCAATTGAATCAGACGCCGGATTTGATGCGGCAGGAGATTGAACCGATCGGTTTGGCGCCGAACCACACCTGTCGGTGTGGCACACGTCCTGCCCGCACGTTGCAAACGCGTTAGATCTGGTGATGCTAAGGGAGGCAGGCAAGCTGCGTTTTTCAGGCGGCTTATGCACATGAAACGAACGTCTTCAGATCTGGAGAAGCTCACGTTGCTGTGCCGAACTCGACGTTCGATTCAACCATGTTTGCAGTAGGCAACCATTTTTACATCCCTTACTCGGTCTTATCCATTCAGAAGAACGAACTGTGTGTGTGTGTGTGTGTGTGTGTGTGTGTGTGTGTGTGTGTGTTTTGCTGCTTGACTAGTGTCGGTGTCCATGAACATGGATCTGAGATGGTTGACGAACAATGCACGAGATAGGAGGTGGAGCATGTCTCGGATTTTGATCAGTTGGAGTGGCGTGATTTGATCTCAAAAAGACAAGGAAAACGATGGACACAGATACTCTGAACCACATGTTAAAGGAACGAGGATTGGAGTTTAGGCGGAAGCTGGAGCCTTGAAGCATATCTGCAAGTACCATGCTAAGAAAATGTCACGTTAAACAAACCCATCAATGTGGAATGACGTTGCACCCACCATCTAGCAGTCGTTCTCTGCAGCTGTAAAGAGACCACAAAGCTGCAATAGTAAATTAGCTGCAACAGTTGTTTCTCTCTCTTTTTTCCTCCTTATGTAAGAAAATCATATTTGACAGCAAAATCTTCCTTATGTAAGAAAATCATATTTGACAACAAAATCTAAGTAACAACTTAAAACAGTAAGGTTTCACAGAGTTAGCATCTAACCGGTCTGCAGGGCCTAGGAGCGATCTGACCGCTCCTCTATTTCTAAAACAGAAATTTAGCTCGAGCTAAAACCAAATGTGATGCAAACTTCAAATCCACATTTAAATGATTTGAAACTTTGCACACGTCTTACTGAGGGTCTCAGGAACTTATTCTATGTAAGGCTCACAAGGATCTCGACAAAGTTCCAATATTTCCTCAAAACACGTATGGTTCCACCAAAATTGAGCAAATATAAAAAAAATTTGAGATACAACTTGTTCGTGGGTTAAGAAAAAACAAATATGACTCTAGATGAATTCTCACAAGTCACCGCAAGTAAGACCAACCAAAAATCGAAGCAAACACCCATGGATCAAGATTACTTGAGAAAAGTTTCAAATCAATCAAGAACCGGACAACTTCGAAATCTTGCAAACCATAGTGATTAGACAGATACGATTTGATATACATGAGATGTTACAATTACTTATATATTCTTAGCATGTAACAAGATCAAGAAAAAGAGAGAAGAGGCAAAGAACTAACAATAACAAAAGCAAATCAACAAAGACAAGAATACTCCATAAGAGATGAACAGAGTTGATCTATTATTACTTGGAGAGGAAGATTTCACATCCACTCTATACAGAAGACAAAAGAGCACACCACGACACTCATTCTTCTCTCTCAAACTCTAACCCTAAAATTCAATATTGAAAATAGTTGGGATGATTTTTTTTCAAGCTTCCATCACCGTTAAATAGATGGGGTAACTTGCCCACATCTACCATATTATATACTATCCATTAGCACAATGGGGGAACCCATTAACCCCATATAGCACGGGTTTTACACTTATAACTCACGCACGCTTTTCAAAACACATGAGCTCAAACCCTTTAAGTCATTAGCCTTTGATCCATTTGATCTTATTAGCATCTTCTTGATCTAAACTATTTTTACAAGTGCTACGATTTTGATTCAGCACAGTTTTCAATATTTGGCCAACTGCAAAAATACCCTCACATTGACCCGGTCAACTTCTTCATTTGCAAACAATCGCTATGGTTGCCATATGTATGTGCATCAATGGCTTGCCATATATTGGTAAGTCTCTTCTGCTCTATCGATGATCGAGTCATCAATCTTACGAAATAATATGAGAGAAATAGCTAAAATCCATGGGAGAGAACATGGATGCTCTTTATTACTATGAACTAGTTACAGGAGCGCCTTCGACAAGGCAAAAGACTAGCCCTAATTACACCGAATTGAATAAGATTGACCATTATAAGTGAATTGTCTTATGTTGCTTTAGGATCAATTGTCCATATCTTTAGCCTTCTCTTGTCCCGCTTTAAATACCAATGAAGAGGCACCTAATTGCTAATTGTCTGTCGAGGAAGATGCCTTTAGAATCAACATGCTTGGTTAGGGAGACAGTTATTGTCAGAGAAAAAGAACACACGATCGTTGATTGTTGTCAGTGAAAGACGAATGTGGACAACAACTGTGTGAAAGTTATTGTTAGAGACTCATGACCGAAGCATCATGTTTTTTTTGGAGTGGATAAGACACGTGTTTCATTCATCACACAGAAGGAATATTCTGGAATTGGGTCTAGGGACCAGTCCATAGACTTTCCGAGCAGTCATCTGCCCAGGTAACATGCACAGTGTTTCTCCAACCAAGGTACTTGGAGAGAAACCTCTGAAGGTTTATGACCACGGTGGTCTCTTGGCCTTAATTAGATAGTAATGCCGTATTTAGGGATTTATTCAATCCACACCACGCTCCGGTTCCCACCAGATTATGCATCACTTAAACCAACCAAGTTACTTAGTGCAATCTATCGCTCAAGTCTTCTCTTCAATATTCGTTGCCTTTTTTTATGTCATGAGATCAACTATCTCATCTGACATCATTAACTGTTTTGGACCTCAGCTTCTCTATGAGAGTAGTCACAGTCCTCGCCGTTGATTATAGTTGCCTCCAAACTTTCAAACATATCTAAAGACTAAGAAATTATTTTCAAGCATAATTTCTCTATAATTTGACTCACGTTATCTCAACCATGCTTTATGCAATATAAATGCACTGACTTGGGACAATTCGACTCGATCCACAATTAAATTCCCAAAATTCAAAATTCTCAACCGAAATTCAAACCTTAGCCGGTCTGACCGCCATTATGTGGTTGGTTAGACCGCTGGCCTGATCAGACCGCTAAATGCTCAAAAACCTGAGAGTCCAATCTGACCGCCACCTACCGACCGATCAAGACCAGTTGCACCGATCAAATCGCTCTCTGTTGTTTCAGATTATAGCTTATGGCTTCCTCGAACAAACAAACGGAATGGATTTTTCACCACTATTTTGAAGTGGCTTATCGAAAAAGTGTTTTCCAAGCAGCTTATCAGTTTTTGACATTCAGTTTATTTGCACAAGCATTCACGTTAGGGTTAAAACTATCAACCACAGCTAAAAAGAACGCACCCACAAAGACAGTCTAATCGCTTGAGGCTAAAACTATCGGACTGACAAATCCAAACCTTTCGCAAATTTAAATTTGCAATAGAGATATCATCTCGCCTAACTCCCATCACATTAAGAGCGTGTATAACTAACTTCAACATGCTCATACTCCCCCTATTATTAGCGGGGGGAAGCGCGAGCGGACGCTCACCCACGTCAGCCCGCGAGGCGCTGCGGCCGGCGCGTGGCCGGAAAATTTCAGTACGGTCAGAGGAGCGGTTTTTTGCGAAAAAGTCCCTCTATTTTTCTAAAATTATGTAAAAGTCCTTTTTTTTCTCGCGAAAAGGTCCCTGGCAGGTTTTTTAAAAACGTTTTTTTGCGAAAACACCGCTCCACTTCACCGAAATTTTGTGTACTTTGCAGAATTGCGCCCCGCGGTTTCTAAATTACGTACGGGTCCTCGTTTAGTTACGTACAGACCCTCACTTTTTTACGAAAAAGACCTTTGGCTTTTTCGAAAATACACATGTGCCCTCGATTTTTTTTAAAAAGTCCTTACGAATTATCGCCTTTTTTACTTCGGTACACACGGTGGCTGGCGCGGCGTGGCGCCGCGCCTATGAGACTAGTCAATTATTACCTGCCGGCCAATAGGATTAGGCAGGTTTGCCTTGGCTGCGAACTGAACCCATCAGGATCCGGCAGTTCAGCAGCCAGCCTCTTTTGGTTGAGCTGAAGCAGTAGTTGCCTCCTGAGTCAGGACATTGTCTAAAAGCCTGCAGCAGCGAGCTCGCTTGTGGCCTACAACTAGGCCATGTCAATTTGTTGTTGCCTACTGACGGTGAGGCTACGCCGTTCTGCAAATAGCTCAAGAGAAACACTGTTTGCTTTTTGAACGTTCAAAAGTTATGTAGCCATTTCCTCTCCTTTTTTTTAGAAAAAAGGTAATGTAGCCAGCGCTCTATCACTCTATCTTGAGATAAATATGACGGGAAGCTTGATACTGGGAGCTATCATTTTAATTAGGCTGAGAAGGTCCAATAATTTTCTCTTTCAGATTTGAATATGAGCCAGCTTCTATTCGAGTGTTGCCAAAAGAAAAAACATTGACAATCCCGTTTTGTTTTGAACTTGAAAGATCGATTGCGAATTACCTTTTTTCTCTCTTATCCTGAACAAAGGATAAATTATGTTAATCCCTGCTAAAGGCAACTCGAACACTTCGCCCGCACGTCGACAAGAAAAGGCTAACGCATAGCTTCGTCTGTTTCCAATAAAATTTTGCAGATTCCTGCAAGACGCAAAAATGGCCGTGAACTTCCTAATCGACTGCGAGGCGTTGACACTGCCCATTGGCCGTGCTTTACTTACTTTAGTTGAGTCAACGATTAAAGAAAGAAAAGAAGAAAAAAAGGAGACAACGAAAAAGATAACATTAACTTAGTCAACGCCTCAATGGAATACTAATGGATATTGACATGTATCGACCGGGGCTGATGGTAAGCTACTTTCCTGACTTCAATACAAGAATCGACAAGCTGGAGAGATGGAGTTATGGTTATGGCTTGGTGTTAGTTCGCCCTTCCTAGTTGCAATAGAGAGATCATCTCGGCCTAACTCCCATCACATTCAACAGCGTGTATAACTAATTTCAACTGGCTCATTAGTCATTACCTGCCGGCCAATTGGATAAGGCAGGTTTGCCTTGGCTAGGAACTGAACCCTTCAGGATCCTGCAGTTCAGCAGCCAGCCTCTTCTGGTTGAGCTGAAGCAGTAGTTGGCTAGTTGCCTCCTGAGTCGAAGAGTCTAAAATCCTGCAGCAGCGAGCTCGCTTGTGGCCTACAACTAGGCCATGTCAATTTGTTATTGCCTACTGACCGTGAGGGGCTACGCCGTTCTGCAAATAGCTCAAGAGAAACACTGTTTGCTTTTTGAACGTTCAAAAGTAATGTAGCCATTTCCTCTCTCTTTTTTTAGAGAAAAGAAGGTAATGTAGACCGCGCTCTATCACTCTATCTTGAGATACGATGTTCTTTCCCTGTGGGGTGAGCAGGATATGGAGCGATGGGAATCAGTTGTTGCAGCCTCTCCAATAAACCACCTCATATGTTGTGTCAACTTGTAAGGTTATATTCCTTTCTTACAGGCTTTACCTTTTCTGAAGCTTGTACTAGTAAAGGGACTTGAGACCTTGAGTCTACATGACGATTACAATAACCTCCAACTTGCTATTGTTCTGTCAAAGCTTTAACTAACGCCCAACTACTCTTTGAGGTTGGGCACCGGGTGATGCTTCTCAACTCCCATGCCTGAAGCAAACATCCATCTCAGAAACTCGCAAGCAAACGTCAGACGTGACGTGACTATCACAGAGCAAGTGGGCCTAATGGGCTGCTGGTGATCAGACCGTGTTCCGGGCCGTTTACTCTCAGCACGTAACCGTGTGGACGCGCCCAGCCCAAGCCTGAATCAGGCTTGGGCTTCTTGGGCCGGGCCTGCTAGCAACTTTTACACCTTATGCAGGCTACATTACCGAATCTCCGTTTAGCTATGCGTTTGAATCGTGCGTTAATTCCCAGAGGTTCGGTTCAGTCAATAGTCACGAAAGAAAGTTTCAAAAAAAAAAAAAAAACAGCCACGAAACAGAGCAGTAACAGTGAGGACGGAGTCGCCTCAGTCTCGCCGGGTGATGCGTTGGCATGCAGGGACGGCAAAAACCGGTGGGGGCTGGCCTGGGTGAGGGGACTGCACGTAGGGGATCCGCCGCAGGGCACCGAGCTGGGCCATGGCGCCGGCCGACGCGGCCACTCCCGGGCAAGGCAACGTATCTCGCGCGGGTAGCGGGTTTGCGGCAGCTTTCTAGCCTCCAACAGAGCGTCGTCTGCTTCAGAAGTTCAGATGCAATCTGAAACACCGCGCGCCCAATTGCACAGGTGATTCGAAATGCGCAGGGTGGTGGAGCGGGATCGAACAAATGGCCTGGACATGGTGACATTTCTTTTTTCTTTTCTTTTCTTGAGGCAACTATGAATAATTGTTCTTTTTTTCTTTCTTGAGGCAACTATGAATAATTGTCATGGAATCCCAAATGCCAGACCTACCAGGTGCGGAACTCATAAGGGCAAGTACAATAGAAGAGGTGGCTGTCACCTCTAGGACTAGCCACATAAACAAAAAGACTACATGTGGCTCATGTGGAGGTAGCTAATACAATGAGTAGAGTAGAGGTTACCTCTACTAAAGCACTCAAACATTTAATACTTACATAAATATATCAGGGGTCACCTCTTGCATGAGGGGTAGTTTATCTCTCTCTCCTCGTATAATGTGCTAGAGGTCACCTCTTGCATGAGGGGCAGCTTGCTTCTATCTCTTCTTTTCTCTCTCTTCCACTTAGGATTGTGCTGATGTGGATTTCACTAGAGGCAACCTAGTCAGCACCATTGTACTAGCTCTAAGCGAATTCAAAACAGCATTAAAGAAAGCAAGACAAATATTTGCTAATCTCTTGGGATTCGGGCCCCCTCTCCTCCTACACTCTTTGGGCATTCCTTTCAACTATGAGGCATCTCCAATGGTTATAGCTAGCAACTAACTATAAGATTTCCACATCATTTATATAGTACACACTAAAGCTAGCATTCTAAGAGCAAGTACAATAGTATAGCCAACTAGTGGCTATAACACTTGTCCATTTCATCTATAGCATTCAAAAAAATAGTTTATACAATAAGGTAGCTATTACAATAACTATTTGGCCCCACGTGTAAGAGAGTGAAATGCATATTTTTACGTGCTATAGCTAGCTGTAATTTAGTAGCCAGCTTCCTTCTCTCTCTTCCTTTTTCTCTCTGCCACGTAAGATTTGGTTGACATTATATTTGCTATAGCCTGCTGACTAAGCCTTATTGTACCTGCTCTAAAGAACTATCTATAAGGATAACTATTTGATGCTTACATGCACACACAGAATTTATAGAGGCTGTCTCGTTTGGCGTTATAGATTAGTGTTTAAGGAAGAGCTGGCTCGATTTTTTTGCATACTCTCTTTCCTCTACATAGGATATATGCTGATGTGTACATGCATATAGCTAGCTGACTCAGACCATTGGAGATGCCCTAAGCTGATAATTTTTTGCTTTAGTATATGTGTTTATATGAATGAACTAAATACCGATAAGTCGATATGTAGCTTCAAAACGATAACGAAGAAATTATCTCGTTTATTTATTAAAAAAATCATACGTGACATTCCCTCACTCGATCCCTCACAGCCCCCGACGTTTCCCGTTTCCTGAGACATGATAAAAGCAACCAAAGCAGCGCAGAGGCCACCTGCTGCTGCTGCTGGTGGCTGCAGAAGGGAGACACAAGAGAGAGAAGCAGAGCCAAGCATGAAAAGACTTATTCGCTGGTCGCTACCACTGCCTCTTAGCGACGTGTATACACTACGCATGCATGCACGCGCGACTCCAATGCCCAAGAGGAGGAAGCATGCGGAGAAAAAAAAACTCAATTGCAGTGCACTGCAGGATAGATGGCTTTCCATGCACGAGTAAAACCCACTCTCAGTGGATGCAATGTTTCTGGTAAAAAGGTTTTCCTAGTAGTGTGACATATTGTTGTTGATCACTGATAACCTAGAACTTAGGTGCCGCTCGGTTGAGCTGAAATAAGATGGTTTATGACTGAAATTGCACTGTAACTGGCTGAAATTATATTGTAGTTGATGATGGCTTATTTGATGTAACTAAATTTTAAAAAATTTAAAAATAGAAAAAATAGGTTAGCCTATTACGAACAATGCAAACAAATACGGAAAAAAGAATCATAAAAAAAGCTAAAAAAAGTCAGAAAAAGGCAAAATTTATGAATAGTAAAAAATAAACCAGAAACTCAAGCTAAAATGAGCGGAGCCTAAGAAATGTTGATCACTGGCTGCTCGCTGCTCACACAGAGCTCGAGAAATTCCCAGCGAGGAAGAAAGAAATTCCGCTGCTGGCAGGTGGTCCTGATGACAAGTGGGGCCCATTGCCAATGGTTGAATCTGATCCAGGAGGCCATAACTAGTCTAGGTCACCAGGGGTGTGTTTGGTTGCCTGTCTATAGCCTACATGGCATGAGTGGATGTAACTTGCACCCTCATCTAGCTGTTTGGTTGCTTGCATACTCAGTCCGGCTTGGCCTAGGGCATACAAATTGCAACCCCATCCTGGGCCAAGGGAAATTAGTAGATCAGGCTTTGCTCTCTGATGCAGGCCAGCGCGATGCAATGCGCGCAGCTTCGGCTTACACCCACTCGTGCTTGCTTGCACTTGCTCGTGCGAGGGTATACCCCCTTTGGCTCACTCGATCATGCTAGGGTTACCTCATATGCACTGCTCGCCTACTCTCGTTTCTATCTACCGAACAACTCTCTCCTGTTCCTTTCTTGCGCTCGACCCTCTTCTCAGGATCTCTTCAGCAAGAATCAAGGTAAGTCTGGTGGGCGTGGTGTCCAATGGGGTACTCCAGACTGCAAGGTGCGCTTCCCCTCTTCCCCTTCTCCATTTGTAGTTTCTTCTTGCCCTTCTCCCCTGTTCTCTGGTCCTCCCCCCTCTCCCCTCCTGAGCTTTGATTTAGTTTGGTTTAGATCACGTACACTAGATCTGGTAGATTGAGTGAGATTTATGTTTGTTTCGTCCACATGTAGATCTGGTATTGTTTCATATCTTCATGTTATCCCCAGTTAGAAAACAAGTAGGTGTGGTATTGTTGTTTGATCTTATCACTTGGTTGGTGTGGAATCTTGTATATCTGTATAGCTAAGATTTTTTGGATGTAAGGTTGGTGTGAAATGCATCCTTAACTAATGGTAGTAAACAAATTAGCAAGAATCAGATTTGGGCATGAGCCGGTACTGGGATTTGTTAACTCTACTTTAGTCTATGTTTGCTCACTATCCTCCCACACCTTATAATGTTGTTATACACTTTCCATACTTTTAGTTGTGCTCAAGCATATTCATTTTGCCATGTGTAGTAGGTAGCATGTTCTATTTTTCCTATACACTTGATCTGATGCTATTCTTTTATTAAATTTGAGAACATGATGCTACACTTGGTGTAGTTAATGTATATAAGCACTACTTCTATTGGTCGATGATGGTATGTGTTAGACCATGTGGCCAGGTCTAGGTTATTTTAGATGATGAATAATTGACAACGTTGGTTATGGTATCACTTATTGTGTGTTGCTTCGTTATATGCTTGTGATAGCATGATAATATGATAATGTTGCATGATACGCTCGTGGAAGGTATTGTGCGGATTGACTTGAGTCAAGTCGTGGACTTGTGCTCGTACGCAGTTGCGTGTTTATTCATGTGCAGGTGTTGCTTGAGACGGAACATGGTCGATGACGGGACTGAAACTAGGTTCGGGTGGAACTGATGTTTCGGGACTAAGTTCAGGGAGGAACTGAGGTCCTATTGGTCAAGGATGTCATGCGGGATGTTCAGGCTAGAGAACAGTGCGCATGGAGATGATGCGTGGAGAAGATACAGGAGGTGCGGTTCTGGAGGCTTCGACACGTGGAAGACTGAAAAAATCGGAAGCGTAAAAAGAATTAAAAAACCCATGTTATGAAGGGTTTTGTGTTCCTTGAAAAGTAGTGGGCCAAAAAGCCTGGTTGAGGCAAAAAGGTCTAGGATGAGTTGTTTTAGGGTTTCAAGTAGAGATCGAGTAGAAAACGATCGGCCGTATAAAATACGGAGACGGCGGCTATTGCGTGAGGCGGCCGTGAGCGAGATATAAATTGTAATTAGCTGCATGCATTGGGTGCTGTGGATCGAGCGAAAGAAAATAAAAAGGTTTTGGCCGTGCGCTGCTTTTTGAGGGCGGCTGCGGTTTTTGAGCGAAGAAATTGCGTGGTCGGTGGCCCGTTCTCGTTGTCATCGGGGAGGCACTTCGTCTGGAGCGCCACGATCCGTCCCATCCAGTGCATCACGGCGCCACGAACTTTTCTCGTGCACAAGGGAAGCAGCATTAGCACGTCGTTCCGGCGAAAAGAAATCTGAGCGTGAAGTCCTAAATCACTACCAATCTTGCATTCAAGTTCATTAGCCGTGAGTGATTTGATAAGTAATTAGGTGAGACTATTTAAGATTTTTGCATTACGTATACTGCATGCATGCATGTTCTTTGGAATTTGTGAGTTGGCTTGAGTGAAAAAGTTGTCTGCATGCATTACTTTCTTTGGTAGTGATTAAAGGCATGATTTGGTGAGATTGATTAGAGCCTCTCTTTTGGGAATCTTTTATTCTTTTCATATGCTAATTATTGATCCATAGCTGGTCACTAGATCCATCTGGTAGTGATTATTCTTGCATGGTATGAAGTCTTCCGATTGATGCTTGTTATCAGGTCACAATTTCACAAATTGTTTTGATGCCAATTGCTGTTGATCAATAATTGTTGAATACCTTGTTTGATGCAACCAGTGAGAACGTTTGTGATTAAAGAGGTGATTAAGGCAAAGTGCTAATTAGGGCTTAATAAAATTCTCGTCTTTATCTTTATCAGCGAGATTGTTTATTTTATATCTCGAGTTCTAGACATCCGTTTGACGTGATTCCAGTTGGGTTAGTTCAATAATTTTGTCTAGTTTATTCTGTCAAATTTTGAGATCAATCGAAGTTACGGTTTTTTATAGGGATCAGTTTTAGTGATAGTACATTATTCTGTCCAGAATTTTTAAACAAGGATTAAATAGGTTTTGTGTTTAGGGGAGAGTCTTAAAATTTATTTTTAGCTTCCGCAATCATTCACCCCCCTCTGATTGCCTATCTTAGTGTGAATCGATCCTACAGTATGCCACTGGAGGAGCATCCCTTGGATATGGCAATCGTGGCATATATGCATGTGGTGCATATTATAGATGTGATTGCATTAAGATAGTGACAACACCATCATGCATTATTGTTATTGATAGATGAATTGGCACGTAATCGTCGTACGCTAATCATTAGAGGTGCTTGTCTAGTGTCTATCATGTGTGCCTACATGCTTGCCATCCTAAGAAGAGATAGGAAACATAGCCCACGGATCACCTATAGTCCTATGCTAGAAAGAGATATAGCTAGGTAATCCAACCTAAGATGGATCTACCATTCAGATAACACCCATTGCTTGGAGTGGCTTAGGATGCAAAGGGCCCTTTTTTTCCAGCTATGTAGTTTGTTTCGTGAAACGCATATACTACAAGACAACATTCATTGCTATGTTAAGGAACAACTCGCAATGTTTCTCCTAGTTGCTGGCCACAATAATAGGTTTAGGGCTCTGTAGCCTATCTTCAGGAGAACAATTGGAACTATTAGTTAGTACTTTCATGAGATTCTATATGCTGTTGATGAGTTGCGCAATGAAATGATCTGGGCATCTGGCCACCCTCAAATGATGTGCACCCTAAAATCCTAAACAATAGAAGGTGGTACCACTACTTCAAGGTAAAATGATTGTCACCTTAAGTTTAGTTAACACCCAAAATGTGCAAACTTAATTGCAGTAATAAATCAAATTATTTTGTGTGTGTATTAGGACTGCATTGGGGCAATTGATGGCACCTATTTGTTGGTGGTGATGGTGCTACTACTGGTGATGGGATGGATCGTGATGATGGTGATGTTTGGGGTGTGCGAGGTTCAAGTGCTGCTCCTGGTGCTACTGTTGGTGGTACTACTGTTGCTGCTACAAGTAGTGGCAAGGACAACTCCATCATAAGTGGGAAAAGGAAAAGGCCCCCTCTTGTGTCTGAGGATGAAACACTGCTCTTAACCTCAATGTTTGATGAAGTCTGCAAAATGGCTAGGGCCATCAGTACATTGTGCACACTGAGGCGTGTTTTGAGTTAAACAATGTAGTCATGGATCTGCCTGGGTTCAGTGAGGAGTCCCTGATGGCTATCCTAACCTACCTTGCTGAGCACAAGGCCATGAGCCTGGTATTTGTGTAGATGTCTAAGGCTAGACGTTTGTTTGGGTTACTTCTTTCTTGCAGTCCAACCCTGGCCTCTCACTGACTGCTAACAATTTGAGCCTATTTTTTGTAATGGTGTTAGATGCTCATTTGTAAAACCCCCCTAAACATCTCACTATTAATGCACTGAGGTGGTATATGCAAACCCCTCATAAGGTGGTAGTGGACAAGTGGCTAGTGGTGGTAAGGGGCACCACTCATGAATGACATTGGAAAATATTATATGCTTGGCTTAATTATATATGATGAAAGTGTTGGATGCTTGGCATAATTATATATGATGGAAATGTTGGATGCTTGTCTTATTTATATATGTTGCTGATTGGTTGCCTCTTTGTGATGTGGTGCAAATGATCAAAACATAATTCTGATGCACCATGTGCTACTAGTCAATGATGATTTTAGTCAATGTTGTATTGTTAATTCGGATACTGCTCATGAGACCCATTGATATGCTTGAGTAGCCTTGGATTACTGTAAAACAAAATGTATATTATATTATGAATGTAAATGTTAGCAAGACTGTGGTATTTGTTTCTTTTTTTAATAAAATTCCACTGTGATTGCTCGTTGAACTTAACCATGCAAATTTTAAATTGTCATGCATTGTATGTTTCAACCGGTTAACTTGTATGGTAAAGTCTCAAGTTCACTAAAGAACTTAGAATGCAAAATGCCATACTTATAGCTCATTGCTACTCATTCGAACCACCAGACTAAGACTAAGTACGTATAAGAAAAATGCAAGTCATTCGAAGTCAATCATCGGTTGGCTAATTATCTACTAATCTCAAAGGATCGCACGATTACATTTAAAGGTTAATCAGGTTAAATTGACTAAGTAGAATAATAGAGCACACAATAGTTTTGAACTTAACTGTTTTTCTCCTTCTTCTATTGCATCGTAGAGAGTAACCTCACCGCCCAATGGAAGAGGTGAGCAAATTCATGTTATATGCAGCCATCCAAACACCATCTTTTGCATCCGGACATTCATCCAACCTACTAATATAACCAACCAAACAACTTCTCGCCATATCCTAGCTCAATAAAAATAGCCAACCAAACAACCCACCTTAGGGCATTTTTAATAGTACCGTCTCAATTGTCTTTTAACTATATTAAGTAATTAAAATCCTATGTGGAGGAAAGAAGATATGAGAAGAGATAATGTGCTATCTGTTATACAAGGGATAACTTAGCTTGTAACCTAACACAAATAGTGAGGGTGTGAAGCATGAAGTTATGATAAAAATAATACAGAATAGTTAAATAAATAATTTATTGTTAGAGTGATTGTTTTTAGTGCTATTTTTAAATTATATAGATGATTTAGAGATAACTTTAAAAAATAAACTATTGTAGATACTTTATATCACTTATCCAGTCTAGGGCAGCCTACATGGCTCGCACCCTGGTCGAGGGAATCAAAACGCAACGCACCCTGGAATGGCTGCGTGATGTGGGTCTAATAGCGCGAGCCCGGCGACTGACAGCTGGCTAAAGCTTGTACGATGGCCCACTTACAGTGACCATTTGGCTTCCCCGTAAACTAATCAGAGGCCGTCTCCGAGCTACACACATATATACACGCACAGCGGAGAGAGAGCCAGAGATAAGAGGTAAGACTGTTGTACGTGTGTGTGGGCGCGCGCTGCGGTGGCAGTGAGGATTGTACAGACTCGAGAAAAAGCAGAAAAAATAGCTGACAACCATTGCTCATTTGCTCCCTCGTTTCCTTTTGCCCCTGCTGCCTCTGCACAGTGCACAGCACGCCCATACACACACACACACTGCTTGCTCAGCCAGCCAAGCCCAAGAAGTGGCCTGTCCTTTTCTCTGTTTTAACTTGTTTCCTTTCTTTGGGAGACACACAGCCCTGGGTGGACATCCTCTGCCTTCACATGGGAAAGGCAGAGGCCAACAGTACTGTGCCGTTCGGCAGGCTCATAACCATCCGATCAACCAAGGGACGGCTTGGATCTAGACAGGCGATAAAATCTCGATATCTCGTGAGAAATTCTGATCCCACAATATCTCGCCTGGGGGAATCCGGTGCATTGAATACGGATCAAACGGCCCGTGACGTGGTGCCGTTGGTGCCTTTGCCCACATAACGGCAGAGGATTTGCTTCCCACAGCCCTCCCCTTGCCCAGCTTGCATGCTCCCTTCCTCACTCCTCGGTTGTAGTACTCTACTCTCTCAAGCAAGCGAGAGGTCGACGACCCAGTAAATGGCCGCGGATGGGGCCCACCAAGCTCCCCCCAGGCCTCCATGGCCTCCTCGAGAGCGCGAGGCGGACGCCGCGGAGGAGAAGGTGAGCCGTGTTAGGCTCTGGAGCCTCTCTCCATGCTACATTGCTACTACATTTCGGTTCACTCGCCTCCTTGCTCTTTTGCTGTTCTTGAGGTTTGAGTTGTTCGTGGTGAGGTAGTAAGAAGTACAGGAAATGGTGCCTTATGCTAGAATTAGATGGTTGTTGTTCAAGCTAGGTTCCCTAGAACAAAGATAGGCACGGCATATATATGCATGCAAATTCAACGCCTCCTTTTGTAAGTACATTACCATGTAGAGGGCCAAATTTGCTTGTCCTAGTATGGTTTCAAGGAACATTAGACGGAAGTATTTGGCTACTAAGGTAGTTAGATCCAGTTTGTGAGGACGGAGGACTAAGGACAACTTAGGTCATAATGTGAAGTAGTATACTGTAAGGTGACTATTTGATTTATCATCTTTGATCAGCCTCCCACAGTACCTTAATTAGTGCAGTTTGTTGGGCATAGATTTGGCTGTACCGCACTAGTACTTTATAGTTTTTATTGGTGAACTGTAGTTTAGGGCTGGATAGGCGTGCCTGGTGCAGTTACCATCGCGTAACTACTGGGTATCCTTGTGTGTCCTAGATCCCCGAAAGTGTCTGATCTCTCGGCCATGACTCGTAAGAGCAAGTACAATAGTATAGCCAATTAGTGGCCATAACACTTGTCCATTTCATTTATAGATTTCAAAAAAATAGTTCATACAATAAGGTAGCTATTACAATAACTATTTGGCCTCACGTGTAAGAGAGTGAAATGCATATTTTTATGTGCTATAGCTAGCTGTAATTTAGTAGCTAGCTTCCTTCTCTCTCTTCTTTTCTCTCTCTGCCACGTAAGATTTGGTTGATATTATATTTGCTATAGCCTGCTGACTAAATCTTATTGTACCTGCTCTAATAGCTCTCACGCTTCATGTTCTCTCTCTCTCTCTCAAAGAAAGGGAAAATCGTTGTTAAACAGTTGTCTTCATTTAGATGATGAAGCTTGGAGAGTTAGGTCGTGATTTCTAGCTAGCATTGAGTATATTCCATACTGCTTAAATCAGTATATATGCCCTCAGGTGGTGGTTCGGTACCTCAAAATTTTAGACGACCATATGCTTATCAGAATAGAATTGTGCTCTATAACCATCTAATGCGCACCAAGTTGCCAAATCTACCTTTTCTTTTCTTTTCTTAAGCTACTGATTGCTAATGTATGAGAATAAAGGTTATTGCGCCTTGCATAACTTTAGCTTTTAGGTTGTAAATGCACAATGAAAGGTACCATGCCCTTCGTGATCTGTCTTGCCTTGTGGTCAACGGGATATCATTGTTGCGCTGAATCATTTGACATTACGCTAATGCAGGATGGAATTTTGCAAATCTTTGGGATATTTGTTTTCACCTTTTTGTGCCACTGGTTTGGTTACTTCCATTCCTTGTAAGGTGACTTTTACTCATGTGATCAGGCGTGAAGTATGTGATAGGTGTAGCATCAAACATCCATTAGAAAGTCACATGTTCTCCGTTGCCTTCTGAGCATTTATCATTGTATCATTTCCTTTAAGGCTTATATCTGCCTTCTCCTTAAAAAAATAAACAAGAAAAAGCTTTAAAATGTTTTTTCAAAGAAGATATAAGAAAAAAGGCTTACACTTGTGTTGCATCCTTGTTACAAATTCTTAAGTCCAAACAAACACCTCTTAACATCTCTATGCTAAGTTCAGAAATGTGCTTTCAGTGGTCAGTGCTATAAACTTCCTTAAAAGTTCAGAGATGTTATATGCAAAACTCAACGCAAAGTCCACAACTATTATTTGCCCTAGCCTACCATTGCTTATGTCATGTTCTCTTTTGATTTGATGTAGCATTGAATTGTAAGCCAAATAGTACAAACCTATATTTATGTGGGCCCTTGAAGTCCTTATGTCAACCAATTGTCTTTTACCTTTTTCATGTACATGATCTGCATGACTGCATGCTCTATTTATGGGCCTCCCTGTTAGGACATGAGCCACCAACTTCCTTACAAGAAATCAATGTTTGCTGTATATTTTTGGTTTTTCCTAAAAGACCTAACTGATTGTTTTTTATGACTAGCGGAAATTACCCTGCGCAATCCCCGAGCGCCTGGCTAGATATTAAGATATTATTGTCTTTGTTGTACAACTCTAATTCCTATGATTATAAATATAACTGTATTTGTTATACAACTCTAATATCTATGTATTACTAATCTGCATTGTTATAATCTGGTTTTACCAAAATAAGCGTGTAGATCCTTCTATTTTTATCTATTAATGAGATAATTTCTAGAATTTGTTCCTTTTTTTATGATTATTATGGGACTTTTTTGCTTTCAAAACAAAAGAGGTACCTTGACTCTCACTAGATGTTCGTATTTATATAGATTCCTTATTTGTTGGCTTCCTAAGAGATCGTACAAAAAGAAATTGTGGTGCTGGTATGTTGGCATAGATCTGCAGAACTGTGATTTGTGTAGTCTTTTTAGAGTATAGGAGCGCATTCCTTAACCTATTTTGTTTATATTGTTAAAAACGTGTGATCCACAAAATTTTTCTTTATGTTCTGTTTGATGTTTATGGTACCAATTGTGTGCCTCTGCAGTGCACTAATACACTTGCCAAGGTTGATATAATATAACATGGAATATATTCTGTTGTTGATGCTTGCAAACAATTTGCACTACCTACCGAATGGGTAATGTTCTTGTACAGTTTAAATCATTTTTCCAGCCCAAAAACATCTTTGCCAGGCAGACATGTAGGCTCCACTACGAGTATATATTTGCATTGTCATGTTTAAGTTATGTTTACACAAAACATGTAGCCCTGTAGGGAAACAGGTTATCCACACATGGCATTACCATTGTAGCAGTATGCATGCGATTGGCCTGTTCTCCTTGTTCTCAACTTCTCATGCATGTGTTTGTTTCTCAGTAGTGCTAGTAACTTCAGAGTTGCCTCTCGGTTGTACTTGCATGGACTATTTTGAATGCCGCTGTGCTAGTTTTCAGTGCTTTGTTGATCATGCAGTGTTCAAACAATCTTGCTGTGCTGTATTTAGCACTATTCATATCTCCTTGACAAGATCCCCCTCATTTGCAGGTCCCAAGTCCATGTTGATCAGTCCAGAGCAGCCTGGTGTCCGCCAATCGTGACGCCTGCTCGCATGCACGCGGAGGAGGGCATGGCTGGAGAAGTAGGGAATGAAGCCGTATTGGTCCGGGAGCGTATACATAGAGTATTTTTGTGTAACATTGACAATACCAGATATAAGTTTCAGTTTTCAGGTAGAGGTTAATCAGTACCTTGCTAGGCAATTCTTTAGATAATCGGATCTATGGCAATTCAGCTGCGGTCCGGTCTCTCAAGGATTGACACTACTGAGAGAGTGATGGTTCTTTGTTCCGTTCATATTCATGGTCCAGTGCACTGGGCTACTGATCATGCCGAGAGGTGGTTGGTCATGCGTGCTCGTGCCGTGGGCCGCGGCCTTGGCGCTACGCGGCGTGCCGGTGCCGGTGCCGAGGCGTGTTGGTACAGCGGGCTGGGCGCTGCGGGCGACTGGCACGGCACGGGCGAAATCGCGAATGCTGCATGTGTCAGCTCGATGATGTTGGTTGGCGCTGGCCAATGGCCGACCGGAAGGCGCATGCCGCGGTGAATGTGTTTGGTTGCTTTCGCCACCCCTGGCATGGCGTTTGGATAAGCCTGGCATGTGGGATACATGAACATGACGAGCTGTTGGGCTTGGTGGCAAGCGTGCAAGTTTCCTCTCCTAGCGTGCAAGCCGACGCTTTAAACGTGGAGCGCGAGTAACAAAACACTACCCAACTGATTTTTTTTTGAAATAATCGATTTTTAATTCTAAATTATGCTAATATACTCATATTATTTTATTTTACAGAAATTAGCATATGTCGCCGCACGGTTGAGCGACATAAGCAAGTCGTCTAATCATTAGACGATAAGTGACCAAGTTGTCCAACGGTTGGGTGATTTGCTCATATCATCCAATCGTGTGGCGCCTAACCGTTAGGCGACAAGTGGCTAAGTCGTCCAACGGTTGGGTGACTTGTCCATGTCGTTCAACCGTGTGGCGACTAATGTCTTATCGCTCAATTTGGTTAAGCGACTTAGCCCTAATCGTCTGACGGTTGGGCGATATAAAATAATGATATTTTTATTTTATTAAGTCGATAGAAATAATTGTGAGAGAGTAAATGGCAATATGTAGGTAGTACATTTAGCAAATCTTGTTTGTAGGTTGCTATTTTTTGAAATAAAAGGACAAACAATGTCAGTTGGTCTGTTTGTGATTTTCGTAGATTCCGAATGGTACGAAATCTGTTAGACTCAAAATAACATTTTGCGATCATGTGTTATCTTGCATTTGATAGCCCGCAGGGGAAGGCAGTGTGCTTTGTAACACAACGGGTCATATGTTATCTTGCAAAGCGATGACATCACCTCTATTATTAGAGCGGGACGTGATGTCCCTCTCGAAACAAGGCAACTTTACGCACCGATGTGATCTAACGAGGCAACTTTACGTAAGGACGTGACTAAACGAGTCACTTTTCCGCAAGACGTGGCCCAACAAGGCAACTTTGCACAGCATGTGTAAAGCATGACGTGACCTAACGAATCAGCTTTGCACTACAACATGACCGACCGCGAGAGAATGGACAAGCTATATCGGTTGGTCCGTTTGTGAGCTTCTCTACTTTTCTTCCTCTTCCGAGTTTCTTTGCTTCTCCTTTCGCAACTTCTCCTCTCTCTCCTCTCTCGAACTCCTCTTATTCTTCTTATGAAAGAAATGATGAGGGAGCCTGTGAGGATGTCGGGTCAAAGAAAAAAGGACGGGTTGGAAACAAGTAGTCGCGCCAATCATTGGGCGACTTAGTAATGTCATTCAACGGTTGAGCGACTAGAGCACTAGTCGCCGCACGGTTGGACGGCTTGGCCACTTTAACACCCAACTGTATGGCGACAGATGGCCATTTCTGTAAAATACAAAAACACAGGTATATTAGTGTAATTTAGAATTAAAAATTGTTTATTTAAAAAATTCCTACCCAACTCGTAGGATTCGTTTCTGGCCGCTGCCTGGCACGCTAGAATGTTACTCGGGATGTGAAAAACCACCCAGGCACGCTAGAATTTTACTCGAGATGTGAAAACCCCAGCTACTTCGGTTGCATGCATGCTCGATTATGTTCTTTGAAGAGTCGAATAGTAAAATTTGGTATTGTCTTTCAAATAATCGAGTCAATACCGTCCACTCCAGGCATTCCAGGGCATGCTTTCAAGGAGAGCCGTTTGCATAACTGCAATGATCTTACGCAATCTGATGCAAATAGCTTAGCTGAGCAGCATAATACACGTTAGTCATGTGAATACATAGCGAACTGTCTAAAATGGTACTAGATGGCTGCGTAATGTTAGCCTTCCTTTTTGGAGATAAAACTGGGGCTTCATTGTACAATTCAATATCCAGGACTAGAATGATACATTTACAGGAGAGTATTATGGCTGCTTCTTGGACAGTTGGACATAAATTATGTAGGTCTTGCGCCTTCGGACTCCTCAGAAGCCTTCCTCCAGAAGAATCAACTGCGGACATGTAAAATGCTCAATTGGTCAGATGTGATAATCCATGTGGCCCGAGAAAGTAAAACGACAAGAAAAATTGCTTGATTCTTTCATGGTTCGTGACATGTCAAGGCATCATGAGAACAGAGCCACAATGCCTGACCTTAATATCATTCTGCATATACGAAGTACAATGCACACTTCTAAAGCATTACCATTACAGTGATGTATATAGTTATGGATGCAAGAGTTGTACTCTGGTGGATAAAAATACATAAAACGGATAGGGTGAATGTATGTTGTCATGTGCAGCTGTGCAATTTTCAGTCTTAAACATCTGGGATTAACAACCCTAATGTAACATTACAGCTGCCATTAATCAACTACATACAATAGGTTTCAAAGCATGCTGCATGCCATGAAGTATCCTGACAACATTACCATTGTATCATTCAAGTTCACTACTCAGAACAAGAGGGCTAATAACACCTTTGGTTTATATTTTATTCCTCTATGCAGTAGGACCACAAGTCTAACTGTTATAACATACATTTGTGAGCAAATCTATTTTCACAGGTGTTGTTATAAGCATAGCACTTTTTTTGCACATAATTTTCGCAATCAACAATGTATTAACAACGTCACGTGACTTGAACTGCCAATGCATACTATTTACAGATTGGGGTACACTGATCTGTTGAGGGCATAAGCTATGTACCACTGGATAAATTATATTATTTAGCATCTTCATTGCCCCGGATAGATATGTGCTTTGGTGCCTTTTAACGCTTTCAAACAGACAGACAGCAAAAGTCAAAGAATTCTATGAAAGGCAAGCTCAAGTATGCAATGACAAGCTCCTGTCAAAACTTTTCTTGTCAGAACATCCAAACATGCACATCTTCAACAGGGGGTGAGATTAAAAAAAATCAAAACAAAGTGCACCAATATGCTTACCTAGTTTGGTGCCACAATAAGCTCGTTACCGTGTGGAATTTTGTCATCTGCATGACCATCTGAACTAGCAACTGCAGAAGCATAGAGGAAACCAATCGCCATTAAGTAAACATCAGCCTTTATCAGAGTAAAGCAGAAGTTTATGTATTGGTAGGACTCAGTGATATGATACCTTCTGTGTCTTCCCGCAACCAATCCTGTGCACACACCAATCCCTGAACTGTTGAAGGGTCCATAGTACTGAGATACTCATTTAGTGTCCGGGCTTCACTGTCCAACGGGATGATAGATACAGGGATAGCTAAAATATCACGAGCCATTTGAGAAAGGACAGGATACTTTGCCGCAAAGGACTTCCACCATCCCAGGATGTCAAAATTATCTTGATTCCCTTCTTTTTGACGATAGACCGCTTCCTCAAGGTACATTTCCATGTCAGATTTAAAAGATTGACCTGATGATGTCTCCTGTATATATTGATCAAGTCCCCGTCGAGCATCAGATAATGTGATACGAGAGAAGGTCTTAGAATCATCCCCATTGCTGTACACAGAGCCCATGCAAGAACTACTATTTCCAGAGTAGAAGAGAAGAGCTGGATTCTTCAATGAATCTGCTGACTGTTGATAATCGTTGCACAGATTGGCAAAGGTTTGCCGAATGGCATCGATCGTTGTCTTTGCTGTAAATTGATCATTAGCATAAATGAGCCTAGAATAATATTCAACAGACTTCATCTTGTAACGAGGATCCAGAATAGATGCAAATGCCATTACTGGCCTAGTAAGATCCCAGTATCCCTCAAATTTTTTCAGCATTCGGTCAGCCATTTGTGCAACTACAGGAGATGGACTATTGCACCAGGTATTCAAAAGAACATGGATCTCACACATGTCATTAAAATACAGGTTTGCAGTTGGGTTTTCCACTGGAAACTTCTCCATAGCATTATAGAGCACATCAAGTATTTCAGTGAGGGCTTTCACATCAGCCCACTCCTTAGCAGTCAGAAAAGCAGCATAATGCGCTTCCTGTTCTGCAAGGCGCACAAACACATCGTGATAGTAGCATGCTGAATCAAACATCAAGTAAGTGGATGGCCAGTTGTTAGGAGAATCAAGAACTAACAGTTTTTGGTCCATCTGAAGCAGCTTTGCGGTACCCTGAAACTTTTGAAACCTTTCTTGTGAGAACTTGACATTCTGAATCATCTCACGGACTCTAATGATTATGTCAGATGTCTGTTCCAAGCTTTCTTGGACTGTGAGATTTAGAATACGCGCACAAGAGCGCACTTGGAACAAATTCCCATTTAACAGGAGAACTCTCCTAGGCTGCAGAACTCTGAGAAGCTCTCTGGCAACAATTTCACCAGTCGTGCAGTTGTCTAGTACAACAGCAGCTAGTTTCCTGTCAATACCCCACTCATGCAACTTCTCCAGAATGAGATTAGCAATCTGATCGGCTGTAAAAGGTGCCTCCACATGCACAAAGCTGAGAATTTTTTTCCTAACTTTCCACTCATCACTGGCATGGTCAATGTAGTGGCAGGTCAAACACAAGTAGTCCATCTGTGTATTTGACCGCCACATATCAACTGAGATGCTAACCCGGCAAGGGGTCTCGAGGAGCACATCCTGCAGCTTAACCCTCTCACTTTCATAAATTGTCATGCTATCAGCCCTCACCGTGTCATATGACACCATCCTAAACTGTGGCTGGAGGTTTTTGATGAACTTTTGGAAGCCCACATCATCCACTATTGAAAACCGGTAACCATGCTGGACAATCATACGGGCAAGGTCTTGCCGGCTGAGTTCCTGATCAAAGTGGGTGCTATCGTTGTCATGGTCCTCGTCTGAGGCATGCCCATCGCCAGACCGCCCGTCGGTGGAGGTTTTGTTCTGGAGAATACGCCGTACAACAAGCTTCCGACGCTTACCAGCACGGCGCGTCGAGGTGGTGGTGCAGATCGCAAGGTGGTTGCGTAGGTGTGTCGTGCCTGACCGGCTAGTTGCTGTGAGCTGCTTCTTGCAGTGGTTACAGACAGCGACACAGCTGCCATCAGCGCGGCGCTCCTTAGTGAAGTCCTGCCAAACTGCAGAGCGCAACTTGCGTGCCCGTGGATTGTGCACCGCAGGCACAGGCACCACCGATGTGCTCACTGAGCCACCAATAGGCACTTCCAACGCTGTTGGCTCCAGCATGCTATTGCGTATATGATCACCCACTGCAGCAGATCCAAAGAAGCACATCATATAACACTAGTAATAGCAACGATAAATAAAGCCACTAAACCACAGAAAGGAATAGGAAAGAGCGACTGATTTTTTTTATCTCTTTTCCAGAAACTAAATGGTGGAAAAAAAACTCACTACCTTCCTCTCACAAACTGGAAAGCATGGATGACCTACCATGTACAATCCGACCAAAATTTTACCATGCGCTCTTTCAACTTGAAGTCCAGAAGCTAACCACAATACATGCGCAACGATAAGTTCGAGCAACTGCTCTTGTTGTAACTTGTAAGCAAACACTCACACTACAGAACGCCTCTGACATCACATAGATCCCAGTAAAATTTCGTGAGATGCTACAAGCTGCCATGCCGCTCGGTAGATGAAACAAACACCAACTCCCTTCACTAAATCCTCCTCACTCGTGGGGGCTCCCCCCCCGCCCGAATTCCCAATCCGCAAAATTACGACACAGCCAGCCGCAACAAGAAAGCGATCTCGCAAATCCATGGTCGAATCGGAGCCCCAAGGGGTCCAATCCCCACACTCGAACCCCATGAATTGGGCACTAAATAGCTCAGAGACCGCGCAACTTAAGCTAGGGTTTATGGCTTTGGGTAAGCGGATCCGATAAGGAGGAGGAGCAGGAGGGGGAGGAGGCGGAGTGAGGACTGACCTCGTCGGAGGCGGCCGGCGGCGAGCGGCGGTGGTGGGTCGGGGGAGGGGACCCGCAACCCGATCCGATGGGGGGCTTAGCAGATCGGAGCCGGGGCCGGCGAGGCGTGGGTTGCGACCCATTTCGGGCGTGCGGGGTGGGGGTTTTGTTGACGTGGTGGGTTTCGGGTCCGCGCCTGCGCGATGGACGGCCGCGATGCGACCCAGGCGAGGCGCCTGCGGTTTGGTTGGGTGTGGGTTGCCCAGAGCACCAGACTGGGGTTGGGTCGGTGGTAGGAGAGGGTGGGGGTGGATGGAGCGAAGAAAACTGAATCCAAGCCCGTGGGTTGGTTTTGTTTGGATCGGATGCCTTGGTTGCTTTTGATCGGAGGGGATGGTCTTGAGTGGGGGTTTTGCCGTGGGAATAACCGAATAACTGAGTACTTGTTACTATAAAGATATAATTATTTAGAATTTATTACTTGATGTTTTACTGATATACGAATTTTGATGTCATATGTTAGTAAGACATGTGTAACAAATCCTCAAATACATATTTTTTGTTTGCAAGTGGTAAGTCCTGAGATCCTCCTTTGTTGTGTGGTCAAGTTTGTCGGGTAGGTTACAATGTAAGGGCTTAGGGCGGGTTCGTTTTGGCTTATTCATGATTTATGCTCGTACTGTCTACAGTAACTAGCTTTTAAACGGTGTGTTTTTTCAAAACGGAGTCAATAGGAAGATTGTAGTAAAAAGTGTACTGAGTTCAGCTGTACCGGTCAAAAATGCATGTGACTATTTTTCTATGCGTACTACCTCTTGCAAACATCCAGAATTCAAATATTTAAACCATAAACCATCATGCCAAAAGAACCCACTCTATTTTTTTGGCTTATGGCGTGGCTTATACCTTTTGGCTAAAAATTTTGAATTTTAGGCTGTTCACGATAGAGATTACAGAAAGAGAGATAGTCGCTTGAGATTTTGACTAGTATAGATATTGGGCTTTTAACGTGTACTATAATTAACTTGTAAACCCCGTCTTGAGAAAATACTCCGTTTAAAAGTTAGGTACTATAGCAAAAGTCAAAAACCGCTTTTAGAAGCCGCAAAGAACATGCCCTAAGTTTAACCTTTGGCTACTAAGCACAGTTGGTGTAAACTAAACACTTATTTTTACATAAATACTATATCACAATTTATCTTGGAAATCAGTTGAATTTCTCACCTTCTAATTTGCTCCGTTATTCATACTGATGTTCCGTCTTCTCCAACTCTGATGCGGTCATAGCAAATACTGCCACGTCCAAGTGTGCGCGAGCGCCATGAGTAGCGAAGCTGCCTCACTGTCTCCGCCTAACGCCCTCCAACAAATGCTCGCTTCATTGTATGCCTATTAAGGAGATGAGTTGAGGCAACAGCCTTCATGCCATGTGTCAGTGAGACCTGAGTGATAAATCTTCAAATGCATATCTTTTGCAAGTAGCAAGTCCTCAAATCCCCTTTGTTGTGTGGTCAATTTTATCGGGTACGCTACAAACTAAGTTTAACCTCTGGACACTAAGCACAGTAGATATGAACTAAACACCTATTTTTACAAAAATGCTATATCACAATTTACTCTGGGAAATCAGTTGAATTTCTCACCTTCCGATTTGCTCCGAGATTCATCTTGAGGTTCCTTCTGCTCCAACTCCGATGTGGTCATAGTGAATGCTGCCATGTCCGAGTGTGCGTGAGTGCCACGGCTAGTGAAGCTGCCTCACTGTCTCCGCCTAACGCCTTCCAACAAACACTCGCTTCGTCGCATGCCTATTAAGGTGATGCGTTGGAGGCGACGACCATGTCGTGTAGGAGGATACAGAGATGGAGAAGAAGGTACGAGCTTGTTTTCCATTGTATTAAATGTGTAGGATCAAATACCGCAATTAGAGGGGGGTGAATAATTGCCCCCACTTTTTGAAATATCTAAGTAGTCGATGAAGGTTTCGACCGCTCAATGCTCAGCTTTGATCTTTGACCAGATTAAACGTACTCGAAATCATCAACCAGAAGCAGAACCTCTCGATCACCTTTGCACTAGTCGTATGCTTTTATCCAACTGCAGACACAAACACTTTTTAAGCAAACCAAGAACCAAATTGATTCATGATGATGTTTATTACTAGATTTTCGTAGATTTATAAAGCACTTTCACAAGCACCACTAAAAGCCCTATCAAAAAAACTAAAGCCTCTCTTTTCTTCGCCAAAAACTTTCAAACGACCTTGCATTAACTATTAGTCTCTCTCTGTTTTTATAGGCTAACGTCCCAAATGTGTCCTCATCAAACATAGATACGAAATCCTATCTTTTTTCGAAAATCAAGGGGCCCGAAACCCCTCCGAACACAGGTTTTTACCAATCTCTAAATCTTCCCAGTTATAGACACATCCTTTGGCTCTCTCTATTTTCTCTCAGCTTTGGCTCTATGGAAGTAGAACTCAATAATGTGGACATCCTTCTTGCAGAAGGTGCAATGGTACTTGACCTTTTAAGGGGTTTGACCTGATGAGGAAAAAGCACATATCTTGCTAGAAGGGGTTTGGGCAAAATCTACAGATCTAAAAACTGTCTTAGATGACTCAGGAGGTTCTACCTCAAATTTGCCACTTTCAATAACCCTTATAATATTAGGTGGATGGTTCTTGGAATGCTCTATGGAGTTGAATCATAAGCCTTTTTTCTTCACACTTACCTTAGATTGGTCTAGTATCATATTGAAGTTTTTCTTTCCACTAGAAAATCTCTCAAGAGTCGTTTTGAGGTGGTCATTTTCTTTTGCTAGATTCTCACATGTGGCATACTCCTTTGACTTGGTTGCCCTAGTATACCTTTCTTTATGAATAGCTATCTCAAGCTTTAGAGCCTCACAAGACACACATGAGGAATTCTTAATCCTAGCCAACTACTCTTGATACTTGACCCTAAAGACCTCATGCATTTCATCTATATTATTCCCAATCTCAATACAAAATATACAAGAAATAGACTCAATGACTTCTTTAGATGCAATGATGGCTATAGATCTTTCAATTTTAGCTTTCTCCTCAAGAGTTGTGAGTTTAGGATAATTTTCACATGATGCAGTCCTAGAATGCATAACCATTTCAATCATTTCTTTCATTTTGATTTTGTTATCCTTAAAATGAGAGTAAGTATGATCAGAATTAAACTTTTACAATTTCTTAAGAGCACTATCCAATTTTATCTCATGTAAAGCATAATTTGAATAAGAAGATGAAATAACATCTACAAGAATAACATCAAGAGCAATAGCATCCATACAAACGTGATCATGACTTGACTTGAGATAATCTAGATCATCTAGAGCATTCTTGAGTTGGTCTACAACAGAGGAATGAGCAGATTTCAATGTAGACAATTCATCATGCGAGCACAAGTTAGATTCACAATCATTAGGATTACTTGATTTAAGCCTAACTATCTCAAGGTTCAAGTTATCAATCATAATGTTCTAATTCTTAATCATTTTAGCTTGCTTCCTTAGTTGTTGTTCAGTTACAACAAGAGCACGTTTCATTGCTTTAGAGGAAGGGCGTACCTCGTCAGGGTTAGAGAAGTCGGTGCCATGGCTACCATTGGCCATGAAGCACATGCTGGTAAAGTCCTGGGCCTTCTTCTTTCCGTGGGTGTCATCCTTTGTCACTGAGTCCACATTGCTCATGTCCACGGACTTAAGAGCGGTAAGGATCTAGTTGATGAACTTCCAGTAGTTAGGCTTCGTGACCTTTGTGTCTCGAGCTTGGGGCACTTGACCCGAATGTGGTTTGGCTCACCACACTCGAAGCACGTCACCAGACCACCTCTTCTCTTTGTTTCTCACCTTGTTGTACATTCCAGTGAATTTAGTGGGCAGGATGGCTAGATCCTTCTCAGGTAGCCTCTCAAGTTACTCATCACTCACTGAGTGCAAGGCAAACAAAGAAAAGCCAACATCCACACAATCTAAAGAACTGTTTCGAGAAGGGTCCATCACAAGAGCCATTGACTTAATCTTGAGAAGACGCAAGATAAAGTTAATCTCATACGTCTTCAACCTTGACTAGAGTTTATCAATGGTAAGCACATTTATGACAGTGTTGTCATTGATAGATGCAATTTTCATCCCCTAGACCTTCACATCAAGAGCATCTAAGATTTGATATGCATTTTCAAAATCCGAGAAGGTCAAGATAACAACGCAGAGATCATGGAGAATTTTGTTGAACCTTCCCCATAACTCATCCAAAGACTCACTGGGCTTTTGCTCAATCTTAGAGTATTTCTTCTTGAGTTGATTATGTCTCACTTCCTTGATCGTGGTTGAGCCCTCATAGTAGTCAGGGAGGGTCTTCCAGATCTCGTGAGTAGATCTCAAGTGAGCAACTCGCTGAAACTTCGATCAACTAAGCCCTTGAATCAGGAAGTTATGTGCCTTACTATTTGCCTCCATATCAGGAGATGTTACATTGTTATCGATCGACACGGTATAAGGGTTTTTGACCTTAAGCCAAATTGTGTGTCCTTAGACCTCAATGTACGCATACATATGAGGCTTCCAATACCAGAAATCCACTCTATAGAACACAGTTGTCTTGGTTAAATACTTGTATATGGCCATGGCGCCTGAGACCAGTTAAAATCTATGAGAAGAGCTAACTGGGCTCTTATACCACTTGTATGACCGATATGGCAACAGAGGGGGTGAATGATGCCTTCAATTTTTTTTTCCAAGTACTCCCTTAATCTTTACTCCAATAGCTATAAGAAGCAATGAAGAATAAGAAGCCAAAAAACAAAAATTCTCAAAGTTACTGAAAATTTCAGCCTGTGAATATTGATTTTAACACTACTTTAAATTCGAAAATCATGTAACTTTTCATTCATCGATCCAAAAGACTTTACACTTGAAGCAAAACTAGTTCATGACATTATGAACATATCCCAATCAAAAAACTTGAAAGAACTTGAGAGATTTAGAATATTTTGGTTTGTGAAGCTTTGCTACACCAAAACCAAAACTCTAAATCACTTGAAATTTGGTACGAACCTTCTCAAGGATGTCATAAACCTATTTCAATTAACGATTAAGAAAATTGTTGCTAAAACTTTGACCTTTTTCCATTTGAAGGTAGATTACACAAAAATTGGTCAAATACCTAAAAGTGTGGATACGACTTTCTCATGGATGGATGATGGCTCTAGATGTATTTTCGCATATCACAGCAAGATAGAACACTAAATAAATCAAGCCAAAAACCGTAAGATCAAGAAATCGCTTGAAGGATCAAAAACATGCAAAAATCGAGTTTCTTCATGAACTTGCTATTAAAGTGCCTAGATAGGTGAAGATTGATTTTCTGAGATTATCTTCATCTCTTACATATCCTTGACATAGCAAGATCAAGAAGAGAGAAGAGAAGAGATCAAAACCAACTAAATCAAAAGCAAATCAATCAAAATAAGAGATACCTATAGAGATGACCAAAGGTTAATATATTATCACTTGAGCAGGTAAGTTTTGTAGCCACTCCATCTTGGAGGACAGAGAGCACACCATAACCACTCAACTCTCAAACCTAAACCCTAAAACAAGAGAACACACAAGAGAGGTAGATTGGATGGTTAAACACAAGTTTCCATCCCAACCACTTAAATAGATGGGCTAACCATCCACATCTAACTCTTAATAGATACTATCCACATAATACAACGGGGGAACCTATTAACTCCACACACATAGGTTTTAACTCACACATCACACTTACGCACGTTTTTCAAAGCGCATAAGCCTGAATCTGTTAAGTCCTTAGCTTTAATCCAACTCGATCAAGCCAGCTTCTCCATGATCGAAACCACATTTCCATGCACCACTCACGCGCCGCAGTTTTCTTCCAAAGCAGTTTCTGGTATTTTGGTCAAACTACCAAAATACCCTTCATTGACCCGGTTATCTCTTTCCATTGCAAGCAATCACCATGTTTGCCATGTGTAGGTATACTACTAGTTTGCCATGCATCGGCAAGTCTTTCCCGTTCTGGTTCCACTAGACCACGCCTCACTTGGACCGATCAAGCCATATAGTGCAAACCCTTCGTTCAAATTTTTCTTCAACATTTCCCGCCTTTCTCATTCCATGCTTGAGCTCACCATATCATCTGGCATCCTTGATCGTTCTGGGCCTTAGCTTCTCCATGAGTGTATTCCCGATCCTTGCCGTTGACCATAGATGACTCCAAGCGACCCTGCACATCCATAGATAAAGAAATTATTTCCGGATATAAGTTCTTCATAACTTGATCAGCATTAGCAATAACATAGATCATGTAACTTATAATCACTGATCTAGGTCACGAAATTATCCTATGACTCAAAATTCCTAAAATCATGCATTTTTGCAACTTGTCTAGAAAAATCAGCAAATTTGCAATTTTCACTTATCTAAAATGACAATGGTTTATCACAACAGAGCTATAGACCTTCTCAAATGGTCCTTCGAAGTCCGGCGTTTGGCGGGTGAGCTCTCGACCATCCCCATGCTAACGAAGGAGTAGTGTGCCATGTGCGCCGCCGTCGCTGCACAGGTTGCCAACAGCATCCAGGTATCCAGCGTGCTCCTCTGGGAGCAGCGCTGGATGCTCATCGTGGTTCGAGACATTGCCACCACTTGGAGCCGCGCACACATCCTCCTCATCGTGCTCCTCACGACCGACATGGTGCCTACGCTCAGGAGCATCATGAGGTTCTACGTTCTGGTCTAGGTTTCAAAACTAACACCAAGCATGCATGTGCCATATATCATAGGTTCAGAACTAACACCAAGCACAGCCGCATTCGCAGGTCGCAAGGATGAATAACTTATGGGCCTAGGGCGGAGTCTACACCTAACACTATTAGTAGGCCTTCGACTGGGCCTATCTATTAGGATTTGTTGCAGCATCCATGACCGAGGGAAATTAACGCAACCATGGAGAGATCCCCAGAAAGACGAGTGTCGATTTTTGCAATCTATATAGTTGTTACTTGTTGGAAACCACGGAACTACGGAAGGACTACTTGTATTCTAGAGATTTCAAAGAAAAGACAGCCGAGTTTTTTTCGGCCTATGGCTTGTCGTTTCCTTAAACAAACAAATGAGACGATTTTTTGTCATCTTTTCGAAACGACTTATCGAAATAGTTTTTTCAAAACGGCTTATTAGCATTACATTCGTTCGTACAGTCGCTCACACTAGGATTAAAAACTATAAACCGTAGCCATAGGCCTGTGCATTCGGTTTGTTAAGGCAAATCGGTTTGGTTCAACTGGTATATATGGTAAATACGGTATAATTACTGTTAAGGGTATTAGAGATAGAATAGGAATCAGCATATTCCCCTGTAATATGCCTTTGTACTCCCTATATATATTGCCCATTGGGCCTCTTCAATATATGCACAATATTCATAACATAGTATCAGAGCTTAGGTTAAAACCCTAACCTCGATCTACTTCCGCTCGTCTTCCGCATCTGCTGCCCCCGGGAGCAGAGATTGATTCTCCTAGGGGTGGCCACTTCTTCAATGGCCTTTCTGTCCACCTCGTGCTCTTGGGGAAGCCGCCGCCGCCGTCTGCCGCCCGCACCAGCCGTCGGTTGCGCGGCCTCTGAGCCGACCTCCCCGAGCATTCCTTCTGCGATGTCGGGCCGAACGCCACTGACTTGGCCGCCGTCTCCCTCCCGAGACCGCCACTGCCTCAAGAGGAGCCGACGCTCATCGGTTTGCCAAGGACGCCGCCATCGGTGCCTGCCGCCGCGCGAGATCCGGTGCTCGAGGCCGCCGAGAAGTCGCCCGAGGCCGCCGAGCCGTCATCCACCCCGATGTCGCCTCGGCCGCTGTCACCAGATCCGGCTCTCCCCCTCTCGTCCGGTGGTCGTGCGGCCCTGCTGCCGGCCGCGCCGACCGCCGCCCGCCGGATCCGGGCTCCCGACGCCGCTCGCCGGTCGCCGTGCCCACGCCCCCGCGCCCGCACCGCCACCTTTGGACACCGCCTCTCTAGCCGCCGTGCCCGTGTCTCCGCGCCCGCACCGCCGCCTCCTTCCGTCGCTGGCCTCTCCCTTCTCCCGGCCGCCGCTCCCCTCCTCTCTGAGCGAGGGAGAGAGACGGGGGGGGCGAGGTGAATCCCTCACGGGAGAGGGAGGAGATGAGGGAGCGCGCTTGCGTGCGGACGCTAGGTGCGAGGAGAAAAAGGGAGTTGAGCATGCGCTGTGTTGGTGATGGATCTTGAGGGCAGACAGAGGATATGATGCCGCTATGCTAGTCTTGCTATTATCTGTGTTCCTTTTGAGTCGGTCTTAGTCATTTTTTCGTGAGTCTTTCGTTGTGTTCATCCAAATCCGTAGTTTTTTAATTTTTAGTTCGTTCATGCCGTGCGAGTCCACAAATTTATTGTCAGTCATAGAAGTATAGGAATTTTCTTTTGCATGGCAGCAGCCGCCGCTCTACTCTCTGAGCCGTGTGCAGATCGTAGAAGTCGTTATGATGCCGCCGCTTCTCTAGCCGCCGCCCCGAGCTTCTAAGGCCGCCGCACGTCTTTTGCACCTTGTGCATTGCGCCGCCGCCGTCTTGGGCTTCGATCTGCACCGTCATGCTTCTATCTATTCCTCTTTGACTTGATTTGACAGTTTATTCAAAAATTACACGCAACGACGACATTATTAAGACTCAGACTTCGGATTTTTCTTGTTTAAGTGTTAACCCTTTTTCAAATGCAATGCTATTGCATCTGCCTTGCATTTGAGGGGGGTGTTAAGGGTATTAGAGATAGAATAGGAATCGGCATATTTCCCTGTAATATGCCTTTGTACTCCCTATACATATTGCCCATTAGGTCTCTTCAATATATGCACAATATTCATAACAATTACTTCGCTAAAATATGGTATTTTAGAAAATACGGTTCAGTATCAGTAAATCCCAATTTGTTTTGATGCGGTATCGATAAATACTATATGTACTAAAGTTGACATGAATTATGAACGATACAGTGACTTAGCATCTTAGCAAGGTGACAATAATGCTTCCCTGTTCCCCCGCACACCCACATCAGCAATTCTTACTTCTGTCACCTACCATGCATTCTTACTGGAAAACACCACCTGTACAACACTGGGTTATATCTTACTGTCCAAAATCTTGGAGCCTTCCCTGTACGTTTCGCCTTCCGTGGCCTTTGGTTAACACGCATATAGGTTCGGGAGAAACTGGGAGGAAGCTATGTCATCCCCTTGTTTCCTGTCAGCGACAAAATTTGCAACCGTCTAGGGAGCCTTCGGTAACCCATGATACGGAAGTAAAATAGCTACAGACTCTGAACAAATCAAGGAAAGCAAAAAAAAAAAAAAGGTGGAAAAGGATGGTAATGTGAAATTGGGATTGCAACTGTTAAAATGTTGGATTGTGGTTAGTGCTTCAGCCTTCAAGTGGTGGTTGGGTCAGTCTCCTTGGCGCAGCCTGAAGTGTCATCGCCTCCGTTCGAAGGAGTCCCACCGCTGGCATCTGTTGATAGGATGTCTTGGTGGTTTTCTTTGCAGCTCAAAATCCTTGATCTCCCCGACCTAGAATGAATGTTTGTTCCCATAGGGAATGGTTCCTAACAAAAGTTAACAGCAAAGATGAAAAGATATATGCTTAGGATCATTTCAGACTCATGAAGCGGGGAAAAAGCTTTCAGGCAGGAGACAAACTCGTATATGAGAAGAATAAGGAGCCTATATTGTCATTCGTCATTACAAAGATGCAACAAACATAGAGTGATAGAGACACTAGGAAACAAGAATGATGAGCCTATATCCTCCCAAAGGATTTGAGGAGGGTGACAAACTGGCAATGTTGTTCTATGTTGGATAGGTGATTCCGATATGGCACAAGAAAGAAAATGTCTACTATAAATGTGAAACAATGCATACTGCATGGTTTTCAAATGAAAGACAATAACCATAGATCTATATAGGACACTGGTTAGATATTTCTGTAAACTAATTGCAAATTGGTCTTAAAAATTAAATTACAATTAACATATCAGCACACTGATTTTCCATATTATTGCCAGATAAGAAAGCTCATTTTCAATTATGAGGAGAATGTGCAAGTTTAATGCTTGACAATATACCTTGGATCTGGATGGTAGTGATGGATGGCGATAGGGCCGGTCCTAGGCATGGGTGACAAGGGCGACCGTCTAGGGTCCACGAAAGTCAGGGGTCCCAACACATGTATATATACCTATATATATAACTTGTTTGGACTCATAGTTAGAAGGACCAACTGAAGTATACAAGGCTACAGGCTCATATCATTAACTTCCAGGTAGTCACTAGCAACAACATGAAGAAGACAACTAGCAACCATACTGAAAACTTGTCTAGGCAGCCCAAGTGTCCAACTCAATTTAGAAACACCTCATTTGGCATGTCACAGGTGACTAAATGAACGAATGCTTACTCATAAGATCGATGCCTAGCTCAGCTCAACTAGCTCAACTAGAATTTGACAATCGGTGGTTTCTTAAATATTTGAATTTTCAGTTCAAATATACAAAGAAAATTTTTGATTCAAGATTGGTAGTCTAAAACTGTAAATTTTCAGTGCATGTGGTTGTGTTTGGCGACTAACAGAAAGTTCCGTATCAGTTGAAGGATTGAAGATTTTCTTTTGAATGTTGGCTTTTGCCTTTTAGTGTGGCTAATGATTACTTAGTGCTAACTGAAAAATCTCATAAAATAGTTTTTTTAATGTGATTTCATTCGTAAAAGACATTTTTAGAACATATGAATTTAACAAGAAACAACATAAATTTCTTAAGACTTAAATGAGGCCTCTAAGTTATATGTCTCTTGCAACTTGCAAGAGAAGTTTAGCATATATAACTTTGCTCATACAATAGGATGTTAGTTATCTAGAATTATTTGCACTTGTTATTGGTATACATTAGGTTTTGATCATAAAAGTGTCTGATCAGCCTGAATAGAAGTGAAGTTTTTGAAATATCAAAAATACCCTAAGACCTCCACTTTCCTCTCGCCCTAGGTCCTTCGAAATATCAGGAACGTCCCTGGATGGCGATGGGAATCGATGGCGGTGGCGACCTGGCGGGAGGGCGCGGCTGCGTGATCGGGCAGTGCAGTGCTGAACCAAGCTGGTCGACGCAGCTCAGAAGCTTTCCACTCCCAGGGACGGTGGGTCGGCGACGCAGCATATCACAAGACTCAGGAGGACAAGCATGCTCGGCTACTGGCGCTCGGCCACTCCCGCTTGGAGCATCAATAATCGCCAATCGGGTAGTCTGTGGTGGTTGGCGTTGCCTAGTCGGTGGTTGCCGCTGAAGCGGTGAGTAGTGAGTGAGAGTAACCTGTGCTTGTTGTGGTGCGGCTAGGGATCTAGGGTTAGGGTTACCCCGTGAACACGTGAAGTAGACGGTGACGGGCTGAATGCGAACAAGATGGCCCAATGGACTATGGCGTACGCCAGAGGTCTTCGATGTTTTCGGTTAGCCGGTTTTTACCGGACAAACAAAACACAAAAAACCAGTATTTTCAGTACAATATCGAATATCGAACAAATCGAGTTGACTGTTCAAATTCGACATATTCAATTCGGTATATATGTACACACCCCTACGAAGTTATAAGTCATAAGATGGGGACAACGGCCGGGTCGATCTGGGCGTTGCCCAGCCAATGGTAGCACCTTCCGTCAGTCCCATGAGTCGATTTGAATCAGCTCGGGCAAGGAGATTGGGTAGCCCTGCTAATACAGAAGCAATGACATCAGTCATCAACAACAGGTCCACAATAATACAGAAGCAATGACATCAGCCATCGAGCACAGTCGTAAAATTTTTGCTTTTTAGCCCAAAATTTGAAAGTTTTTTACATATGGACCCCTGGAGAAAAGATTTACAAACCCTTCACTCGGCGCCAAATCATATGGCGCCCAGGGTACATGGCACGGCGCCATATGCTTTGGCGCCGTAAATGGCCACGTAGGATCCACGGTGGTATAGCACGGCGCCAAATCACATCGCGCCGTGCCGTGTAAGTTCGGCGTTAAAGGCCGTGGCGCCGTGCTCTGGGACTTAGCCCGAATTTTGCAGTGCAAGCCCAGCTATCACGGCGCCAAATCTTCTAGCGTCATATTTAGCTATCACGACGCCAGATTCTTCGGCGCCGAATGGTTTACATACGGCGCAATATTCTTTGGCGCCGCAAAAGGCGCCAAAGACCCTGGCGCCGTATATAAACCTCTTGGCGCCAAAGGATCTGGCGCCGTGCTAGCTTCACCTGTAGAAAAAACAGCAAACCTTGCTGTTTTTTCCGCAAAACATATGCACATACACACATACATATACATTCACACATAAAACATCTGAACAACTCAAATGACAACATCGCATAATTATCGAAAGTCTCAAAATATCACATAACATCATATAACCATCAAAAGTCTCAAAACATTACATAACACATCTCAGCGCATAAAATAGTCACTCTCACTGCCTCTTGGAAGTGTACGTGCTCGAGGGACGGGCCGAACGACGAGGCCGCTGGGAAGCCTGAGTAGATGGTGTGTCGGGCATCTGCGACATCCCAATCTCGTCGTGGGTAGATGCCTCCTCGTCCCCGTGCTCCACCTCCTCGTCATCCTGCTCCGCCTCCTCGTCCTCGTGCTCCGCCTCCTCGTCATCCCGCTCGCCTGCTGCGTCGCCGTCGTCGCCATCGCCTCGACCGAAAGTCGAGTGCGTGACGAGCTCGTGGATCGGGCGCGCGCCGATGTGTGACGACGAGGCCGCAGCGCACCGAAGCGCCGAGGGCGCCGGTGGTGATGCGACGTCCGTCGTCGCGCGCTGCAACCACACCGACCGCCGCCGACCGAGGCGGCGTCGAAGTCTCGCAAGTAATGATATGTCATAATTGCATACATGCTGAATCGGTCCATCGCCGCCACCAGAGCCCGTGGCGATGTGGTACCGTGACAAGTAACCGGAAGCCGGGCGTTCGTCAGAAGTACCGTCCGCTCACGCTTGTCCTCCATCTTCCTCCACCACCGCACGCATCGCGGTGGTGATCGTCAAGTCCGTCACCTTTCGTTGGCGGACCACCGCCAACTGTACATATAGCGATGTCAACAATAGTTGTTAGTACGAACCAAAAGAATTTTAAATTGTTACTTACTTGTGCAACTCAACGAAGTCGACATCCTCTAGGGAAGAATCGCACGAGGCCGAATCGCCGCGCAACTCGTGGGGAGGTGAATCTCCACGGCATAGAAGCAGATCAGCGGACACCTCATCCTCCAAATATGGGAGTCCCTGCGGCACATGGTGCTGAGCGGTAGTGCTAGAACCTGTGGCTCGGAGTAAGGCTCCCAGAACACCTAGTAAGAGAACACACGATTAGCCGTGTACAAAAACCAAGAACTGTAGAATAAATAAATGCAGTACCAATTTCTTACCATCGTGGGAGACAAAGTGTCAAACTCGTTCTTTGAAATCCACGCACGCCCACCGAGTAGTCGCGAACGGATCGACATCTGTATCCCAGTGCACGCAATGATGGGGCGAGGTCATCCACACCCTGGATGCCAAGGCTGCGCCGCAACACTCGAGGGCGCCCACCGGAATGCGTGTCCACATCCACACCTAGCAAGCGAACATACGCGCATACACGATTAGCCACGCACAAAAACAAAGAATCAGAGGAAAAATAAATGCATTACCACACTGCGGGAGGAAGACGCAGCCACCGAAGCGCCGACGCGGGGCCTTGCGTCTCGCAGCCTCGCAAAGTCGGGCGGTAGAGGAATGCGAGGACCGCCGAGCCCACCTGAATCGCATCAGCGTCCCCGAGCCTCGGAGGCGGTGGATGTACATCCACGGCGGCATCCCCGTGGCGTCGGGAACAAAGATCGCCCGAACATGCGCAAGACCCAGGCGGGCAGTGGTAGGTCACCGTGGCGTCGTCCGCGGCAGCAGGGCATTCGCCAAAGGTATTCCGCAACCATCTAAGGTGGACCCCCGAGACGCGGCCTCGCCTGGCATTATCTGGGGCAGGAGGCAATGGCGTGCCCAGGAAGGCCTCCACACGTGCCTTCCAGCCCTCAGACACCGCCGGGCCAATCACCGGCTGTCCCCTGATGGGAAGTCCAAGTATCATCGCCACATCCTGCAGCGTGACGGTCATCTCCCCATAGGGAAGGTGGAACGTGTGTGTCTCTGGCCTCCACCTGTTAGTAGTACAACGAGAAAAGAATTAGTTACATGCGTAAGAATATAGAAGCGAAAACAAATAGACCCGATAGAGAAAATACACCTGTCGACAAGTGCGGTCAAAGCTGCGGGGTTGAAGACCGGCATGCCCCGCCGTAATAGGTTAGCGACCGTGTGAAGCCCAGCACGGCGCAACAGTGGGGTATAGCGGTCGTCGTAGCGCATCAACTGGAACCCATCATGGGTTTGAGGACGAAGTATGGGTATCTCCTGAAAATTGCTATAAAAGTTAGCTGCGTGACCATCAAGTTGAACACATGTACATTTCGACCACACACGTACCTGGCCGTCCTCCGTGAGCCTGTCGCGGTGCTCCCTCTCGTAGTACTCGTCTAGCAGCCGGTATCTCGCGCATCCTATGATAAATTTTAGAATTCAATGGTTAAGAAATATTCAAATAAGAAATTTATAAAACATGATTTATATATATATATAACTTGGTGTAATTGACAATAAGTTGTCTTTGCCACTTGAATTAGAATGCAAATCTAAATTAGGGGTGGTAAAAATATAATTTTGTAAATATAAACAATAATCAAAACTACGGGTTAGGTGGACATACAATCTTGCCCATGTTGACATGAAATCATCCTATTTGCTATATGAAACCCTAAAAACCTAAAACCGAACACAACCATGTATAAATAATAATCAAACCCTAAAAACATATGTATTTCTAAATCAAACCCTAAAAACATATCTATTTCTAAATCAAACCCTCAAAATATATGTATTTCTATATCAAACCCTAAAAACATATGTATTTATAAAATGGACCCTAAAAACATATGTATTTCTAAAAATTTAGAAATCTTGCTCAAACCAAACCCTAAAAACATGTGTATTTCTAAATCAAACCCTAAATCTAAACATTCATCAATCTCGCTCAAATCAAACCCTAAAAACATATGTATTTCTAAATCAAACCCTAAAAACATATGTATTTCTAAAAATCCAACCCTAAAAACGAATCTATACACATTACTACTCTTACATTACGCATATCTATTGAAAATCCAACCTAAAACCGAGCCAAATTGAAGTAATTTCATCTAGGGTTTGAAATCTTCCCATACGAAATGTACCTCAAATAATCCATATTTATTGCAAAAAATCAAGGGAAAGGAGGGGGTTCACCTTGCTTACTCGATTTGGAAGTAAAATCGCGAGAAAAATGGATGGATTTGAGTTGATTTTGAGGGGGAAGGGAGTGGCGGCGGCAAAGGTTGCTTCGGCTTGGGCAGAACAGAGTGAGGGGGTGGGGGGCCGCGCTCGGGCTTAAGTCCCAAAGCACGACGCCACGGCCGTTAGCGCTCAACTTACACGTCACGGCGTCATGTGATTTGGCGCCGTTCTATGCTACCGTGGATCCTACGTGGCCATTTACGGCGCCAAAGCATATGGCGCCGTGACATGTACCCTGGGCGCCATATGATTTGGCGCCGAGTGAAGGGTCAATTTTTGCAAATCTTTTCTCCAGAGGTCTATATGTAAAAAACTTTCAAATTTTATGCTAAAAAGCAAAAAATTTTCCAGGTCCACGACCTTTGACCATGCATGGGCTTTTCCACTGAACTGATTCGTCAAGGGAGGTAGTAAACGGCACGTGCGATTCGTTAAGTGGCTCCATTCGTCAGCGATGACGTTGCGACGTCCTCTTCGTTGAAGACACAGATTCAGATCGCGTCCTCCTCCCGGTAGCCATCGTTTTGGTTGGTGGGTGCTTCGACCGTTCAACAAAAAATTTCTTCCGGCCATGTGAGATCCAGGTTCACTGCCTGTAGAGCTGTAAAGTTTTTTTTAATTATTTTTAAGAGGATTTGGTGCGATGGAAGGGTGCAAGCCCAATCATTTCCCACTAGACCACATCCATGGGCCATGTTGCCATGGCTACATCATCGTACTCATACAGACATACGCTGCCGTATCTGCAATAAACATGCCAGCATGTCTCGCCGCCTTCAATTCTGAGCGACTCCATAACAGCAGTACTGTAGCGGCGTAGATTAGAGTAATGGCCACGTTCCTTTTAATTTATAACTTATAATTTCTTCAAAACAAATAAAAGAGACTATTTTCATCGTATTTTCAAAATAATTTATTGAGATTTTTAAAGCAACTTATCGATATTCGGTTTATAATTTATTAAAAAATTTTAAATAATTTATCAATATTTGGCTCATTCACATAAACGTTCAATCTATGATTAAAATTCATGAGCTGAAACCGATTTATCGGATATATCCACTTTTTTTTCCTTTCAGCGATAGAATCTTTTTTATACCGTTGAAAATTCGGTGACAGGCTTGTACACGGCAACGCAACCACACCAATTTACCACTACCCAACGGAAGTAAAGTGGTGTGGTCCTTCGTGGGAAAATACGGGATGAGACCGATATGTATGGAGGAACCGCAACGGGCCCAATTCCGGTGAACGGTGAGGCGCGCGATATTTCTCGGGCGGATGAGCCGTTGCGTTGCGCCTCTATAAATGTTGGTTCGGTCCGTCACCTCCATCTCACACTCGACACTCGAGAGCAGAAACGCACGTACCTTCCACACCACACCCTCGCTAGCTCCGGAACAAACGTGTGGTTGTCAAGATGGACGGCCCCGCAACCACCTCGAGGCCCGGGAAGCCGGTGGTGCTCTACCCGTCGCCGGGCATGGGCCACCTGGTGTCCATGATCGAGCTCGGCAAGATCTTCGCCGCGCGCGGCCTCGCCGTCACCATCATCGTCGTCGATCCGCCGTACAACACTGGCGCGACCGGCCCCTTCCTCGCCGGCGTCTCCGCGGCCAACCCCTCCATCTCCTTCCACCGCCTCCCGCAGGTCGAGCTCCCGCCCGTGGCGTCCAAGCACCACGAGGCGCTCACCTTCGAGGTCGCCCGCGTCTCCAACCCGCGCCTCCGTGAGTTCCTCGCCGGCGCCCCCCCGGCCGTCCTCATAGTCGACTTCTTCTGCAGCGTCGCCCTCGACGTCGCCGCCGAGCTCGGCATCCCGGCGTACTTCTTCTTCACCTCCGGAGCGGAGATCCTGGCTTTCTTCCTGCACCTCCCGGTCCTGCACGCGCAAACCACGGTGAGCTTCCGGGACATGGGCGAGGAGCTCGTGCACGTGCCGGGCATCCCTTCGTTTCCGGCGACGGACTCCATCCTGCCGCTCATGGACCGTGACGACGCGGCCTACGGGGGATTCGTGAATGCGAGCAACGACCTATGCCGCTCCCAGGGCATCATCGTCAACACCTTCCGCTCGCTCGAGCCGCGCGCCTTCGAAACCGTCATCGCTGGGCACTGCACGCGTCCCGGCCTCCCGACGCCACCTGTCTACTGCATCGGGCCGCTCATAAAGTCGGAGGAGGTGGGCGCGAATCGCGGCGAGGAGTGCCTCGCGTGGCTGGACACGCAGCCCAAGGCCAGCGTGGTGTTCCTCTGCTTCGGCAGCATCGGCCGGTTCAGCGCGAAGCAGATCAGGGAGGTGGCAGCCGGGCTCGAGGCGAGCGGGCAGCGGTTCATGTGGGTCGTGCGGAGCCCGCCCAGCGACGACCCGGCGAAGAAGTTCGAGAAGCCGCCGGAGCCAGACCTGGACGCGCTCCTTCCGGGGGGCTTCCTGGAGCGGACCAAGGACAGGGGCCTCATCGTCAAGTCGTGGGCGCCGCAGCGCGACGTGCTGGCGCACGAGGCGGTGGGCGGGTTCGTGACGCACTGCGGGTGGAACTCGGTCCTGGAGTCGGTCATGGCGGGCGTGCCGATGGTGGCGTGGCCGCTGTACGCGGAGCAGCGGATGAACAGGGTGTTCCTGGAGAAGGAGCTGGGGCTGGCCGTGGCGGTGGAAGCGTACGACGGGGAGATGGTGGACGCCGAGGAGGTGGCAGCGAAGGTGAGGTGGCTGATGGACTCCGACGGCGGGAGGGTGCTCCGGGATCGGACGCTCGCGGCCATGCGGCAGGCGAAGGAGGCGCTGCGGGAGGGCGGGGAGTCGGAGGCGACGTTGGTGCGGCTGGTGGACGCGTGGAGAAGCGCCTGACGTGGGAGATGAGGTGGGCTCCGTGGGCAGAGATAGGGGACGCACGTGGGCGCAAAATTGGGCGGAGCTGGTGGGCCACGGCAGACATGGTTATATGTGGGTGTTTGGGTCAAAAGACTGCAGCAGGAGCAACACAGTTTTTCCTTTATTTGTGGCGTGCTAATGAACGACGGCCTTTGACGTGTAATTTCAGTTTCGGAACTTGCTCGTCCACGAAGAAAATGGTTATTGATTACTTAGTGGATGCCTGCTATTTACATTTCCAACGGACACCCTCCGTAGATCACATTCTCATCGCTCCCAAGTCACATTCCCACACTTGACAAGTGTCCCCGTGTTTCATTCTGTCACACTGCGTTTCCAGATGTACCACGACTCCTATCCTTCCCAAGTCCCTCTTCCTCCATACCAATTCCCCTCCTCCAACCCCTAATGTCTATTCTTCATGCTCCAGCCATCGCCTCTGTCTGACGCTATTTTCTTAATTTACTATTGTTTTAATTCCATCTTTCTTTAGTTTTTTTGTTATTTAGACTTTTTGTCTTATCTTTTTTCTGTATTCGTTTGCATTATTTGTTATGGACTTACTTATTTTCTTTCTATTTTTAAAAATTTTAAATGTAATTATGCCAAAATATTACCAGCAGTTATGTGTAAAATAAGCTAAATACAGTGCAAAGTAAGTCATAAGCCATAAAAATCTTAAATGAACAACCTTGATCAACTTTAAATTGCTTGAATCCTACTTGATTTTTTTTTCCAAAATCTAACTCAAGAGTTGAATTTTCTTGAATTTGTTGTTTTAAAGTGGGAATCTCTGAATTGAAACTTTCGAATTTGAATTGAAAATATTGAATTATTAAGTTGAAAGTTTGTCTTCTTTTAGTTGAAAAGCGGACTTCTCTCATTAAACGTTGTGGATTCGAGTTAAAATATGGAAAATTCACCCATGACGTCGCCTCCGGCATAGAATCAACTCAAACAATCATAATCTAGTGAGGGACAAGGAGGAACATTCAACAAAAGAGGGAATTCAGCTTCAGTGCCTCAGCAACGAGGTCGCTAGAGCCGGAGTCAGCTTCACCGAAGGCAGTAGCGCTGGCTAGAGTTGGAGGAGGAAGATTGGTTGCGCATGAATATTCCAAGCACATATACTGATAAGGAAATGGAATGGTTTCCATTTCCACGGTATTTTCTGCCGACCAATGTACTCCCTCAATCCGCAATATAAGTCTAAAGCGCTATACATATAGACCAAAGAAAGTAAATATAAGAAAGAGTTAATGTCATTGGACCATGTATATCCCTATTAAATGACATACTACAAATATCTATCCACTTTTTCGAATTAAAGGAGAGGTATATGATGAAAATATTATAATAGTTACATATTTAGTCTTCACAATAGATTTATATTATAGGATAATGCTATCCAAAAATAAGGACTTATGCGGGATGGAGGGGGTATAGCAGCTCTGCTTTTTGTATTAAGGTGTGTCAACATGAAGGCTAATTTTCCGTGAGGAGACGGAGAAGCAATTGATTGGAAATTGGAAACAGCAACGTAGAGAAGAAAGAGAACTGTGAAAGCAATAAATTCTTTTTGAGAGTATGAACAATAAGGTAGTGTGGTGATCTTAACGCTCGGCTCATTTCGGTTTGATCTTCTGGTTTTTTACTTATTTTTTATTATTTATAAATTTTGTCTTTATCTGATTTTTAACTTTTTTGTCGGTTCTTTTTCATGTATTCATTTGCATTGTTCGTAATGGGTTAATATGTTTTTTCTATTTTTAATTTTTTTAAATTTTATTATACCACATAAGCCACATTCAACTAAAGTATAATTTCAACTAAATACAATGTAATTTCAGCTATAAATCACTATTTTTCAACTCAAATGGGCAGCACCTAATATTCACGCCCCACCCCCACGAGTTGCACGGTCAAAATCTGGGAAAAATCACGTGTAAAAACAGCTCCTCAATGGTACTTCGCGTAAATTGCTAGAATTGGTGATAGAGGTTACACAGAGACACACATCGTAGCCTAATCTTCCGTATTTGTCACACATATTTCTTGACACGTATTGATTGGTATCAATCTATACGGTTTGGCAGGGTCATTTTAAAATCTTCTTCGTTACGTGTGTTAGCTGGAGGGTTCATCGATCGGATAAGTAATCAACCAATAGTCGATCGTAGCCCCTCACCTTTCAGCTACGTAGACGCACGACAAAAGTACTCCAAAATACACAAGCTTTTGAAACACTGTTGACAATGGCGGTAGCAACAACGGCTAGCTTCTTGTCTAGCAGATCATTGTGCTTACGCTGAATCATCGTGTCACGCGCGTGCGCTGAGGATGAAAAGCTGGTGCAGGGTGCAGACAGCACCTCATGCGGTGAGGCGAGGTGGCGGGGCCACGGAGATCTAAGTCATGCTCATTTTGATTTAAATTTTTGGTTTCTGATTTTTTTTACTATTTATAAATTTCGTTTTTTATGGTTTTATAGTTTTTTAGCTTTTTTACCAGTTCTTTTTTCTTGTATTCATTTGCAATATCTATGATGGGTTAACCTGTTTTTACTATTTCTAAACTTTTTAAATTTAGTTACACCAAATAAACTATCATCAATTACAATATAATTTCAATCAACTACAATATAATTTTAGACATAAATCAGTTTACTTTAGTCCAACCGACATCTTGACATGCGGCAAAGGACCTCCGGCTGCCGCATTCAGGGGCGGATCCAAAGAAGACCCAGTGAGGGCACAGGCCGCCACTCAATTCGCAGAAGTCCAGGTATATAACCCAAGATTTAATGCTAGTGCCCCCACTCAGCTCAACTAAAAGGCCCTCACTCATCTGTGATTTATCAAATTGATGAAGGAAGCCTTCATTTTGCCCTCTACTAAAAGGCCCAGGTATACTTGGCTTTGTAGGTGTGCCCCCTCTCAGATTTTGTCCTGGATCCGCCCCTGGCCGCATTAGCCGGTCGGCACGACACCAGTGCAGCGGTTGACCGTTGACCGTGCACGACACGGCCTAATTTCCGCTTCAGGGCGCATATTTTTCAGGGAAAAAAAAGAGAAGGGAGACACCCGTTGACCGAGTATGACTTGGATCGATCAAGCAAGTCACGAGTAATAATATGGACGGAACCTGACGAGGACCGATCGAAGAAATTTCTCAAAACGCATGCATGCAGACCTAGCAATACGTCCTTTCGTACCAACCTTGCCAAACCATCTGTACGAGTCCTCGACTACTAGCAACCTTGCCAAACCATCTCGTCAAGTCTTTTTGGTGATCATTTGGGCTTATTTTTGGTGACTTATGACTGAAAAACACTGTAGCTGACTGAAAAATATTGTAGCTGATAGATGCTTATTTAGTATAATTAAATTTAAAAAAATTTAAAAATATAAAAAATATGTTAGCCCATTATGTATAATACAAACAAATACGGGAAAAAAAGAACCAGCAAAAAAGCTCAACAAAAAAACCAAAAGTTCAGAAAAAGACAAAATTTATAAATAGTGAAAAATAAGCCGCAAGCCAGAAGCTGAAGGTCTTTTGATCACCACGCCCTCTCAGCACATAAATCGCGTGGAAGTTTGCAACGAACTGCGTGTTGGTTACTTAAAGGGCATTACGATAATTTCCTAATTAAAAAAAAAAAAAGAGAGAAAGAGAGAGAGACAGGTGGGGCCCACATGTCAGTGGGCCGCCCGAGACGATAAGGGGAGGAGACTTCGTTTCCTCCCGTGACTGGTTCCTGTGACGGTTTAAGTTCGTGTGCGCCTCGTCCTCACGCGTGCGGCATCGACCGCGTCACCCAGGCGGCCGAGTCGAGCGACAGCGGTGGCGGTGAAGGAGGCGCCACCGGCACGGGCACTTTGGCACCAGTCGTGGCTACAGCTCGCCGGCCTCCGCCCCGCTCCCCTTTAAAAGGTGCCTCTCCTCTCTTTGTTTGGCCGAATGCATAAGTAAGTCCTCTCACTGATCTCAAATCTCTCGCTGTGATTTTTTGATCTTGAGTCTTGAGAGCCACCGACCGGGTTTTTTCCTGTTGCCATCGACTGAGGAGCGCAAATCACCTTGCTAGGGTTTTCCCCGTATAGATTTTTTGAGCCTCTTCTTTGATTTGGCCGAGAGGAAAGGTTTGGGATAACCCCTAGAGGTTGATTTGGCTCGGACTTATGCTGGGTTTGGAGGGAGATTTTGTGACCTGTTCTTTGTGGTCACGAGCGCTCACGGCTGGAGTTCTCGTTGGTCTTGTGCAGTATCACGGCTGGAGTTCTCGTTGGTCTTGTGCGGTATCAACCCTAACCTTCGTCTCTGGCGTCGGTTACCCGAGGTTGGAACGGGCATTGTATCTCTGTCTGCCACACTCCTCTTCTGTGAGCAGCACAGAGAGGTGCTAGGTTTTCTGGGTCAGCGTCGTGAGCGTGCCTTGCCCTTTTTTATTACTTCACGGTGATTTTGAGTATCACCACTACTGTGAGTATTCTAGTTGTTGTTTCTTTGCAATCTGGTGATATATTTCATATATCTATGAAGCCCCTTTAGCAGAAAATTGCAAAGATATTCCTGGGGTTACTTGCTGTGTGATAAAGTGATATAACACCGAGATTATATATGGATGTGATGGTAGATTGATCTTGAGCTTTAGCTAAATCTGCTATTTTCATTCACTGATCTTTGAACTTGCTGTCCATTTGATATTCTCTGTTTTAGATTTGGGCAGTGGTGAGTTTTACTCATTTCTGGTCTGTGCCAAAAGCTCTTAAATTGTTGAATCAATAGTACTCTTTGTGAGTACATGGAAGATTGATTTTAGGAAATTTTTGCACTGTCCAGTTAGCTGTTTTCAGCTCAAGATCTAATCTATAACTGTCATATATAATCAAGATTAGATTTTGTCATGGTGGAGATGGCCAATATTAAATCTTATGTAACTAGCCTTCGGAGAGCACTTAATAAAATACATTTACATTTCCAACGGACACCCTTCGGAGATCACATTCTCATCACTCCCAAGTTACATTCCCACATTTGGCAAGTGTCCCCGTGTTACATTCCGTCACACTGCGTTTCTAGACATACCACGACTCCTTTCTTTTCCTTCCCTTCCCAAGTCCCTCTTCCTTCATCCCAAATCCCCTCCTCCAACACCCAATGTCTATTCATCATGCTCCAGTCATCGCCTCTGTCTAACGCTATTTTCTTAATTCACTATTGTCTTAATTTCATCTTTTTTTTGGTTTTTTAGACTTTTTTCCTTTTCTTTTTTTCTATATTCATTTGCATTGTTCGTGATGGACTAACTTATTTTTTTTCTATTTTTAAAATTTTTAAATTTAACTATGTCAAAAAAAACTACCAACAGCTACAGTGTAAAATAAACCAACTACAGTACAAAGTAAGTCATAAGTGTGCCATCCCAAATAGGGAGCTAGTGTACTTGCGAAAATGATAAAACTTTTTATTTGTTTTTCCGGTGTATCTCAAAAGTTTTGGTGTATTTCAAATTGCTCGAGTTTGATTTATTGCCAAAAGCTCAATTAATAAAAATCCAACCCTTGGAATCAAGAACCGAGAGTGAAAAGTTAAAATTTAGAAGACCCTAATTCCTATTGAAGCCTTGAATTCGAGTATAAGGATTTGAATTCCGGATATTCAAAACCAAGAGCAGAAACTAAAATCAATCTTCTTCCTCTAATGTTCCTATCCCAAAAATTTAAAATTTGAAATTCGAGGATCATCTCTCCAAACTCGGTAATTGTAAAAATTTAATTGTTGGACTCAAAATTTAAGCCAAGCATTCAAATTTAAAGTCTAATCATAAAATTCAAATTATGAAATTAAGGGTTATATCCCAAAATTCGAAAAATTCATAAAACCACCAAATCTTCCTTGGGCCCGGCCCATTTTCTTTCCCCCTTTTTTCCTTTTCCTCCCACCCGGACCGCGCTCCCCTTTTTTCCTTCGGCCATTGGCCCGGTCGCAGTCGACGCCTCCTTCTTCCTCCTCTTCCCTGCTCATGGCGTCGCCGGCCCGCCCCCATGCCGCTGCTCCTTCCGCCGGCCCAGCCCGCGCTCCGCCCCCGGTTTCACCGAGCGACGCCCTGGTTTCCCCGTCGCCCATGCCGAAGTACGCAGCTGCACTATGCCGCCGGACGCGCCGCCCATGCTCGCTCGAACGCGCGCTCACCTATAAAGGGGCCAGATGGGGACGAGGTCCCAATCTTCCAACAGGTTCTGGATATGTTCGATTTGGTGGAGGCGCGACACAAATCGATCCGGCTTCCGAACGACACGTTCCGAACCCCGCAATCGCAGCACCACGTCTCCTCAGGTTATCAACGTGCGCGCGCCCGTTGACCTCGCCAAGAAGGCTAATCCTCGCCTGCGAATCGAAGAACACAAGCAAGAACGAGGAAGAACACAACTGAATTGCGGATTAATTGATGTAGCACTCGAAAGTTGGGGTCTCACAAACCGATGAACGGCGAAACTGTTCAAAGACAGAATTAATCTAAGAAAAATCCGAACCCTAATGGTGGGGTGGCGGCTGGATATAAAGGAGTGAGGGCGTGCAAAACCCCTGGACGCGCCCTAATGGGCTCCAACACGATACAAAGCCGAAAGGCCCAAAAGACGGTGGCGCAGCACCCTGACAGATTCTGAACGCCCACTTGTTTCGACGATTTCCGTTGACTCAGAAGGAATTTTGACATGGGACCAGATCCATTGGAAAGGTAGTCTTCTCAGCTTTCCATACATATGTAGAACGTCCAAAACGGAGTCCAGATGCGATCTGGGTGTCCGTTTTAGTGCGACCTGGTCCTAGACTCCGAATTGGATTCGAAGTCGGTTTGAGTTGGGCCTCCAACATGATTCGACCGCCCTTGCTGGACTTGTGCGCCTCGTAGTCCTTCTCCAAGTACTTCTAGGTCCTCTCCATGGTTCCTAATCATAATTAAATCATTAGGTAGCAATCGATTCTCAAATGAACAAAAAGAAGTACTTAGGAATGAGCTCACCTGTAAATTCAATTGTCGGGCACGAGCTCTAGTGATTGGTCCTTGAATGTCAAGTGGAGGAGTGTTGTGTGTATCCGAAGAAGTGATGTCCTCATCATCCTCCCCTCTTGAAGCGGAGTTGTCCTCAACTCACCTCATCTTCTTCTCCCAAGTATGGCTTCAAATCTGAAATGTTAAAGGTGGGACTAACCCCAAACTCGGAGGCAACTCAAGTTTATATGCATTATCATTTATCTTCTCAATTATCTTAAAAGGACCAGCAGCTCTAGGCATCAATTTTGACTTTCGTAACTCAGGAAATCTATCATTTCTTAAGTGCAACCAAACAAAATCACCCGGTTCAAGTTTAACTTCCTTTCTACCTTTACTACCAGTAATCCTATATTTTTCATTCATCTTTTCAATGTTTGCCTTAGTAGTCTCATGCATTTTGACAATGAAATCAGCACGCTCCTTAGCATCATTATGAACTCTCTCACTAGTAGGCAAAGGTAAAATATCAATAGGGGCACGGGGATTGAATCCATACACTACCGAAAAGGACTTACCTTGGTAGTGGAGTGTTCCTTCGGTTATATGCGAACTCAACATGTGGCAAACACTCTTCCCATAGCTTCAAATTATTCGTTAAAACAGCTCTCAACATGGTAGACAATGTGCGGTTCACCACCTCGGTTTGGCCATCAGTTTGTGGGTGACATGTTGTAGAGAACAACAACTTTGTACCCAACTTGTTCCATAGAGTACGCCAAAAGTGACTCAAGAACTTAGCATCACGATCTGAAACAATAGTAGAAGGCATACCATGCAAACGAACTATCTCTTTGAAAAAGAGGTCAGCAATATGAACGGCATCATCGGTTTTATGACATGGTATAAAGTGAGCCATCTTAGAAAAGCGATCCACAACAACAAAAATGCTATCCCTCCCCCTCTTAGTCCTAGGCAATCCTAAAACAAAGTCCATAGAAATATCTGCCCATGGAATAGAAGGAACAGGAAGAGGCATATATAAACAATGTGGATTCAAGCGAGATTTAGCTTTTTGACATGTAGTGCAGCGAGCCACAAACCGCTCAACATCGCGCCTCATCTTTGGCCAAAAGAAGTGTGTGGCCAGAACGTCCTCCGTCTTCTTAGCACCAAAATGTCCCATCAAACCGCCTCCATGCGCCTCCTGCAACAACAAAAGACGAACGGATCCAACTGGAATGCATAGGCGGTTAGCTCTAAACAAAAATCCATCATTGATCACGAATTTATTCCATGCTTGTCCCTCTTTACAATGCAGCAACACATCCTTAAAATCAGCATCAAAAGCATATTGTGCTTTAATAGGTTCAAGACCAAAAAGGCGACAATCAAGTTGAGACAACATGGTATAGCGTCGAGACAAAGCATCAGCAATCACATTATCCTTCCCTTTCTTGTGTTTAATGACATAAGGAAAAGATTCAATAAATTCAACCCACTTAGCATGTCTACGATTCAAATTGGTTTGACTACGAATATGCTTAAGTGATTCATGATCGGAATGAATGACAAATTCTTTAGGCCATAAATAGTGTTGCCACGTCTCTAAAGAACGAACAAGAGCATACAATTCTTTATCATACGTGGAATAATTAAGAGCAGAACCATTCAATTTTTCACTAAAGTAGGCAATGATTTTGCCTTCTTGCATCGAACACCACCAATACCAATTCCGCTAGCATCACATTCCAGCTCAAAAGTCTTACCAAAATTCGGAAGTTGGAGCAATGGTGCGTGTGTAAGCTTGTCCTTCAAAAGATTAAAGGACTCCTCTTGTGATGGCCCCAATGGAACACGACGCCTTCTTTGTCAACTCAATCAATGGCGTCGCAATGGTGCTGAATTCCTTGACAAAGCGGCAATAAAATCCTGCAAGGCCAAGGAAACTCCGCACTTGGGAGACCGTCGTGGGCGTGGGCCAACTCCATATCGCCTCCACCTTGGCTCTATCAACCTCAATTCCTGTGGAGTCACAACATAGCCAAGAAAAGAGACTCGATCCGTGCAAAGGTGCACTTGTCAAGGTTACCAAACAAACGTGCATCTTTCAAAGCATTAAAAACAGCACGTAAGTGATTCAAATGTTCATCCATGGACTTGCTATAAATCAAGATATCATCAAAGTAAACAACCACAAATTTGCCAATGAAAGGACGTAAAACCTCGTGCATTAATCTCATGAAAGTGCTAGGTGCATTAGTTAAACCAAAAGGCATGACTAACCACTCATACAAGCCGAACTTAGTTTTAAAAGCGTTTTCCATTCATCGCCAAGTTTCATTCTTATTTGGTGGTATCCACTACGCAAGTCAATCTTTGTGAAAATTATAGCACCACACAACTCATCAAGCATGTCGTCTAGCCTAGGAATAGGATGACGATACCTTATAGTAATGTTGTTAATGGCTCTACAATCTACACACATACGCCAAGAACCATCTTTTTGGGAACCAAAAGAACAGAACAACACAAGGACTAAGGCTCTCACGCACGTACCCACGGTCCAAAAGGTCTTGGACTTGTCGCTGAATCTCCTTAGTCTCTTCGGGATTGGTCTGTATGCCGCACGGTTTGGCAAACTCGCTCCAGGATTAAGTCAATCTGGTGTTCAATCCCTCTAATGGGTGGAAGTCCTGGAGGTATCTCATCGGGAAAACATCTCTAAACTCCTGCAAAGGTTAGTGACCGGAGCAGCAAAGTGCAAGGCATATTATCAAGGGAAAATAAAGCATCTTTGCACACAAAAGCATAGCATGTATCATTAACATCATCAATTTCAGCAAGGTCTGATTTTGTGGCAAGCATAACAGAATTTTTCAAATGGATTACTTGCTGTTTTTCAGATTTATCATGTTCCTTTGCATCATTAGCAGCAGCAACTCTCTCCCTATCGGCCTCTATAATCTCAACTGGGGTCAAAGGCAGTAAAGTAACTTTCTTTCCCTTATGCATAAAAGTGTATTTGTTACTACTACCATGGTGTAAAGCATCATTATCAAATTCCCAAGGTCGACCCAATAAAAGAGAGCATGCTTGCATGGGAACCACATCACAATCAACATGATCAGCATAACCACCAATGGAAAAATAGACTCGGCATGTTTGCGTTACCTTAACTTTTCCAGAATCATTTAACCACTGAATATGGTATGGATGTGGATGCGGTCGCGTGGTCAAGCCAAGCTTCTTGACCAAATCAGAACTCACCAAGTTGTTGCAACTTCCTCCATCAATGATGACACGCACGCCGGTTCTTGATTGCGAAGAAAGTCTGAAACAAATTATGGCGTTGAAGCTTGTCGGTTTGTTCTACCGTGTGCCGAGGACTCGCTGCACAATGATGCTCCGTAGCGTCATTGTGGACGCCCACCAAGGACCAGTCATCATCACCACCGCCATTGTCATCCGAGGCAGCAGCAGCATCATCATCCTCCTCGACATCCGAAGCGCGATGTAGCCTCCATCTTCGTGGCGATGTATGCCCGTTGGCTAGGGCAATTCTTACGCACATGACCAAGCCCATGGCAGCGGTGGCACTGAATATCGGAGGAGCGCCCGTTGAAACCACGAATAAGAACTCTTGGCTGGAACTCGCAAAGAATTTTTGAAGGTGGCCGGTGGCGCTGCTGCAATCTTGTTCACAGTGGTGGAGGAGAACGAAAATTCGAAGAAGACTTGGGCGTCCCGCCGATGTAGTCGTTCGCGGCGTGTAGAAGGGTCGTTCGGTGTGTGCCTTCGCTGATTCCTTGCGCCCCCGCAATTCTTTTTCTGCAAGCATAGCAAGGTGGAACAAGCGGTTGTGATAGTAAATTCTTTGTAATCAACAATATCCTGAATTTCACGCCAGAACCCCGTAGAAACGACAAATCTTATCCTCCGTGTCCTCAACAACCCCACAACGCATCATACCCTTTTGAAGCTCAGCATAATAGTCCCGAACGAACGATCACCTTGTTCTAAGCGCTGCAATTTTTTCTCAATTCAAGTTTATATGTGGGAGGAACAAAACGATTACGCATATCTTCTTTTAACTGCTCCCATGTATCAGGTTGTAGCGCATGTTACTTAGTTCATTCCACCGGATAATAGCAAAGTCCTTAAACTCACTAGTAGCTTGTCTAACTCTATGTTGTTCAGAACCAAGTGAGAATTAAATTTCGCTCTACCGTCATCTCCCAATCAAGATATATATCAGCATCATAAAGACCAGCAAAAGATGGAATGGTAAACTTGACTTTAGCAAAAGGGTCGTCGTTACCATGACGGTTTCGTGATTACCTTCCATACCATGTCGGTTCGGTTATTACCTCCCATACCTTGTCGGTTTCTTTGAAGACGCCGACGTAGTCGTGCATCTTGTGTCGCCCACGATCAATGTTGCCATCGCATCATACTGCGTGTCATCATCATGACGATGGCCATCATTGACAGTGGCGGCGTGCCTCAATTTGTCCATCCGACCGGTGAGGTCACCAACCGCCGCTCCACCCGCTCAATGCCTTCGTGGTGTTCAACTTGGCAATGGCGGCGACGATGGTGTCCATTCTCGCGCCGAGTGAAGCATTTTGTTTGTCGGCGCAGCTTGTAGCCGGCGCGACTAACACACTCGTTGAAATCGACGGTGACCCGTTTTCTTCGTCTCCGCCATGGTTAGTGGAAACACGGGGAAAACAAAAGGATTATCCCTATCAACTACAAATGAAGGCGTGGAATCTCGCAAAGGAAGTGGCTTACCAAGCTCTTGCAAGTGTTCTTACCAAAGCGAGAGGTGGTACAACCGGTGGTGGTTCGTGAAACCATGTCGAGCGTGGTACGATTGCAAGGGTCAAAGCGTGCTATCCCGAAGTAGATATATGGAGCTTGGAAGGCCAAATATATCGTGGAACACAAATCAATAACAGATAGTAATGCTGAATAAATGTTCAAAGCACTAGTCCTAGTTCTTGGCCTAAATGTGTCCTATATCGGTGTTAGGATATGATGAACAAGGAATCACGGCGTAAAGTAAGCGAAGACAAACAACAAAGATGGCAGGGAATGAGAAACTTAATTCAGCATAAGCACAAAACAAATGAAGCTCTGTCACCTAAAACTGTGCTCTGTCCGATTTTTCTCTCTTTTTTTTCTTTTTTTTTCTTTTTTTTAGGCACAGAACTCAGGTGCCTTTGCTTGCAGGCAAAACTAGGTGCCAAAATTTTTCTTTTTTGTTTTTTTTTCTGTTATTTTTTTCACAAAGCAGAGCACAGAAATAGGAAACACACAAAGTTTCAATTCAATCTGATGTAAGGTGTGGCCTACAGAAAATAATGAATGTGCTGGAAATTCGGTGAATCAATTTCGGAGCTCGAGTACTGCACTTTCCAGGCCGAATTTGGGGAAAATAAAATCGCCGAAACCTGACATAGTCAGGTCGGTTTCAGATGCAAAATTTAATTTCACCCAATTTCAAAAAAAAATCGCCTGATTTCGAGTCCGTATGCAAAAGTTATGGTCGTTTGAAGATAGGACTCCGAGTTATGGTTTCTATGGAGGCCGAAACGAAATCGAGTGGAGAAAATTGGTGGAAATTGGTGGCGGAAGCTCGGGGAAAGGTGGGGGATGGTGTTGTGTGATCACGAGACGCGAAGGATGACTCAAACAGAGGGTGGGATATGGGTGGGAAAACAAAAACAGAGGGTGGAATACGCGATGGATGACAGCTAGGGTTTGTATGAGAGGTGGCGGAAGCAAGATAACCCGAAACAAAACACGATCTAAACCAGCAACACAACTCGACTAAGGACACAAACTCAACACTACGGACTCTGAAATTAAATTGTGCAAAAGGCTAAACAAGATCTGGGACAGGAAACAACCTACGACTACAAAATTTTTTGTAGGGCTTTTCTTGGACTCTAGGATGAAACGAAACAACAAAGGTAGGGTATTCTCGAACCTGAAGGAACACCAAGCTCGATTACCACTTGATGGGGACGGGTCCCAATCTTCCAACAAGTTCTGGATATGTTCGATTTGGTGGAGGCGCGACACAAATCGATCCGCTTCGAACGACACGTTCGAACCCCGCAATCGCAGCACCACGTCTCCTCGGGTTATCAACCGTGCGCAGCCGGTTGACCTCGCCAAGAAGGCTAATCTCGCCTGCGAATCGAAGAACACAAGCAAGAACAAGGAAGAACACAACTGAATTGCGGATTAATTGATGTAGCACTCGAAAGTTGGGGTCTCACAAACCGATGAACGGCGAAACTGTTCAAAGACAAAATTAATCTAAGCAAAACCCGAACCCTAATGGTGGGGTGGCGGCTGGATATAAAGGAGTGAGGGCGTGCAAAACCCCTGGACGCGCCCTAATGGGCTCCAACACGATACAAAGCCGAAAGGCCCAAAAGACGGTGGCGCAGCACCCTGATAGATTCTGAACGCCCACTTGTTTCAACGATTTCCGTTGACCTAGAAGGAATTTTGACATGGGACCAGAGCCATTGGAAAGGTAGTCTTCTCAGCTTTCCATACATATGTAGAACGTCCAAAACGGAGTCCGGATGCGATCTGGGCGTCCGTTTTAGTGCGACCTGGTCCTGGACTCCGAATTGGATTCGAAGTCGGTTTGAGTTGGGCCTCCAACATGATTCGACCGCCCTTGCTGGACTTGTGCGCCTCGTAGTCCTTCTCCAAGTACTTCTAGGTCCTCTCCATGGTTCCTAATCATAATTAAATCATTAGGTAGCAATCGATTCTCAAATGAACAAAAAGAAGTACTTAGGAACGAGCTCACCTGTAAATTCAATTGTCGGGCGCGAGCTCTAGTGATTGGTCCTTGAATGTCAAGTGGAGGAGTGTTGTGTGTATCCAAAGAAGTGATGTCCTCATCAGGGCCCGAGCTCGCCTCCTTCCCACTCCCCCTCCTCTTCCCTCAATCCGAGCTTAGCTCGAGTGCACCGCCGTGTCTTCCCCAACTCCGGCGCCCGAGCTCCCCGCCGATTCGTCGAGCCCCTTCTCAATTCCTGGCGCGTGGAGCTCCTCCATCAGTCGCGGAAGCCATCCCCGCCGCCACCTTAGGCCCTCCTCCCCCACGGCGAGCCGTCCACGGAGCCCTCCCCGCGCCGCCGCCTGCGCTCGCCGCCAGCCCATGTCGGCCTCTCTCCGGCCACCTCGACCCCTAAGGTAATCTCCTAGTACTCCACTCCTACTCCTACGCACCTCACTTTCCCCTTTTTCTCCTCCGGCCGCCAGTGCCCCATTTCCTTCTCACCGCCGGCTGCTTAACACCGCCGTCAGCTCACCTTGGCGTCTCCCGGCCGAAGCCATTACTTCCCAGAGCTTCCTCGCCATGCGGGGGTCCTGTTTTGCAGGTCGCCATCGCCTCCCCGGCCGCTCCTCGTCGGCGACGTCGCACGGCCCCGCAGCACCCCAGCTCCCCTGTTTCGCGGTTTGGCCTGTGCTCTGTTCTAGCTCCCAGCCGAAGACAGTGTCCCTCTTTCTGTCTCCCTCTCTCTGGTATGACAGGTGGGCCCAGCCGGTCAAGCACCCCCAAAACTTTGCCTCATGTCTCAATATTCTTTGGTGTACGGCTAATTTGGAAACTTAGGTTGTGGTGTAAACAATCCAAGGAGCAATTGTATAAACCAAGGTTTGTAAATGAAATGGGAATAAGCAATTACTCATGAGTGCATAAAGAAAAGATCTACACAACTGAATTAAAAACCTAACATTAGTTAATTTTGTGCCAATTGAGACCCATAAATTCATTAATCTATATGTAAGACTAAGACAAGATCATGCATGGTCAATTCTCAGATAACAAGGAATCAACATGGGTTAAATGCGTGTTGATGTTAAAAAGTAAATATGCGAAACTAATTAAAAAGGTCATGTTTTGCAAATCAAAGGTAATAGAAGTTGATCCTAAATAATTAAAGTTGCATATTTGAAGCTTTATAAAGATAATTTTAATACTCTCAAATTTGACGTTCAAGCAAATCAAATATTAATACCACCTTTTATCGAAAGCTCAAGTGGTCTAACGCTATCTTTCATTCGTCGATCTAAATCTTTTTATGCAACCTAAATAAATCAATTTAGCAAGATTTTGCCACATAAAATATTGACCATAACTTGATCATCTTTAAGATCATGTCATCTATCTTATTATTGCTTAAAATAATCTTTGGCAAGCCGCATAAAATATCAAGTGTGGTTTACTCATCTCTAAAATCATGGAAGCTATCTTTTCAAAAGTGCTTAAAATAATTATGGCGCAAACTTCAACATTTATCTTAAAAATACTAAGATTTAAAATAACAAATGTTTACGATTAAGAACTCTTGAACAAGAAAGAGCCATCGTTAATTTTCTTCTCACACCCAAATCTCTAACCATTATCTCAGGATCTAAATCTAATGGTTGAGAATAATTACCAATGAAAGAAATAGCTTTATTAAGAAGATCCCTATTGATTCATAACACCCCTCTCCAGCAAATCACAATCGACGACCATTTCTAATAACCTTGTTAATTAAGCAGAATAATCAACCTTATAAATTGGGCTAAAATGACCAACTCCATACTTCAATAAAACTATTAAAAGATGGGTTCATTAAGTTGGCAGTCGCAATCTCAAATTAGTATTGCCACATGAAATATCGAAGTTACACCGAGTAATTAAAATTATACTCATCTCCTATAAAGCCTCCACATCCTAATATTACGAAGTTCTATTCCTCTTTACTATCTTCGCTAACCCCTTTTTATCTGTCCGTAAGTCTTGCCTGACTCACGGGACTTCCTTGATAAATATAAAGTAATAAAGAGAAAGTCACCAAATAAAAGATCGAGCCTCGCCCTTCCCCAATTGGCTGTGTTTGGCCACCTTCTTTCCCAAAGCAGGTAATTCCTGTAAAATACTCCTTCATCTCGAATCCCTTCTTATCTTAATTTTCCCTCACGGTAAAGCTATTCCGCCACCTCATTCCTTCGCCCAATTCATCCTCCGCTGTGCTTACGGCACACTAACCCGAATCATCCTTCTATTTTCAAATCGTAATAAATGTATAATTTAAATTAACTTGGGCATTTAAAGTATTTGGATTTATTTGGTCTTTCTTTTCTTGGCCGCGTATTAGAATCTGAAGACTCGACGAGGCGACATAGTCGAACAGGATCAAGATTTGGGTAAAAGCGACGACTAGGAAGTAAATATCACTGACTGAGTAGGCTTTGACATAGATCAATCAAGGCCGTGGTACACCAAGCAAGGCAAGTCATCACTTTGATCATATTGATCCTACATTTTATGCAAAAATTATGTTCTTTTAAACTATCAACTTGCATGCTTAATTTATTATGCAAATATATGTCAAAGCTTAAGGTAGCTACATGCCCACTTGATGTTGTATTAAATTTATTATGCCATCCCTTGATACTTGAATTACCTGATCCTTGTCACCATAGAAATTAATGATAATCTTACTAGCTATAAGTCATATTAAATGCCATGCTAGTCGTGTCAAAGTCCGGCGCTAGTCGCCCGATCATCAATCTTCAAAACATAAGAACTTGTTTTGGGGCAGTCACGGGATGTACGTGGCTGAATACTTTGTGATTACTTATTTTATGCTTCTCAAAACCCTAAAAACCTGCTATACCTGTTCGGGCGGTTGGTGAGAGTGGATGGTGCTGATGTCACACGAGAACATGAGGTTTGTGGAAAGAACCGCCCGGACGAATTAAGGACTGAATCTTGTGACGACCTCCTTGTGTAAAATAGTGCAACCACAAGTCTATATAGGTACGACCTAGCTGATTAACTTGCAAAGGTTTAGTTTAGATATCATCACGGAAGATGGATGCCAGAGCACTGGTTTACTCAAACGGCGCAAGAGGGGGCTTCTGACTGTGGCGGATGTAACCCTTCAGCGGTGAAACCTCAGCGTGGTGGTATCTGGCTAAATCGGAGTAAGGTAAAGGCTTTGTGATAAACCATCTGGGTCTCATGCCTAAGGAAGCATGTTGGCTATTAAGGTCTCATTTGGCACAGCTCAGCTTCACTAGTGAAGCTGTTTTTTTTGTTTCAGCTTCACGAGCAGCTTCACCGGTGAAGCTAAAACTGTTTTGGAAAACTGTTTGGCAAAACAGCTTCACCAACAGCTTCATGCATGGCTGAAAGAGGGCAATTGTCCAAGATGCCCCTATCTACCTGACTTGTTCTAACATTTGGAGTTGTATGTTTGTATATGGTCATATGAATTAAAAAATAATATATATGTGAATGAGTATGAATTAAAAAATTAAAATAAAAAAATTAAAATCATTAGAAGTGCGATAGAGAAGTGCGGAGGAGAGGAAAGCAGCGTGGGGACCCGGTGGCAAAGTGCTGTAATTTCTGTCAACTACAAGGGCAGTGAGTTCCTAGAATTGCGAGTCTGAGGGAGAGAGCTGTGAAAAGCTACTATTTTCAGCTTCACCCCACCTTGTTTCCTTGTGAGAGTATGATTTAAGGAGCTTCATCCATGAAGCTGTTTGCAAAAAGGGTGTTTGGCAAAAAACAGCTCACAACAGCTCATGAAGTTGTTGATGAAGCTGTGCCAAACAGGGCCTAAGATGACTTATCTCTTATGGTGAAAGTGTACAACCTCTGCAGAGTGTAAAACTGTTCGAGCAGCCGTGCCCACGGTCAAGGGCGGACACGGGAACTTACTCGAGTTAGTTCTATTTCAAAACCTTTGTGGGTGGGGAGAAACCTATCGAGAGGATGTACTCTGACTTTGAATTTTTCCTGGAGGGACGTACTCCAGCGTGGTTGATAATATGGAAGTGGCATAATGATCAAAAGCTAGCATAGGTGGATGGAACCATGTAATCGGTGGATGGAACCTACACCACTATAAATATTGCACAATTCCAAACTCTCTAAAGCATGTTATAAAATGCCAAGTCATAGAAATTTTAATTATGATTATTGCAAATGTCGCACTAAGCAAATAAAAGAACCTCAAGCCTCCTTTGACAACCTTGCATCTATTATTATTGCATCCTGTGTGGTGGTTTGCTGAGTACCGTCGTACTCACTGTTGCTTAATTACCATCATTCAGTCAGAAAGGAAATAAAGTCAAGCCCTGCGATGCCTAAAAAGGGTCGACAGAGCTGGAAGACGAAGAGGCCATGGACTATGTCGTGAACCCCAGTTGGCTGCCTGTGGGCAAGTCCTGCGGGTCCCACCTGTGTGAAGTTCTGCTGCTGTGTTTTATTGTTTTCGGCCTAATCGGCCTATGAGTAAGTATTACTGTATTATATACGCTTCCGCATAATATGTTTTTGATATACAGTAATGTATCTGTGAGCACTATCTACTGATCCAGGGAATAGTGCGGTGGAATCACGGAGGATCAAAGTTTGCTAACCCGAGGTCCGATAATAAGCCACAAAAAAGCCTAAATGAGCAGCCTTGATCAACTAGAAATTGCTTGAATCCTACTTGATTTTTTTTCAAAAGCTAACTCAAGAGTTGAATTTTCTTGAATTTTTTGTTTTAATGTGGGAATCTCTGAATTGAAACTTTCGAATTTGAATTGAAAATATTGAATTTATTATGTTGAAAGTTTGTCTTCTTTTGGTTGAAAAGCGGACTTCTCACGATTAAAAGTTGTGGATTCGGGTTAAAATATGGAAAATTCGCCCATGACGTCGCCTCCGGCATAGAATCAACTCAAACTCTGTTCTTTTTGGGTGAAACTTATGGCTTTTGGCTATGGCTTGTGGGTTTTAGGATGTTTGTGCAAGAGATTACAGAGTAACAGAAACTCACATATGGCTTTTACCGATATAAATGAAGTCGATAAAATATGTACTACAATTAACTAGTAGATCCTATCTTAAAAAGATACTTAATTTAAAAGCTAGTTATTATAGAAAAGAAAAAAAACAGCTTTTAGAAACTGAAAAGAATATGGCCATAATCTAATGAGGGACAAGGAGGAACATTCAACAAAAGGGGGAATTCAGCTTCAGTGCCTCAGCAACGAGGTCGCTAGAGCCGGAGTCAGCTTCACCGAAGGCAGTAGCACTGGCTAGAGTTGCAAGGTCAAATTATGGGAAAAAATCACGTGAAAAAACAGCTCCTCAATGGTACTTCGCGTAAATCGCAAGAAATTGGTGATAAGAGGTTACGCAGAGACACACATTGTAGCCTAATCTTCCGTATTTGTTACACACGTTTCTTGACACGTATTTATTGTCAGTGACGGATCTAGAATTTTTAAAATAGGTGTTCGAATTTCAGAGTTAAATTGCTCAAATACGTTGATACCGCAGCGCACCGTCCCCCCAAACACCGATACAATGATACATGTATGTAGATATAATAAAAATACATAAATTACAGAAATTAATGATTTCTTATGAAGAAATGGGTAACATAAGACGAGCATAATTATATGAATTAAACAACAAATTATAGAGATAAATAAGAATTGTATATCTTGTTAATCTTGCTGTTTTTTTGCTATTTCTGCATCAGCAAGAACTGTCCATCTAAGCGGAAATTGTATATTCCTTCTATGGAGCAAAACAGACCAAGAAAGAAAATAAGTGAAGTGAGGTGGAGCCCACCTAGATCTGAAGAGAGGATGATGACAATAAATTGGAGGTGCTGTTCACTTCCCAATGCTACGCTCCCTCCCGGCTACCACGCTGCTCTCTTCTTGTCACCCGCTCCTACCTCTGTGTTTGTTGTGCCACTGCCCGCTTGCTCGCAACACCTCTCTGCTCACCTATGCTACCACATGCTCACTTTGCACCACACGCCGCCTCACACATGATTGTTGTCACATCATGGCACCACGTTCGCGTCCGCCGGTCATTACTCACTTCTAGTCTGCACCTCCGCCCGCTCACCACTCAAAGGCTGAAGCCGCCTCCCACACAGACAGCCACAAGATGAGAATAAAACAAATGTTAGAATTTTGTTTACATCTTTACCTCTTTAGGCGTGAGAAGAGCTAAGGTGAAAAGAAAAATGAGTCTAATTATTACATGGGTTGCACGCGAGATACGAAGAGTGCCGGCTGAATTTATTTGCAGGCATAAAAATATAGTTTTAACACAACTAATATATCTATTATATATCTGATATTTTATAAAAAAATTTAGATGTTCAGATAAATACCTATGAACTATTACATGTCCGCTCATGTTTATTGGTATCAATCTACACCGTTTGGCAGGGTCATTTTAAAATCTTAGTCGTTACGTGTGTTAGTGGGAGGGTTCATCGATCGGATAACTAATCAACCAATAGTCGATCGTGGCCCCTCACCTTTCAGCTACGTAGACGCACGACAAAAGTACTCCAAAATACACAAGCTTTTGGAACACTGTTGACAATGGCGGTAGCAACAACGGCTAGCTTCTTGTCTAGCAAATCATTATGCTTACGCTGAATCATCGTGTCACGCGCGTGCGCTGAGGATGAACGGAGCTCGACTCGTGAAAAGCTGGTGCAGGGTGCAGACTGTTGGGAATTTTATGTGGATTTCAATATTTATTATGATTATTGTCTAATTTATTCAGTGTGAAATTATTTATATTATTGATGTAAGTGATAGGGAATATTTGATGTGGAATTTAACTCGAGGGATTAATACTCGAGGTGTCAAGGACGGCTGTGCTGGAATATGGTAGACATATTTATTGAGATCAAGTCTACTGGAATTTGATATGCATGCATTTGTTTAACCTGGGCACAGCACAGGGTGGAATAGCTGGGTTTGTTTTGCAGGATCGGCTCTGCAGGCTGTTGACCCACATGATCAGATTGGAATTGATCTCATAAATAATTTGATCATGGCACATGACTCACACATGTGTGCTTGGGACTAACATATTTTAGACTCATAAAACTGGCCTGTCTGATCGTGGTTGGTGACATGATTCAGGAGTCTCACGGGATACCGAAAACAGGTGGGCCACTTTATAATACCTGGAAGTGGAGTCTATAAATAGATCCCTACCCTCTAGCCTCATTATGCATTGTGTGCGGCACCATGGATAAGGCAGAGGAATAGAGGGTAGACCGAAAGCCTCCACCAAATCAATCTAGGGTTTGAAGAAAATCCAACATTGGTATGCAGAATCTCCTTTAGTGTGAGAATTAATACCAGATGTATCCATCTGTGTTTTTGTGGAGTTGCCAACAATTCCATCCTTGCCTATATAGCACAGCGAGGTGTGTTTAAATATAAAAGAATTACATTCCTGCTTTCCACTAGTTTATCCTTTTTCTGTAACATAAAACTTGAACTCTTTAAATTCCAAAGAATAACTGATAACAAATTCCTGGTGTGCTTTTAGGCTATAATTTTCCTTCCAGTTCACAACTCATTAGAAGTGACTATTACAGCCTCAGATGATGAATGATTTAACAAATAAACAACATTATATAAAGCTTCCCAAAAAAATAAAGGAAGATCTGAATAAGCCATTATAGACCTAACCATATCCATTAGTGTTCTATTCCTCCGTTCAGCAACGCCATTTTGTTGCGGAGTGTAAGGTATGGTATAAAGATGAATAATTCCATGCTCTTTATAGAAGTCATTTAATATTCCTGAAGTGTATTCTCCTCCACGATCAGTTCTCAAAACTTTGATCTTTCTATTTAATTAAATTTCCACTTCAGTTTTAAATGTCTTGAATATATCAAAACCTTCTGACTTTTGTTTAAGAAGACACACATATCCAAATCTAGAATAACCATCAATGAATGTGATAAAATAAATCTTTTGACCTCTAGTGGAAGTAGACATTTCACCACAAATATCAGAATGAATAATGGCTAGAGGCTCATTAGATCTTTCCGCCTTTAGAGAAGGCGTACGAGTCATCTTACCATTATACAAGCCTCACAAATACCAAAATCCTCACACTTAAAGTGCAGAATTCCAGAATTAATAAGCCTCTTAATTCTGTTTTTAGATATGTGACCAAGTCGTAAAAGCCATAAATATGACTCTGAGCATGTGTTCCTATCGATTGAATTCCTCACTATGGAGTTATTTTCACCATCCCATTAAGTAATATTTTAACTCTTCCTTTTCTAAATAGTATGTCATAACCAATAGATTCTAACTGAGCAATGGAGATTAAATTCCTTCTCATGCTAGGTGAATATAAAGTGTCCTGTAACAATAATTTTCCTCCATTGGAGAGTTTTAGGACATAAATTCCAATTCCAAGTTCATCAGCTTTAACATTAGTGCCTAAGAAGATATATCTATTTCCTCTTGGAATTGTTTGCATAGAAGTGAAATCTCTATTATCTCTAGTAATATGAGAAGTAGCACCAGAATCGACAATCCAACTATTTGAAAAAGTAGTAGTAAGTAAAGATTCAGTGCATACAAAAATATTAGACATACCGTTAGGCGAAGAATTGTCTTTATGCTCAGCTGTTTGATTGTTTTGATTCCCTTGCTCATTATGCTTCATCTTTTTTTTTTGCAGTCAACCTTGAAAAGCCCATATTGACCACAATTGTGACACATAAAATTCATGTACTTTTCATTCCTCTGAATTGAGTTATAATTTCCACAATCATCCCAATCGCGTTTCTTGTTAAACTTTTCTCTCAAATCACCATTAGACTTCCTCTTATTATTCCATTTTTCCTCTCCAAGGTGTAACTCAAAAGTATTTCTTTCCTTTCTCTTTGAAAGTTATCTATCTTCTTCCATGAGCAGATGATGCCTCTGAGTGCGCATATTGAGTATCTTTTCAGAATGACAAAAAAAATATCTTAAATTATTCCCATGAATTTGGCAAAGAGTTTGTAGGACCGAAATGGCGACAGAGGGGGGTGAATGTCGCTCGCTTCAAAATCGCCCCCGAGAATTTGTACACCGATTTTTCAAACAGATGCAAAACAAAGCAACTCACAGAAAATTAATTTTGCTGAAATATGAAACGCATGTGATATTGAAAAATTCAGCATAAATCAGAGATTAACCAGTAAAAATTTCAGCTGAAAATGACGCTGTTTGGACTGCATGCAAAATGGATGAAAACAGCAAAAAGAATGAGAAGAAGAGCAACTAGTGCATGCTTGTTGCATCCGATTGCAGTCCTTGCTGGAGGAAAGCACAAAGCAAAAGAGTCCAAGTCGCAGGGTCCTAACAGCCGAAAAAGGAGGGAGACTGCAAAGAAAAAATTGACAAAGCTGCTGCCGAAAGATCACACTGCAGCCGACACACATGGCTTTTGATGCTAGCCGAACTGCACTTTGACTAAGCAAATGATAAAATAGCAAGAACAGGGCCAGCTAAGAAGAGCAAAGTTCGGACAGCAGAGTTAAATATCTTGTTGACTGAAGAAACACGCATTGCCAAGTACAGACTTGGAACGGCAATTACTGCAGTGAATTGATTTTTCGGACAGCTAGGAAGAACCAAACGCGACACTCTTGCTGAGAACAAACCAAATCCAAAACAGAGAAGAGCAAGAAGAAATAATCTTTAGTTCTCGGGAAGAAAATAGACAGAAGATCTTGAGAGTCTTCCCAGTTCTGAACTGAAGGATTTAAAACAGAAACAAAGAAATCAAGAGGGAACAGAGCAAGAAACTAAATCATAAGCACATAAAGAGACAAGAACACGAGATGAAATACCAACGATACGGAGACATACATGATTAAAGAAGTGTTTACATCTCAGCTCATCCCTCTCTCTCAATCTAACCCTACATCCCCATACATGCTTGAGAGAAATCAAGAACACAACCCTATCTCATACAATCATGGAGAGATACAAATAGAACCCTAACTTTTACACCCACTCTCTCAAAATTTCAGCACACATCTCCCTCACTATTTATAGCCTCCACTAATGGGTTTGCACCATGCTTTACCCATTAGGCCTTCAACAACTCGGCGCTTTATCCAAACCCGCTTCCTTTTGTGCCGCTTTGCGTTTTTACCGAAACGCCCCTCGCGCACCTTCCAGGAAGCTTCCTCATCCCTTGCCTCGCAAGCCGCGCAGCTTCGCCGTCTTCGGCACACCTCGACCGTTCTGACCTCAATGCCACCAGCGCCTAGTCCGGTCCATCGTGCCTCGCCACGACTCCACCTCGAGTCCACGTCGTCTTCGACACATCCCGACCGCTCTGACCTCAGCGCCACCTGCGCCTAGTCCGGTCCTCCGTGTCTCGCCACGACTCCACCAGATGTCCTGCAACCACACAGACAAGAAACACGTCAAATAGCACCGCTCAACACATGAAAGCGTAAATAGCATCAAAACACCATACTTACGCATGAAGAAGTCCAAACCTGTCGAATCACTGGAATATACATCTTAAGTCCATACGACCAAGTTTGACCAAGTCCAACCGAGCCTGTTGCACTACGCAACGTCAAGGTCCGAACCACCCCAAACCAAACTCGACTTTCCTAAACCTATATCAATTACTCATCATACACACAGGATGACCTCCACATGATCTCTCAGAGTTTAAAACAATAATGACCTGCACTTCTTCAAAAAATGGATAGCCAGTATTTTTTAATTCCTCTGCTAAAACACAGAGTTTATACAGTTGCTCATTAATTGAAATGTTATCAGATATCTTAGTAGAGAGTGATTAACTAGATGAAAGATACTTTACCAAAATCTTGTTTCAGACCGCGTATTAATTTTTCGCGTATCCTGTACTCTCTCAATGCAACATTAAGCAACATCAGAACAGAAAAGAAAAATTAGTAGTCTCTGAGAATAAATGATACCTGGATACTTTGAGTAGGTGAAAAAAAAACTTTCCAGGCCCATATATGCAACGTGCATGCAAGTGATACGGAGCCATCACATCCAACATCATCGCATTAAGATATGCATATTTTGCATGCAGCTTTGACCCTCCTTTAATCACATCACACGATGAAATCTCGCCGGACGAAATCATGCGGTGAGGCGAGATGGTCGCGCCACGGAGATCTCAAGGTTATGCTCATTTTGATTTGAGATTTTAGTTTTTGATTTATTTTTTACTATTTATAAATTTCGTTCTTTTATGTTTTTTAATTTTTTTAGCTTTTTTACCGGTTCTTTTTTCTGTATTTATTTGCATTATCCGTGATGGGCTAATCTATTTTTTCTATTTCTAAAATTTTTAAATTTAATTACGCTAAATAAACCATCATCAGCTATAGTATAATTTCAATCAAGTATAATATAATTTTAGATCTAATTCAGTTTATTTTAGCCCAACCGATATCTTGACTTGCAGCAAACGACCCCGGCTGCCGCATTAGCCGGTGGACCGTGCACATATTTTTCCGCTTCAGGGCGCATATTTTTCAGGAAAGCAAAAGAGAAGGGAGACAAACCGTTGACCGTGTATGACAGATCGATTAAGCAAGTCACGAGTAATAATATGGACGGAACCTGACGATCGAGGACCCTCCGATCGAAGAAATTTCTCAAAGTAGAACCCGTGCGGAACGCAGTACGTCCTTTCGTAGCGACCTTGCCAAACCATCTGTACGAGTCTTGTCGACTACTAGCAACCTTGCCAAACCATCTCGCCAAGTTTTTTTTGTCCCACTCAGCACCTGAATTGCGTGGAACGGTGGAAGTTTGCAACGAACTGCGATCTCACGACTACTTGCCTACTTGCTCATGGTGGAATGGAGCTCTCCTCGCTTTCTATATCTACGTTTGTTCAGCATCCAACCATGCTATCCATGCATTGCATGTGCCACGCTTCAAGCAACAGCATCAGCATTGCCACCAAATTACTTGTGCTCGCGCTCCCCCTTCTCCTTGCCGCTCCGGCAGCCTACTCCGGCAGCACGAGCTTCCAAGCCACCCTGGTCCGCACCGAACCGGGCCTCAACTTCACGCGCGCCGTGCAGCGCTCCCGCTACCGCATGTCAATGCTCGCCTCCAGAGCGGCGTCCGGCGCCGGCGGGGGAGCCAGCGCGCAAACCCCGCTGAAGCGAGAGCCCGGCGACTACATCATGTTGTTCGGCATCGGCACGCCGGCGACGGAGCTGTGGGCGGAGGCGGACACCGGGAGCGACCTCATCTGGGCTAAGTGCGGCGCCTGCGCGAAGTGCAAGCCTCAGGGCTCCCGTCCTACGACCCCACCGCCAGCAGCTCCTCCTCGTTCATCGCGTGCGACGACCCCGCGTGCGGGGACGTGCCGGCGCTGAGTCGCGGATGCAACGACGCCAACAACTGCTCCTACCACTACGCCTACGGCACTGCCTCCGACTTCCACCACTACACCGAGGGCATCCTCGCGACCGAGACCTTCGCCGTCGGCGACGCCCCGTTCCAGGGCATCGAGTTCGGTTGCACGCTTCGCTCCGAGGGCAATTACGGTCTGGGCTCCGGCCTTGTCGGGCTCGGCCGAGGGAAGCTGTCCTTGGTCACGCAGCTCAACGTTGAGGCCTTTTCCTACCGCCTCTCCTCCGACATGTCCGCGCCAAGCCCGATCTCTTTTGGCTCTCTCGACGACTTGACGGAGGAAGCAACAGTTTCCTGTCCACTCCATTGCTTGGGACTCCAGATCTTACATTCTACTACGTGGGTCTGAGTGGTATCTCGATCGGCGGGAAGCTCGTGGAGATACCGCCGGGCACTTTCGACAGGGACGCGAACAGCGGGCGCGGCGGCGTGTTCTTCGACTCCGGCACGACGATGACATCTCTCGCGGACCCTGCGTACACGCTGGTGAGGAACGAGCTGCTAGCTCAGATGGGCCTGCAGGCATCACCAGACATCTGTTTCTCGGGAGATACGAGCACGACGAACTTCCCGTCCATGGTGCTGCACTTCGACGGCGGCGCCGATATGGAGTTGCCGATCGACAACTACTTCCCGCTGACGGATGAGCGAGGCAGGTGCTGGTCCGTGGTGAGATCCCAAGATATGACGATCATTGGCAACGTCATGCAGAGGGACTTCATCGTGCTGTATGACCTGACCAAGAACTCGAGGATGATGTTCCAGCCGCCCGCCGCCTGATTGCACAAGCCTTTGGTATACGCGGTATGTGCCGTTCATGGCCATCTATTTATGCGGGATATATGGTCGTGCTACTATGTCGCAGCGAACAGTACATGATTTAATTTCCGGCCATGTATAATAACGCTGTCATATACGTACGTGCAGGGGCGGAGAGAAGGGGGGGCGGGCAGGGGCCTGGCCCCCCCCCCAATGGTCCACTAAATGTATTAATAGGATCCCTTAATCACTTTTCATCACAGTCAATTAGGCCCCTGCATTTCTAACACAAAATCATTGCTTAGTGACTTGAGAAATGATGGCTGGGAACCACTTCTTGAGGAGGTGAAAGCCTTTTGTGACAAGCACGAGATTGAGATTTCGGATTTAAATCGCAAGTAAGTTATTATCTTACCTTCAGTTTTTTAATATGAACACAAATACATATTTTTTTATTCTTATGGTACATATCTAACTTGTTTAACTACATGTCGCAATTTGTAGGTATGTGGATGTGACCAAATCTCGAACAAAAATGATAATACCACCACTCTTCACCATTATAAAATAGATGTGTTTAATGTTGCGGTCGACCAACAATTGATTGAGTTAGAAGATCGATTCAGTTCTCAAGCAATGAGCTTCTATCACTTTGTGCCTCACTAGATCCAAGAAAAGATGGCTTTGACATTTCAAAGATAAGTACTCGGTGGAAAAGTACTATCCCGCTGATTTTTCAAGTCAAGATCAAGCTCAATTGGAGTGTCAACTACCACATTTTCAACTTGATGTATGCAACCATCTAGAGCTAAGTACATTGCCATCACTTGCTGATCTAACAAAGGGACTAGTGAGATTAGGTAAAAATTCTATTTATCCAATGGTCGATAGATTGCTAAGATTAGTCATAACTCTTCCAAGTATCAACACGACCCGAGAGAGTCTTTTCGTATGCTAGACGTATACTACATTATTTTGCCATATGTGTTATGATTGAATTTATATAACAATATATATGCGTATGTTTAATTATATATGTGTATGTCTAATTTTGCCGACACACGGCGTCCAGGACCCATGACGCCGGCGCCTTGGCGGGTCGGCCCCCCCTTTGTCTGGATCCTGGCTCCGCCCCTGCGTACGTGTAAGTCTACGCATGATCACATATGGAGTAAAATGTAGATTTGGCATTGTATTGAATCGAACTTACAAAAAGTAGTTGTATGCGCACATTATTTACAAAAATATCACTTCTACCATCCGGTGAGCGAGCGGCAGTGTCTGGGAGACGACACGTGGCGGAGACGCCGGCGGCAGACGCCTGCCGTCCCTCTACCAGACGGCAGTAGGTTAGTTTTAAATTTTTAAATATATCAAATGAGCTCAAAAAATTACAAAAATTTATGTACAACATCCCGACACAATGTGTCTTGCAGTGTAATTTTTGGGTAATTTTATCCATTGCGAATGTTTCTCAAAAAATTATAAAATTTTAATATTCTTACGAGTTTTTATATATAGTAAACGAGATCCAACAATTATGAAATTTTATGTGAAGCCTTTTGACACAGTCATAGTTAATGTATAATTTTTTATGAATTTTATATGGTCCAAATTTGACATGTTTATTCGGGTTAACTTAATCACGAATTTAACGATCCTCACGCATCCTTTGAAGTGGCATGTGTCGGCCAATCGTGCTATATTTTATTTCATGCTATCTGGTTCGCATAATTGTTACTCACTATATATGTGCCCCCCTCACGCGCTATCTTGTTCGCACTAATGTCATTATGTCCCTGTTATCCCCCCTTGCCACCTCTCTCGTTTGCACATTTGTTAGTGTTATGATGCCGGCCTCCCTCACCTGAAGTGTTGCTCGTGATAATGGGTCCTTAATGCACAGAGTGAGCGCACCGGGTTCACCTTTCGCTCGACCATAAATACGAACCTCTCGCAGTATGAGTTCACCATCCTAGTCAATTAGTATTATTTAGTTAGTCATGATTAATGTATTTTGTATTACGAAGTAAGTAGGTTGTAGTAATTTAGATATAGTTTATACTATTTTTGTGTACGTATGGTACCCATAATTTATTAGTTAGGGGTGAGTAATAAGTTAGCGCTAAGGATGATGATAATGAATGGTTTGTCATTTTTTTTGGATGAGTAATCAAATTATCGGTAAGTAGTAAAGTATTCATATGTAGTTACACGCGCACATGTAATCACTAATTTGTAGTATGATGCTATTATTATCAATCTTCACACTAATATTTCGTCAATCCTATTTGTTGCAAGGTACTCTCAAAATTAATAGTGCGTAGATAATTATTTGGAGAAGGCAGTGCATAAGTCATTAAGGACGCGGCAGTGCTGATTACTTCTCCCGAAAGACAGATAATTTTTTATAGTATGCTTTTGATGTTACTCCCTTAGTCATAATCATAATTACTGTTATTTAGTTAGTCATAATTAATGTAGTTTGTATTATAAAGTAAGTTTTACTGTCATTATTAATATTCATACTAATATTTTGTCTGTCCTATGTATTAGTAGGTATGGCTTTACTGGAGCTTCTGGAACACTTGTACGATGAGAAACACCGTTGCTACGCATGGATGACGGGTGACACGGTTGGCCCTTCGCCGTTCAAGCTGCGGCGGGGGTAGGGATCCGTGGCCGTCTCAACCCTACAGGCCACGGGCTTGTTGCCCTTTGTGAGGCTGGTCTCCACCAGGCACGAGTTCACCATCGATGACAGCCTGCTCACGGCACAGTGGATATGTGGAGGCCCAAGACACACACATTCCACTTTCGTTGGAGGTGAGATGATGGTCACTCTGAAGGATGTCGCGTTCTTGACCTGTCTCCATCTCGGGGGTGATGCACTTGTTCTAGCCCCTGCACCGGCCAACTGGAAGGAGAGGCTGGTGGACCAGTTCGGCCGACCTATCCTAGAGAGTGCACGTGGCATCCCCCGCACATGGCTTAACGATTTCAGTGTGTGCCCACAGGTTGCACCGCTGGAGGTCATTAGGATGCACCTCGTCGCGTTCCTTATCAAGCTCTTTAGTTGGAGCATGTTTCCAGCCACACACGGTGATATCTGCAACGCTGAATTCATCAGCGTTGCTGAGTCTTTGGTGGATACAGAGTTTGGGGCGATGCTTCGGTATAGCTGGGGATCAGCGGTTCTGTACGCCACATATCGGGGGTTATGTGACACTTGAAAGCGCGACACTGCTGGTACCCCGAATCTGGCTATCTGCTACGTGCTCCTGCAACTGTGGAGCTGGGAGTACTTCCCTATTGGGCATCCGACCATCGTGACGCCAGTGCACCCGTTTGACGAGTTTGCTGTCTTGATAGACGAGCCCACTATGGGCATCTGGTGGATTGCTGCCCGTCTGTGGTGGGCGAAGGGCAAATCGTCGAGGTGCTACTTGCTATGGCACAATGAGTTCTAGTTATTGCACGACAACGACGTCATATGAAGTCCATGGACAGTAGATTTTGTGTATTGTGTATCGCCGTACAAGTTGTCCCTGCATTGCCTGGAGGACGCGGAGCTATGGGCGATGACACACCATCTGATGTTCTTGTACATGTTGGAGGCTTACGCGCTATAGCACGTGATGCGACAATTCGGTTTACTCTAGGCCGTGCCCCATCTGGACGGTAGGTTCCTACCGCAAGTTGTACACTGGTAGTCAAACTCCATCCGACTAATGTGTACACTTTGTATGTCTTGCTATTTAACGTTGACGATTCTGGAAATGCATGCAATCAGGGCTGGTCGGTATGGTACGGACTAACGGCCAATGCAGCAATAATGGACACGGCACAAACAGACAAGGCACCCACAATGTCATTATGAAGCAGCGTCTGTACAACATCCATACGTATGATGGGTATTGGAGTGGTACGTACCCTGGTCATGCAGCAGACTCACCATTCCTTCACCAGATCACCTCGAGTAGATCACGCACGAGGAACGTCTGCAATGCTCGATCGATCCCCACAGCGCTTCGCAGTGGCATTACAGCGTAAGACAATTCAAATACCTTATCGTTTCATTCAAGAAATTCATACTGCTCGTTTTTGAACCTGTTTTGTATGTCACTTCGGTTGGAGCGGGCGCAGCGCATCGCAAGCCCATCGGAGGCCGCCATCAGTAGCCCGGAGACACGACCAGCCCTGCAGATGGCTATGAAGTTCATCCTAAAGTAAGCCAAAAAAAATAATACACAACCAAAGCTGTGACCGTTCCACGAATCACGGTACGCACATGAGCCACCCAGTGGGGGCACCATGCTTACCGGGAGATCATCGCGACCTAGCTAGTCCGGTCGGCCATCACAATCTAGTGAGTCTGCATTGCATCGTAGTACTAGCCATCGATCATTCGTGCACCGTACTGAGAAGGAGGTAACTTACGTACGAACCTATATTTTGTTTTCCTACTACACCTTGTGTTCCACTAACATTATGGCGTTCTCCCGCCGCAGGTCTGTCGTCGAGACACATCACTTTTGTTGTCCGCATCACCTGCACAGACTACTGCTCCCCGTTGTTCATCTTCGCTGCACATTCGGGAGGTATGAGATTCGTGTTGTACATCTGGAATATTTATTGTGACTAATATCGTTTCATCTTGCAACCTCCAATTCAACATGGGGATGACGACGAGTCCACTGATGATGACACAGGCCTCCCAGATGCTTCCTGAGAGTAGTACACGGTGCTAGGGTTTGTGTGACATCCCAAAAATTTCTAAATTTTATTTGAATTTTCTAGAGTTTAATCCTCTATTTTTCTTTTGAGCAAAAGATTAAAAATAATTAAAGTTTGGGAGAAAATGGTGTTTAAAATGAGTTTATTTAATTTTATTTGCGTTCCTTGCATTTTATTAGACTTATAAGAATTTTCTGGGATTTATTCGGATCTTTTTGCTAATTTCCAAGCTTTATTCTCCTTTCTCGGGTTTTCTAAAAAATTAAAAAAACCCTCACCCTCCGGCCGATGCGTGGACGGCTGAGACCTGCCCACGTCGCCGCCATTTGACCGCCGCTCCAACCCGCCTACCCCTTCCCCCCGTGCGACATGTGGACGGTCGATCCCGCCTACGTCGCCTCCCCGCCCCAATCCCCGCCATCCGCCACTCTCCCCTCCTTCGGCTGCCTGATTTCCCTTCCTCGCCATGCGTCGCCATCGCAGTCGCCCGCGCCTCCTCTCTTCTCACTCTCTCGGCCGCTAGACCCCACCCGTCAACCGCCCCTCTCCTCTCTCTCGCTGCGGCGCGGGCCCGCCTGTCAGGCCGTCGTCTCGTTCCTCACGCCCACTCTCCCCGGCCAGACCCCCACTTCTGCGCGTGCACCGCCCCATCTTCCCACTCCCCACTCCCGCACGCTCCGCACCCCATATTCCTCATTTGCCCTCTTCCCCACGCCGCACGATCTCCTATAACCGCCACCCACCTACGTCCCCTCCGGCGAGAAATTCCTACCGCCACACTCCCCCTCCACCCCTATATATACCCCTCTCGGCTCCGTCTCTACCCACATCACCTTTCCTCGCTCTCCCCCTTCCTTTCCGAGCTCCCGAGCGTCCCACACCGCGCTGAGCCCCACCGCCAACTCCAGCGAGCTCCCCTCGCCGCTCCGGCCATCCCCAAGCATCGCCGATGCCGCCTTCACCTTTGCCGCATCGCCCCCGACCTCGCTCGCCCCTCGGCCGTGACCCAGTCCCGCCGAAGCACCGTTCCTGTCACCACCCGAGCTGCGCTGTCGCCTCTCCTCGCTGCCGGCCCATCTCCGACCGCCTCCGGTAAAACCTGCGCCACCCCCGGTAAAACCTGCGCAGCCCTTGAGTTCCCCTCACTATTCTCTCCCTCCTCCGACTCTCACCGTCGCGCTGCCGATCACTGGTGAGTCATGGTCCCCAAGTGCCGCTCTTGCCGGCTTGGCCACGTCGGCCGTCGAGCTGACGTGGCAGCTGACGAGGCTGCCCTCTGGCGCCCGGTGGCCGTCACCTCGGCACCTCCTCATCTCATCAGCGCCACCTCAGCCCCGTGGCACCTCGGCCATCACCCTCGCCCGTGGACACAGTCCATAGACCCGAGGCCCACCTGTCAGCCTCTTGTCCGAAAATCTGACCAGGGCTGACGTCAGCTAGCATCATAAATCTGGATTTTCAATAGAAAAATAAATCAGTCGAAAAGAAATTCAGTGCTGACGTCATTATTATCTTTTCCTTTAGAAAAATAATTCTATGAATTCTACAGAAAAGTACTAAAATTCAGAATAAAAATGAAATAAAATTAGCAATTTTACTACGATACGAATTCCAAATTAAAATTTCCAAATAATTGTAAATCATAATAAAAAAAAAGAATAAAAATTAGCAATTAGATTTGCGCATGAAATCTAACAAACAAAATTGAAATTCAAAAAAGAAAATTTGCAATTTGATTTCCATACAATTCCAAAGTAAAATCCTTAAATAACTAAAATTCATAATGAATTAAAAAAATAGTAATTTGGTTTCAATGCGAATTCCTAAGTAAAATCGTTAACTAAATATAATTCAGAATAAAAATTTAACAAATATTAGCAATTGGATTTTACCCAAATTAAAAACCACAATTTAATTTTAGATTAAAATATAATAAAATTAGCAAATTTATTTAGATATGAATTCCAAAGTAAAATCTCTAAATAACTATAATTCCAAATAAAAATTAAACAAAAAATGGTAATTGGATTTGTAAACAAATTTCAACAAAAACTAAAATTTGGAGTAAAAAATAAAATATTATCTACAATTTAATTTCCATTCAATTGCAAAGTAAAACTAAAAAACTAAAACTCAATATAAATTGACTAAAATTAGCTCTTTGATTTGTATACGAACTCCAACAAAATAATTAAAATTTTAAATAAAATGAAAGTTATGACAAGGATAGCACAAATAGTGTTGGGGAAGACCACAAAAGTGTGCAATGATGTTGATTTATCTAATAAGAAGACAGTAACCCACCGAGAAGTGATGAGCTGAGGTGATGGCAAGAGAGATAAGGACAATGGCATGCTACCTATCTTAGCCATTGGATATGGTCAATGTTGTGTTACTCGCCAAAATTGTTGAAGAGAAAAACCAAAGTCAAAGGAGCCATGGACCACGACGACGAGTGGTGTCGGTATTGTTGAAGAAGTTAATGTCTAAATAAGCTCGATAATAGGAAAGCTGTGGCAGAGAGGAGTTGAAACTTTGCATTGAAGATAAGCTATAACAATATGGGACCATCTAGTTACTAGGAGTATACCATCGCTAGTAAAGGGCACAACGTCATCTATGATGACAAGAAGATTCTCCATATCATTAGACAGTGACTAAAACAGACATACCGACATCAGTGAAGACACTAAATCAACACGGTTAGTGGGGAATCCATAGCGTTGAGGTGCCAATGTTGAAGAAGAGGAGCAATCAACAGTAGGTCGCCTATGGTGTATTGGTGTATCATGAGTAATATACTCTAATACCATGTAAAATAATATGATTGCATAACACATAATCATTGTATTGCTTTGAGATTAAATAGAGGTACATGTGCATTCATGCATTTTGAAAAAGAGTAACTAATGAAAGAAGAAGAATAGGGGCATACAACTATATGATCAATGCATGATAGAGATTGTTTACGTTTTTATGAATTTCAATCCATCAAACTCATACTTTAATTACATTCCTCAAGTTGTATTTTCCTTTAAGTTTCTATTTATTATCATTTCCAATGTTTATGATGTATTAAAATCCTAAATAGCCTACAAAATACGTAAATATGTATTCTTAAACGTCTAAGTTGTATCATTTAATTCTAAAAACTTTAAAATGAATTTAGCCGTACAAATGCGCGGACCACCCTACTATTTTTTTAATAATTACTATTTATTAAACTGATAAATTATAATAAAATATAAATCACAACTCAAAAGAATGTCCTTTCTTACTGCGCGGTGGCTTCGGTGCAGCGCAGGACGCCATGCCGTGAAGTCAACCTGGAGGACGCCGCGTGGTGGTGCCAGTTGCTGCTTGGTGTTTGGTTGCACCGCTCATCCGCACGACCTGAGAGCCCATGTGCGCCCCTTTGCCCCGAGGTGCTCCTCGCAGTGGCCATGCCCCTTTAGGGCAGTCTCAGTGCTCCACGTAGGATAGTGTCTATGGCATTAATTAGATTGCCATGTAGGAGTTTTAGATGATGTGGCGCTATATTAAATAAGAGAGAGAAGAAAAAGAGGAAGAAACTGGTTCTCATGCAAGACCTAGTTTCTATGAGAAAACCAATGCAATAGACACTACCAAATTTTGCATTGGAGAGATGGTGGTATCTTCATAATAGATGGAGAAAAATTATGATTGGTGGAGAGGAGAGAGAGATTTTGATGCTTAATTAATTGCTTAGGTTATAAATAGGCATGGTGCATTGGAGACAATAGTGTCTAAAGTAGTGTCTATATGACATGGCATAGATAGAAACTACTTAAGTGGTTTCTGCACTGGGACTGCCCTTACAAGTCTGCGAGTTTCTCCATCCTACTTGTGTGCTGGTTGATCTGATCCTTCAATGCCACTGTCTTGTTAGTACAGCCGAGTTTTGCTTCTTGAGTTCTTGTAATTTGGTTAGTTAACGTAGCATGTAGATAGATTAAGGCGGTTTTTGTATTTATAGCTTTTGGGCTTATGATTTTTAGCTGAAAATAAATAGTAGTAGCTAAAAGAAGTAGCTTTTAAAAAGAGGGACGAGCGGTGATAAAAGTGAGGGAGAGATACGTGCACATGATGGGAGCAAGAGGAATAGGGAGCGTGATACACCTGTGACCCCTGTCTTATCCTTAGAGTAAAACAGTAGTGAGAGAAGTAGAAAAGACACTTCAAGAAAACAGATGTTTGTATTGACTTTTAGCTTCCCAAACAGAAGCTAAACACCAAAGTGAATACCATGTGCGTGACACCTCGATTCACTCATGCATGTGACACCTTGGTTCAAGATGAGATTAATTCGGGTTGCTACATGTTTTCACATTAGCAATTGTTGTATGTATCCACATTAACATCACCATTGTGTGTATATATATGTATATACATATATGTATGTATGTATGTATGTATGTATGTATGTATGTATGTATGTATGTATGTATGTATGTATGTATGTATGTATGTATGTATGTATGTATGTATGTATGTATGTATGTATGTATGTATGTATGTATGTATGTATCCCTGTATACCAATAAATCCTAGCGTTGCTGCTCATCTTCCGCTGCACTACCCTCAGGAGGAGTGTCTCCACTCCGGGGATGGCCATCTCCTCGCCACCCCGCCGTGGACGGCACTATTGCGCCGTTGACTCCCACGCTGCCGACTCCCCGCACCGCGCCACCCGGCCATCGTGCCTCCCACGCTGCCTTGGCATGGACAACGCCACCGACCACCTTTCCCTCTCTCCTTCTTTCTCCCCTACACCACCCCGGTGCCACCTCCAGATCTGTTGTCGTCGGCGGCTTCCCTCATAGTCGGTAGCCTCCCCAGCGCCTCCTCCTCTTCTTCCACCTCAAAGCTACCACTCTTCTCCTCTAACCCGCACTCCCCATTTTCTTCTCTAGGCACGACCAGCCCTATCCACTGCCTTTGGCTGCTTGCCTCACCGCTGGCCACCTCCATAGCCGCTACCTCACCTACTCTACTCACTCCTCTCCCTACCTCTCTACCTCTCTCCCCATTCCCTCTACTTGCGTCGTCAACGTGATCTCTCAATGTTGGGGACTACTACCATTGACCTTTCTTCTCTGCCTTGAAGCTTCACCCCTGCCTTCACCGGCGTCGGCAGGCACGGGCTTGCCGACCCCCTTTCTCGATGGTGACCTTCAAGGAATTCTATTCCAGTTTGAATGTCCGACTCGCTCCTGTTCCAACTGCGGGGAGGGGAGGGGTGTCAGCTTACCATGCATGTGATGCCTCGAATCACTGCATGCATGTGACACCTTGCTTCAAGATGAGATTAATTCGGGTTGCTGCATATATTCACATTAGCAGCTACTATATATATTCACATTGGCGTCACCATTGTATATATATCTCTATATACCAACGAATCTATCAAGTTGGTCTAATACAGGGTGATCGACTTTCGAGAATGTTTCGTTCAACCTTATTTTAATCGTTTAACATTACAAGACTCTCACATCAAAAAGAAAAAACATTTACAAGAATTGAGAGAACACTGCGACAAGCTTACAACTAGGGGGCAAGGAATGGCACCCAACAAACAAAGCGCACACACCATCGCACGCTGCACTGAATGCACATGCTCTATACCGTTGGGCCGAGGCGGACCGGGCTAAAAGGGAGAAGTGGATCAGGCCAAAGCGGAAGGAAAATGGGCTAGAGTGGAAAAGGAAGGATGGGTTGGACCTTAGGGTTTTGGTCTGAGAAGGATTTTAAGTACTTTTAGCAATTTTCAATTTGAGAAAATGAGAAAAAGAAAATTAGGCCCTAAAAACAGCAAATAAATATAAAAATACAAAAAATTTCCTTGCATCGTAAGGAACTCAAATAAACTGGTCTTAGATTAAATTGAAATTTATTTTACTCAAATTAAATATTTTAATTTATGAAATTTCATATTACACATTAATTAATTTAAAAATGTTAAATTTTATTTTGAAAGCTTCAAAAAGACACTGAAAACCAAGATATTACAGCCTCTTCCTGGAAATTATTTAGGCCTAGTTCTTTTTCTCTCCCGGTGGATTCCCCCAAATCAGGTGTTGCAATTTTCGCCCTCCTAGAAAGAAGCCGCGCAACAGAGGTGCTCATCGCCTGCTCTGTGGAGTCGCTCATGGATTGAGTCTCATCTCCAGATCAACTCAGATTTGGATCTGGAATCAGCTCCATCTCACCCGGCGACTCCATTTTACTGGTTGGCGTCCTCCCCTGCTTCTCCAACAGTCGGCTCGCCATGTTGTCGTCCGCTGCCTTCTTCCTAGTGGTGGCTATGTATATTGTCGGTGCAGCAAGATCTAACGCCATCAAGCCCACCTTTGCATTGTGTCGGTTTCCCCTTTCGGTCCCGTTGTGGTGCTGGGTTTATCTTCAATTTGGCTAGCACGGCGGCCTCTCTCAGATGTTGTGTATCCCCTTCTCTTTTGCTGCAACACTCTAGATACACCCCATTAGGATCTCTACACCAGTTCCACTGCTAGGAACGTACCTTCAACCTCTGACGAAAGGAGGCCCCTCTACTCCGTCCGTCGACGATTTTTAAATGCTCACAGGCTCTTAGGGCGAGGAGTCTATGGTTCGGCGACCTGAGTTTCTTCTCCATCATTGGAGTCGCTGGCCGCTGTTCAAGGACGTAGATGCAAATAATTTCTTCTTTTCAGTCATTTGTTTTCAGATCTAGGGACTGCTCTATGATTTTTGTACTTGTCAAGGTCCCTTTTGTAAATCACTGGGTGGTTGTACTGAACTTTTATGGTGAGTTCTTTTGGGCTGATGGCTTATGGTTTAAATATTTAAATTCTGCCTGTTCGTGAAAGACAGTACACAGAGAGAAATAGTTGCATATGATTTTGGCCAGTACAGCTGAACTCAGCGTACTTTTTACTATAATTTTTCTATTGACTCTACCTTAAAAAAAGGCTTCGTTTAAAAGCTAGTTACTGTAAACAGTAAAAATATAAGTCAATTTTAAGTTAAAAAAACCATCCCTTAATATAATTCCAGAGAAATGGCCCTTTGGACTGTACTTGCCTCGAACACAAAGTAAGGTATTGCTGTAGTACTACTAGCTGTGGTTGAATGATTACAAATCAGATACCTCAACGTGTTTTAGGTCATGCCCTAAACGGCTTTTGTTTTCGGCTTTTGATTTTTTTTAGTTTTTTGATTTTTATTTTTTATTTCTTTATATTATCCGTGATAATATAATAAGTTTTTTTTTCTTATTTCTTATTTTTAATTAAGGGCCTGTTTGGTAGAGCTTCAGATTCTTATTTTTCAGCTTCTGCTCCAGATTCTGTAAGAATCCACTTCTCTGAGAATCTGGAGCTACCTCTGAAAAGCGTTTGGCTAGTGGGTTGGCTCCAGATTCACAAAAGAGGAGATTTGAGGGGGAAATAGACCATATTACCCCTAGTTGTAACCCTTTTATTTATCTATTGTTGAATTAGCAAAAGAAACACGCGCAGATCTCTTACTTGCATCATGCTCTTGAATAAGGACAACTAATTAACGAGGAACATAAGTAAGGATAATACCGATTTCTCCTGCTATTCTTATGTATTGTTGTATTCAAACAATTTGCCTTTTATTTTTCACTAGTAGTGTACCCGTGCTAACGTTACGGTAAAATACAAAACAAAATAAAATTTGTAAAAAAATAAAACGAACAATCAGATTCATTAATATTCACGTCTCATATATTGTATAACCAAATATTTTTGTCACATAATAAATGTCACATAACGACTGATCCTTTGAGGAGGCGACAACATCATTGGATTCACCCACCGACGACTTTCTCCATCCCCACATTGTTTAAACTTGAGGCTACAAAGAAAACAAACATTTTTGTCACATAAAGAAATATGAAACACAATAAGGAAATAGGTGTTTGTGGACTATTTACTTACCACATCACCATGTTAGGACGTCTTTATACACAATATTTTTGGCCAAAATTCTTGTCGTTTGTCTTGATACACCCCTTGATAGCGCGACATAAAGCTGTCCATGTGAGAAAACAGGCTCTGGAAGGTAGATGCCAACATTTGGGATGGGTTGGCCCTGTGCTTTGTTTATGGTCATTGCAAAACTCAGGCGGATCGGGAATTGTTTTCGCTTGAACTTGAAAGGAAGTGAGATATCGTCGGACGGAGCCATAGGGATTCTAGGAATGAACACCCTCTTGCCTGCATGGTGGCCACCAACTATATCAATTGCATTGTTTTGGAATGCTCTAACCATGAGTCTTGTTCCATTGCACAATCCGTGGTTAGGATCTAGATTGCGGAGAAGGATCATAGGGCAGTGGATTTTCACTTTGAGCTCATGTGGAGGCAGACCATTTGGAGTGATGGAAAAATCATAAACCGCTTCCAAGGCATGAAGTCGCGTATAATGCATTTTCCCCGTGATTCAAATTTATCTTATGATTCAAATTAGTTTATTTGTGATATGTTTTATATGATCTAAATTTTTATTGTCTTTCACAAGTTTCTATTATATCACTAATAGACAAGATTAACCTGCCATATTAGTGTGGTAACTAATAAAAGTGAAATAACGGTCCACTTTGCTACTTTGTGTATTCAACACAGATACAACAAAAAATTGCCAAAAAAAAGAGAAACACTCTCGGATGAGGCTACATATATGAGTAATTCATATTTTGGCCACCTATACATAGTTTCACAACAACTACATTTGAAGCAATCATCCAGAGATGTATACAAAAAAGCATCCTTGTTAACAAAAAAGAATTGTGTTCCTCCTAAGAGATATGTTGGTTCCTCCTAAGAGATATGTTGGTTCCTCCTAAGAGATATGTACCAACAATCAGTATTTAGAGTTGCCCCCCAACCAAAAAACGCAATTGCTCAAACAAAACAAATATTCTAGAGAAAAAGGTGCATGCCAACATAAGCAGATTATCCAAGCTGATCCAAGGAAAAACTTCATCCTAGATTGACAATTGATATACATGCCATTACCTCACAATTAATTGCAACCTCCCAAGTTCTCAGGCAAAGTTCTCCTACCCATCAAAGAAATCCACCCAGAGACTTAAGAAAGAAATTTCCAGGTTCATACAACCAGAATCGCATTAGTCCTACATTTCAAGCAAACTTTGGTGCGTATCATTATTTCTGACTGGTGACAATAATACTTCTTTGGAATAGTATATCCATTTGCAGTCAGCATGACAATTGACAAATAAACTAAATCATGGTGGTGGTTTTGCAATTACAACACGAAAATAAATAGCAACTGCATATGTGATGAAACTCAAAATTCAGCTGACTCTAGAAATATTTTTTGTGCATGTTAGTTTTCTTATTCTAGTTTTTTTTTTGAGAACCAGAGTTCTAATTCCAGTTGAGGTTTGGGTCTTCATACTACGTTATAACCTACAAGCGTGATGAAAGTCCATTATACAATTCTTACCTTGATATACTTGGCTTCTCCATCTCCACATGAGACATATAGCTTTCGACAAGGAACTTGAATCCAATTTCGAGCTCAAGCATCAAATGAACCATTGTCATACCGCTTTGATAATCTCGACCGCTTGCACCACGGCACAAAATCCTCATAGAGATCCACCGTGGCGACAACCGCAAACATCTCGCTCCGCGAGTACTGCATCACCAACCATTTCCATTTCAAAAACAATCACGAAAAAACAACGGGTCCAATCGGTCATACCCATCACGCGCCTCTCTCGTAGACCTTAGAGAGCACGCTCCTCTCCTCCGCCGCCGCACTCCGAGGAAGCACCTTGTCTGCGCGCGCCGATGCCGCCGACCCGGCCAACCGGTCGGCCCCACGCGCGCGGCGGCGGATCGGCACGCCGGCCGAGCGGCGCGCCGCGCCGCGAGCCGACCAGCGTGGCTACGCGCTGGCATTGGCGGCGCCTCCTCTGCCGCGCTCGCCCTCGCGCATCCTCGGGAGGGCTAGCCCTCCGCAAAGAACGACCTCGCGCTGCAACAAAGACGGGCGACCTCCGCAGCGTGATCCATTGCGGAAACCCTAGATCGGTCGCAGGAGGCGCGAGGCTAGGGTCGGTGGTGCCGCGGGAGAATGTTCTGGAGGATCGTCGGAGGAGGAGGGATTGGGGGCAGTGGCAGATCCAGGATTTTACCAAAGGGTATACCGTACCAAAATTTTCTTATGTAATTTGGTAAAACCATTTGCCGATTTGGTAAATAATTGTAAAATTTGCACCGTAATTCAGTATACAGGCACTAAATAATATGATAAGTCTTAAATTCAAGGATTAAATTGAAAACTTGCACAAATTATAATATAAATAGTTCAAACACCATACTAATAGTCTCAAATATACATAAAAGAGACTTACAATACTACTTATGTGACTTTTTTGATCTACGCTTTCTAAAGAACATGAAAGTCTCGATTAGCAGATACATACGCAAGTCGGGCAGACTATATTTAGGCAAATGCCACATGTACAGCATTTCTAAAAGTAACACTTTGATCTGATTCATCATTGAAAAAGGGCTAATCTTCTTCAAAAAAAAAAGGAGAGAAATAACATTGCTACTTGATAACAATTTCAAACTACGGTAGCAAGCTTATAATCAAATGGCGGAAATATAGCATAACAGTCTCTCTAAAAGAAGATATAGCTTAACATAAATTAAGAAGAAATCAATGTTAAGACAAGCAAGCATAGTACCTGGGCGGCGTACATTCGTTGAAACGGGCTCTTGTCTGCATTGAGCTGAGAAAAAAAATAAACGTCAGATTAGCCGCAAAGGAAACAACCAAAAACAAAAACAGCGCCGTGTCGAAGCATCAAAATACACCCGCAAGTTCAATGATCAAATAATCAAGTGCAATTGCATATTAACAGTAACTTAAATTGGCCACCGCAAATGTGCGTACGCGAGAGAGAATTCCCAATTATAAAGCGTCCCCCTGCTTAAATTCCCAACCCGGATTGCCTGCCAATCACGCCAATGCATACCAACACATCACGATTTCTAACGGAGAAGTATATAAACAGTAAACAATTACACGCGATAAACGCCCGACAGTCTCGATTCCCCAAAATTACAACGCCGACGGGAAACTCCCGCTAATTCCCAGGAAATCGCGAGCACGGAGCCCTAGCAAGTAGCAACGAGCCACCACCTCAGATCGGCACATCGGGAGAGGCACCAGCCAGATCCCCACGGAATCGGCAACCATGAACAGCCAAATCGACGGCGGGAGAGGACATAGGCCGCTTACGTCTTTAAACTGGAGAAGGCCGAGGTCGCCGAGGTAGGAGACGGCGAGGTGCGCGGACTCGGTGGGGATGATGACCTGCACGAGCTGCATCGCCTCCGACGGCATCAGATCCATCGGGGGGCAGCACCCGCCTCCGCCGCGCGCCATGGCGTACGGGCCCATCGGTCAGCGGTCAGCGGGGCAGAAGAGCCTAGCCTGGGATTCTTCGGATCGCAAGAAGAAGAGCCTAGATTTCGCGGGGGAGCTAGCAGCGGTAGCGCCGCCCAGGGGATCCGCCTCTGATTGGGGGAGGGAGAGACGTGGGGAGGTGGAGCTTTGCTTGCGGGGGAGAGACGTGGGGAGGCAGCGTCGGGGGAGTGTGCGTGGGCGCGAGGTGGGGTTCTGGGTTCAATAATGTGCATGATCCGGATGATTTTGGCATTAGGATCTTCAATGAGTAAGAGAAGAAGGTTTGAGGAGAGATCTAGGCCATTCATTTGTATGAAGTTGGATTACTTTGGTACACAAATCTGGGTGGACTTAGATTAGCATGACTGTAGGGGTGGTTGAGGGGGTGGATTTAGTAAAGAAAATTTTGGTGTATTATATAGGGGTAGAGATAGAGATACTATTACAAGTAACATAGCGAATTTCACCAACTTTCATCAATTGTGTTTGCAATATTGCTGGTTTTCAAGCATGCTGAAATGGAGGGAAAGACGGGAGTTTAAGCCTTCAGGGTGTCAACTGTTCCCTGCTCAAGTCTTTGATTGCATGAAAACATACTGGATTGCATGAAAACATCAGTGGGATTTGAATTTAGCCAAATCATCCAAAATTGAGATTCAGTGTCAACAAAAATTCGTGCATGCAGCATTGAATTTAGACAAACCACACAAACTGCAAAGACTTTAATCGAATTTTGTAACAATTAATTTCGTGACAGAAAACACAAATTTGCAATCAGTAGGAAAGATCTCACTGCAAACAATAATCTCAAGATTGAAGCATAACAGAAATCATGTTGAGAATAACACCATGTTTGTGATCTCATTGATTTACCGGTGAGAATGGTACAACTATCGAAACCATCAAACTGGGGATTGGATGACAGTTACCCTCCCAGAACAAAACAGTTCCCTTACAACTTTTATTTCAAGATACACTCGACCACAGTTCATAGCCTCTGGAGTTCAGGTTGTGATTAACAAATAACAGTTACCTTCCCAGAACGAAACAGCATAGACAAATTCCCTTACAGCTTTTATTAAAAGATACACTCGACCACAGTTCATAACCTCTCATATGAAAACCTAACCCTATACAAGATACTTGCACAAGCAAAATTGGCCTCAGTACTTGCTACAGATTCTGCAGAGACATTCTTTCATCCATGGCCTTGACCTTACCAACATCTTAACGTCACTGCTTTGCCTGCATCAGAATAATGTAAAGAAAATGTCAACTTCAAACCAAAAAAATTAGGTAATATATATCATCGGAGTCGTTAAAATTGGTTTCTCTTCATGATCTAATTATAGTTCTTGCTAAAATGTAACTTATAGTAACAAATTAAGCTCTATCTATTTCTGCACATCTATGTCATAGACCACACACTTCTAAACACAGATAACCAGACATGGAAGATTGCATATGGCAACCCTGCAGTCCAATTTACTAATCAGTAATCACTTTACATTTTCTCTGCTTTATGACCTTATGATTGTGCCAACTCGCTTGTTAACCCATTTAATTAAATTACTATACATTGCCTCGATCCGAATGTAGTGCTGGTGACATTCTACTTGGGAGTGGGGACATGTGCCAAGCAAAGCACCAATAATCCCCTTGGCAGCACACAGAAGTAACAGCAACAACTACTGCACACTGTCACAAGGATGATTAGCACAAAGTCTATTTTAACAAGGTCAACTTAGGCAGACTAACACTTTAATTTGATATCACAACAATGATGCACAACAATGATTCTTGCTATCACAACAATGATGTGATAAGAAAATACATAAGAATAACCAATTTTTGCTATCACAACAATGATACACAAGCACTATAGCAGGTTGCATTTCTTGCAACATCCTGACCTGACCTGTCTAGCCCCTTATATTTCTTTTAGGAGAGTCCAACCCACCCCTCATTTCAAGCTTATACAGGTAGCAATCCATCAGATACTACATTCAACAACAATGCATTCACAATAGCACCCATCTCAATCCCTTCCAATGCCAATGCAAAAGACTTTCCAACCCATTGCAACCTTGCAAGATCGACAAAATCTTCTAACCCTAACCATGGAACAAAAAGGGCTACCCGGTCCAATTCCTAACCCTAACCGCAAAATCAGAGACAGAAAACCACAAAATCACAGGGATAGAATGATGGGAAGTTGTGGTGGGAGCGCACGACGACAGCAGCGAAGTGGGCCCCGCGGAAGCTATGCTCGTCGGGGAGCACCTCCACCGTGTCGCTGGTGCGGAACCCCTCCGTCGGCTTCGGCGACAACAGCGCTGGTGGAGGGTGGCGGCGGAGTCGCGGCGACCGCAAGAGGGGAAGGGAGGTGGCGGCTGGCGCGAGAGGGAGGCGGCGGGGCTCGAGATGGGAAAGGGGGTAGGCGAGCGTCGCGAGAGGGGAGGGAGTAGGCGGCGCGAGAGAAGGGGGGAGGCGGCGGGGTGCAAGAGGGGAAGGGAGGCGGCGGCTGGCGCGAGAGGGAGGAGGCGGGGCGAGAGGGGAAGGGAGGAGGCGGCGGGGCGCGAGAGAAGGGGGGAGGCGGGCGGACGGCGCGAGAGGCGGGGGGAGGCGGGGCGTGAGAGGGGGAAGGAGGGAGGCGCCGGGGCGAAGGGGGGAAACGAGATTTGCGGTTTTTATATGGGTGGCATTTGCGGGTAAATACTATGAACTTCAATGGGTAGGTTGGATTTATGTTGGATAGCTCCTCACGAGAATCCACCTCAACCCAGCTTCTCCTGGTTAGTTCATTTTTGATCCTGCTCCACATAAGAAGCAGAATCAGCTAATTTTGAGAAGCGGGTTGTTTGGCACAGCTCCACAAGATTTAGTAGAGAAGCTGGGAGTAGGAGCTGTACCAAACAGGCCCTAAATGACTCAAAAAAAAGCTATCAACCGCTACAATGCACTTTTAATCAAAAGTCAACAGCTACAACTACAAACGTTCTTGCTTTCACATATAACCTTACGGGGAGAGCATCGAAGCACCTTCATAATTTAGAATTGATGTAGGTTTTTTTTACCATTACAAGGAAGACTACATGTGCATACATAACACTCTATACGTTCACACGTAAGTGAGCCTTCTTAGCATACATCTAGATGGATAGAAACAAAGATAAATTTACAATCTCATAAAAATTCATACTTCTGTGATCGTTTTGGCTTCAGCTTTTAGCTTCCGGCTTATTTTTTACTATTCATAAATTTCGTCTTTTTCTGAACTTTTGGCTTTTTGTTGAGTTTTTGCCGGTTCTTTTTTCCCGTATTTGTTTGTATTATACGTAATGGGCTAACATATATTTTATATTTTTTTAATTTATTTAAAATTTAATTATGCTAAATAAGCCTCTGTCAGCTACAGTATTTTTTCATCCAGCTACAGTGCTTTTCAGCCATAAGATACTAAAAAAAGCCAAATAATCATCACCTAAAATATATCAAACATCATAATTTAAAATCTAATAGATAGAGTCAGTTATAAATCTACAACTATCTAAATGTGGTTCCCAAAAGAGAGGTAGTTGTTGTAAGGGCATGTTCTTTTCGGCTGCGGCTTATGGCTTTTGGCTGAAATTTTTGAATTTTAGTTGTTTACGGTATAGATTACGGAGAGACAGATACTCACTTGCGATTTTGGTTGGTACAGATGTTGGGCTTTTAACGTGTAGATCGTTTAATTTGTAGACCTCGTCTTGAGAAAATACTCCGTTTGAAAGTTAGATACTGTAACAAAAGTCAAAAGTCGAAGAGGCCCTAAATCCCACAATAAAGCTTTACCGCATCTCTTTGGAAACATCTCAATGTGTGTTTCAATTTAAAGTACAGCTGAACTCAGCACACTTTTTACTATAATTTTTCTATTAACTCTACCTTAAAAAAAGGCTTTATTTAAAAGGTAATTACTGTAGACAGTAAAAGTATAAGTCAATTTTAAGTTCAAAAGAACCATCCCTTAATATAATTCCAGAGAAATGGCCCTTTGGACTGTACTTGCCTCGAACACAAAGTAAGGTATTGCTGTAGTACTACTAGCTGTGGTTGAATGATTACAAATCAGATACCACAACGTGTTTTAGGTCATGCCCTAAACGGCTTTTGCTTTCGGCTTTTGACTTTTTTAGTTTTTTAGTTTTTAGTTTTTTTATTTTTTTATATTGTCCGTGATGATATAATAAGCTTTTTCTTATTTCTTATTTTTAACTAAATGACTTAAAAAAAGCTATCAACCGCTACAATGCACTTTTAATCAAAAGTCAACAGCTACAGTTACAAACGTTCTTGCTTTCGCATATAATCTTACGGGGAGAGCATTGAAGCACCTTCATAATTTAGAACTGATGTAGGTTTTTTTTACCATTACAAGGAAGACTACATGTGCATACACAACACTCCATCCGGCTGTGATCGTTTTGGCTTCAGCTTTTAGCTTCCGACTTATTTTTCACTATTCATAAATTTCGTCTTTTTCTGAACTTTTGGCTTTTTATTGAGTTTTTTTTGCCGGTTCTTTTTTCCCGTATTTGTTTGTATTATACGTAATGGGCTAATATATTTTTATATATTTTTATTTTTTTAAAATTTAATTATGCTAAATAAGCCTCTGTCAGTTACAGTGTTTTTTTCATCCAGTTACAGTGCTTTTCAGCCATAAGATACTAAAAAAAGCCCAAATGATCATCACCTAAAATATATCAAACATCAGAATTTAAAATCTAATAGATAGAGTCAGTTATAAATCTACAACTTCACCGCCTTATCTAAACGTGGTTCCCAAAAGAGAGGTAGTTGTTGTAAATCCCACAATAAATCTAATAGGTATTTTTTTTATTTCGCTAGCAGTGGCATTACTCGTAAGTCGTACCCGAATCATATTGGACGCTCCGAAAATTGCACTGCCAAGGGTTTTGGCACAACAAGACCCACGACGCCGTACGAATCCAGGCACCGTTCGGCCAAACCCAAACGGTAGACACGCGTCGCTCTCGGTTCGACGACCGTACGTGACGTGACCATTGCTCAGCATCACGGGCTCACGGCCCCTGGGTTAAGACTTGAATGAGGCTTCCCTATTCTCCTCCCCCTATTTCCTTCCCTATTTCCTCAATCTAAACCACTCACATCTTATCTAATAGTTAGTTTTTTTTTATATTTTCACCATTTGCCCATCCATCATAAATAATAAAAATATAAAAAAAAAATTTATTTTTTTATTATAATTTTTTTACAGAAATTATAATTTTACTTTTTTCTGTAAAAAAATTATAATAAAAAAAATAAATTTTATTTTTTTCCTGTATTTTTTATTATTTATGATGGATGTGCAAATGGTGAAAATATCAAAAAAAAAAAACTAGCCATTGGATGAAATGTGAGTTGTTTAGATTGAGAGAATAGGGAGGGGAATAGGTAAGCCTCATTCCTGGGTTAAAAAGAAAGAGCTTGGAAAGGAATTTTTTTTGCTCTTTTGATCTGGTGGCCTTTTTTCTGGAGATATAACATTCGGGTAGTTTATTTTATGCGTTTAGCCTTCTCCCGAGTTTTGTAGCCGACGCATGACAGTTCCGCGGTCAGGGACACAGAGCGGCAGACTGGGCCTTAGGGCATATACAATACAAGATGTTTATATATGAATATTTAAAGAGAGAGAATATAGCCACATCATTAAGCACCCATACAAAAGTTATTTCCTCCAATGCAAGCATCTCTTCTATGGGTGCTTAGATGCTATATTATCTATTAATAGATATAGTTATGCACATAAACACCTACTAAGCACTGATGCTTATTTAAGTATGGATGCTTCAAAATAAGCACCTTATTTATCCTATGTGGCAAGAAAAATTAATTTTTCATTACTAAGCATCTCTCTAAGCGTCTGCATTGGACATGCTCTTATATCCCTATTTTAATCCTTTAACATCCTCTTCAAAAGAAAAAAAAACATTTACGAGACACACCGAACAAACAAAGCGCACACCATCGCACGCTGCGCTGCATGCGCATGCTCTACACAGGCCAGCCAGTACTGCCACGCTTTCTTGCCAACCAGCTCGCTGTCGCGCTGGCTCATCGTGCATGTCACGCCGAGCCTGCAGAATGAAGCTCGACGAGCGAAGCGTAGGCCCCGCCCTTCATGGCCACCAGCGCGTCGTGCCTGCCCCTCTCCACGACCGCGCCGTCCTTCACGACCGCGATGACGTCGGCGCCCCTGATCGTCGACAGCCGGTGCGCCACCACGACGGTGGTCTTGCCGACCATCACGCGGTCCAGGGTGGCCTGCACGACGCGCTCCGACTGAGCGTCCAGCGCGCTCGTCGCCTCGTCGAGCAGCAGTATCCTCGGGTCCTTGAGCACGGCCCTCGCGATGGCCAGCCGCTGCTTCTGCCCGCCCGAGAGCTGCACCCCCCTCTCGCCGATCGCCGTGTCGTACCTGAAACAAAACGAAATTTTGTCAAAATTCGAATTTGATTTGAATTGCCCATGGTTTGAGCTCCATCACCTCCACAGCCCTAATCCTCACCAATCTCAAAGCAAACCTCCCCACTAATCCCTGTCATCACGGCGTCATAACGGAGGAAACGGGATTTTTTCGTGCGTGTCCGGCAAAAGGCGTCGCCGCCTCCGATTTTTCCACCGCCGCCGGCCCCCTCGCGCCTTCTCGCGCCTGCGCGCCGCTGCCAGCTCCTGCCCACCTGCCAGTCGCCGTACCATGCCATAAATGCGCCCTGACACCGCCCTGGCACGGCCACAGTGCGTGGCAGCGCCGCCGCCGTCCGCACCCCCTCACCTCTGCTCCTTCGCGCGCTTTCCCCTCACGGCCAACAGCAGCCCCTTCTGACACTTTTGACCGCCGCCCTGTACCGCTCTAGCCAGCTGCACCCACCCGGAAGCCCTCGAGCAACCCCGGCCATTCCCGAAACCGCCGTCGCCAAATATCTTCCTCCCCTCTCTGGTGTAACCGACCTTCCCGCCTATTTAAACCGTTCAAAGGCCTCCATTTGTGACCATCGGTCTCCCTTGAAGCTCACCAAACACTTCCGAGCACCCCCCTCTACCCCATTGTAGGTAATCGAAAAAAATCCCCAAACCCATGCCCTAATGCAATGTCCCATCCCCGGCTGTCCATTCTCCAATTCCTTTTGCCAATAGCCTCCTCATAGCCCTAGAAGCAATCCCCAAGCCGTGCCCTAGCTCCTTGACCCCTCTTCTTCCCCGGCACCGTGAGCCACCCCACTGCCAAAAACCACCACCGTGCCCGGACCAACTCAAGCCGTTTGAGCTTCGGCCAACCTTCCCACAAGCTTGCCCAAACCCTGAAGATGCCCTAGACCGGCCCAATTGTTTAGGAACCCTCCCAAGCACTTGCAATTCCAAAAATGGCCATAGTATAAATGACCTCGCCGCCGACGATTGCCGCCTCCGCCGTCCCTCCAACCAACCAAAATGGAACCCCCATAGCACCCTCAACCTGTCCATGCCCTCCATGACCGTCGCAAAACTTCCTAGCGCCGCCGCCACCCTCCTCTGTCCCTCGCGCACGGTAAGGAAGAAGAACAGTGCGCGCGCGCACTGTTCCTCCGACCCGCCGTCCCGACTCGGTTGAGTCGAGCCCCGTCGCCGCGCCCGACGCGCCCGACCCGAGCCGCCTCGATGCGTCCCGGCCAGACCCGCTCGCCCGCACCCGTTGCGTCGGACTCAAGCCCGATCAGCGTGGTTCGGCCGAACTAGCTCGCCCGAGCCTGAGGAATAGTGCCGAGCCCGAGGAACTGTGTTGGACCCAAACCCAAAAATGCATATTTATACTCCCCGGATTCGTTTCGAGCCCGCCAACCCAAATCCAAGGCCCATTTCCTCATACAGCCCTCCTATAAGCCTAAAATCCCAATTTAATGGAGTTTTTCGGATTTTCTTTATTCCTCGCTCCTTCCTTCGGGCATGGAATTAATTTATTTTATTTGCTTTACGTTAGCTCCCAGAGTCGAGTTTGCTCAGGAGCCAGAAGTAGAAGCGCAAGCCCAAGCTCAGCCTACTGAAGAATACGAATTAATTGAAATCACAGATCCGCAAGGCAAGTCGCACATATTTTTGAACATGTTGATCCTACATTTCCTAAGTTGCTTATTTACATGTACTTTCATTATGTTATTTTCATTCTGTTATTTTATGTACAACAAATGCTTAGAATGACATGATATTAGCTATGTCCTACCACCCCAAAAGCCCAGTTTAACTTGAAGGCTATATTCACCTTGACAACCCTAGTCACATAAAATATAAGATTATTAATAACATGGTAGTTTAGGATCACATTGAATCTCTATACTGTTAAGGTTTGGTATTGGTCTAGAGTTTTGGAAAGTTGGAAATAGAATAAATGAGGATCGCAGAGATGGATCTGAAGTCTTTATCCTAGGGTGGAGGCTGGTTGTGGATTGGTGGCAGTACAGGGAGTACTGAATACGGGTTTGTGCGTGGATGATGCCTCAGTTAAAATGTAAGGACTAGACCCTTATGCTGAGTAACGGACATAGTAATCGCCCAACCACAAGCATTGACTTGGGTCAACCATGACTTGGTCAAACCTGGCTTAGTAACTACTCAACTTCAATTGAACCTCTGCAACTGGAAAGGGGGAGACAGAGGGTGAGTTGTATGGGAGGTGGTTAACCATACAACTGTAGGACTGCGATGAGTCGGACGAGATCTGTGGGGTCATTCGAGCTTATTGAGATTAACACCTACTGGGCGGAGTCTACACAAAGAATTGAGCAGTGAACGTCCTTGTTGTCTTAACTCTTTAGCGGGAGTTAAGGGATCTTGTGGGTAAAGCAGGGCAGCTTTGCAAAGTCATGACAAATGGTATTCGAATACGCCGTGCTTCCGGTAAACGAAGCTGTGTTTAATGGGTGAATCCAGTATCGAGGCATAAGTAGATTTGATAATGATTTGGAAATGTTGAGTGTTGATAATCAAGTTTGAAAACCCCATTTACTCTAATGAAGTGTATTTTCAAAGGTTTTCAAATGGTTCAAACTAAAACTGCATCCACATAAAATAATAGACTTTATTCCCCTTTCACTGGATATTCCATGCATGTAGTTATTGTTGGATTCCGTGTGACTTGCTGAGTACGGTAGTTGTACTCATACTTGCTAAAAACATAAACAGAAACAACAAATGTTGAAGAGGCAAGAGAAGACGAAGAGGTGATTTTGTACGAGGTCGATGAAGCGTGGAATTAGGATCGTTCTTCGCTCAAGTGTGCCTGTGGTTTCTTTGGTGTAATGTAACTAAGGGCAGTTGACCCTACTGTGATACTTGGCTTTCGCCTTTATATTGTAATAAAGCTCGCTTTTTCTCTAAAGCTTGTGTTGGCAATGTTATACACTCGATGGATATACTCGCAGTTGAACAGTCCTGGGCAGCTGCGAGGGTTTCACAAACTCCAAGAAATGGGGGTGTTACAGAGTGGTATCAGAGCCCGCTTGCTTGACCGTAGGATGACCCTAAGTGCATTAAGAATATTTGATACAACTATTTTACTTATAAAAATGAGTTACATAAAATACCAATATTACTCCTGTATAATTTCTTTCCTGTCTACCTTGTCTATTAGTCTTATTTTAAAAGCTAAATGTTGTTTTCTAAGACTATTTATATTTACTCTTGTCTAAATTCAAATTGGCGATGTGAGTAGAGGGTAGAAAAACAAAAGTATAGTGTGCATTAGTATAGTTGAGCCCTTTTGGTAATAGTATCTTTTTGCTGTGTAAAACAAGTTGAGGTATGTACCTTGTATGAATGGTGTGACCAACCTGTATAATGAATGAATAAAGACTATTTTGCCTAATTGATATTTTGTTTGCTAATAATATCCTTAGCTTACCCCTTCAATTGTCAATCTTTCTATTTCACTCTCGAGTTCTCATCTATTTCACTCTGATCTTACCTTAACTCTGAATTCTTACTTTCCTGTCTGACCTTCTTAAAAACTCGCTGCAGATCTGAACTCTCGATTCCATCAAGCAATTCAGGATGGCTGGAACAGGAGAAGGATCTCAACAATCAGGCAGTCCCCGCCGAAGTGATGCACCACAGCCCAGCCTAGCAGACATCCTAGCAAAAATGGAAGAAAATAGACATCAAGCCGAGTTGAACCAGTCACGTACGATGGAACGACATATGAAGCTATTGGAGCAAATTGCAATGAGAACTGGAGGAATTAACCCACCAGCACCTACTATTCATACCAAGTGGCCAGACTTCCAGAAAACTCGACCCCCGGTCTTCTCTGCTTCCCCTGATCCCATGGTAGCAGAGGATTGGTTCTGGGATGTCGAAAGAAAGTTGAACACTATCCAATGCAATGAAAAGGAAAAAGTACTATTTGCTTCTCATCAGTTACAAGGCCCAGCAGCAGCCTGGTGGATGAGCTACCAAACCATGTTAGGAGATCGAGAAATAACTTGGAAAGAATTCGAGGATTCTTTCCGTCAGACTCATATACCCACAGGTGTGATGGAAGCTAAGCGCCGAGAGTTTCTCGTGCTAAAACAAGGAACCCACACGATCACGGAGTACCTCCATCAGTTCAATACATTAGCACGTTATGCTCCTGATGACGTGAAAACTGAGGAAAAGAAGATGGAGCGATTCAAGGAAGGATTACAGATAGCATTGAAGCACCACATTTCAGCCATGGATTTTAAAGACCTACCTTCAATGGTAAACAAGCTTATTATGTCAGAAGCAACCCAGAAGGAATTGGAAGAAACACAGAAAAGGAAAATAGTGCCTGTGTCATCATCTCCGGAGATACCTAGGAAGAGAATGTTCATAGCCCCGCAGTTCAAGGGACAGCGAGGGAAGAAGTTCATTTTCAAGCCAAAGCCACAATTCAAGATTGGTCAAGGTTCCGCCACGTCCCAACAAACAAGTACCCTGAAATGCTTTACTTGTGGAGGAAACCACTTGCAAAAGCAGTGTCCACAGCAATATGTAGTCTGTTTCCACTGTGGCCAAGCCGGCCACTACAAGAACCAATGCCCACGAGGTGGACTACCCTCAGATGTAGCCAAAGCCCAAGTCCGGGCATTGACATCTACACCTCGTCAGTTTATCGCAGTGCTGAAGCAAGAAGAAGGACAAAATCATCAGTTTGTAGTCAAGCCAGCAGGGACACAAACTACGGCTGCAACGCCAACCGCAGATAAAGGAAAGGGAGTCCTGAAGCCAGTACAAGGAAGGATCAATCACATCTCCGCAGAAGAGGCAGCAGGAGCCAACGACGTCATCGTTGATACATATCTTGTTAATTCAAAGCCCTCTTTGGTTTTGTTTGATCCCGGAGCTACACATTCGTTTATTTCTTTGGCTTTTGATGTGAAAAATCAATTGCCACTCTCAACTTTGCAAAAGTCCTTTTCCTTTCAAACTACTGGGAATAATGTAGAAGCTCGCTTTGGGTGCAAAGACCTGGATCTAGATATCCAAGGAGTTAGGTTCAAGGCTGACTTGTTAGTGTTAGAAATGAAAGGACTGGACGTTATATTGGGAATGAACTGGTTGACCAAACATAAAGCTAATGTATGTTGTGAGAGCAAGTTAGTTACCCTGGTAAATTCAGAAGGACAGAAAAGTAGCTTTAAAAACAGATTCAGCATTGGTGGAGAAAATGAAAGCAAGCACTCACAGTATAATGGTAGAAGAAGGAGTTGCGCAAGTTCCTATAGTTCAGGAGTATCCGGATGTTTTTCCAAAAGAATTACCCGGAAAACCGCCTGATAGACCTATTGAACTTGCCATCGAGTTAGTACCAGGAACCAAGCCGATTACGAAGCGTCAATACCGGATGTCAGCGCAAGAACTGAAGGAACTTAAGAAGCAAATGGATGAGCTGCTAAAAAAGGAATTCATACAACCTAGTGTATCCCCTTGGTCAGCCCCAGTGCTGTTCGCCAAGAAGAAGGATGGTAGTCAAAGGATGTGCATAGACTATCGAGGATTGAATGCAGTAACGATCAAGAATAAATATCCTCTACCAAGGATAGATGATTTATTTGATCAGCTTAAAGGAGCTAAGGTATTCTCGAAGATTGACTTGAGATCAGGATATCATCAGCTCAAGATTCGAGAACAGGATCGTGAGAAGACAACTTTTACTACGAGATACGGATTATTTGAATTTACAGTTGTCCCATTCGGATTGACAAATGCTCCTGCGTATTTTATGAACTTGATGAATATGGTATATATGGAGCAGTTAGATCACTTTGTGATAGTGTTTATTGACGACATACTGATATACTCCAAGACAGAAGAGGAGCATCGTCAACATCTTCACATTGCTTTGAGTAAACTAAGAGAGCATCAGTTGTATGCAAAGTTTTCTAAGTGTGAGTTTTGGTTAAAAGAAGTAGCATTCCTCGGACATATAATCACAGATGAAGGAGTGAAGGTGGATCCTGAGAAAGTGAAAGCAGTAATGGAGTGGAAGCAGCCAACCACAGTGACAGAAGTCCGAAGCTTTCTTTGTTTGGCTGGATATTATCGTCGTTTTATTGAGGGATTCTCAAAAATAACCAAACCCCTCACTCAGCTCCTTAAGAAGGATAATCCGTTTATATGGACGGATAAATGCGAAGAAAGTTTTCAAGAGTTGAAATCAAAACTAACTTCAGCCCCAGTGCTCATACTCCCTAATCCCGAGAAAGATTTTCAAATCTATTGTGATGCCTCAAAACAAGGATTAGGTTGTGTATTAATGCAGGAAGGAAAAGTAGTAGCATATGCCTCAAGACAGTTGCGATCACATGAGACCAACTATCCGACGCATGATTTGGAGTTAGCAGCAGTAGTACATGCGTTGAAAATCTGGAGGCATTATTTGTTGGGGAACCGTTGCGAAGTCTTTTCTGATCATAAGAGCCTGAAGTATATATTCACTCAACCAGATCTAAATCTTCGACAACGAAGATGGTTGGAATTAATTAAAGATTATGATCTGGATCTGTTGTACCATCCTGGTAAAGCAAACGTCGTTGCAGATGCACTAAGTCGGAAGAAGTATCATAATATAGCCTCAATTATGGAATGCTCTACTCCATTGTGTGAGGAAATGCAACGATTGAACCTGAATGTTGTTGAACAAGGCCATATTGCAGCATTAGAAATCCAGTCAACTCTAACGGATCAGATCAAAACAGCACAAGAGAAGGATGAAGAGATACAACAACTTATCAAGAAAAGTCAAGAGGAAAGTTCAACTGAGTTCACTCTAGATGAACGCGTGATTTTAAGGTTTAGAGATCGCTATTGCGTACCTGGCGATAAAGAGTTGAAGGACTTGATATTGCGAGAGGCTCACTCGTCGCAACTTTCTATTCATCCAGGAGGCACCAAAATGTTCCAAGATTTAAAGAAGAGATATTGGTGGAGTAAGATGAAGAGAGAGATAGCAGAGTATATCGCCCGTTGTGATACATGTCAGAAAGTGAAGATAGATCATCGAAAAACCTCCGGATTATTAAACCCTTTGCCAATCCTGGAGTGGAAATGGGATGATATTGGTATGGATTTCATTACAGGATTTCCTAAAACCCGAGACGGTTACGATGCTATTTGGGTAATCGTAGACCGACTGACAAAAGTAGCACATTTCATACCAATTAAGCAGACTTATGGAAAGAATAAATTAGCGGAGCTATACTTAACAAAAATAGTGGTGTTACATGGAGTGCCAAAAAGGATAGTATCTGACAGAGGAGCGCAATTCACATCTGAATTTTGGGAGAAATTACAAGAAGCTATGGGAACAGATTTAGCATTCAATATAGCGTACCATCCGCAGACTGGAGGACAAACAGAACGAGTAAACCAGATTCTAGAAGATATGTTACGAGCCTGTGCACTAGTTTATGGAGCAGCATGGGATATGTGTTTACCGTTTGCAGAGTTTTCTTATAATAACATTTATCAGTCTAGTATTAAGATGGCACCATTTGAGGCACTATATGGTAGAGAATGCAGAACCCCACTGAATTGGACTGAAACTGGAGAACGACAGTTCTTAGGACCCCAAATTGTACAAGATGCAGAAGCTCATGTCAAAATTGTTCGAGATAAAATGAGGATAGCTCAAAATCGACAGAAGAGTTATGCCGATAATCGTCGAAAAGACTTAAGCTTTAAAATCGGAGACTTGGTGTATCTTAAAGTTACACCATTCAAATCAATAAAAAGATTTCAAGTTAAGGGAAAGCTAGCCCCAAGGTATATTGGTCCGTTCGAGATTATCGAGAGAATCGAAGAAGTAGCATACAGACTACAGTTAACGCCAAACTTGGCAAGAGTACATAATGTATTTCATGTATCTCAGTTACGGAAATGTCTTCGTCACTTTACAGAGCAAATACCAGTCGATGATATAGACCTACGAGATGACCTATCATATGAAGAAGAACCATTTCAAATACTGGAAACTGCAGAAAGGCAGTTGAGGAACAAGAACATCAGATTACATAAAATACAGTGGAGAAACCATACCCCAGATGATGCAACATGGGAGAAGGAGTCAGATTTACAGCGAGAATTTCCCAACCTACTCCTTGTCCCGAGTTGATCTCGAGGACGAGATCCTTTTTAAGGAGGGTAGGTTGAAACAAAACGAAATTTTGTCAAAATTCCAATTTGATTTGAATTGCCCTTGGTTTGAGCTCCATCTCCTCCACAGCCCTAATCCTCACCAATCTCAAAGCAAACCTCCCCACTAATCCCTGTCATCACGGCGTCATAACGGAGGAAACGGGATTTTTTCGCGTGGCACTATTCATGTCCGGCAAAAGGCGTCGCCGCCTCCGATTTTTCCACCGCCGCCGGCCCCCTCGCGCCTTCTCACGCCTACGCGCCGCTGCCAGCTCCTGCCCACCTGCCAGTCGCCGTACCATGCCATAAATGCGACCTGACACCGCCCTGGCACGGCCACAGTGTGTGGCAGCGCCACCGCCGTCCTCACCCCCTCACCTCTGCTCCTTCGCGCGCTTTCCCCTCACGACGACAGCAGCCCCTTCTGACACTTTTGACCGCCGCCCTGTACCACCCTAGCCAGCTGCACCCACCCGGAAGCCCTCGAGCAACCCCGGCCATTCCCGAAACCGCCGTCGCCAAATATCTTCCTCCCCTCTCTGGTGTAACCGACCTTCCCACCTATTTAAACCGTTCCAAGGCCTCCGTTTGTGACCATCGGTCTCCCTTGAAGCTCACCAAACACTTCCGAGCACCCCCCTCTCCCCCATTGTAGGTAATCGAAGAAAATCCCCAAACCCATGCCCTAATGCAATGTCCCATCCCCAGCTGTCCATTCTCCAATTCCTTTCACCCATAGCCTCCTCATAGCCCTAGAAGCAATCCCCAAGCCGTGCCCTAGCTCCTTGACCCCTCTTCTTCCCCGGCACCGTGAGCCACCCCACTGCCAAAAACCACCACCGTGGCCGGACCAACTCAAGCCGTTTGAGCTTCGGCCAACCTTCCCACAAGCTTGCCCACACCCTGAAGATGCCTTAGCACCGGCCCAATTGTTTAGGAACCCTCCCAAGCACTTGCAATTCCAAAAATGGCCGTAGTATAAATGACCTCGCCGCCGACGATTGCCGCCTCCGCCGTCCCTCCAACCAACCAAAATGGAACTCCCATAGCACCCTCAACCTGTCCATGCCCTCCATGACCGTCGCAAAACTTCCTAGCGCCGCCGCCACCCTCCTCTGTCCCTCGCGCACGGTAAGGAAGAAGAAACGAGGCTTGCGCGCGCTGTTCCTCCTCCGCCGTCCCGACTCGGTTGAGTCGAGCCCCGTCGCCGCGCCCGACGCGCCCGACCCGAGCCGCCTCGATGCGTCCGGCGGACCGCTTCGCCGCACCGTTGCGTCGGACTCAAGCCCGATCAGCGTGGTTCGGCCGAACTAGCTCGCCCGAGCCTGAGGAATAGTGCCGAGCCCGAGGAACTGTGTTGGACCCAAACCCAAAAATGCATATTTATACTCCCCGGATTCGTTTCGAGCCCGCCAACCCAAATCCAAGGCCCATTTCCTCATACAGCCCTCCTATAAGCCTAAAATCCCAATTTAATGGAGTTTTTCAGATTTTCTTTATTCCTCGCTCCTTCCTTCGGGCATGGAATTAATTTATTTTATTTGCTTTACGTTAGCTCCCGGAGTCGAGTTTGCTCAGGAGCCAGAAGGAGAAGAGCAAGCCCAAGCTCAGCCTACTGAAGAATACGAATTAATTGAAATCACAGATCCGCAAGGCAAGTCGCACATATTTTTGAACATGTTGATCCTACATTTCCTAAGTTGCTTATTTACGGGTGTGTTTGGTTGCTGGGATGGGGTGGGATGGAATGGGATGGTTCCTTTGACCAAGCCTATCCATGTGTTTGGTTGGAGGGATGGGGTGGGATGGAATGGTCCAAAGTGGGATGAGCCTATGCAAATTTAGAGAATATTCTTCTTAGATGCTGGACCATGTGGTTCCACTTTTTTTGTGGAACCATCTCATCCCATTCTCATCCCATCCCATCCCATTCCCATCCCATCCCATCCCACTCTATCCCAGCAACCAAACACACCCTACATGTACTTTCATTATGTTATTTTCATTCTGTTATTTTATGTACAACAAATGCTTAGAATGACATGATATTAGCTATGTTCTACCACCCCAAAAGCCCAGTTTAACTTGAAGGCTATATTTACCTTGACAAACCTAGTCACATAAAATATAAGATTATTAATAACATGGTAGTTTAGGATCACATTGAATCTCTATACTGTTAAGGTTTGGTATTGGTCTAGAGTTTTGGAAAGTTGGAAATAGAATAAATGAGGATCGCAGAGATGGATCCGAAGTCTTTATCCTAGGGTGGAGGCTGGTTGTGGATTGGTGGCAGTACAGGGAGTACTGAATACGGGTTTGTGCGTGGATGATGCCTCAGTTAAAATGTAAGGACTAGACCCTTATGCTGAGTAACAGACATAGTAATCGCCCAACCACAAGCGTTGACTTGGGTCAACCTTGACTTGGTCAAACCTGGCTTAGTAACTGCTCAACTTCAATTGAACCTCTGCAACTGGAAAGGGGGAGACAGAGGGTGAGTCGTATGGGAGGTGGTTAACCGTACAACTGTAGGACTGCGATGAGTCGGACGAGATCTGTGGGGTCATCCGAGCTTATTGAGATTAACACCTACTGGGCGGAGCTACACAAAGAATTGAGCAGTGAACGTCCTTGTTGTCTTAACTCTTTAGCGGGAGTTAAGGGATCTTGTGGGTAAAGCAGGCAGCTTTGCAAAGTCATGACAAATGGTATTCGAATCGCGTGCTTCCGTAAACGGTTGTGTTTAATGGGTGAATCGATGTCGAGGCATAAGTAGATTTGATAATGATTTGGAAATGTTGAGTGTTGATAATCAAGTTTGAAAACCCCATTTACTCTAATGAAGTGTATTTTCAAAGGTTTTCAAATGGTTCAAACTAAAACTGCATCCACATAAAATAATAGACTTTATTCCCCTTTCACTGGATATTCCATGCATGTAGTTATTGTTGGATTCCGTGTGACTTGCTGAGTACGGTAGTTGTACTCATACTTGCTAAAAACATAAACAGAAACAACAAATGTTGAAGAGGCAGGTGAAGACGAAGAGGTGATTTTGTACGAGGTCGATGAAGCGTGGAATTAGGATCGTTCTTCGCTCAAGTGTGCATGTGGTTTCTTTTGTGTAATGTAACTAAGGGCAGTTGACCCTACTGTGATACTTGGCTTTCGCCTTTATATTGTAATAAAGCTCGCTTTTGCTCTAAAGCTTGTGTTGGCAATGTTATACACTCGATGGATATACTCGCAATTGAACGATTACGGCGATTGCGAGGTTTCTAATACTCCGAAATGGGGTGTTCTGAGTACCCATCGGGCAGGCCCGAGATGAAATCGTGCGCGTTCGCGCGCCTTGGCGGCGCCACGAGCTCCTCCTCGGCGACGACGTCCCGTGCTTGCCGTGAGGCAATGTTGGCACGGATGGTGCCGTTGAACAAAGACGGGCTCTTGGTCCACAAGCCCCATCGACCCCTCGGCCATTTGACATTCAAGCTCTTGAAGTCCACCCCATCCAACAAGACGGTGCCCGAATCGGGATCGTAGAATCGCTCTAGCAGAGTGATCACCGTCGACTTGCCACTGCCGCTCTGTCTGACAAGCGCAACAGTCTGCACAAACACAGAAATTGCTGTAAGCCACACTGAACATTAGCTAGTTAATTATTTACTGCTTCAGAGCAAGGATGGATGAATTAATTGTGCTAAGTGCCGCTAACCTTGCCGGAGGGGATGTGCAAGGAAAAATCACTGAAGATTTGCACGTCCGGGCGGGATGGGTAGCTGAAGCTGACGTGTCGGAAATCGATGGCGCCGTCGACCTCATCCAATGCTAAGCATTCATCGCTGCCCGAGTTGATCTTTGACCTTCGGTCTAGCAAAGCAAATATGAAGGTAGCTGAATTCTTGGCCTTGGTAGAATCTGAAGCCAGTGCACTGGTCTGAGATGTTGAGTAAATGAGTATTTTTCAACATACTTGAATCCAGAAATTTAATAGATAAATCATGAAAATTACTCTAATCATATTCGCATAGTAAGTAAACAGGAACACTATAGACATACTAAGATCCAGAAGGACACACACTAGTATACCTATCTCAGTGTTGAAGTTAACAACAGATAATAATACTAACCAACATATAAGTGCAGAATAGACATACCCAGATACAGTGGAAGGAGTAGCAGGAGTAGCAGCAGCGGGGTTGTTGGCTAGATTGTTGTTCGTCGTGGCGTTGTGGTAGTAGTCGTGCAATTGATGTAGACGTAGCAGAGAATCGAATGACGGGGAAGCAGCCAGCAGTCGCGCAAACGCTCCCCAAAAACCTTATTCGTCCTCGCTCGTGCAAGCCTTCGAGGACGAGGTTCCGGAGGCCTGCTGTCCCGGTGCGATCGTACACGCGCCTTACCAGGATGGGGATTGCCAGAGACAACCACAAAACCAGAACCAGAATACTGTCTTTTTCTTCTTTTCGTATGGAGTCGAGAGCCACATTTCCGTTACTACCAGCCATTCGTTAATACCATTTACTACGAGTCAGTGCATTTCGATTTTCGAATAGATAAAGAAAAACACGCCCGCACCCGACACACCTACGCGCACGCACGGCACAGCACAGCTCGGCTCGGCGTGGCGAGGCAAGCGAGCGCGTGCACGTATTGGCTCTCTCCAATTCCACAAGGGGGTTACCACGTTTCACCTTTTAAAGTGGTGTAACTCCCATTCAACTCTCCATATGGGATTAAACAGTTTTAGCACATGCACATGGGTCTTTGGGATTTCTAGGAATTAATTAGAATTAAAAGTGGGCCTAGCCCGTATTAATTCCAACAATCCCCACAGATCCCAGGGCGCATGTCAAATGCCTTGATCCACAATATGTGTTAATATACCAGTGTTTCGATGGAGACTGATTAGGGTTGAACATCCACCTAGAACAGAAGCTACACTTATCCACAACTGCATAATGGACTAAGCCTTGAATTGACAGTTTTGTGTGAACAAGTTTCACTTAAGTCCTTAACTGATACTAGGCTGCCAGGCATCCCCGCGGGTTGGAGCATATAAGTCATACTCCTGGCCTATTCATGAGCTTCCTAGAGATTACCCTATCTCATAGACTGTGACTAGCAGTCAAGCTCATATAGGTGTGTTCTTTCAAGACTGCTCTGTAAGACAGCATCTTTGCTTAAACAAGCCACATAACACATTAAAATAAAAATTAACCTGCCATACAGATTTAGGAGAGAATTGCATCTCCAATGGAGTGGGTCTATAAAGGTACTCTCCTTCCAGTTAACCAATAGCTTGTTTCGCCAATCCTACTTCACGGGATCTCCGATCACATAGAATGGGTTGGTATAACTCACGTGGGTCTCAAACCCATATCTCTCGATGCATTATCTATCACATTTCGTGATAAACCCTTTGTGAAGGGATCTGCCAGATTCTTAGCTGTTTGGGTATAATCCAAAGCTATTACTCCGGAGTTTCTCATTTTTCTGACAGACTTCAGTCTTCTCTTCACATGTCTTGATGCCTTCATATTATCCTTAGAACTGTTCACTTTGACGATCACGGTGCGATTGTCACGATTCATCGAATAGCGATCTTGGTTTTTCAACCACCGGTAAATCCATTAAGAGCTCACGAAGCCATTCGGCTTCAGTAGTGGCAGTATCTAAAACTGTGAGTTCTGCTTCCATTGTTGACCTTGTTAAGATGGTCTGCTTGCAAGACTTCCATGAAACAGCGCCACCTCCAAGTGTGAAGACATATCCACTTGTGGCTTTAATCTCATCAGCATCAGATATCCAGTTTGAATCGCTATAACCCTCCAGTACCCTGGGGTACCCGGTATAGTGAATGCCATAGCTTATAGTACCCTTTAGATAACGCATTATCCTCTCAAAAGCATGCCAATGATCATCTCCTGGATTGGAAACAAAACGGCTTAGTTGTTCTCTGGCTATTCTCCGATTCTTCCTAAGCAACACGCTAGGATCATAAGGTGTTGGAGAAGATTTGCAGTCGCTATAACCAAAACGACTCAGAACCTTTTCCACATAATGAGAATGCAACAATGTAATCCCACCAACATCACCCCTCAATAGCTTGATGTTCAGGATAACATCAGCTACTCCCAAATCTTTCATCTCAAAATTCTGAGACAAGAAAAACTTGACTTCCTTAACCACATTAAGGTTGGTCCCAAATATCAGTATGTCATCAACATACAGACATAGAATGACTCCCTCGCCCCCACCATGGCGATAATACACACATTTGTCAGCTTCATTCACAATAAAGCATGCAGATGTTAAAGTCTTGTCGAACTTTTCATGCCACTACTTAGGTGCTTGTTTAAGACCATACAAAGATTTCAATTCCTTTTTGACCATCTACTACAAATCCATCTGGCTGTTCCATGTAAACTTCCTCGTCCAACTCTCCATTTAGGAAAGCCATCTTAACGTCCATCTGATGAACGAGAAGATTGTGTGAGGTAGCCAAAGATAGTAGTACTCGAATAGTGGTCAATCTGGCCACAGGTGAATAAGTATCAAAGAAATCTTCGCCTTCCTTTTGGGTATAACCCTTGGCCACAAGCCGTGCCTTGTACTTCTCGATAGTACCATCAGGCCTAAGCTTCTTTTTGAACATCCACTTACATCCTACAGGTTTACAACCATAAGGACGCTCAGTGATCTTCCAAGTTCCATTAGAGATAATGGAATCCATTTCACTACGGACTGCTTCCTTCCAGTATTCCGCATCTGGAGAAGCATATGCTTTAGAAATGGTACTTGGAGTATCATCCACAAGATACACAATGAAATCAGGACCAAAAGACTTTGTAGTCTTTTGTCTTTTACTCTTCCTCAGAGTTTCATTGTCTTTCTCCTCAGGAATTTGCTCAGGTATTTGTTCAAAAAATTCCATTGAAATGGTAGGTTCAGGAGTTGTATCAGGCTCCTGACTCGATGAACTAGGCATATCTTTCATCGGAAAAATATCTTCAAAGAATTTAGCATCTCTGGACTCCATAATTGTACCGACATGCATGTCAGGTACTCCAGATTTCACCACTAGAAATCTATATCCAACGCTATGCTGAGCATAGCCTAGAAAGACGCAATCTACGATTTTTGGTCCAAGCTTACGCTTTTTGGAAATTGGCACATTGACTTTCGCCAAACAGCCCCAAGTGCGCAATATGAAAGTGATAGTCTTTTCTTCTCCCATTGTTCAAATGGGGTTATCTCTTTATTCTTTGTGGGAATCCTATTTAGGACATGACATGAAGTCAATATAGCCTCCCCCCCACCATGCTTTGGAAAGACCCGCTGTTTCTAACATGGCGTTAACCAAATCAGTTAGAGTGTGGTTCTTTCTTTCAGCAACCCCGTTTGACTGGGATGAATAGGGAGGCGTCCTCTCATGGATTATACCATGTTTCTCACGGAATAAATTGAACTCATTAGAAAAATACTGGCCGCCACGATCAGACCTAACCCTTTTGATTTTCTTTTCAAGTTGGTTCTCAGCTTCCGCCTTATAGATTTTAAAGTAGTGAAGTGCTTCATCTTTAGTTTTCAAAAGATACACATAGCAAAACCTAGTGGAGTCATCAATCAAAGTCATGAAATATCTATTACCACCTTTTGTCAATACACCATTCATCTCACATAGATCTGAATGTATAAGTTCTAATGGTGACAAGCTTCTTACCTCCGTAGCCTTATGAGGCTTGCGAGGCTGCTTTGATTGCACACAAACTTGACATTTAGAACCCTTGGCAAGGGTGAATTTCGGAATTAATTCCAAACTGGCTAACCGTGTCATGCAACCAAAATTTATGTGACAAAGTCGTGAATGCCAAATAGTAGTCTCATTACCACTGCAAGCATGATTCACAACATTATTACACAAATCTGAAAGAGATAGGCGGAACAAGCCTCCGCACACATAGCCTTTACCAACAAATTGTCCACACTTAGTCACTACAAATTTATTGGACTCAAATACCAGTCTAAAGCCATCTCTATACAGAAGAGATCCGCTGACGAGATTCTTATTGATAGATGGCACATGATGCACGTTCTTTAGTTGCACAATCTTCCCCGAAGTAAACTTCAGATCGACCGTACCAACACCATGAACAGAGGCATGTGACCCGTTCCCCATTAGAACGGCTGAATCCCGTGTGACCTGGTAAGAAGAGAACAATGAACTATCAGCACATACATGTATATTAGCACCAGTGTCTATCCACCAATCTGTAGATTGACATACGGACAGAACAGTAGGTAAATTACCATACCCTGATGTTCCCGTCTCTGTAGTACCAACAACAACATTAGCAGACTTGGAATTCTGCCCTTGCTGATTCTTTCCACCCTTGCGTTGGCTGCACTCCTTAGCCCAATGACCAGGTTCGCCACACACAAAGCAAGGGTTATCCTTTATGTTCTTCTTCTTCTTGAAGCTAGTTGTTTGTGCAGTCTTATTCTTGCCTTTGAACTTTTGAGCTTGGCCATTCTTCTTCTGCACCACATTGGCATTAGAATGTCCCTCATTACCTCTAGTGTGTGTATCTTTTGCTCTCACCTTCTCTTCAACATCAAGAGACCCAATGAGATTTTCAACAGAAAACTCTTGTCTCTTATGTTTCAGAGAAGTAGCAAAATTCCTCCAAGAAGGAGGAAGCTTGGCAATAATGCCTCCCGCGACAGACTTGTCCGGTAACACACAGTTGAAGTGCTCAAGTTCTTTGGCCATGGATTGTATCTCATGAGCTTGCTCAACTACAGAACGACCATCAGCCATTCTATAGTCATGATATTGCTCCATGAGATACAATTCACTACCTGCATCCGAAACCCCAAACTTGGCCTCGAGTGCATCCCACATCTCTTTCCCAGTTTTAATCACCATGTATGCATCAACTAACTTCTCACCAAGAACGCTAATCACGGCACCTTTAAAAAGGTTATCAGCAGCCTCGAACGCTTGCTCCTGTTCAGGAGTAAGTATTCCTTCAGGCTTGCCACTTGCCACATGAAAAACGTTCATGGCAGTTAGCCAAAGCATCATCTTGGTGCGCCACCTCTTGTAATTCGCACCATCGAATTCAGAGGGTTTTAGCGCAGCAGCAAAGCCAGTTGACAAAAAATGCCTAGAATAAGGTTTTTGGATTGTTGAGTAAATGAGCATTTTTCGACATACTTTAATCCAGAAATTTGATAGATAAATCATGAAAATTACTCTAATCATATTCGCATAGTAACATCCATACTGTCCTTTTCTTCTTTTCGTATGGAGTAGAGAGCCACATTTGTGCTCTGTTCTTTTGTAACAGCAAAAACGAAGAGGCCAGAGTAACTGCAACCATTAGTCACTAGTAACTGCACCGTTACTGTCAGCCATTCGTTAATACCATTTACGGCACGTCGGCTCGGCGAGCGAGCGAGCGCGCACGCGCGTATTGGCTCTCTCCAATTCCACAAGGGGGTTACCACGTTCCACCTTTTAAAGTGGTGTAACTCCCATTCAACTCTCCATATGGGATTAAACAGTTTTAGCATATGCACATGGGTCTTTGGGATTTCTAGGAATTAATTAGAATTAAAAGTGGGCCTATCCCGTATTAATTCCAACATGAGATACTCCAATAGTCGCCAATACTAACGCAAAGAACACCTGCGAAGTGTCCACTGGCTATGTGAAATCTCCCAATACAACGAGGGACTGCGGATTTGCCATGGTTTAAGATTGCAGCTGGTACCTAAGATGAAGAAAATTTATTTATTTTATGAAGTGCTACGTTCACTAACCTTGAAGACGCCGCTGAAATTGGATTTGCCATGGCTTACGAATTGCGCTCCCACATAGAAGCAAAGGTCGTATGTGGAGTAAAGCATCAAGAACGAGAAACCAAAACCAAGGCCTGCGACCATCCCCTCGTTCGACCCCTGTTTCATTGAGGATTCACATTTGCGATCGTATGTTCTCATCACTCTCTTCTCGCACGTAAAGAAGCTCATTGTTACGATGTCGATCGCATCGATGGCCACCGACTTGCATCTTCATACATCATCTGTGAACATGCTAGATCTTTATCAATATGCCATGAAACACAATGTCTAGTATAGTGTGAAGGACTAAAGGTTGATCCTATTATTTTCCATAAAATTCAGGATTTCACCATATTTATCGATGAATACAATCAACAAATAGCCTTGACAATTAAGTAAACATCGTATAAAGAGGAAAGTACTACAAAATCATTACGTGATGGATTACCTTGGCGTCTTGATGAATCCGTTCAAGAATTTCATTTGAGCATAGCCTTGAAGACCCACGAGTGGAATCACACACATGATGATCGCGGCACTGCTACCGCTATTATAGCGATGAGAAATCCCGCTATGAGTGTCGAGGTAGTTTGAACTATCAAGGCCAAGTTATCTCCCACTAAACGCCGAACGTTCAAGGCATCAACAGACAATCTTGCGCTCGGTGCTCCACTACAAGAAATAATTAATTGTCGAGAAGGAAATTAAAGAACCTGAAAAGGCGGAAAGAGGAATGAAGAAACAAGGACCAAATGGCGCCCAACACCGAATTTGAAGGATCATCAAACCAGCAACTTCTTGCTTGCATGATGCTTTTGAATGACAAGGCACGTATACGCTCTATAAGCTTCCCTCCAGCTACTCCAAACAAGTAGTACTCTGCTGGTATCGAAATTATAGAGATGATCGCCAACTTGGTTTGATATGTTCGATGTCGATGGCGAGTGAACAACGGATATGCGGTGGGCATCCCTTACGATACTCAAGCGGTGGCGGCGACAATTGTAGTCCCGTCCACCATGATCCTATTCAGTGCCTCTGGACTATTCATTCGACTCAACGTCCAACGCGCTCGTAGCCTCATCTAACAAAAGGATTTTTGGGTTTTAAGGATCGCTCTTGCAATAGCAATCCTTTGCTTCGCCCCGAAAGTTGAGCGCCACGCCAACCATCGTGTCGTAGCCCTAACATGTCGAAAAAAGAGAGATTAGCACTCCATTCATTACATATATACGGTAACTTGCATGAACACAAAGTTATTTTGCTGAATGTGTTGTGTACATGGGGCAACTTATCAATGAAATTTGTTGCATTAGCAAGCTCATTTGCTCTCTTGATCTCTTCGAGTGTCGCTTCCTCTTTGCCATAGGCTATATTGTCTTTGATAGAGGTCATAAAGAGCAACGGCTCTTGGCTAACGAGGCCAATCTTCCCCTAATCCAATCAAGCTGCAAAGCCTTGAGGTTAACCCCATCGATGAAAACCTCACCACTGTGGATCATAGAACCTCTCCACTAGACTAATCACGGTTGACTTGCCGCTTCCACTCTCCCGACTATAGCCATTGTGATGCCGCTAGGCACTTTCAATGAGAACCCATCGAGATCGCTTGTTCAGGCCTTCTTTGGGTAGCTGAAGTACACATCCTTCACTCAACATCACCCCGATGTCTTCTAGCACTGACCGATTTTGTCGTCGAATCAATCTCGTTTCCTTTTGATTGTCATGAACAACTTTGTATCTGCAGATTGTCCTTGTGAGAAGGCTGCAATGCATGGGGTTGCATTACCCAAAGACTGCAAAAAAATGGCGCCATCAATCATTCAACGTATCGTAAGAGATGTACATATATTGTATGAAGATATAAGAAACCTACATTGCCCAGTCATAATAGCAAACAGACTGATGACATCTCCTCCTGTATACCCTTTGCTAAGGATCAACTCGCCACCATACCATAAGGCTAGACCATAGCTAGATAAAAGATGCAGATGGCACCCATGTTGAAGCCATTCGTAAGTGCTTCCTTGACACCGCATTGTATGCCTTCTTTATCGATTTATTGTACAACGCAATGGCACGATTCTCACCATTGAATGAGACAACTGCATGCGATTCATGGACAAGAGAACTAGTGTAAAAACACTATCATCTGTGGGTCATTGTTAACTTTGCATATTGTTACTCACTTGTCCTTATAGATCCAATTGTCCGCTCAACAACATCCCTCGCCGCCATATGATGCCCGCCTGCTAGAGATTTCGGACAAAAACGCGAGGAAGCTCCACCGGCAAGAACAACTAGGGGCAAAGTTGACAACATGACGACAGATAGAAGCGATGTAACGCCCCATTTCGAGGCGATGCGGAACATCATAACCGCATGGAATGTACAGTTATGACATTCTAGGTTACATGTGATCATCACAACAGATGCATTCACTTACATAAACGTATCGGCTTTATTACATTATTATATTGTTGTTAATGTACGGTGCGCGCGTAAGCCCATACACCACCATATACACACAAAAGGATCAACGGCCTGAGCGCGGCTAAATCCTAAGCCCAATCTTCCTCAGAGTAGATTGGTTCTTCAGGAGCGTCTTCTTCGACAGCGTCACCTTGCCGAGATCGGCCTTCATTAGTGCGTTTAGGCGAAAGGGTCTCTAGCCCAATGGTTAGAGGCACGAGTAGCAACCCCAGTCTGGGTTCGACTCGATGGGAGCGAATTTCAGGCTTGGGGAAAAATCCTCGCTCGCTACCACACCAAAGCACAGGTCTAAGGCCCCGCCATGGCGTTGATCCAAAGGATCCGCCGATAGTCTCACAAGGTCGGGCGATGGTGCCGCTGTGTAAGGGTGGAGCAGGGGTTTTCTCGGTCTGCGTGAGAAGACCTTCTTAAAAGCAATGCCCGGGGGGATTCTTCCCCCCCCCCCCGCAGGTCGAGTTTTTTTTAATTGCGTTTAGCAAATCATGAGTACCACTGTACCCAGCAAGTCACAGGGGTAAACCCTGGTTTACTATATGCATGGTATTTCAAGGATGGGAGTATATTGGTTGTATTACATTGGGTGGATGCAGTTTTATTTGTAAGCAAGTAAAACTTGAAGATTTTTGCTCCTTAAGATCAGGGGTTTTGATTAATAGAATCAGTTCACCAGTTATCACATTAAATCATCTCCAATCCTACTTATGCCTCGTTATTGGAATCACCCAATTAACATAGCTTCATTAACCGGAAACACGGCGTATTCGAATACCATTTGTTACACTCTGCAGAGTTGCTCAACTTTACCCACACGATCCCTTAACTCCCGCGACAGAGTTAAGAGAGCCAGGTCGGTTCACTGCTCCATTCTTTATATAGACTCTACCCGATAGCATCACTCAGTCACGGCTACAATTGCACACATACTCTTCTCTAGCCGTTTGCGAGTGAATACTACCGTTGTTAGGTACCCGCAGCATACCTAACTCCCCGTCTACCTGTCATCACAGCATGTAGAGTTTCAATTGAATGGAGCAGCTACTAGACCAGTGTTGACAAGTCAACTCCTGTGGCCTGAGCGTTGACTATGTCTTTTACTTGGCACAAGGTTCTCGTCCTTACATTTTTCACCTGAGGCATCCAACCACGTATCCCTTTGTGCCCACTGGCACTACCACCACCCATCCATACCAGCCTCTCATTCGGGTAAGGTTGTGGGCGTAGATCACCGCGTGATTTCCCACAGCACACCCTTCACAGTCTTAATTCCTCTAAGGTAAAGTCGTAGCGTAGATCACCACGTGATTTCCCACAGCACATCTTTACCTTAGTATCAGCTTTGAAATCCTACCGGCCTGCGGCCAACACCTTAGTAGTACAAAGTTGTTGTATGAGACGATCATGGTTACTTTGATATCATATATTATTTCTTACTAAGGTTGTCAAGGTGAATATGACCATCAAGTTAAACGGGGCTTTTTATCAGTGGTAGGATTATCTAGATAGCATGTCATTCTAAATCTTTGTTTTAAGCAATTATCAGTTCGCAACTATCAATAATGAAAATACATTAAATAAATAATGTAATTTAATGGGATTCAATATGATAAAAAACATGTGACTTGCCTTGCTGGTCTGTAATCTCTACTACGTCGTAGATCTGAGCAGTCGGCTCCGGCTCCGGAACTGGGACTTCGGCTACGTCGGATGCTAGCGTAAACACACAAAATCATAACATAAGTTCAACTTCAAAATATGGCCAAATCAAAGTAATTAATTCAAAAAGAGCCAATTATTACAAAATCTCAATCAAATATTTAAGAGGTGCGAGGACGGGCACTTTTCTAGAAAAGGTATTTTTAAATTGATGAAATCTGTATTTGGGATATTTGGAGTTAGCAAAAGAGGGAAATTCAAATTTAGCAAATTTGAATTTGGAAGAACAGAAATCAGATTTGAACTAAGGGTATTTTTCTGGTCAAGATGGTGTATTCTTGTATTTTTGGGAATTTTCTAGATTTTTCTACCATTTTTGGGGATTTTTCTGAGTTTTTAATCGTCGTGAACGAATGGGCTCGGCCGATGAGCGATGCAAGGCGCCCAGCCCGAGTGCACAGTGCGGCGGCGGTCGGATTCCCGCGTGGCTCGGCCGGCCCGTTGGCCTAGCTCTACCTTTCGGCGAGCGAGCCGAGCCCAGCGCGTTGTGGCGAAGCCAGCATGGCGCGAAAGCGCTCGCTGATGGGCGACGCGTGGGCGGTGCAGACGGCGCGGATGGGGGCGAGGCGACGCGTCTGGGCGCTCGGATGGAGCGGAGGCGCGAAGAGAATGGCCAGGATTTAAAGGAGGCCGACGCTCGGATGAAGCTCGATCGACGGCCGAGCGTCGTGGTCTTCCTCCTCCCGCTCCCGGCTCGGGCGGGAAAACAGAGCGCGCTCTCCGGAGCGGGGAGGCGAAGGCAGTGATGCTCCCGGAGAACGGCCGTAGCCAAACGGTGCGGTTACTTGAGTAGGTTCCATTTGTGGGCTTTTGGAGGGAGCAGGGTGAACAGAGGAGGTCGCGGGCAGCTGGGAAGATGATGATGTGCGCGGCGACATTGGGGAGTTCCGGCGGCTTTGCGACTCGATTGGCTGCTGTTTAACCATCTACGGGATCCCAGGGACACAGCGGCAGCGGTGGTTTAGCTTGGAAGATGCTCTAGTGGTTTCTCCTACACTTGTTTGTTTTGCGCTTTCTATTCTCATCCTCCTACATAAATTAGGCTTGTGTTCTCCTACCCTTCGATAGTAATTTGGAACTCATTCATATAAACATAAGTGTATTTTTCCTCATTCATATAAGAATTAAACTGTTTTCTCTAAATTTCTATAAAATTTCGACGTTCCAAATAGGCCATTAATATGAGTTTTACAAATGCCACTTGTAATTTGACGGAAAACTTTCATTGTTAGCACGTGGAACGTAGGAATTTCAAAGAAGACAGTTCATTTCCTAGCCCCTGAAATTAGAAAAAAAAAATATTAAATGAGTTAAATGGCTCAAATGGCATGGTAATCAAGAGGTAAATGTACTGCATGGCATTTTTGCGAAGCCAATTTTGAAAGTGACAATTTTTCGAAGCCCACTCTTCAAAGTGGCAAATGATCAATTTTCTCAAAAAGATTTACGTGTTATTGTACTAGTAGAAGAGAAAATACGCCCAGAAAAAACCCAAAACAAACAAGTGTTTAAGGGGCTGTTTGATTGGTGGGACCAAATGGGATGGGATGAAATCATCCGTCTTTTTTTAAGATGGGATAGAATTAGATGGAGTGTTTGGTTGGGAGGATGGAATAGTCCAAGATTTTGTTTGGTTGAGATGATGAGATGGAATGAAATAATCCTAGTCGATGTTTGGTTGCAGTGGCGGACCCAGGAAAAAATTGTAGGTAGGGCGAAGTCACAGTGGCGGACCTAGGAAAAAAACTAGGTAGGCTAAAGTCGGAAGCGTGAAATAAACAGTAGTACCGAAAAGCAAAACAATCCATGATCAAATTATGTTGCAAACACACTAATAAAAGTATGTGATACGAAATAAAAATAACAACTACAATTCGCATGTTAACATATGTGGATAACGGAAGGACAATAAAAAATACCTCACTAATGAAGCTTAATCCACGATTGTAGATGAGTTGTAAAAAAACAACCTGTCAATTGTGAAAGATAGATAAATCAGTAGTGTCACAATTCGATAATAGAATATAAAAGATGCAATAAAAAAGAAGACAAAAAATATACCAGCAAATAACTAAGTACGTCTAGGAGAACGAGGCATTTTCATTCTTCGAGTTTTTATGTTTTGAAATTGTTTCTTGATTTTTTCACGATCAAGTCCTTTGAATATCTCTTGCTCGATATAGCACACCATCAAGTCATTAAGCCAATCATCGGACATCTTATTACGCAAATCGGTCTTGATAATATTCATAGCCGAGAAGGCTCTTTCAATCGATGCTGTCGCCACCGGTAGTAGCAATGCTAACTCGATGAGGCGGTAGACCAGTGGAAATGCAATATGCCTTTCAGTTTCAACCAACTTCACGGCCAGACTTCCAAGATCATGACAAGTAACAAAATCATCAATTCTTCGCACATGAAGAATGAAGGTTTCAAGTTGATCCTTGATAGCCACACGATCAGAAATAGAGAAATCTTCGTCATAGATATCTGCAAGTCGAGCAATATTATCCACATTGAACTTTGAAAAGAAGTCTCTTGGATCAAGACAAGAAAAACATACAAGTAACTCCGAAGATACCTCATTGAAGCGATGATCCATCCCAGTGGTAATAGCATCAATGGTAGCAAGGAAAGTATCAACACGATAATGATGGTCTTGAGTGACTGTGATCCCACCCCTCTTTGATCGGCCCTATCTTGGAATCGCTTCATCCATATTTGGCACTGGAATCTTATTTTCATCACAAAATTTTTTAACTTCTGTAAATAGTGGCTCCCAACCATGGTTTCTCAGGTTGGTCAACCGTGTTTTGACATCAACAAGCAATGACATAGCCAGAACAATATTTTGATCATTCCTTTGCAATACAAGAGATAACTCATTTGTAATACGAAGCACTTTCAACATCATCTTTAATATGAACACAAAATTAAAAATCTCTATTATATGCAACAAACCTGCTGCCTTAGATGGATTACGCCCATCTTCGTGCACAATGCCTAGCACATCTATTACTGCATCCCACATGGTCTCAATACGGATTAAAGTTGCATAATGAGAACCCCATCTACTGTCTCCAGGTCTTGCCAAGCTAGTTTCTTGATGCTTACCTCTTCCTGAAAAAATCTCACCACTCTCCAACTTATCTAAAATATTTTGACGATGCTTGTCTAGCAATACATCTTTCCTCTTGCAAGATGCACTAGTAGTGGTCACAATCAAAGTGACATACTCAAAGAAATCATTAATAGATGAACAACAACTTGTGACAGCAACCACTACCAACTGTAACTGATGAGCAAAGCAATGAACATAAAAAGCATATGGGTTCTCATCACGAATCAATTTTTGAACAAAACAATTGGCTTGCTGAGGTTCTCCTTGCAGTGCTAGTCTGATTTGTAGTTGGAAGGTAAGCTACTAACTCTATATGATGGTTAGTACAAAGTTTGCCCTTTACTTCAACAACAAGGCTAAGTAGAAACTAGCTAATGATGCATTGTTTCTTTATTTCTTTCTTGTACAAGGCTAAGCAGAAACTACCAGAAATTAACTTGTTGGTGTGACTTGAACTGCAAAAAAGAGTTACTGTTTCTTCAAGTGTTGTGGAATAAAAATATGCCTAGCTTAGTGCTTCTAGTTCTGCATTCTGTTGTTGCCAATATTCATTCATGCCTAAATATGTGTAGTTGTTTAGGTGTTATAAAATTTTCCTTGGTTAGCATGTAATTGCAGTGCAGGTATATTAATCTTGCATCGTTCAATGATGTGCAATTTATTAGTAATTTGACTGCAATTTTTTTTGAAGGTTTGCATGCAAGTTCAAACCCTGTTTTCTGTGTGTGGTTGTGCATCACATTCTGTTGATAGCAGAGAATGTGTACTATATGTGTGAATATATATTAGCATATATTTTCTTTCGGTTGTCTTTAGAGTTGTTTAAGCTCTTATTTTGGCGAGCATGCCTTGTGCTTTTTTCAATTTGTTTTATGATAATATGGATATCTTGATTTTAACATGCTTTACTTATGGTTCTTTGCAGCTTTTGCAAGATAGATTTTGAGGGATAGGCAAGGAAGGTGCTTGGTTGTTCCTGTGTCATTGTCAGACAACCCTTGAATGCTGAAGCACCCTCTAAACTAAATTATTAACCACTCACTGTCTAAGCTAATATTGTAGTGCCAAATTAACCCTTGAATGCTGAATGCATATTGTGTTCTTCATGCTTTTGAAGCCAAATAAGTTCCTATCTTTTTTTTTCTTCTGCAGTCTCGGATCCATTTGCACAGGCCAGTTTGTCATTCCTATCTTTTTTTCTTCTGCTGCCTCCCTGCAATCCTCCTCTTCTGCGTTTTGTTTTTGTTTTTCTTGGATTTTGCTTCCGCCACCTTTCTGCCAATCGTGCAGAGGGAAGAACAACTAAGAAAAAGAAACCTGAGAATTCTGCAATGTCGGATCCATTTGCACAGGCCAGTTCGTCATCTCCTATCTGATTTTCTTCTGCCGCCTCTCTGCAATCCCTCTCTTCTGTTTTTGGTTTTTGTGTTTGGTTTTTGTTTTTCTTGGATTTACTATAGCCGCCTCTCTTGCAATCCTCTTCTGTGCTTTATTTTATGTGTTCTTGGAGAGGAGAAGAAACGTGTAAGGCTAGGTTTACACGTTTTAGGGTTATTTTTTGGGCTAACAATTTTAGATGGGCCAGCACCGTGGTCAATATCTCCTGCTTTGAGGTTTTCGTGTTGGGCCATAACGGGTTGAAACCTGGGAAGTGCGCGCCCGTTAAAGATGCAAGTGGGTTGGACATACAAAAGATATAGTAAATTAGACCTGCAATAGCCACCACACGATTAGGATCGAACGGCTATCAGAATCAATTGAAATGTATTTTTTTTCAAACAACTGTGCAATAGACGCCCCCAACAAAACATTTATAGAGGCGCAACGCAACGGCTCATCCTTCCGAGAAATATCGCGCGCCTCATCGTTCACCAGAATTGGGCACGTTGCGGTTCGTCCCTAGATATCGGTTTCATCCCGTATTTTCCCACGAAGGACGACACCACTTTACATCAATTGGGTAGTGATAAATTGGTGTGGTTGCGTTGCCGTGTACAAGCATGTCACCGAATTTTCAACGGTATAAAAAAGATTCTATCTCTGGAAGGAAAAAAAAGTGCATATATCCGATAAATCGGTTTCAGCTCATGACTTTTAACCATAGATTGAACGTTTATATGAATGAGCCGAATATCGATAAATTAATTTTAAAAAATTTAATAAACTATGAACCGATTATCGATAAGTTGCTTCAAAAAATCTCGATAAATTACTTTGAAAATACGATGAAAATAGTCCCTTTTATTTCTTTCAAAGAAATCATAAGTTATAAATTAAAAGGAACGTGGCCACTACTCTAATTTACTGCCGCTACAGTACTGCTGTTATCGAGTCACTCAGGATTGAAGGCGGCGAGACATGCTGGCATGTTTATTGCAGATACGGCAGCGTATGTATGAGTGCGATGATGTAGCCATGGCAACATGGCCAATGGATGTGGTCAAGTGGGAAATGGTTGGGCTTGCATTGCATCCTTCCGTCGCACCAAAACCTCTTAAAAATAATTTTAAAAAAAACTTTACAGCTCTACAGGCAGTGAAACTGGATCTCAGATGGCCGGAAGAAACTTTTCGTTGAACGGTCGAACACCCACCAACCAAAATGATGGCTACCGGGAGGGAATGGGGCTTCCCTATCCCCTTATCCCTATTCCCCTCCCTATCCCCTCTATGGAGACGTGACGGACGGAACCTGACGAGCACCTTCCGATCGAAGAAATTTCCGAAAAGTAGAACCCGTGCGGAACGCAATACGTCCTTTCGTAGCGACCTTGCCAAACCATCTTTACGAGTCTTCTCGACTACTAGCAACCTTGCCAAACCATCTCGCCAAGTGACAAATTGTCCCTCTCAGCACTTAAATTGCGTGGAAGTTCGCAACGAACTGCGATCTCACGACTACTTGGTCATGGGCTCATGGTGGAATGGAGCTCTCCTCGCTTTCTATAGATATCTACGTTTGTTCAGCATCCAACCATGCTATCCATGCATTGCATGTGCCACGCTTCAAGCAACAGCATCAGCATGGCCACCAAATTACTTGTGCTCGCGCTCCCCCTTCTCCTTGCCGCTCCGGCAGCCTACTCCGGCAGCACGAGCTTCCAAGCCACCCTGGTCCGCACCGAACCGGGCCTCAACTTCACGCGCGCCGTGCAGCGCTCCCGATACCGCCTGTCAATGCTCGCCTCCAGAGCGGCGTCCGGCGCCGGCGGGGGAGCCAGCGCGCAAACCCCGCTGAAGCGAGAGCCCGGCGACTACATCATGTTGTTCGGCATCGGCACGCCGGCGACGGAGCTGTGGGCGGAGGCGGACACCGGGAGCGACCTCATCTGGGCTAAGTGCGGCGCCTGCGCGAAGTGCAAGCCTCAGGGCTCCCCGTCCTACGACCCCACCGCCAGCAGCTCCTCCTCGTTCATCGCGTGCGACGACCCCGCGTGCGGGGACGTGCCGGCGCTGAGTCGCGGATGCAACGACGCCAACAAGTGCTCCTACCACTACGCCTACGGCACTGCCTCCGACTTCCACCACTACACCGAGGGCATCCTCATGACCGAGACCTTCGCCGTCGGCGACGCCCCGTTCCAGGGCATCGAGTTCGGTTGCACGCTTCGCTCCGAGGGCAATTACGGTCTGGGCTCTGGCCTTGTCGGGCTCGGCCGAGGGAAGCTGTCCTTGGTCACGCAGCTCAACGTTGAGGCCTTTTCCTACCGCCTCTCCTCCGACATGTCCGCGCCAAGCCCGATCTCTTTTGGCTCTCTCGACGACTTGACGGAGGGAAGCAACAGTTTCCTGTCCACTCCATTGCTTGGGACTCCAGATCTTACATTCTACTACGTGGGTCTGAGTGGTATCTCGATCGGCGGGAAGCTCGTGGAGATACCGCCGGGCACTTTCGACAGGGACGCGAACAGCGGGCGCGGCGGCGTGTTCTTCGACTCCGGCACGACGATGACATCTCTCGCGGACCCTGCGTACACGCTGGTGAGGAACGAGCTGCTAGCTCAGATGGGCCTGCAGGCATCACCAGACATCTGTTTCTCGGGAGATACGAGCACGACGAACTTCCCGTCCATGGTGCTGCACTTCGACGGCGGCGCCGATATGGAGTTGCCGATCGACAACCACTTCCCGCTGACGGATGAGCGAGGCAGGTGCTGGTCCGTGGTGAGATCCCAAGATATGACGATCATTGGCAACGTCATGCAGAGGGACTTCATCGTGCTGTATGACCTGACCAAGAACTCGAGGATGATGTTCCAGCCGCCCGCCGCCTGATTGCACAAGCCTTTGGTATACGCGGTATGTGCCGTTCATGGCCATCTATTTATGCGGGATATATGGTCGTGCTACTATGTCGCAGCGAATAGTACATGATTTAATTTCCGGCCATGTATAATAACGCTGTCATATACGTACGTGTAAGTCTACGCATGATCACATATGGAGTAAAATGTAGATTTGGCATTGTATTGAATCGAACTTACAAAAGTAGCTGTATGCGCACATTATTTACAAAAATATCACTTCTACCATCCGGTGAGCGGGCGGCAGCGTCTGGGAGACAACACGTGGCGAAGACGCCGGCGGCAGACGCCTGCTGTCCCTCCACCAGACGGCAGGTAGGTTAGTTTTAAATTTTTAAATATATCAAATGAGCTCAAAAAATTACAAAAATTTATGTACAACATCCCGACACAACGTGTCTTGCAGTGTAATTTTTGGGTAATTTTATCCATTGCGAATGTTTCTAAAAAAATTATAAAATTTTAATATTCTTACAAGTTTTTATATATAGCAAACGAGATCCAAAAATTATGAAATTTTAAGTGAAGCCTTCTGACACAGTCATAGTTATTGTATAATTTTTTTTATGAATTTTATATGGTCCAAATTTGCCATGTTTATTCGGGTTAACTTAATCATGAATTTAACGATCCTCACGCATCCTTTGAAGTGGCATGTGTCGGCCAATCGTGCTATATTTTATTTCATGCTATCTGGTTCGCATAATTGTTACTCACTATATATGTGCCCCCCCTCACGCGCTCTCTTGTTCGCACTAATGTCATTATGTCCGTGTTATCCCCCCTTGCCACCTCTCTCGTTTGCACATTTGTCAGTGTTATGATGCCGGCCTCCCTCACCTGAAGTGCTGCTCGTGATAATGGGTCCTTGACCTGTCTCCATCTCGGGGGTGAAGCACTTGTTCTAGCCCCTGCACCATCCGACTGGAAGGAGAGGCTGGTGGACCAGTTCAGCTGACCTATCCTAGAGAGTGCACGTGGCATCCCCCGCACATGGCTTAACAATTTCAGTGTGTGCCCACAAGTTGCACCGCTGGAGGTCGTCAGGATGCACCTCGTCGCGTTCCTTATCAAGCTCTTTAGTTGGAGCATGTTTCCAGCCACACACGGTGATATCTGCAACGCTGAATTCATCAGCATTGCTGAGTCTTTGGTGGATACAGAGTTTGGGGCAATGCTTCGATATAGCTGGGGATCAGCGGTTCTGTACGCCACATATCGGGGGTTATGTGACACTTGAAAGCGCGCCACTGCTGGTACCCCGAATCTGGCTATCTGCTACGTGCTCCTGCAACTATGGAGCTGGGAGTACTTCCCTATTGGGCATCCGACCATCGTGACGCCAGTGCACCCGTTTGACGAGTTTGCTGTCTTGATAGACGAGCTCACTATGGGCATCTGGTGGATTGCTGCCCGTCTGCGGTGGGCGAAGGGCAAATCGTCGAGGTGCTACTTGCTGTGGCACAATGAGTTCTAGTTATTGCACGACAATGACGTCATATGAAGTCCATGGACAGTAGATTTTGTGTATCGTGTATCGCCGTACAAGCTGTCCCTGCATTGTCTGGAGGACGCGGAGCTATGGGCGATGACACACCATCTGATGTTCTTGTACATGGTGGAGGCTTACGCGCCATAGCACGTGATGCGACAATTCGGTTTACTCTAGGCCGTGCCCCATTTGGACGGTAGGTTCCTACCGCAAGTTGTACACAGGTAGTCAAACTCCATCCGACTAATGTGTACACTTTGTATGTCTTGCTATTTAACGTTGACGATTCTAGAAATGCATGCAATCAGGGCTGGTCGGCATGGTACGGACTAACGGCCAATGCAGCAATAATGGACACGGCACAAACAGACAGGGCACACCACAATGTCATCATGAAGCAGCGTCCGTACGACATCCATACGTACGACGGGTACCTGGAGTGGTACGTACCTTGGTCATGCAGCAGACTCACCATTCCTTCACCAGATCACCTCGAGTAGATCATGCACGAGGAACGTCTGCAATGCTCGATCGATCCCCACAGCGCTTCGCAGTGGCATTACAGCGTAAGATAATTCAAATACCTTATCGTTTCGTTCAAGAAATTCATACTGCTCGTTTTTGAACCTGTTTTGTATGTCACTTCGGTTGGAGTGGGCGTAGCGCATCGCAAGCCCGTTGGAGGCCGCCATCAGTAGCCCGGAGACACGACCAGCCCTGCAGATGGCTATGAAGTTCATCCTAAAGTAGGCCAAAAAAATAGTGCACAACCTAAGCTGTGACCGTTCCACGAATCACGGTGTGCACATGAGCCACCCAGTGGGGGCACCATGCTTACCGGTAGATCATCGCGACCTAGCTAGTCTGGTCGGCCATCACAATCTAGTGAGTCTGCATTGCATCGTAGTATTAGCCATCGATCATCCGTGCACCGTACCGAGAAGGAGGTAACTTACGTACGAACCTATATTTTATTTTCCTACTACACCTTGTGTTCCACTAACATTATGGCGTTCTCCCGCCGCAGGTCTGTCGTCGAGACGCATCACTTTTGTCATTCGCATCACCTGCACAGACTACCGCTCCCCGTTGTTCATCTTCGCTGCACATTCGGGAGGTATGAGATTCGTGTTGTACATCTGGAATATTTATTGTGACTAATATCGTTTCATCTTGCAACCTCCAATTCAACATGGGGATGACGACGAGTCCACTGATGATGACACAGGCCTCCCAGATGCTTCCTGAGAGTAGTACACGGCGCCAGGGTTTGTGTGACATCCCAAAAATTTCTAAATTTTATTTGAATTTTCTAGAGTTTAATCCTCTATTTTTCTTTTGAGCAAAAGATTAAAAATAATTAAAGTTTGGGAGAAAATGGTGTTTAAAATGAGTTTATTTAATTTTATTTGAGTTCCTTGCATTTTATTAGACTTATGGGAATTTTCTAGGATTTATTCGGATCTTTTTGCTAATTTCCAAGCTTTATTCTCTTTTCTCGGGTTTTCTGAAAAATTAAAAAAAACCCTCACCCTCCGGCCGACGCGTGGACGGCTGAGATCTGCCCACGTCGCCGCCATCTGACCACCGCTCCAACCCGCCTACCCCTTCCCCCCGTGTGACACGTGGACAGTCGATCCCGCCTACGTCGCCTCCCCGCCCCAATCCCCACCATCCGCCACTCTCCCCTCTCTCGGCTGCCCGATTTCCCTTCCTCGCCATGCGTCGCCATCGCAGTCGCCCGCGCCTCCTCTTTTCTCTCTCTCTCTCTCTCGGCCGCTAGACCCCACTCGTCAACCGCCCCTCTCCTCTCTCTCGCTGCGGCGCGGGCCCGCCTGTCAGGCTGTCGTCTCCTTTCTCACGCCCGCTCTCCCAGGCTAGACCCCCACTTCTGCGCGTGCACCGCCCCATCTTCCCACTCCCCACTCCCGCGTGCTCCGCACCCCATATTCCTCATTTCCCCTCTTCCCCACACCACACGATCTCCTATAACCGCTGCCCACCTCCGTCCCCTCCGGCGAGAAATTCCTGCCGCCGCATTCCCCCTCCGCCCCTATATATACCCTTCTCGGCTCCGTCTCTATCCACATCACCTTCCCTCGCTCTCCCCCTTCCTTCCCGAGCTCCCGAGCGTCCCACACCGCGCTGAGCCCCGCCGCCAACTCCGGCGAGCTCCCCTCGCCGCTCCGGCCGTCCCCGAGCATCGCTGATGCCGCCTTTAGCTTTGCCGCATCACCCCCGACCTCGCTCGCGCCTCGGCCGTGACCCAATCCCGCCAGAGTACCGTTCCCGTCACCACCCGAGCTGCGCTGTCGCCTCTCCCCGCTGACTGCCCATCTCCGGCCGCCTCCGGTAAAACCTGCGCCACCCCCGAGTTCCCCTCACTATTCTCTCCCTCCTCCGACTCTCGCCGTCGCGCCACCGATCACTGGTGAGTCATGGTCCCCAAGCGCCGCTCCGGCCGGCTCGGCCACGTCGGCCATCGAGCTGACGTGGCAGCTAACGAGGCTACCCTCTGGCGCCCGGTGGCCGTCACCTCGGCACCTCCTCATCTCATTAGCGCCACCTCAGCCTCGTGCCACCTCGGCCATCACCCTCGCCCGTGGACACAGTCCATAGACCCGAGGCCCGCCTATCAGCCTCTTGTCCGAAAATCTGACTAGGGCTAACGTCAGCTAGCATCATAAATCTGGATTTTCAATAGCAAAATAAATCAACCGAAAAGAACTTCAGTGCTGACGTCATTATTATCTTTTCCTTTAGAAAAATAATTCTATGAATTCTACAGAAAAGTACTAAAATTCAGAATAAAAAAAGAAATAAAATTAGCAATTTTACTACAATACGAATTCCAAATTAAAATTTCCAAATAATTGTAAATCATAATAAAAAATAGAATAAAAATTAGCAATTAGATTTGCGCATGAAATCTAACAAACAAAATTGAAATTCAAAAAAAATTTGCAATTTGATTTCCATACAATTCCAAAGTAAAATCCTTAAATAACTAAAATTCATAATGAATTAAAAAAAATAGTAATTTGGTTTCAATGCGAATTCCTAAGTAAAATCGCTAACTAAATATAATTCAGAATAAAAATTAAACAAATATTAGCAATTGGATTTTACCCAAATTAAAAAACACAATTTAATTTTAGATTAAAATATAATAAAATTAGCAAATTTATTTATATATGAATTCCAAAGTAAAAATCTCTAAATAACTATAATTCCATATAAAAATTAAACAAAAAATGGTAATTGGATTTGTAGACAAATTTCAACAAAACTAAAATTTGGAGTAAAAAAATAAAATATTATCTACAATTTAATTTCCATTCAATTGCAAAGTAAAATTAAAAAACTAAAACGCAATATAAATTGACTAAAATTAGCTATTTCATTTGTATATGAACTCCAACAAAACAATTAAAATTTTAAATAAAATGAAAGTTATGACAAGGATAGCACAAGTAGTGTTGGGGAAGACCACAAAAGTGTGCAATGATGTTGATTTATCTAATAAGAAGACAGTAACCCACCGAGAAGTGATGAGCTGAGGTGATGGCAAGAGAGATAAGGACAATGGCATGCTACCCATCTTAGCCATTTGATATGGTCAATGTTGTGTTACTCGCCAAAATTGTTGAAGAGAAAAACCAAAGTCAAAGGAGCCATGGACCACGATGACGAGTGGTGTCGGTATTGTTGAAGAAGTTAATGTCTAAATAAGCTCGATAATAGGAAAGCTGTGGCAGAGAGGAGTTGAAACTTTGCATTGAAGATAAGCTATAACAATATGGGACCATCTAGTTACCAGGAGTATACCATCGCTAGTAAAGGGCACAACGTCATCTACGATGGCGAGAAGATTCTCCATATCATTAGACAGTGACTAAAACAGACATACCGACATCAGTGAAGACACTAAATCAACACGGTCAGTGGGGAATCCATAGCGTTGAGGTGCCAATGTTGAAGAAGAAGAGCAATCAACATAGGAGAAGAGGAACATTGAGCACATATAACATCATGCATGTGTCTATATATGCATGCATCTATACAAATAAAAGCACAGACACACAGAAGCAAAGGAGCAAAAAGCTCAAAGTAGAGATGTCGCAACAATAGGAAATAGGCTTAGGGCCACCTGAGAGAGCGTGAAGGGTGTCCCCGGTAAGGATCAACGATAGTTGCACATGTATGTATATTTGATGTTGCAACTGTCGTCATTAAGCAATAATTGAAAGAAGCAGAAGATAACTATGTGGTGAAGTATTGTATTAGAATGGACAGTAGCTAAGAGATTTTGCTGGAATAGGTAACAGTTAAGAGGGATAGATCAAGAATTGGTGTGTGCTATTGAAGGTTTAAGCAAAAACGTTGTAATGGCGAGTAGAGATAGAAGACACATGATTCGGTAGGGCAGCTGGCGTGTGAAGGATTATAAGTTCAAAGTAGGTCGCCTATGGTGTATTGGTGTATCATGAGTAATATACTCTAATACCATGTAAAATAATAAGATTGCATAACACATAATCATTGTATTGCTTTGAGATTAAATAGAGGTACATGTGCATTCATGCATTTTGAAAAAGAGTAACTAATGAAAGAAGAAGAATAGGGGCATACAACTATATGATCAATGCATGATAGAGATTGTTTACGTTTTTATGAATTTCAATCCATCAAACTCATATTTCAATTACATTCCTCAAGTTGTATTTTCCTTTAAGTTTCTATTTATTATCATTTCCAATGTTTATGATGTATTAAAATCCTAAATAGTCTACAAAATACGTAAATATGTATTCTTAAACGTCTAAGTTGTATCATTTAATTCTAAAAACTTTAAAATGAATTTAGCCGTACAAATGCGCGGACCACCCTACTATTTTTTAATAATTACTATTTATTAAACTAATAAATTATAATAAAATATAAATCGCAACTCAAAAGAATGTCCTTTCTTACTGCGCGGTGGCTTCGGTGCAGTGCAGGACGCCATGTCGTGAAGTCAACCTGGAGGACGCCGCGTGGTGGTACCAGTTGCTGCTTGGTGTTTGGTTGCACCGCTCATCCGCGTGACCTGAGAGCCCACGTGCGCGCCCCTTTGCCCCGAGGTGCTCCTCGCAGTGGCCATGCCCCTTTACAAGTCTGCGAGTTTCTCCATCCTACTTGTGTGCTGGTTGATCTGATCCTTCAATGCCACTGTCTTGTTAGTACTATAACGCCCCCGTTTCTGGGAGGAACAGGAGCGTCACTAATCCCCAACCACCCAGGAGTTTGGTTATGGACCGAAAAAGTATCATACCTGCTTACGAACATTTAAGAAGAGTTAGCTTGATTGAAATAAGACCTAACAGTCAATTTTTAACAATAAAACGGGCGCACAAGCCCAACAGTACTTACATGCAGAAGAAATCGCAAATGCACCACAGGAAAGTCTGAGTGCGGTCGCAACCCTAACACGAAAACTTGAATTGCCTTCTTTTCTTCTGGTATCTGTAAATTTTGCAAGTCTGAGTACTCCAACCCCGTACTCAGCAAATCACAAGGGAAACCCTAACTTACTACATGCACGGATCAACAAAGGGAGGAAGTATACTTGGTTTATTACCTTGAGTGGATGCAGTTTTATTTGCAAACGTTTTGATAAAATGGACCCAAAACTACTCCTCAAGATCTCAGGGGGTTTTCATGAAAGGTTAATTAACCAACTGAACAAGTTAAAGCATGTACAAATCTACTTAAGCTTCGCTGCTGGAATCACCCAAGTGACACAGCTCCAATAACCGGGAGCACGGCGTATTCGAATACCATTTATTTGACTCTGCAGAGTTTGCTCAGCTTTACCCACACGATTCCTTAACTCCCGCGACAGAGTTGAGAAAGTCAGGTCGTTTCACTGCTCAATTCTTTATATAGGCTCTACCCGGTAGAATCCACTCGGTCTGGCACAAGAAGACAAATGTCCGCTTCGAGTGAACTCTACCGTTGTTAGGCACCCGCAGCACGGCCTGCCTAACCTTGATACTCAATCACCTACTTCTCAACACCTGTAGAGTTTCAATCGAGTTGAGCAGCTACTAAACCAGTGTTGACAAGTCAACTCCTGTGGTTGAGCGGTCACCATGTCATTTGCTCAGCGTAAGGGTCTGGTCCTTACATTTTTCCCCCGGAGTCCGCAACCCGGGTCAGGTCCGCGACCTTACAACCTAGGGTAAGAGGTGGGCGAAGACCGTCTCGCGGCTCCTTCCCCAACCCTTACCTAATCTGCACGCCGACAAACTCCGCCCTAGGGCACGGTGTCCCATACCACCCTGCCCTAGAGTCGGGTTTTCCAAATTCTATTGGCCCGCAGCCACAACCTTATTAGTGTAAAGACTTTGCATGATAATAATAAGCTACAGTTATTTAGATTAACAGATAATTATTTCTAGGGTTAACAAAGGCTTGGCTACAAGATTAACATGGCATTTCTCGGTGGTAGGTTTAACTACATATCATGTCATTCTAAACAATTTATTTTACTTTGAACTAACATTTCAGAACTAGCTTAATGCAAATAGCATAATAACATAATTTAAATGGCATGGGATTTCAACATGATCAACGACTTGTGACTTGCCGTGAATCTGGACGATCTCGGCTAGCTCGAACGTAGAAGCGCCTGGATCCTGGGACTGCACCTAAACTTCCGGGATCTCCGAAGCTAGCGCAAACACACAAAAATAACATAAGTCCGGCTTGAGCCTAATCAAGCGAGGAAAAATAAATTATGAAAAAGGAGCAAAATGCACAAATCTGAATTTTAGGAATTGTTCTGGAATGAATTTGATGGAAAGGAGGCCAAAAATGGGTTCAGGGCATCAAAATGAGCAGGATGGTGAAATTTGGGAATTTTTGAGATTTTCTATGAATTTCTAGGATTTTATTGGATTTTCTGGGATTTAATTGGATTTTCTGGCTTTTTGGAAAAAGGTAAATCTCTGGGAAAATGCTATGAATAGTGACGGGCCGGCCCACCACTACAGAGTGGTCCGGGGCAACTTTCGGCCTGGCTCGGCCGAGCCGGCCCAGCCCAACGCGCGCGGCCACACAGCCCACTGCGCGCGCGCTGCATGCGCCCGATGGCCGACACGTGGGGGACGCGGACGGCGGATGGGCAAGTACCAAAAATCACCCCAAAACGCTGCAGCAGGGAGGAGTCGAACTCAGGACCGGGGCGATTAACGTGCAACTCGGCTGGGCTAACCAACCGGGCAGCGGCCGCTTTGTGGTTAGAGGAGGGGGCGAAAGAAGAAGAGGTGAAGGGGCGGCTGGCCCAGAGCAGAGAGAACAGGGGAGATCAGGGGTGGCGCACGGCCAACGGCGTCGCCGGCGAGTGGCGGCCAGGGAGGCACGGGTGGCGGCTGAAATGGGTTGTTCACGAGGTAGGGGAGCTAGCGGTGGTGGTGCATTGGCCGGAACGGCGCCGGCGAGGGGCGGCGGCAACCCGAGATAGTCGGCGGTGAGGTGGGAACGGGGCGGCGGCACCGGCGAGGATGGGGAGCAGAATTGGCGGGCACTGAAGCAAGAGTAAGGAAGGGGGACGCCCACCACGGGATTGGCCGAGCGGGGGAAGAAGTCGTGCGGGCTGGCGACGACGGCCTACGGTGGCGCGGGAGCCTTCACGCCGTCGGCGAGCTGGGGCAGGCCATAGCTCCAATCGGCGGTGGGGACGGGTTGACGAGGCCTCCCTGGAGCTCTGGTGCAGAATAATCGACCGAGGGTAGCCCCGATTGGCCGGTCTCCGGACGGCCGGCGACAAAGAAGAACGGGGTGGCCGGCGAGCTAGAGGCGTCGGGAGGTCGATTAGGGGCTAGGGGAGGGAGAAGGAGGTCATGCGGTGCGAAGGGAAGGCTCGGGTGGTTTTTATATATGGCGAGGACGGGCTGGCATCGAGGAGGGGAAATTGGCTTCCGGCGGAAGGGAGGGGGAATGGGGATGGGGCGGACGGCCGAGGCGACCGCGGGCAGGTGGGGACGTGACGGGAGGCGCAGGCGAGGCCGGGGCAGGTGTGGCTGACGCACGAGCGGTGGCGTGGGTGAAAAGGATGGGCAAAATGCGGGCGACGGCCATGCTGGGCAGGTGGGCAGCAGAGGTGGCGTCGGTGCAAAATGCGGGGAGGGAGGAGGAGTCGACACTGACGAGTGGGGCCAAGGAAGGGGACAGCGCGACACGCACATGGGCGGTGAGGCGTGTCCGCAGGCGGACGGTGCGACCGGGGGCGAGGCGTCCTCGCGCTCGGGCGCAGGTGGAGGGAGGAGGCGGAAAACAGGGGTGGCGCCAGGGGAGAGGAGGCGGGAAGAGGGAGGGGCGCCTGAGGGAAGAGGAGGCGGGGAAGAAAGGAGGCGTCAAGGAGGAAGGGAAGGCGGAGAAAGAAATGCGCCACCGAGAAGGGGAGGCGCACTGCTGAAAGCGGAAAGCGGAAAACGGGGAAACTTTCCGAAAAAGGAAAGTGGCCGAAATTCACTCAAAAATTCAAAAAAAGGCTCAAAATTTTTGAAATTTTTAGGGGTGTTTCAAGTACAGTCGAGTTTTGCTTCTTGAGTTCTTGTAATTTGGTTAGTTAACGTAGCATGTAGATAGATTAAGGCGGTTTTTGTATTTATAGCTTTTGGGCTTATGATTTTTAGCTGAAAATAAATAGTAGTAGCTAAAAGAAGTAGCTTTTAAAAAGAGGGACGAGCGGTGATAAAAGTGAGGGAGAGATAGTGCACGTGATGGGAGCGAGAGGAATAGGGAGCGTGATACATTGTGACCCCTGTCTTATCCTTAGAGTAAAACAGTAGTGAGAGAAGTAGAAAAGACATTTCAAGAAACCAGATGTTCGTATTAAATTTTAGCTTCCCAAACATAAGCTAAACACCAAAGTGAATACCATGTGTGTGACACCTCGATTCACTCATGCATGTGACACCTTGGTTCAAGATGAGATTAATTCGGGTTGCTACATGTTTTCACATTAGCAATTGTTGTATGTATCCACATTAACATCACCATTGTGTGTATATACATATATATATATGTATGTATATGTATGTATGTATGTATCCCTGTATACCAATAAATCCTAGCGTTGCTGCTCGTCTTCCGCTGCGCTACCCTTAGGAGGAGTGTCTCCACTCCGGGATGGCCATCTCCTCGCCGCCCCGGCGTGCCCACGCTGCCGACTCCCCGCACCGCGCCACCCGGCCGTCGTGCCTCCCACGCTGCCTTGGCATGGACAACGCCACCGACCACCTTTCCCTCTCTCCTTCTTTCTCCCCTACACCACCCCGGTGCCACCTCCAGATCTGTTGTCGTCGGCGGCTTCCCTCATAGTCGGTAGCCTCCCCAGCGCCTCCTCCTCTTCTTCCACCTCAAAGCTACCACTCTTCTCCTCTAACACGCCCTCCCCATTTTCTTCTCTAGGCACGACCAGCCCTATCCACTGTCTTTGGCTGCTTGCCTCACCGCTGGCCACCTCCATAGCCGCTACCTCACCTACTCTACTCACTCCTCTCCCTACCTCTCTACCTCTCTCCCCATTCCCTCTACATGCGTCGTCAGCGTGATCTCTCAATGTCGGGGACTACTACCATTGACCTTTCTTCTCTGCCTTGAAGCTTCATCCCTGCCTTCACCGGCGTCGGCAGGCACGGGCTTGCCGACCCCCTTTCTCGATGGTGACCTTCAAGGAATTCTGTTCCAGTTTGAATGTCTGACTCACTCCTGTTCCAACTGCGGGGAGGGGAGGGGTGTCAGCCTACCATGCATGTGATGCCTCGAATCACTACATGCATGTGACACCTTGCTTCAAGATGAGATTAATTCGGGTTGCTGCATATATTCACATTAGCAGCTACTATATATATTCACATTGGCGTCACCATTGTATATATATCTCTATATACCAACGAATCTATCAAGTGCTTCATTTCTATGAGCCTTCACCAACAAGGTCTAATACAGGGTGATCGACTTTCGAGAATGTTTCGTTCAACCTTATTTTAATCGTTTAACATTACAAGAGTCTCACATCAAAAAGAAAAAACATTTACAAGAATTGAGAGAACACTGCGACAAGCTTACAACTAGGGGGCAAGGAATGGACCTAACAAACAAAGCGCACACACCATCGCACGCTGCACTGAATGCACATGCTCTATACCGTTGGGCCGTGGCGGACCGGGCTAAAAGGGAGAAGTGGATCAGGCCAAAGCGGAAGGAAAATGGGCTAGAGTGAAAAAGGAAGGATGGGTTGGACCTTAGGGTTTTGGTCTGAGATGGATTTTAAGTACTTTTAGCAATTTTCAATTTGAGAAAATGAGAAAAAGAAAATTAGGCCCTAAAAACAGCAAATAAATATAAAAAATACAAAAAAAAATCCTTGCATCGTAAGGAACTCAAATAAACTGGTCTTAGATTAAATTGAAATTTATTTTACTCAAATTACATATTTTAATTTATGAAATTTCATATTACACATTAATTAATTTAAAAATCTAAATGGTTAAATTTTATTTTGAAAGCTTCAAAAAGACACTGAAAACCAAGATATTACAGCCTCTTCCTGGAAATTATTTAGGCCTAGTTCTTTTTCTCTCGGTGGATTCCCCAAATCGGTGTTGCAATTTTCGCCTCCTAGAAAGAAGCCGCAATGAGGTGCTCATCGCCGCTCTGTGGTGTCACTCATGGATTGAGTCTCATCTCGGATCAACTCAGATTTGGATCCGGAATCAGCTCCATCTTACCCGCGACTCCATTTTTGGTTGGCGTCCTCCTCGCTTCTCCAACAGTTTGCTCGCCATGTTGTCGTCCGCTGCCTTCTTCCTAGTGGTGCCTATGTATATTGTCGGTGCAGCAAGATCTAACGCCATCAAGCCCACCTTTGCATTGTGTCGGTTTCCCCTTTCGGTCCCGTCGTGGTGCTGGGTTTATCTTCAATTTGGCTAGCACGGCGGCCTCTCTCAGATGTTGTGTATCCCCTTCTCTTTTGCTGCAACACTCTAGATACACCCCATTAGGATCTCTACACCAATTCCACTGCTAGGAACGTACCTTCAACCTCTGACGAAAGGAGGCCCCTCTACTCCGTCCGTCGACGATTTTTAAATGCTCACACAGGCCGAATTTTTTTCTATTTTAGCCTTTTAAAAAAAAATATTCACATTTAGACCCCTGGACATCTTAATTACATTTTTGGACCCAGGGGGTCGGCGCCGTGACCCTCGGCGCCGAGGTAACACGTCTCGGCGCCGTGGTCCATGGCGCCGAGGTGCCAGGCCCGCGTGGCGCCGACGTGGCAGCCTGCTCGGCACCGTGGATCACGGTGCCGAGCTCTGCGCCACTAGCCATGGCGCCGAGCTCGGCGCCAGGATCCACGGCGCCGAGCTAGCTGCCTCAGGAAAAATTCCTTTTCATCTAAGTGAAAGGATCCAGGATGTTTTTACTAGGAATTCCGCTCCCTCGAAAAGTTTTAGTTTGGGTTTTCCCCAAACCAAAGAAAAAGAGAATGGAAGAATTCTTCTTATTCCATAACAAAATAAAGGAATTGGATGGATCTTCCACCCGTTTAGCTAAGAAAGAATAGATGCAGAGGTGGATAATAGACCGATATGAAGATCATGAGCTGCCCCATAATGAAACGCCAGTAGTCGCGAATATCTCCTTCTTCCCTAATCCAAGATTGGAGAAAGAAGAATGGAGAATGTGGTCAGAAATCCATAATAGAGTCCGACCACAACGACCGAATTGCGGATAATTCCAATTTTGGTTTAATAGTACATCCCAAAAAAGGACGGCCGTACTTGTTCAACTTATCTCTTTCAACTTGGATACCATGAGGCGGACCTAGGAAAGTTTATGACTGAAAATTACTACCCAGCCATAGGGGTATATGAGGAGCGCGAATTCCTTTATACCCACCCAATTAGAATTAAAGGAAATAAAACATAAATGGAGAAAATTCTCATCATAAGATCATATGATGAGCACGTGGCATGTGGCATGTGTGGAACTCTGTACTTCTAATGTTCAGAACTCCACCACTAGTCCTAACATGCCTTAGGGAATATAACTTGCTGGGTCTATTACATTTTGTCTACTGGGTGTAGCGTGGTTGTTTCCCCTTTTTCTTGCGCCCTGAAGATGGCTCCGCTGCATACTTCTTCCTGTCACTCTTGGTCTTGAGAGCTGCCTCACGAGCTTGAAGCTCTTCCTCCTGACGCTTGATGGCTGCTTCACGCAGACTTAACTGCTCTCGCCTCCTTTGCAGCTCATCCTCCTTGCCCTTCAGACGGATTTGGTCCACCCTCACGCGGCGCTCTTGCTCAAGCCGCATCTATCGTTCCACCTCGCGAGCCTGAGTCATCTTGACAAAGTATTGTCCTTTGTTTTCCACCTCCATTGGCCGGTTCCGTGGCCATGCCGGCGGCACCCGATCCACCCATTCGATGAACTCGCAAGGCTATGTGTGGCGTGGTAGATGTCATGGATCAAGTTGAAAAACGATAACGAGAAACAAAGGATTTAGTTGTCGTCGTTACCATGAAGTCGTCATCCAGGTCTGGACACTTGAAGAACCTACGACCGTAGTTGGCTCGTTGTACTCGATCCATCCAGACGCACAACATCGTCCTAAAGCCGCAATGGCACTTCGGGCGCTCGTGCCACTCCGGCACTCCAAATGGGTCGGACCTCCAGGAAGACATTGTTGTGTAGTAGTATTGTGATGGCTTGAGGAGGAGTTGTGGTATGGAAGACATAGGAGGCCTTTATGTAGGCAGGTTATCTGGTGCAGTGGGCATAGTCCATGGAGAGGACATATGAATCTTTTCGCTTTTTCAGAATTCCAGTGTAGCAATAAATGTCCCTATGTAGGCTTTTCAGAGCCTGTAGTCTCGTAATAAATTCATAGTTCGTAGCCTTTTCAGACGTCAGAAAATTTCGGCAGAGTTTCCCCTGTTTTTGGAGCCACTCTAAACACAAATATTACATGAATATAACATATACACATACATACAACAAGTAGCTCATTACAACCCATCTCAGTCCATATACACATATATATCACACGAAGCACGACTTGTAAGCCCAACCATAGTCCATAAGCATATTAATAGTCCATACATCCATACGAACAAAGTTCAAATAGTCCATAATGTTATAACAGTCCATGGTCCAAAAGAACAAGTCTCCGTCACTGCCTCCTAGTTTTACCCTTACCCTTACCAAGTGCATCGGTGCCTGGAGTGTAACGGCTAGGCTCACGGCGGCGTCTGCGTGGTAGAGGCTGTGAAGGCTGAGTCGAAGGAGCGTCTACGAGCTGAGACGGGCCTATCTCATCGTAAGTCTGCTCCACCTCGTCCTCGTCGTCGTCCTCACTGCCCTGGGCCGAGAAAGTGTCGCTTCTCGTGGGGGACGAGCTCTGTCCTGTGGACCCTCGCCGCGTCGGGTCTGCAAGTCTTGTCGAAGGCACGTACGCCCCGCGCGCCGCCCCGCAACCACAACGACCACCGCACGACGAGCCGACTGCTAGCCTCTCGTCGCCCAACATTTTGTTAACCAACAAGATACGAAGATATTAGGTACTAATTTTGTGAGTGGCTTTGTCGAAGCTTACTTCTAGGAAGCTACGCGTCCTGATGTCGCCGACTGTCCTGGAGAAACGTTCTATGTCCTGCATGCATCGCTTGAGGGTGTTGCCCTGCAAACAAGCAAAAGAATGGATAATTTGCTATATGTAGTGGTATTTCTGTCTATTGAAAAATAAGCAATGAGATTGAACATTACCACTCGGTCCAGGATCGGTGCTGTCTCCACCTGCGTCCCAAGGCGAGTAGACTGGTCGTACGGCGTGTCTTCGTTGTCCGAGGACTTAATGTCGGCATAGTCATCTTGTGTCCATTGTCCCTTCAGCTTGGACCGTGTCGCACCCTGGTACCGCCGGAAGTACTCGTTGGTGTGCGGCTCGTCGTTGTCGTCCACGTTGTCTTGCAAGTGTCCCCACTCTTGAACGTACGCGTGGTGGTACTGCTCGAAGTCTGTCACCTTCTTCTGTCGCTGACGATCAAATCTGCATGTCACGTAAACCAATAGTTAAAATTAGTAGAAACTCTCTGCAATTGGAATGGCTCTAATGACGATCAAACTTACTTGTGCAAGGCCACAGACGTCGAGAAGGGCTCTACTGGCCACAGCTGCCTCTTACCAAACTGGCGTGTAACTCTGTGTGGCAGGTGATACTCAACAGCATAGAAACAGATTAGGGGGCACCTCATCTTGTAGAGGGCCTCGTCTATGTAGCACATTGCGCTGAACTAAATACTTTCCACCTCTTGCTCGGCGTACGAATCCCACTTAACCTGCATAGTAACAATTTATTTGTAAGGTACTATACTAACAAATGAAAATCACGATACCAAATGGAATTAACTTACATTGGAGGCCGTGAGCGCATCTAGCTCGTTCGTGTACTCTAGGTAGGCCTGCTTCATCTTGGCGTAGGGAACTGAGACCTGGTCCCAAAGATAGGCAACTGTCGGACGTCGACGAAGAGGAACCCTTGCGAACCAAGGACGAGGAGCCAAAACCGTGGGACGACCAACTGGTAGACGACACCACATCCACAGCTAGAGGAGGTAGAGGCAACCACCTAGTGACGGGTTCGCCGAAGTCCGACGACACGCCTCGCAGAGGTGGCGGTAAAGGAACGCCAACACCCCGAAAGCCCAACTGTACTGACCCGCCGTGTCCCAGTCAGTGAGGCAGTGCATGTACATCCACGACGCGCTGTCCCCCGTTCTGTCGGCCGCGGAAGGGCGGCGGGAGGCGCGCGCGGGAGGAGGCGCGCAGCGCCGCGCGCGGCGGGGAGGAGGCGGCGGCACCACGGGTGGCGCGGGAGGCGGTGGGGCTCGGGAGGCCGGGAGGGAAGCGGCGGCGCGGCGGGAGGCGCGCGGGCGGGGGGGAGACGCGCGGCGGCCGCGGCGGAGGAGGGGAGGCGGCGGCCGCGCGGGGAGGCGCGCGGCAACCGCGCGGGATGCGGCGGGCAGGGAGGGGGAGGGAGGCGGTGGCACCACGAGGCGGCGGCGAGGAGGCAGGCAAGAGAGAGGGAGAGAGGAAAAGAATGAAAGAAGGCACCCGCCGTGTCCCAGGAGAAGGCGGCCTGCTCGGCGCCAAGATCCACGGCGCCGAGCAGGCTGCCACGTCGGCGCCACGCGGACCGCCACGCTGACGCGGGCCTGGCACCTCGGCGCCATGGACCACGGCGCCGAGACGTGTTACCTCGGCGCCGTGGGTCACGGCGCCGACCCCTTGGGTTAAAAAACGGAATTAAGACGTTCAGGGGTCTAAATGTGAATATTTCTAAAAAAAGGGCTAAAATAGAAAAAATTCGGTCACAGAGGCAGAGCCGTGGCCAAATATGGGCTCTTAGGGCGAGGAGTCTATGGTTCGCCGACCTGAGTTTCTTCTCCATCATTGGAGTCGCTGGCCGCTGTTCAAGGACGTAGATGCAAATAATTTCTTCTTTTCAGTCATTTGTTTTCAGATCTAGGGACTGCTCTATGATTTTTGTACTTGTCAAGGTCCCTTTTGTAAATCACTGGGTGGTTGTACTGAACTTTTATGGTGAGTTCTTTTGGGCTGATGGTTTATGGTTTAAATATTTAAATTCTGTCTGTTCGTGAAAGACAGTACGCAGAGAGAAATAGTTGCATATGATTTTGGCCAGTACAGCTGAACTCAGCACACTTTTTACTATAATTTTTCTATTGACTCTACCTTTAAAAAAAGGCTTTATTTAAAAGGTAATTACTGTAGACAGTAAAAGTATAAGTCAATTTTAAGTTCAAAAGAACTATCCCTTAATATAATTCCAGAGAAATGGCCCTTTGGACTGTACTTGCCTCGAACACAAAGTAAGGTATTGCTGTAGTACTACTAGCTGTGGTTGAATGATTACAAATCAGATACCTCAACGTGTTTTAGGTCATGCCCTAAACGGCTTTTGTTTTCGGCTTTTGACTTTTTTTAGTTTTTAGTTTTTTTATTTCTTTATATTGTCCGTGATGATATAATAAGCTTTTTCTTATTTCTTATTTTTAACTAAATGACTCAAAAAAAAGCTATCAACCGCTACAATGCACTTTTAATCAAAAGTCAACAGCTACAGTTACAAACGTTCTTGCTTTCGCATATAATCTTACGGGGAGAGCATTGAAGCACCTTCATAATTTAGAATTGATGTAGGTTTTTTTTTACCATTACAAGGAAGACTACATGTGCATACATAACACTCTATTCGCTCACACATAAGTGAGCCTTCTTAGCATACGTCTAGATGGATGGCTGTGATCGTTTTAGCTTCAGCTTTTAGCTTCCGACTTATTTTTCACTATTCATAAATTTCGTCTTTTTCTGAACTTTTGGCTTTTTATTGAGTTTTTTTGCCGGTTCTTTTTTCCCGTATTTGTTTGTATTATACGTAATGGGCTAATATATTTTTTTATATTTTTTTAAAATTTAATTATGCTAAATAAGCCTCTGTCGATTCTGATGTTTTTCATCCGATTCTGATGCTTTTCAGCCATAAGATACTAAAAAAAGCCCAAATGATCATCACCTAAAATATATCAAACATCAGAATTTAAAATCTAATAGATAGAGTCAGTTGTAAATCTACAACTTCACCGCCTTATCTAAACGTGGTTCCCAAAAGAGAGGTAGTTGTTGTAAGGGGATGTTTGGTAGCCGGCCACAACTAGCCACGCCTAAAGTTAGGTACATGCCACACTTGTGGCTAGCCATATTCTGTGGCAAAATTAGAGTGTTTGGTTGACAACAAAGGTGAGGCAAAAATAATGTGGCTGCTGTTTGGATTGTTGCCACAAATGTTTGGCAAAAAGCTATGGTAGCTGTTTGGATTGCAACCACATGTTGGTAAAAACACATTGCTACAACGAAGACACTGGATCCACTGGATCTTGGGATTGCCATGGACCACATGGATTCAGCTTGCTCTCCAACAACCAACAAGACACTGCACAAACTCTCACCAACAATTCACAACAGCTGATTCTGGTTCTGGTTACACAGTGCCAGCACCGTGATAAACCAGCATATAATGACAGATTGCACGGGCAATTAGGAATGAATAGTCTGATTCTGATACATTAAACCAACAAAGAATTTTAACATTGGTACAGGAGAGGTGAGGTCAACAGCCAGTTGAAACTTGCATGTTTTGATTATGCAGCGATTGAAACAAGGAATGGGGTAAGTTGAACAATTCCAATGATATACTTGTCAACCAAAGAATCTCACTCAAGTCTTCACGAGCTATGGTTCCCAAACAAATGTTGTACTCATGTGTCGTCAATGTAGAAGTAACAGTCCTGGTCATAAAAGAAGAGAAGCAAATAGTTCATAACAGCATCAGTATCATCGTAAACTTGAGATCTACTAGTCTCAATTAAACCTAATTAAAAAGGATAACTGTGGGATATAGTGATTAATTAAAGAGAACATTGTTTCAGTACAGTGGATTATGGACATGCGGAAGACTAAACGAAATGTCCACATTAACAATTACATTTGGATATAGAGTAAGATTTAGTAAAATCTCATTAAAAAGATAGCTATGGGATCTACTCATTAAAGAGAACATTTTTTTGGTACAGTGGATTGTGGACAAAGGAATAACAAGAAGACCAATGGAAGCATAAATGGACCAATAATGAGCAAACAAGCTCGATATTAATATGCCTCATTTTAATGAGCTTCTGTAGTTCTGCACAAACTACAAAGTACTATGTAAGTATCACAACTATATAATCAAAATTCCAAGTAATGGAAACTAAATAAATAGCTAACAGGGACTGCAAATCTTACGCAATTAATAATTTTGATACAAGCTGATAATGAACAAGCCTTAAGAATTGTAAATAAACACAAATCCGCACGCCAACATTTCAAATTTGTTGGTCCCACCTAAGGGTTAAGGATGTTGGACCCTTAGGATTCACTGGCCCTAACTTAGGTTAGGTATAAAACACTAGAAACCCCCTAGATTATACCGGACCTTTTTTTTCATTTTCTAGTGCCCACAAGTTTCAGGAAAATGGATAAAGAAGTGAAATTTTGTTACCTGAAATGCATGTTTAGGATAGTCACTCCATAAAGCTAGTAACATGGAAAGACTATTTGCATAAATATGATCAGAAATAAGCTCCAAACTGGTAATATGACTAAAAATGTTTGAACAATTAAACATACGACTGAGAACAATATCTCATCTGAACAATTGACATAGAACAGTTTATGATCAACAAACCAAAATTTTGTCCTTTACATGTAAGTAATTACACTAACAGGCTTACCAAAATTTTGTGGGCTCCTGCTCCATATATCCCTTGCAGGATTTGACACTAGACCTGCAGAAGAAAAATAATATCCTAGGACTACAACCTTCAAGTGAAGGTAAGCATCATGTTTTAGTGCCTATGGAGAAACTCCCCATGATGAAGCAGAAAAAACCAAATCTCCTGAATAACAATAAAACTCATAGTTTGACATTCAAAGATGAAGCAGAACAAACCAAGCTGCATGTCACAAATTACAGCAAGGGAACCCATTAATGCCTTTAAAGCGTTACTAAGATATTTTACAGTACATGGAGTCTTCATGTCAACACAAACAAACTACCTACTCAAAAGACAACCAGTACAGCATAGTTTCAGAGACTAGAATCTAACTACTTTGTAATACAACCTACTCAAAAGACAACCATAACCACATAGTTTTGGAGACCTGAACATGCTTAGTCTGTAATAGCACCCACTCAAAACACAGCCAGGACCACATAGTTCCAGCACCCCATAACATGTTCCAGCACCCCATAACATGTTCACAAAATATCCACCTTCACAAGCTAAACTTCACAGGTTAATGCCTTCTTTTTCACATAAGAACTTGAACACCCAAGCATGCAAAGTTTCACCACTTGCATTACACAACCAGCCACGCTTACCTTTATTCTCCTTGGTAGACAAATGTTCACCAACAAGTACCCTCTGATCTGGTGTCATTGGGATTTCCTCTAGTCTCTGCCACAAAGCTGCATGAGGATCATTTAGTTGTGGCATTTGGGGAGGGGCAGTGGCAACAAGTGTTTCACGAAGTGATTTCATTGTAGCAGTTATTTCATCAGTGGATTCTGCAAAACGACTCTTCTTTTTTGGCTTCTTAGTTGGTGACTTCTTAGCTCTTGGACACTTCCAACTAGCTTGACTAGTGCTGGAAGATGTGTTATCAACAGCTGTAGGCCTTGCTGGAGTTGGCAAAGTGTCTGAATCCTCACCTTGTATATCTTCGGGCTGTGTGTAGCAATTGAGGTCAAATAGTTCCCTTGGTTCATCACTATCTGAACCATCACTAACATCCATGCATGTGTTCTGGTCCATAGCCAAAGATCCATCAGCACTAGATCCTGTGAATAGTTCTTGCATCTCATCGAAGAACTTGATGGGCTTAGCAAGCAGGCGTCTTGCTCTGTCCTGCATTCAGTCACCATGCATTGTTTTCGGATTCTAAAATAGAACATATAATAATTAAAATCAGATTGTGAAATTACTTACACATAGCTTTGCCTTTTCAGATTCAGAAATAATCACCATGCATCTGGTATGGTCAAATGTATTGCCACTATTGCTCAATGCTACTGCAATGTACTTCCAATTTTCTTTGTGATACCTGAAGTGACGGTCCACTTGATCAACGGTCACCCCCATAGTAAACTTCTTGTTTAATGCATTAGCACACAACATGTGATGTGGCTTCTTGAACTTAAATCCTGTATGCTGTTTTTTCAAGTGCTCAATGTACCACTCTAGCATGTACTTCGTTTGATCCTCATGCCAAGTAACAGACCTCTCACGAGACCATGGCTCATCAACCTTAAATTTGCCTTTGGCCATGGCTGTTTTCCATCACAAGAGACATTTAAATAAAATCAATCAACAAGATGTAAATTGTATGTTCCATGCATAGAAGTCAATCATCAAGAAAGATAATAGCAGAGAACATGGCACTTATATGTTCCATACATAGAAGTAAATAAACAAGAATGGTACAGCAAGAAAGATGCATTGATAGCATCACATTTGTTACATAATTTGTTCAACCTAATGTAGTGCTGCTTCTAATTTATCTTCCCACATTCTTTGAGCCATCTCATCTCTTTTATTTGACCATGCCACATTCTCCTGGTGTATATCACTACGAGTTCTTGCACTTCGGGGCAAGGTTGTGTACCAAGCAACATCATCATAAACATACTCATCAGGACCGTCCTCTAAGATCCAATTATGAAGCGCACAACAAGCCATCACAATTTTGACTTGTGTTTTCAAAGGGAAGTATGGCTGTCTTGCAAAGATTTTGAAACGATTCTTGAGGGTACCAAATGCTCGTTCAACGGTTGTTCTAAGTGAGGAATGGCGAAGGTTGAATAGTTCTCTGGGGCTCTCAGGCTCTCTGGTGCCCCTATATTCTTGTAGGTGATATCGGGTACCGCGGTATGGGGGTAATACACCGGGCCTTGCTGCATATCCAGCATCAGCTAGGAAATATTTACCTACATCATTATTTTTTACAAATTAATTAGCTGCGGTTTCAGATTGGAACTATTAGGACATTATGGGGGTAATCCTACCTTCTGGTATGTTAAGCCCATTAGGACGTGATAGAGCATCATGAAGCACATAAGAATCATGGGCAGAGCCCTCCCATCCAGCAAGAACATATATGAATCTTAGGTCAAAATCAACCGCTGCTAGCACATTTTGGGTGGTAATGGACTTTCTACCCCTAAACCGATCTTGCATATGGAAAGGTACACATGCTGGTATATGTGTACCATCCAAGGCTCCTATGCATCCCTACGAAAATAGAATTTTTTTAAAAAAAATTAGATGAACATGACACCTAAAGTATACTCCAAAAGGTGATTATCAATTTTGATGTACCTCAAAGTAAGGGTGGAATCTGCCAGGAGAACTTGTTATCTTTGAATGTGTCTCAACAGATCTGATGCATATCAAGTCACGAGCAAGGATACAAAGGGCATCTAAAACAAGATTGAAATACCTACTAACAGTTTTACTTGACCTAATGAACTCAAAACCAATTGATCTGTTTGACCAACTTTGCCCGACAGCATGAATAAACATGGCGACTTGTTCCTCTATTGTGACATGAAAGGTCTCCACTAGCAGGGCACGTGATCTAAGTTCAGCCTGAGCTTGTGGAACACGACTTTCCTCATACGCAACTCATTTATGCAATGGGCCTCAGTTCCATGATACAAACGGGTTAGACGCTTCAATCTTTCAACATCTCTATCTATCATGGGAGCATATGTTATGGCTCTTTTTCTTTTTCTTGAATTAATTCTGTACAGATACATGGCTAGACACACAAGAATACCAGCAATCAATCTTCTCCTCCACATGTAATGGCAGTAGTCCAAGTAGTACTGCAAATATAATTTTCTTTGACCCATCTAAACCATATTTTCAGAAAAAGATTAAATCAGTAAGCTAGAAATAATGAAGCAGTATACTTCGAATAGCTTGAAAAGCAAAGTACCATATGGATTCACCGCATCTCACAAAGGATTGACTTCTTTAAAAAATCTGTGGCAAAGGGAAAAATGGAATTACCTTCTCTGGCCGCACGAATTGGTTGCTGCGCATGAACCTTCTTCGGCCGCAGGGATTGATTGCTGCACATCAACCACCACCGCGAGATGGATTCACCTGGCTACACTGATTGCCTCACGGATTAGTCGCTAGGGATTCCGATTTTGCTTCCGTCGGTGCTACAAGACCCAAAGTATCCTTCAGATCTACACATTCTGTGCATCATCAAGCATGCAAGTACATACAAGATCTAGTATACTACTGCTTTGACGGAATAATCCAACAATAACAACTCAAAATACGAACATGAGAATCTAATAAGAGGAGTTCGGCGAGGGAGACGGACGGCGGCGGCGAGGGAACGGACGGCGGCGAGGGAGACGGACGGTGGCGGCGAGGGAGACGGACGGCACCGGCGAGAGAGGGAGACGAATAAGAGGAGGTGGGTACCTGCTAGGGTTTGGGTTGTGCGCGAGGGAGACAGACGGCGGCGGCGAGGGAACGGACGGCGGCGGCGAGGGAGACGGACGGCGGCGGCGAGGGAGACGGACGGCGCCGGCGAGAGAGGGAGACGAATAAGAGGAGGTGGATACCTGCTAGGGTTTGGGTTGTGCGCGAGGGAAACGGACGGCGGCGCAAGAAGTGGCTGTGCTATTGCTGCTCTCTTCAAGGTGTGCGTGGCGTGGGGAAGATGGATCCAGACGCTTAGCTGCAACGCGCGGCGGCTCCTCCTCCTCGAAGTAACTCGGCCTCGCCGTCGCCAGACTTCTTCATTTCTTGGCGCCTCACCCGCCAAGCGTTCGGATGCTCTCCCGTGCGATGGGTAGTGGGGATTTTTGTGGCGCGCCACGGGCGGTGCGGCGGCAAAAAAGCCCGCCACACTTTTGTTGGCAAAAACAGTGGCGACAGGATTTTGAGGTGGTGGCGAGCCAAACTTAATTACTAAACCAAACACCTACCAAAATTATTATGGCAAGCCTAATGTTAGGCGTGGCAGCCTATGGCCAAGAACCAAACACCCCCTAAATCCCACAATAAATCTAATAGGTATTTTTTTATTTCGCTAGCAGTGGCATTACTCGTAAGTCGTACCCGAATCATATTGGACGCTCCAAAAATTGCACTGCCAAGGGTTTTGGCACAACAAGACCCACGACGCCGTACGAATCCAGGCACCGTTCGGCCAAACCCAAACGGTAGACACGCGTCGCTCCCGGTTCGACGACCGTACGTGACGTGACCATTGCTCAGCATCACGGCCCGCCCCTGGGTTAAAAAGAAAGAGCTTGGAAAGGCATTTTTTTGCTCTTTCGATCTGGTGGCCTTTTTTCTGGAGATATAACATTCGGGTAGTTTATTTTACACGTTTAGCCTTCTCCCGAGTTTTGTAGCCGACGCATGACAGTTCCGCGGTCAGGGACACAGAGCGGCAGCCTGGGCCTTAAGACATATACAATACAAGATGTTTATATACGAATATTTAAAGAGAGAGAGAATATAGCCACATCATTAAGCACTCATGAGTGATGTAGACTGGTGGGCTGAGGCCTCTCGATTAACAGTCCGATGTGCTAGATGAGGGGATGGAGGAAGACCATGGAGGCCTAAATGGTGGGCGAAGGTGTGCGCGAAACTCTCGTTCACGCCGGCTAACGCTGGCTCCGGCGCCTTGGTCGGCCGTCTCGCCGGGCCATGGCGAGCAGGCGAGCTTGGCGAGGCCTGAGACAGAGGTGCTGGGCATTGGGTCGCCGGTGGATTCTGCGGTAGGGCGGAGGCAAACCAAGCCATGGCGTGGGCCATTGCCGGCTCGAAGGATCTCGCCGCAGGTGACTTTGGCGGATGTTATGGCTAAAGCAATTATGTCGTTGAAGGCGTCGCCTTCGTCTGCATCTTGCACTGCGGCCGGTGACGAGTACTGTCGGCGACGGGATTCAAATTTTGAATCACGCGTGTTTACGGGCATAATTACCGCACGGGAAAATAGAACGGTGGAAGGTGGGCCGCAAGGTACTTTGGGCTCGGCCCGTTTTTCTTTTCCCTCTGGTCTTCGTTTCTTTTTGGCGCATGCAGGAAAAAGACCGGCTAGGTTTGCCGCCGCGGTTTCGTCGACTCCATTGCCTCGGCGCGAGATACATCTGGCGGCAATGCAGGGAGGCGGAGGAGCAACCAGTGGAGGCGGCCGGGATTCCGCTCGGGACGCTGGCCAACAAAGCCACGATGCCAGATCCATTGGGCGCGGACAAGGCGGCTGGACACATGCTCGTCATCAGGAAGATGTTGGGGAAGGCCATCGCTTTGGGGGTGGTTTTCAAGGGGCGAACCAAGATTTTGATCCTGGTTACGGCAACTTCAGGCATTCGACGAGTCGCGGACGGGGTTGGCCGAGGCGTGGCTACCGTCCCCATGGTGGCCGGGGATTTTCGGGGCATCGTGGCGGGATGGCGAACAGAGGCCGTGGTGCTGCCAGCGGATCGTCGTATCTGGGGGCTGCTAACCAGGTACTTGGGGCGGTGTTGCTGGCGGCAAGTGCTACCCGTGAGCCGGTTCTTTCTTTCGGCGGAACTCAGAAGCCTAATGCTGCACCTCTGGGGGATGCTGCTATGGACGTAGACGAGATTGCTGCGGATGCAGGTGATGGTAACAAGGCGGGGGGAAGCCGAAAGTGTGCAGTCGTTGTTCTCAGAAGGGCCACATTGCTGCTGATTGCGAGAATGAGGTGTACTGTTATATCTGTGATGGGCATGATCATGTCAATCATCGCTGCCCGGTGCTTAAAATGCCTAAGCCTGTTGCTCATGCAGTGGGTTACTCGGTAGCTGGTCTTGGTTTTTTCATATCCCTCACGCTCCGCTTCCGAAGAAGAAAGACTCAAAAACTGCTTTGGTGACTGTGGTGGGCAGCTCTCTGAGTAAGGAGCAACTTGTTGTGCAACTTCAGAGGATTGTTCCAGTTCAATGGAGGTGGGAGCCTGTAGCACATGAGCAGAACTCTTTTGTGGTTCAGTTTCCATCAAAGGCTGAGCTTCAGAGATCTATTGCTTATGGTGGGGCGGATGTGATGGAAAATGGGGTAGCCACAGGGACGCGCTTGAAGTTTCAGGAGTGGCAGCTCAAGGAGGAAGGATACCTTCTCCCTAAGGTCTGGATTAGGGTAACCGGCATTCGCAAAAGGTTGAGAGGGTATTTAAATCTTTGGGCCATTGGCACTTTGTTTGGGTCAACGCAGATGGTGGATATGGTTACTACGCGGAAGAGTGACTTTGGGCGGATACTGGTTGCAGTGTTGGATCCCGCTTTACTCCCATCTAGCATGGATGTTGTTATTGGTGATCATTATTTTGAGCTCAAGATTGAGAAAGAGAAGGTGGGTTTTGATGATAATGGCTATGAGGTGGAGCTGGACTTTGGAGAGAATGGTGATGATGGGGGTGGGAAGAAGGAGGAGGAGTCTCATGCTGATAGGGATGCCAAAAGGGCTAGGCCGGCTGATGATATGGAGGAGGATAATAGCACTTCTTTCGCAAATGCTGATGGAGCTGCAACCCTTGGGGATATTCCTGCTTTGGAGAATAAGCTCAAAGTTGTGGCTCAAAACATTATGGACATGGCGGTGGACACAGTTTTGCTTGAGTGCGCAGACAAGGTACTTGCTGAAGATGTTGCTGCTCAGGTAATTCCTGAGGTGCAGTTGGTTATGGTTGTGAAGTCTCGGCCGTTTTCTCAATGTCTCCAGGCTGTTGGAGTTCCAGTTGATGGTGGATTAGATGCATCAGGGGGTGAGTCTGATGGCCATACCGCCTCTGTTGAGCTTGTGCCGGACTCCCAGGTGCTCGGTTCTGGTCAGGTGGGTCTGGTTGACAGCCCTCAGGGGGTGGCCATTGTTGAGCTTGGTGTTCAGAACCAGTCTGGTGTTGGGGAGTCAGAGCTTGTTGAGTCAGAGCTTGGTGCACAGATTGCTGGCAGCCCTCTTGCGGGCATTCAGGGAGTTGGTTGTGCCTTTGATGATCTTGACTCTGGGGGTTTAGTTGCTCATGCCGGCGCCACTCTTGTCAAGGCGGGTCTTGTTAGGGCTGTGGGCACAGCAGTTCGTTGTGGGGAAGGTGCAACAGGAGGAGACGGCAAAAGAACGGGTGCGCAAAGTTCGGCGGCACTGGCGGCTGTTGCGACTATTGAGGACGTGCGGCTAACACCAAAGCGGTCGAGTCCCCGGTTGGCTAAGCGCAATGACGTTGACTCCATTCAAAAGGCGAAAAAGAGGGCGGCATGGAAGAATTTGGACTTCGGTGGAGGTAATACCATGGGCCTTTCTTTCATTCCTTTTTCTGTTAATGATATTTCCTCACGTGTTGCTGTTCTTGGAGTTAGCTTAGGTGATAATCCCAATTTGGTTGCTGATTCGGTTAATTTGCTAAAAAAGAATGAACTTTTAAGGATTACAGTCGACCCGTCTAGTACGGAGGCTGTTTCTAAATTTGATTTTTTAACTGATGAAGAAGATAACGAGACAGAAAAAATTTCCCTTGGTAACTTATGTGGTGAGATGATGGATGAAGTTATGAATGATGATAGTGATCACCTAAGTCGTGAGTTTAGAACTGTCTACAAGAAAAATAAGTCTCTCTCTTCGACTAGATCTAAGAGAAAGCCAAAAGTGCGCGTGATTAAAAACCATAAACAAGTATACCAATGAAAGGAATCTTCTGGAATAGCAGAGGTCTTAGGGACTTGGCTAAATATAGGTTCTTATCTTATTTGTCAAAAGAGCAGAAGCTAGACTTCATCGCTCTTCTTGAAACTGGGAAGAAAGATTTTTTGAAGACTGTCCTTAACAATATTTGTGGAGGGCAAGAATTTATTTGGCACTGGACTGAACCTCATGGTCGGTCCGGGGGCATCCTACTTGGGATTAATCTGGAAGTTTTTGACATTGGTAATATCGATGAGGGAGACTATTATGTCAAATTTCGACTTAGAAATAAATCAGATGGATTTTTTTGGGTTCTAATTGCAGTGTATGGGGCTGCCCAAGTGGAACACAAAGAATCTTTCCTAGCTGAGTTGGTACAAGTTTGTGCAAAGGAAACATGTCCTGTTCTTGTTGGGGGAGATTTTAATATTATTAGAAATCAACAGGAAAAAATAATGATCGCTACGAGGATCGGTGGCCCTTCCTGTTTAATGCTATCATTGATAGCTTGGATTTAAGGGAACTTGATCTCTCAAACAGAAAATTTACTTGGGCCAATACCAGAGAAACACCAACTTATGAAAGGCTTGACCGGATCTTAGTGAGTACGGAATGGGAGTCTAAATTTCCACTTGTGACGGTACAAGCGTTGACAAGGGAATTATCAGATCATACTCCGTTACTTTTAGATACTGGTAATGGCACTCATGCAAACAAACAATCAGGGTTTAAATTCGAACTAGGTTGGTTGTTAAGGGATGAATTTTATGAGTTGGTTGTTGAGGTGTGGAAAAAGGAGTTGGGAGGCAAAACCCCACTTCAGAGACGGCAACATAAAATCCAGAGGCTTAGACAATTCCTAAGGGGTTGGGCCAAGAATGTAAGTGGCAAATATAAGAAAGAAAAAATGGAGTTGATTACAAAAGCTGATGAATTAGATAAAAAAGCTGAGGTGCAGACTCTTAGTAAAAGGGAAATTGATCTTAAAAATTATTATAAAGAGAGACTTGCACTCCTACTACGTGAAGAGGAGATCAAATGGTATCAAAGAGCCAAGACAATTAAGTTGTTATCTGGTGACTGCAATACTAAGTATTTTCATTTAGTGGCCAATGGAAAACATAGGAAAACTAGGATTTTCCGCTTGGAGCAAGAGGGAGGCACAATCACGGGTGATGAAAATCTTAAAAATCATCACCAATTACTATAAGGGTCTCTTTGGAGAACCGGATAGTAATAATTTTTCTATGATAGAGTCCTTCACAGATGACATTCCACAGGTTTCACAGTTAGAAAATGACATCTTAACGGCGAAATTTTCAGAAAAGGAGGTTAGGGAGGCTATATTTCAAATGGAGCATAATAAGGCTCCAGGGCCCGATGGGTTTCCGGCCGAGTTTTATCAAGTTTTTTGGGATTTAATAAAACAAGACCTCATGCCTCTCTTTAATGAATTTCACAAAGGAAACCTTCCCATTTTTAGCCTTAACTTTGGTATAATTACATTATTACCAAAGCAAAAGGACGCTACACAGATCCAACAATTCCGACCCATTTGTTTATTAAATGTCAGTTTCAAGATTTTCACAAAAGTGATGACCAACCGCATTGCCCTAGTGGCTCAAAAGGTGATTCAACCTTCACAGTCGGCTTTTATGAAAGGTAGGACTATTTTAGAAGGTGTGGTTATTTTGCATGAAACAATACATGAATTGCACAGGAAAAAGTTAGACGGGGTAATCTTAAAGCTAGACTTTGAGAAAGCTTACGACAAGGTGAAATAGTCGTTTTTACAACAGACCTTGAGAATGAAAGGTTTTTCGCCGAAGTGGTGCAAATGGATTGATCAAATTGTGAGGGGAGGCAGTGTTGGTGTTAAGGTCAATGATGATGTAGGAATTTTTTTTCCAAACTAAGAAAGGACTAAGACAGGGTGATCATTTGTCTCCTATCTTATTTAATCTAGTTGCGGATATGCTAGCAACTTTAATTTTCCGAGCTAAGTCTAATGGACAATTCAGGGGAGTTGTCCCTCACTTGGTAGAGGATGGTTTGTCTATCCTCCAGTATGCGGACGATACCATTCTGTTTCTTGATCATGACTTGATCAAGGCCAAAGATCTTAAGCTACTGCTTAGCACCTTTGAGCACTTATCGGGGTTGAAAATTAATTTTCACAAAAGTGAGTTGTTTTGTTATGGAGCAGCCAAGGACTGTGAACAAGAGTATACACAATTGTTCGGTTGCAAGTTAGGTGGCCTTCCTTTTAGGTATCTAGGAATACCTATGAATCATAAGAAATTAACAAAAAAAGATTGGGCTTTAATTGAGGAGAGGTTCCAGAAAAACCTAAGTAGTTGGAAAGGAAAGTTGCTGTCGGTTGGAGGGAGGCTTGTCTTGATTAATTCGGTGTTAACTAGTTTAGCCATGTATATGTTATCTTTTTTCAAGGTCCCTAGAGGCATCCTTCAGAAACTAGATTACTATCGTTCGCGGTTTTACTGGCAATGTGATGAGCACAAAAAGAAATATCGTCTCGCTAGATGGAGTATTCTTTGTAAACCTAAGGATTTGGGTGGACTAGGCATACAAAACTTAGATATTCAAAATAGATGCCTTCTAAGTAAGTGGTTGTTTAGGCTCATAAATGAAGATGGAGTGTGGCAAAGTCTTCTAAGAAAGAAATATTTGTCTAACAAAACTCTATCACAAGCACAACATCGGCCAGGTGATTCTCAATTTTGGTCTGGCCTTTTGAAAGTTAAAGATGATTTTATGGCTGGGGGACGTTTTATAGTGCAAAGTGGGAGACAAGTCAGGTTTTGGGAGGACATTTGGTTAGGAGACAAACCTCTTGGAGAGGTATATCCCAATCTTTATAGAATTGTGAGGAAAAAAATGATACGGTGGCAAATGTCCTACGGACTGTACCACTTAATGTATCATTTAGGAGAGGTTTGGTAAACGCAAATCTGAACTCTTGGTATGACTTAGTGTCAAAAGTCGTTATGGTCAATCTAACAATGGGTAAAGATTTGTTTCAGTGGAATCAGACTAAGAATGGCCTTTTCACGGTCCGGTCTATGTACAGGACCATGCTTAGGCAAGGAGTCTTCCCGGAAAAAAATCCAATTTGTAATTTAAAGGTACCGCTGAAAATCAAGATTTTTCTGTGGTACTTATTAAAGGGAGTTACACTTACTAAAGACAACTTAGCAAAACGGAATTGGCAAGGAAATGTCAAATGTTGTTTCTGTAATGCTGTTGAGACTATCCAACATTTGTTTTTTGATTGCCATTTTGCGAGCTTTGTTTGGAATACGGTGCACATCACTTTTGGAATTCAACCACCCACGAGTTTCTCTAATATGTTTGGCTCTTGGCTAAGTGGCGTTTGTCCTAAGCTTCGTAACCAGATTTTGTTGGGGGCAGCTTCACTTTGTTGGGCTTTATGGTTGAATAGGAATGACGTGATTTTTAACAAGGTTAAGACTAATACTTATTTGCAGGTAATCTTCAGGGCAACTTACTGGATCCGACAGTGGTCCCTGCTGCATAAGAAGGAGGAGCATCCGTTGTTCAAGCGCGGTTGCAGAGATTTAGAGACTTTAATTTTGGCGGTCTTTGCAAAGTTTGGTTGGTGCTTCCGGAATCGAATTAAAGCGTACCTTCCGGAATCGAATTGAAGCGTAGCTTTTAGTTCTTTTCTAGTCGTTGGTCGCTCATCATACATGGGCTAACTTTCGTTGCTTTTGTTTTCTCTTGTGGTTGTGAGAACTTGAGCCTTAGGGCTTCTTTTGTGGTTAACGCTCAGCTGTGTACCATTCCCGGATGGTAGAGGCTGGAACTTTGTTCCATTATCTAAAAAAATCATTAAGCACTCATACAAAAGTTATTTCCTCCAATGCAAGTATCTCTTCCATAGGTGCTTAGATGTTATATTATCTATTAATAGATATAGTTATGCACATAAATACCTACTAAGCACCGATGTTTATTTAAGTATCGATGCTTCAAAATAAGCACCTTATCTATCCTATGTGGCAAGAAAAATCAATTTTTCATTACTAAGCATCTCTCTAAGCGTCTGCATTGGACATGCTCTTATATCCCTATTTTAATCGTTTAACATCCTCTTCAAAAGAAAAAAAACATTTACGAGACACACCGAACAAACAAAGCGCACACACCATCGCACGCTGCGCTGCATGCGCGTGCTCTACACAGGCCAGCCAGTACTGCCACGCTTTCTTGCCAACCAGCTCGCTGTCGCGCTGGCTCATCGTGCATGTCACGCCGAGCCTGCAGAATGAAGCTCGACGAGCGAAGCGTAGGCCCCGCCCTTGATGGCCACCAGCGCGTCGTGCCTGCCCCTCTCCACGACCGCGCCGTCCTTCACGACCGCGATGACGTCGGCGCCCCTGATCGTCGACAGCCGGTGCGCCACCACGACGGTGGTCTTGCCGACCATCACGCGATCCAGGGTGGCCTGCACGACGCGCTCCGACTGGGCGTCCAGCGCGCTCGTCGCCTCGTCGAGCAGCAGTATCCTCGGGTCCTTGAGCACGGCCCTCGCGATGGCCAGCCGCTGCTTCTGCCCGCCCGAGAGCTGCACCCCCCTCTCGCCGATCGCCGTGTCGTACCCGTCGGGCAGGGCCGAGATGAAATCGTGCGCGTTCGCCGCCTTGGCGGCCGCCACGAGCTCCTCCTCGGCGACGACGTCCCCGTGCTTGCCGTAGGCTATGTTGGCACGGATGGTGCCGTTGAACAGCACGGGCTCTTGGCCCACAAGCCCCATCTGATCCTCAGCCATTTGACATTCAAGCTCTTGAAGTCGACCCCATCCAACAAGACGGTGCCCGAATCGGGATCGTAGAATCGCTCTAGCAGAGTGATCACCGTCGACTTGCCACTGCCGCTCCGTCCGACAAGCGCAACAGTCTGCACAAACACAGAAATCGCTGTAAGCAACACTGAACATTAGCTAGTTAATTATTTACTGCTTCAGCCGATAACCTTGCCGGAGGGGATGTGCAGGGAAAAATCACTGAAGATTTGCACGTCCGGGCGGGTTGGGTAGCTGAAGCTGACGTGTCGGAAATCGATGGTGCCGTCGACCTCATCCAATGCTAAGCCTTCATCGCTGCCCGAGTTGATCTTTGACCTTCGGTCTAGCAAAGCAAATATGAAGGTAGCTGAATTCTTGGCCTTGGTAGAATCTGAAGCCAGTGCACTGGTCTGAGATACTTCAATAGTCGCCAATACTAACGCAAAGAACGCCTGCAAAGTGTCCACTGGCTATGTGAAATCTCCCAATAAAATGAGGGACTGCGGAAACCTAAGAGGAAGAAAATTTATTTATTTTATGAAGTGCTACGTTCACTGACCTTGAAGACGCCGCTGAAATTGGATTTGCCATGGCTTACGAATTGCGCTCCCACATAGAAGCAAAGGCCGTATGTGGAGTAAAGCATGAAGAACGAGAAACCAAAACCAAGGCCTGCGACCATCCCTGTTCTGACCCCCTGTTTCATTGAGGATTCACATTTGCGATCGTATGTTCTCATCACTCTCTTCTCGGCACAGAAAGAAGCTACTGTTCTGATGCTGCTGACTGCATCAGTGGCCACCTGACTTGCATCTTCATACATCATCTGTGACACATGCTAGATCGTTATCAATATGTCATGAAACACAATGTCTAGTCTAGTGTGAAGGACTAAAGGTTGATCCCTAGTATTTTCCATAAAATTCAGGGATTTCACCATATTTATCAGATGAATACAATCAACAAATAGCCTTGACAATTAAGTAAACATCGTATAAAAGAGGAAAGCACTACAAAATCATTCTGTGATGGATTACTTTGGCGTCTTGACTGAATCCGTTCAAGAATTTCATTTGAGCATAGCCTTGAAGACCCACAAGTGGAATCACACACATGATGATCAGCGACAGCTGCCAGTCTGCTATTAGAGCGATGAGAAATCCCGCTATGAGTGTCGAGGTAGTTTGAACTATCAAGGCCAAGTTATCTCCCACTAAACGCCGAACGTTCAAGGCATCAACAGACAATCTTGCGCTCAGTGCTCCACTACAAGAAATAATTAATTGTCAGTAGAAGGAAATTAAAGAACCTGAAAAGGCGGAAAGAGGAATGAAGAAACAAGGACCAAATGGCGCCCAACCTGGAATTTGAAGGATCATCAAACCAAGCAACTTCTTGCTGCATGATGCTTTTGAATGACAAGGCACGTATACGCTCTATAAGCTTCCCTCCAGCTACTCCAAACAAGTAGTACTCTGCTGGTATCGAAATTATAGAGATGATCGCCAACACAACACACATCAAAGCCCAATGGCTAGAATCCTTCCGTAGTTTATGAGGTGGCTCGTAGAAAGCCTTGATGGCATTGGAGATCATTAAGCCAAATATCGGGAATAGTACTCCATGAACTCCTGCAGCTAGAGACCCAAACAAAAGAACCGGTGCCTCTGGCTTGTTAAGATTAGCTAGTCGGCCAATAGGAGCTCTCTCCGGGACCTCGTTGCCGTCACCTCTCTCTTCCCAATTATCACCATCTGTAGCGCTGCGCCCAAGCAACTCAACAGCGCTAGGCAAGCCGAAGGCGAGGGTGAAAGAGTGCCGACTGCTATTCCCTGCAGAACCTATACTTATTGATCGATTCAGTGACAACCTTCTACTTTTGGACCCTGAATAAGATAACCTTTTGCAGTCTAATTTTTGCTCTTCCTCACGGGTTTCTTGCAGGCGAATAAGTTGAGAGTAAGCACCATCAGGATTCATCAGCAGCTCGGCATGTGTACCTGTGCGATGTAGGAAACAGACCAACTTGGTTTGATATGTTCGGTAGGCAGAGTGAAGACCGTTAAAAAAGGGATATGATATAGACGATACTAACCTTGTTCAACTAACTTTCCTCGATGAACAACGGATATGCAGTGGGCATCCCTTACAGTACTCAAACGGTGAGCGACGACAATTGTAGTCCTGTCCACCATGATCCTATTCAGTGCCTCCTGGACTATTCGTTCTGACTCAACGTCCAACGCGCTCGTAGCCTCATCTAACAAAAGGATTTTTGGGTTTTTAAGGATCGCTCTTGCAATAGCAATCCTTTGCTTCTGCCCCCCAGAAAGTTGAGCGCCACGCTGGCCAACCATCGTGTCGTAGCCCTAACATGTAAAAAAAGAAGAAGAGGGATTAGCACTCCATTCATTACATATATACGGTAACTTGCATGAACACAGGTTATTTTGCTGAATGTGTTGTGTACATGGGGCAACTTATCAATGAAGTTTGCTGCATTAGCAAGCTCAGCTGCTCTCTTGATCTCTTCGAGTGTCGCTTCCTCTTTGCCGTAGGCTATATTGTCTTTGATAGAGGTCATAAAGAGCAACGGCTCTTGGCTAACGAGGCCAATCTTCCCCCTAATCCAATCAAGCTGCAAAGCCTTGAGGTTAACCCCATCGATGAAAACCTCACCAGCCTGTGGATCATAGAACCTCTCCACTAGACTAATCACGGTTGACTTGCCGCTTCCACTCTCCCCGACTATAGCCATTGTGATGCCGCTAGGCACTTTCAATGAGAACCCATCAAAGATCAGTTGTTCAGGCCTTGCTGGGTAGCTGAAGTACACATCCTTCAGCTCAACATCACCCCTGATGTCTTCTAGCACCTGACCGATTTTGTCGTCAGAATCAATCTCTGGTTTCCTTTTGATTGTCATGAACAACCTGTATGCTGCAGATTGTCCTTGTGAGAAGGCTGCAATGCATGGGGTTGCATTACCCAAAGACCTGCAAAAAAAAAATGGCGCCATCAATCATTCAACGTATCGTAAGAAATGTACATATATTGTATGAAGATATAAGAAACCTACATTGCCCCAGTCATAATAGCAAACAGGACGCTGATGACTTCTCCTCCTGTATACCCTTTGCTAAGGATCAACCTGCCACCATACCATAAGGCTAGACCATAGCTAGATAAAAAGATGCAGTAGATGGCACCCATGTTGAAGCCATTCGTAAGTGATTCCTTGACAGCCGCATTGTATGCCTTCTTTATCAGTTTATTGTACAACGCAATGGCCTGATTCTCACCATTGAATGAGACAACCTGCATGCAGATTCATGGACAAGAGAACTAGTGTAAAAACACTATCATCTGTGGGTCATTGTTAACTTTGCATATTGTTACTCACTGTCCTTATAGATCCAATTGTCTGCTCAACAACATCCCCTGCATCGCCATATGATGCCTGCCCCCTGCTAGAGATTTCGGACAAAAAACGCGAGGAAGCTCCACCAGCAAGAACAACTAGGGGTAAAGTTGACAACATGACGACAGATAGAAGCCAGCCTTTTATTATTGCCACACCAAAACCAGCGATAAACGTTGCCACGAGTTGTAGAAACTTGCCAACCTGAGTAATTTTGCAAAACAGTTAAAGTATGCATGTTTTTGAATGCGCAAGGGAAACAGAACAGAATTTTGCCACTGCCTTTTGAGTTCACTTGAAGGAACTTCTTACCTTCTCACCGATAGCACCTTGAATTAGCACGGTATCACCAGACATTCTTGAAACTACATTCCCGGTTGTAATTTCTACGTCGAAGAATGCTATATCTTGTCTCAAAACAGATTTCAGATACAGAGATCGAATGCGTGTCGCCTGCCTTTCTCCGGTTATGGTCCAACATGACACCTCTGGGGCAGACAACAAAATTGCAGACAATATTCATTTATTTACGTTGACATGAGCATATGCCTTCAAATAACACGACACTAAGATAGTAAGATGCACTACGTGCCACAAAAGTGTGATCCTGAACGAAGTTCGGTAATATTCCTGCTCTTAATTACTTTTGGCATTTTTTCACAGGCTTCACTAAATTATGTTTTATCAATGAAGAGGTTAAAGTGTAGCGATACAGTGATACTTACGAAGAAACGAGACGACCGCCGTTCCAATGCCCAAATAGACAAAGTTGAGAACCGCCTGAAGCATGGCAAAAAGCCAAAAATCCATGAGGACTCCATGTCTGCGTGCCTTGCGAATGAAAGATGCGCGGTGCAGGTAAATCAGCTCACCTTGTTGACGCGGTGGAGGACGGTGTCGACGTCGCCGCCGCCGAAGGCGTCGATGACCTGGCCGAAGATGACCGTCAAGAGCGGCTGCAACACGCCGTTGGCCACCGCGGCCGCCGAGCCGGCCAGCATCAGCAGGACGTCCGTACCGTCCGCGTACCGGAACATCCCCACGAACGGCACCTTCATCCCGTCCTCGGCCTCGCCGCCGCTCTTCTCCTTGCTCTTCTCGCCACCCCGCCGTTTCGCCGCGTCCGCTTCCATTATGGCGGGAAGTTACGTATTGCTATGCCGCTATGCTAGAGGCACGTCTCCCTGACTAGTCTTCCCGTTACGGAGGGTATTTATAGGGTGGCCACAGTACAAATGAACAGATTAGTATATTGGTACCAGCACCTTACACGAGGATATGCACAGCAATTAACAGGTGACACCTGATCAAAAGCTGGTGTTAATCGAGTAGTGAGCGATTTCATCGGATAGAAAAATAGATACAGATTTGTGTTAGACATTAACAATACAAGATATATAAAAAGAATTAGATACACGAGGATATTTGTACTGGAGTTTAATTTGGCAGCCTCGAACGCCATGCGGACCACTCCTGCCGCGCACATCGAACCGAGATTCCGAGCACGAGCTAGGAGCGCGTCCCCAGTAGCCGGCCGTGCGTGCCACTCGCAAGTCACCGGGCTGTCCGGCACCTGATTGATTGGACGGACAGTGCAATTGTTTCGTTCGTTCTAGTATCAGCTAGCCGTGCTATGTGATTATTTACTGAGAACACAAAAAAGATTTACGTGTTATTGCACTAGTAGGAGAGAAAATACACCCATAAAAACAATCCAAAACAAACAAGTGTTTAAGGGGCCGTTTGATTGGTGGGACCAAATGGGATGGGATGGGATGTGAATCCTTCTTTTTTAAGATAAGATGGAATTGGATGGATTCATTGGAGTGTTTGGTTGAGAGGATGGAATGGTACGAGATTTTGTTTGGTTGAGAGGATGAGATAGAATGAAATAATCCTAGTCGATGTTTGGTTGGAGGAATTAGATGGAATGGAATTGGTTATGTAACCTTCCCTCCTAAGGTGGTAAGAATATTTTTTTCTTTTCTTTCTTTTATATTTTTCCTTATTCTTCCTTCCCAGTCGTTCTTTTCTTCTATTTTCTTTTTCTTCGGTGGCTCCCCTCGGCGATGACCTCGGGCGCACTCCTCTTGGCGGCAACCTTGGGCCCGCCCCTTTCCCCTCGACGGCGACCTCGGCCCCGCTCCCCTTCCCCTCGACAATGACCTCAGCCTCGCTCCCCTCAGCGGCGACCTCGGGCCTGCCCCCTTCCCCTCAATGGCGACCTCAGCCCTGCTCTCCTTCCCCTCGACGGCAACCTCGGCCCCGTTCGCCTCAGCGGCGACCTGGACCACGGCTCCGGCTTCTTCCTCAACGTTCTTCTGGTACGGCGGGGATGTCAGATCCATTCGTTCGACACTCCTCTGATAGCGGCGACCTTTGGCTCCCCTCAGCGGCGGCTCCTATGATGGTGCAGCAATAACTGGTGCGATGAATCTCGTCGAAATCGATGATGCTGGCTAGAGCGCGGACACCAGAGGGCGCAGAGGTGGCCGGAGGTGAGGATGGTGGTGGGAGAGGAATGAGGGTCACTCTGCTTCCTCCGGCCACCGCGGCCCCTCACCCTCGGTTTCCTTTGGCCACCACCTCACCTCGCCCTCGGCTTCCTCTGGCCACCACCGCCCCTCGCTCTCAGCTTCCTCCGACCATCACTGCCCCTCGCAAGGCAAGGGAGCGCCAAGCAAAGAGGCGATGTTGGCCGAGTGGCCGGCGGTGCGAATGGAGGCCACACAAGGTGCGTCGGTGGCGACAAGAAGGGAGGCGATGCTAGAGGAGCGGGTGAGGGCACCCTGTGCAGAGAGGATGAGCAAGTCCAGTACCGCATTGTATGCCCAATTTCTTCGAACAACGCCGTTTGGCATCTGCTCGAATATTCTCTAGATCAGAACCAACTTGTTCGGGACGATCAGGGTTCCGTTCAGCCAACCAAACACATGGACGACAGCATATGTGGAACCATTCCATCCCATTCCACCACCGTTCACACATCCAAACGCCCCCTAAGACAATAGCACAAATGTGTTATCATGCTTGACGGATTAAAATACGTTTTTTTAATAGATTCGAATTTTCCGTTGGCAAATCAATGCCTCAACTCACACCGAGCATACTCCACCATATTAAGGGTGGATTCTTTTTTGGTTGTGACTGATGACTTGTAGCCCTAGTGTGAGTGCTTATGCGAACAAACTAAATACCGATAAACTGATTCGGGCCCAGTTTGTTTCGGCTTCAGCTTCTGTCTTTTGGCTCCTAGTTTACTATTCCTTAATTTTATATTTTTATGACTTTTTAGTTTTTTGGGCTTTTTTACTTTTGCTTTTTTCGTATTCGTTTGCATTATCCTTGATGGGCTAACCTATTTTTCTATTTTTAAATTTAATTACGCCAAAAACCATAAATAGTTACAATGCAAAATAAGTTAATTACAGTACAAAATAAACCATAAGCCACAAAAAGCCTAAATGAGCAGCTCTCAAAAAGACTGTTTCGATAAGCCACCTCGGAACGGCGACAAAAAAAAGCTTTTTCATTTATTTGTTCAAAAAAATCATAAACTATAGACTAAAAAGAACTGGAATTTTTTGTACGGATAATCCATTTTTTATTCGAAATTACATAAATATACCCGCGGGAAATTTTTTTACAAAAATAGGCTCCAGTCGCCTAATGGTTGGGCGACTGGAGCCTTTCGCCCAACGGTTGGCGACATTTAATGAATCTACCAACCGTTGGGCGATTAATTGCGATCGCCCACGGTTGGCGACTTCCATCTGATCGCCCAACCGTTAGGCGATCGCATTTCGCCGCTCAACGGTTCGGCGACTTCTAGTGAGATATATACCGCGCTCGCCGTGGCGCTGCTTCACTGTGGTCGCTCGCCGCCGTCGCAGAGAAGAGAGGAGAGGAGGAGAAGAGGAGGGAAGAGAAGGAGAGGAGAGGAGAAGGGGAGGAGGAGAAGAGGAGGGGGAGGCGCGATTTTGGGTAATTTTTCGTGTTATATTTTTGTTAGTGTAGAAAATTAGTTTAGAAAATGTAGTGTAGAAAATTAGTTTAGAAATATAGTTTAGAAAATTAGTTTAGAAAATGTAGTGTAGAAAATTAGTTTAGAAATTTAGTTTAGAAAATTAGTTTAGAAAATGTAGTGTAGAAAATTAGTTTAGAAATATAGTTTAGAAAATTAGTTTAGAAAATTAGTTTAGAAAATGTAGTGTAGAAAATTAGTTTACAAATTTAGTTTAGAAAATTAGTTTAGAAAATGTCGTAGAAAATTAGTTTACAAATTTAGTTTAGAAAATTAGTTTAGAAAATGTAGTTTCAAAATTTAGTTTAGAAATTAAATATAGAAATATAATTTAGACATTTAATTTTCAAATTTTGTGTAGTAAATGTAGTTTAGAAATAAAGTTTAGAAAATTTAGTTTATAAATTTTGTGTACCATTTATTGTACAAATTTAGATGTAGAAAGTATAATGTACAAGTTTACATGTAGAAATTTAGATGTACCAAGTTTAATGTACAGTCTTAGATGTATAAAATTTAGTGTTGAAATTATTGTATAAATTTAGATGTAGAAAATTTAATGTTGAAATTATTGTACAAATTTTTCGTATGACTCGTGGCTTTGGACGTGACTCGGAGTGGCGGTTCGCATTGTTGGACGAGCACGTGGACCGCTCTCATCGCGCTTCCCATCTAGTGCCGCCACCGGGAGCACTGACGAGCCGCCCACCGGGAGTGGTCCGACACGACACCTCGCGTGGCACGGGACTCGACCCTCGTTGGATCGCCAGTGAGCACTATTCCAGCGTTTAGTGCGACCGTTAGTTCGCTCCGCGCTGACCTTCACTTTGTTTGCGTGTCGCGGATGCCGGCTACTCCCTCTTGCCCGGATGGTGCAGGCCACGAGGAGGATGGAGCGGCCGGCGGGGACGAGGCGGGCGGGATCGATCACGACGATTTTCGTTCGACCGCTCGCCGACGGCTTTGGTGGACCGTTGGCCGAGACGCACACTTTCCACCTCCCATTCGGGAGATGACGCCGACCTTGCAGGATGTGTCCCGCTTGGGCTTCCGATCGCGAGACGCCGCCTTCCTACCGAGGCCCCGGCCGATCGGGCGCGCCGACCGCTTCGGCGATTCGAGGTGTCGTTCCACCGACACGACCACCACGTGTTCGAGAGGCGCACCCATGGGCCGACATCGAGGTGGCTCGATAAGCACCGTACGTGGTATATAAAATCGATCGATCTTGAAGCTCTTATTTGTGGTATTACGTACTAATAACAACTTTTTGCATTCAGTGGGAGCGCATGGTTCCCGCAGTGCACGATCACCGTGTCTCGCGCACACGGAGGCGCACGTCTTTGTGGCCGTTTGGTTGGGTGCTTTTCACCACCACCACGGCAACACGGTGGATGCGCGCTTTATCGCTATGCGAGGCGATCGACGGCGAGCCCCACCAGTCACCGGGATCGGCCGATTTGCCGCGACGCATCGTGGCCCGTGCGAGCGCGTGCACGAGGGTCAAGCGAACTCGATCCTCACGGGTTGTCCTCGCTACTACACCGTGGTCGCTCGAGCGCTTGCCGTCGGACGACTGTGTTAGACGACGTGGTCCGTGACGGGCCCGAGATGTATCCGGGAGACGCCGACCGCCGACGATGGGTTCTATGTGGTGCCGCCGAGTAAGTTTTATCACGCTTAACTATTTCTTTCTTATTGACGATTGTCATTGTAAACAACTTGTCTTTCTTGCAGTACGCCACGCGACGCAGTCGTCACGCGGCGCATCGGTCTTTGTGGAGCACCGACCGCATCACATCCGACGACGCGGCGCTGGAGCCGTCTGACGCGAGACGGCAGATGCAGCCCGTGCTCTGGCGGTCTGTCCTCACTTTGTCGGCGCGGACTGGCTTCGCTCACCCGCCGAAGCTCGTGTACCTCATCTACGTGGAGGACTACGCACCCACGGTGATGCGCGATTCGGGCTATGGCACGGCGGTTCTGTACTCGGTCGGACCATCGCTCGCGCACGCACGGGTGAGTGATCGTTTGTGCTAAATATGTACATACCGACCATCGCGTCGCAAGTATCTCACATTACGTAATGGTTCTATACGCAGTACTGGCGGAAGGGGGTGAAAAGAGGCACGGATCGGTCGGTGAGAATGCAGCCCGGTCGAGCGATGGCGAGGATGCGCCGACGCCGCGCGTGGACGAGGACCGGCCGTACGACAGCAGGGAGTACGCGGAGTACCTGCGCTGGTACCAGCCGCAGACCCGTATCAGGCTCGTATATGTGGTAGACCCGCCTGCCACACACGTCGCCGCTCCGACGGACACGTACCCCGCGCACTTCGCGCACGACGCTCATCTCGCGGTACGTGACATGTCATTTCAAAGATTCCCAAATGGTAATGTCGTTTCCATAATCGACCACTTCATGTCTTTGTGTCCAGGCTGACGTCGGTTCTGCCCTATACGCCGAGTCCGGCACAGTACTGGAGAGGCTCGCCAGTGGTGCGCAGCTGACCCATGAGGAGGGCCTCAGCTTTGCGCGTCGGGTGCACGAGGGGTGTAGACGTATCGTTAGCCTCATCGTCCCGCACGAGGCTACCGGCGGTTTCCGCCCACCGCCCGATCGCTCGTCCACTGCCACCCCACCGGCGTGGCACTACTCGTGCACCTACGTGGACACGCCCTCCACCACCTCACCCGAGCAGCGGGGTTCATCCCGGCAGGCCTCCTACACCGGTTCACTTCACGCCCTACGCACTCTGCCTTCCCACGCAGGTGTGTACGCCTCCATGGCGCCACCACGGTACGTATAGGGTCTTATACCGTGTTTATCCAAGACGACATGCAACGCACTAACGATATTAATATTGCGGTACTTACCAAGACGGCGTCTCCCGTGCCGGAGGATGTGGACCAGATTTTTCGCGCCGTCGCCGACGTCGCGACCGCAGTTCTTTTCGCCGCTGCCCTCCCTGCACCGGAGATTACACGCCAGAGGTGCGGTGACTCCACCAAAGCGCAGGGCGGATAGACACCCTCCTCCTCGCTTTACCTTTCGATCGCCCTAATCCGCTGCACCGGAGGAGGGCCAGCGAGGCCGTATGGGAGGACGCGGGCGCGGTGACGGGGCACAGCAGGGTGACCAGTGAGGCGTGCTGCAGATGCTATATATGTTATGCATGTAATGAAAATACATGCGCCATGTTACTCACAGTTATATTATGAAGTTTATTTAAATTTACATAAGTCTATCATCTCTTTCCGCACATAAACTATCTCACTTAACAGTGTATGTATCGATCGTTCTCTACTCAATCTTTCATAAAAAAAATTTTAAAAACTTTTTACACACCTACAATATACAATGAACATAAACTTTTATTACAACTTCACCGTATTTTTTACCGGTTCAACGTTACAAAATTCACAAATTCTAAAACAATCACGGCTACTCGCGATCGCTTAACGGGATGGCGATCGCATGCCGCCGCTTAACGGTATGGCGATCGCATGCGCCGCCATACGGAAGAGCGATTTAATGCGATCGCTTCATCATGCAAGCGAGATATATTGTGTCGCTGTCTGTTATGAAGGCTCGAGCCGCCCAACCATTAGGCGATCGAGCCTATTTTTGTAAAAAATTTTCCGCGGTATATTTATGTAATTTCGAATAAAAAATGGATTATCCGTACAAAAAATTCAAAAGAACTGGGGGCTATGACTCAAAAATCCCCACCAAGCACATACATAGAAATTGAGGGAGCCAAAAATCAATCTCATTGCATCTTTTGGTCTAAACATTCGAGTGTACTGATGTACATGTGAGTCCTAGGTCAAACCATTTAACCACTGTGGTGTAAAATAAGCAACAAAACTATCAATGGCACAACAATCTAATTTTTATAACTAGCCTTATTTTTGTGTTACTGAGCAATATGCCTTGAGAAGTTTGTAAAAGCGATAGGTGTACGCGGTTATCAGTGGAGCTCGGTTCAAATTCATACCAATTTACCTAATTTTCATCTATTACTAGTTGAATGTCTGTGTGTTGCTACGGATTTTTAAAATTTATCATACTACATGTTTTGAAACTCACAGGTGGTAAAAAATTTTAGAATATGCATACAAACATGTTCTAAAAATTTTTAAATCCGTCAAGTAAGTTGGAAGCCGTCGATCACACCTTGTGGTCATAAGTCGGAAGACATTGACCACACCTCATGGTCGTAGGTCGGGAACCCTTGAGCACACCTCGTCATCGTAAGTGGAAACCATCGACCATCGCGCGTGATTGTAGGTCGGAGCGGCCGATCATTGCTGGTGGTCGTAAGTTGGCAGCGGTCGATGATCGATCGTGGTCCTAAATCGGGAGCCTTTGACAATGGCTCATGGTCGTACATCGGAAGCCGACGACCATCGTTCGTGGTTGTAAATTGGAAGCCATCGAGGATACCTCATGGTCATAAGTCGAAACACATCGACCAACACACGTAGTCGTAAGTCAGAAGACATCGACCACACCTCGTGGTCGTAAGTCAAAACACATCGACCAGTACTCATGGTCGTAAATTAGAAGCCGTTGATCACACCTCGTGGTCGTAAGTTAGAAGCCGTCGACCATTACGTGTGATTGTATGTCGGGAGCGGTCGACCATCGCTCGTGGTCGTACGTTGGCAGGCCTCGGTGCACTTGTGCCCTGTCGCTCGACTATCAGCGCCAGCCTGCTCGGCCCCGACTTCGACCACGGCCCCGATTTCGACTACTGCCCCCTTCGACTTCGACTACTACCCCCTTCAACCATTGTCCCTTTCGACCACGACCCTTCGACGTTGACCACTTCCCCCTTCGACCATAGCATCAAGAAAGAGGAGGAGGCGCGGCATGAGGGATCGGGGGAGAAGGAGGCATCAGTTGCAGGAGGTGGTGGTGGGGAGGTGGCGACGGGCAAATGGGGAGAGGAGGCGGTGGGCAAATACATTGGGGAGGCGGTGACAAGGGGATGCGACACTGTTGGGGGAAGTTGGGGGACTGCAACCAGATGCTGTAGTACGGGGAAATAATTGGTGGCGGCACTGAGGAGGAGGAGACACGGCATGACGGTTCAAGGGAGAGAAGGAGGCGGCAGGTTGCAGGAGGTGGAGTGATTGTGGGAGGTGAAGGATGTGGAGGAAGAGAAGAGGAGGAGCACACCCACGCGTCGGCTTGACCTTTTCTACGAGGAGCGGAAGAACTACCTATATGCGGATCTGGACGGCTGATCTTTGATTGAACGACTGAGAAGAGAGGAAGGAGAATGGACCGACGACCATCAACTCACATTTTTATAGTAGTAAAGATAGAGAAAATTTGCAATACACTTTAATTAAATGTGTGCACATGGGATGATGGGAAGGCTCTTCTTTTCGGCTTCTGAAAGCTGTTTTTTAGCTTTTCTACAGTAACTAACTTTCAAACAGATTATCTTTTGAAGGCAGGGTCTATAAATTAATTTTAGCATACACTATAGCAACTTAATTTATATAGGCCAAAACCACACGCGAGTTTCTGTTACCTGTATTCTTTCACGAACATTCTAAAACCATAAACTGTAGCAAAAAAGGACATGCCCTACATCTGGGAGGCAGATGGTGGGTTCAAGCGTTGATTGGGACAATTATTCTAACTACTAGTCTTTTTACTTTAAAAATTTCAAATTTCAATTCAAAAATTTAATAAAAAAATGGCTACCGCTACCCTCCATCCTTTCCATTCGGGTTTGATCAAGGATAGCATTTCTCATTTATTCAGAACACACAATGCACATTAGAGTATGCCTATACTCTAACATTGAAGCCTACACAAAAATTCTTAGCACGTGTGGTGGACTAATTGTCACAAAAATCCTTAGGGAGAGAAAAAAGGAGGCAAAGTGGCCCAGTCTAAACATTTTTGGGAGGAGAGGTTGTGGGCCTAATGGGCCATGGCATGGCCCAATAACCCAAGAAGAAGGCCACCATGGGCAAGTGGAAGGCTCTCTTGACCGACGGTGCCAATGTCGGCCGCGCTGAACACACCGCAGTAGAGAAACCTCGCTCTGATATCCACAACGGGTGGCGCTGCCACCATTTGGCCTATCCCTCTTGGATGCGCCGCGTCCGATATCGGCGTGCCCATGCGCTCGTGGCTGGTCAACGCCACCGGGGGCTGGGTGTCAGATCTTAAAATTTCTGAATTCCCCATACTGAAGAGGAGGCTGCAGGAGTCAAGGACGGACAGGACTAATCAATACCCTTTAAATTATGAAGATCCAAGGGATGGCAAGGTAGTGAACGGGATTATGAGGCATCAACGGAGGAGAGGGAGTCATACCCTTTCAATCCAGATCGTACGGTTCTTATTCAAAGGAGTAATCACTGTTTAACACTATTTACTGTTAAGTGTTGTCATTCGCCATAATGGCTGTTTGTCTTGTAAGGGGATGGAAGGCCAACTGCCCTATATAAGCAGCCGCTAGATGTAATGGAACCATTCTGAAACCCTAACTAATATCATATCTTCTACTTTCCCCTAGTATTTTCCTTTCCATTTTTCCTTGTTCCAGTCTTTCGATTCCTGTAACTTGCGTTTCGATTTCGATTTAGGATTCAGATTCATCTCGGGTCCTGACAAAGTGTTATCAAAGCCTTTCGAATCCTTGGAAGAGTAGCAGATCTTTGTGCAGTTCATGAGTGGAAAAGGTTGGAAGAATAAAATTCTTCTATAAAATCCTCGATCCGGTTTGCGAAGGCACAGATCTGTGAAGACGGGATAAATGAGAGTGAGCTGGAAGAGTGGGCTTGAGGGGATTTTGATCTCCCTCTGTAAAATTCCAAATCCACCAACGTAAGCGCAAGAGAAATCGAAGGAATGACGAGAGGACGGTCCAATGTTGGCGAGGAAGGAATGGAATCACAGTTGGCCAGTGAGGTGGAGATGATTAAAGAGGCTATGGCGGAGATGAGCCAGCAGAGTGTGCAAATGGGGGAGAGCATCAAACAGCTGCAAGCACAAATGCAGGAGAATTCCAACCAGATGCAGAAACAGATGGAATCTCTTATGAGTATATTGATGGCCAAGGTTAGAAACGGGGTTTCACCAATTTCGAATGGCCAAGAAGGAGAAGGTAGCCATCTGGGGGTGGATGTTGGAAATTCACCGAGCTTTGCTAATCCATTAACAGGAACCCAGGCAGCGGCTATTCATTTATACCACCATTTCATGGAGCAAATGTGAATGGACCACCCCGATTAGTAGCAGGAGATCAACAACAAAATTTGGGGACAGAGCCTTTAACTCAAATGGGAGGACTCCAATTACCCCATTCAGGTTCAATTCCATCTTTAACTTCTGTATTTCCACATGTACCAGTAGGAACTGGAAGAGTTACATACACTTTTGGATGCCTTAGGGCACCACAGTATGTTACAGCTAATACCACTCATGTACCTCCTTACAGGATTGCCCCAAACCACTACTTATATTATGGGTATAGTCACATGAGACCTAACCACTATTGGGGGTAGAGTTGGGCTAGACCTCCTGACTTGCAGTTTGGATTTCCACCTCCATAGCAGCAAAATCAAGGTAGGGAGAGGAACCCTTACCAACAAGCATTTAGCAAAACCAAACTAGACTTTCCGAAATTCAATGGGGATAATCCAGAAACTTGGATTTGGAAGGCAAAAAAATGCTTTGAGTTAGCAAAACCCCTAATGAACAGAAGGTGCAAGTAGCTGAAGTATATTTCGCTGGTAGAGCTGACCAATGGGTGAGTAGTAATAACATTGATACTACCAACATCACGTGGCCTCAATTATGTAGCATGATTTGTAAGAGATTCATAGTAGAAAAAGGATATGAGGTGGCTGAAACCTTTAGGGGATTATATCAAACAGGGACTATTAATGCATATATCGATAAGTTTGAAGAAGTAATGTCCTTGGTGAAGAGAAACAATCTTCATTTGAGATAGGGGTATTTCTTGGATTTCTTTGTATCTGGGCTCAAGGAATACATCAAGATACCATTGAAGTCATTGGAAATAAGGTCACTAGTGGACGCCTACATCCATGCCAGAAAGTATGAAAACATGCTCTTGTACAGGAAGCCAACTACATGGGTACAGAATACACAAGGCAGAGGAGCGGGAGGCCAAGGCAGCAACACATCAAAAAGCAATACTTCAGTGAACAAGAGGGAGGATAGCATTGCTGGAGGTAGAAGTGGGGTTGATAAATGGAACAATGGTAAGTGTTTCAAATGCCAGGAACCTTGGGTCCCGAGGCATGGAAAGGTGTGTAAATTCAGAAAAAGTGTTCACATTATCAAAATAGAGGATGAGGATGAGGAAGAACAAACGAAAAACATATTCAGCACTCCACCTTCTAGCCCTTAACATAAGGAAGAAGATAAACCTGAGCTGCAAGTATCTATGCATACTTTATCTAGAGCAATCGCCAAAGCATCGATGTTCACTCTAAATGTTAAGATCGAAAATGTTATGTCTGCAGCGTTAGTAGATAGTGGAAGCACTACAACATTCATCACCCTAGCCATGGCCACGAAGGCCAAATATAAAATTGTGAACCATGAACCGGTGAAGGTAGCAGTGGCAAATGGAGGGGTTATTTTGAGTGAAGCAATGAGCCCAAGATGCAAATACACTATCCAAGGGGAAGATTTCAGTTCAGATTTTAGATTGTTGTGTTTGAAGGGCTATGACGTAATCCAAGCGAGTGATTGGATACACACACACACACACAGCCTAGTAAGCTTGAACTTGAAGACCTGTGAATTTTCTATCTATAAAGGAGGAGAGAAGACAATATTATTCAGGGATGAAACATTGCCAAAGGATGCATGTATTGTGAATGCTCACAAATTGCAGAAGTTATTGGAGAAAGGAGTGGTAGGAGAAGTAGTATATGCCAAGCCTACTGCCAACCATAACATAGCAAATGAAGAAGTATCAGAAGGGATACAAGAACTTCTGCAATAGTTCCAGGATGTGTTTCAAGAACCTCAAGACCCACCACCTGCAAGAGAGTTAGACCACACTATTCCTTTAATACCCAGAGCAAAACTAGTAAATGTCAGACCTTACTGGCCGCCACATCACCAAAAGGGTGCCATGGAAGTTTTGATTGATCAGTTGGTGATATCCAAGACAATTCGAAACAGCATGAGCCCATACTCTTCACCGGCAATATTGGTCAAAAAGAAAGATGGCTTGTGGCGGATGTGTATAGATTATAGTCAATTGAATGCCAACACAATTAAGAATAAGTATCCCATTCCAGTAATCGAAGATCTACTTAACGAGCTACATGGTGCCAAGTATATCTCAAAAATTGACCAACGGTCCGGCTATCATCAGATAAGGATAAATGAAGAGGACATAAGTAAGACAACATTCAGCACTCATGTGGGACACTTTGAGTTCCTAGTCATGCCATTTGGGCTCACAAATGCATCGGCCACATTTCAAGCCTTTATGAACAAAATTTTGGCTGCTCATTTGAGAAAACCCATGTTGGTTTTTTTGACGACATACTTATTTACAACACATCTCTGAGGGAGCACAAGGAACACTTGAAAACCATCTTGGATATCTTGAGGGAAAACACATTGTATGCCAAGAGAAACAAGTGTGTATTTGGGCAGCAGAGAGTGGAATATTTGGGACATGTCATCAGCAAGGATGGGGTAGCTACCGACCCCCAAAAGGTCAAGGTGGTGAAGGATTGGCCAATCTTTAACAATGTAACCCAGCTGCAAGGATTTTTAGGTCTTGCGGGCTATTACAGGAGGTTCATTAAAAACTTTGGAATTATCTATAGACCTTTATTTGATGCCTTGAGAAAGAACTCATTCCAATGTGAGGAAAAACAATAGCAAGCATTTGAGAGAGTTAAGGAACTGCTGAGTACAACACCTATGTTAGTACTGCCAGACTTCACACAGGCATTCATCCTGGAGGCCGGTACCAGTGGTCAGGGGATACTGGCAGTGCTGATGCAATATGGAAGGCCCATAGCATATATGAGCAAGGCAATTGGTCCCAGGGCAGCAACAATGACAACATATGACAAAGAAGTGCTAGCAATTTTGAAAGCTCTTAAAAAATGGAGACACTACTTAGCTGGGGCAACCTAATTGTCAGGACAGATCAACAAAGACTTAAATACATGAATGAACAGAGGCTGATTGAAGGGGCACAACACATGCTAGTAATAAAATTAATAGGTTATAATTATAAGATTGAATACAAGAAGGGTGGAGAGAATAGGGTAGCGGATGCTTTAACAAGGATCCCCCAATTGAAATCAGTTTATGCCTTGATAGCTACAGTTCCAAGTTGGATTGAAGAAGTGCAAAATAGTTATCAAACTAATGAGAAATGCCAAGATTTACTCACTAGATTGAGTGTGGATGAGCAGGCACAACCCCATTACACTTTGCGAAATGGGATATTAAGGTACAAGGGTAGATTGTATGTGGGAAATGGTACTAAACTCAAGGGTGATCTTTTAGACTCCTTTCACGCATCGGCTCTATGAGGACACTCAGGGGAGAGAGCTACTTACCAAAGGCTAAAATTACTGTTGCACTGGCCAGGCATGAAGCTAGCAATAAACAACTACGTGAAGAAATGCCACTATGTCAGAAAAGCAAATCTGAAAATAAACCATATCCAAGATATTTGTAACCATTACCAGTACCTAAGATGGCTTGGACACAAGTTACCATGGACTTCATTGTGGGATTGCCAAAATCTAAAGAACATGATGTGATACTTGTGGTAGTTCACAGATTTACGAAATATTCCCATTTCATATCTGTCATAGAGATGGGCCCAAGGCCTAGTCGGTCTATTATTAGGAATGAGAGATTGATTTCTATTTGAGTTAGAGATTAGTTTCCTTATGTTAGAGATATAATTAGAGATATGATATTGTTAGAGATATGATTGAGATTAGATTCGATCTGTTAGGGGGAGCCCGTCTATATAAAGAGGGCTACCGCATGCTATTGGAATTAAGCAGAGCAACGTTTGGTTGCCGGCTTCCCTACGGAATCCTCGTCCTCTGTTTCGCCTTTTGCCCTATCCACCGCGTTCTATCAATTTGGTATCAGAGCTGCTAGGCGAGAAAGGCGGCAAGCAGCCGAAGGAGACACCGCCGCCGCCGGCCCATCGCACGATGCCAGGCGAAGAAGGCGGCAAGCAGCCGAAGGAGATGCCGCCGCCGCCGACCGATCCCATCGCCAAAGCGCTGTCCGAGATCTCCCAGCAGATGGCATCTCTCTTCGCGCGCCTGGAGGCCTTGGAGTCCCGAACACCGACGCCCGACACCGCCGCTCCATCGCAAAACCCCATCCACCTCCCCATCATCCGTCCATCACCGCGGCGCCTCGCCGTCGTCTGCCGCCGCCGCCGCCGTTGGTCGCAGCCCCACCGCTCGCTCGCCGCCATCGTGCCGCCGCCGCTGGCTGCACCAAGCGACGAGCTCTGCGCCATCGCCGCTGCGCCCTCCCCATCCGCCTCCGCCGGCGGCGCAAAGACCATCTCCATTGTGCGCCGCCGCCACCGGGCCACCTTTGCCGCGCGCCGCCGCCGCCGCCGAGACGCCTCGATCTCCGAAGTCGCTCTGCTGCTCGCCGCCGCCCGACGGACCGCCGGCGCCGAGCTGCGTTCCGCTGCTCCGTCGATGGCGCTCGGGCCACCTGCCGATCGCCGCGCCATCGCCGGGGCCACCTAGCGATCCGCCGTCGTCCGGTCGTGGTCATGCCGTGGCAGCTCCGCCGTCGGTGATCCGCCGCCGTTGTCGGAGTCGCCGCTCGGCCGCGTTCGCCATCCTCGCCGATCCGCGGTCATCGCCGCATCCGTTCGCGCCGGCCGCTCGCCGCCGCCGCCGCCGTGGCCGCTCGGGCTCGGTGCCGCCGCCCGCCGCCGCGAGGCCCTTGCGCGCGGCCGCCGCGCCGCTGTTCGCGTTAAATCGCCGCCGCCGATGCCGGCCGGGATCCGCCGCCACCGGATACGACGCCCTACACCGCCGAGCCACTGGATCCGCCGCCGCCGCCGTCCGCGCGATCCACGCCGAGCCACCTTCGCCGCCGCCGCTGCGCACCGCCGCTCCGGCCGCTCGGTCGGATCCATGCGGCGGCCGCCGCCGCCGGGCTTCCTCGCTGATCGCGGCCGCCGCCGACCCGACTCACTTTGTGTCGCAGCCGCTCCGCCGGCCGCTCCGTCGGCTGCCGCGGTTCGCCGTCGAACGCCGACCGCCGCCGCCGGGCCGCTGCCGCCACCGACCTGCACCGCCGCTGCCGCCGCTGTCGCCTCAGATCCGCCGCTCCTCGGCCGCTTTTGACCGGATGCGTTGATCGGTCGCGGTTGGACTTAAACCGACCGTTAAAAATAATAATAACAATAAAAATAAAATAAAAACTTATTTTGCGGCATTATATTCCAAAGGCGCTACACTTCGTCTAGCCTTGTTTCACTTGGATGGGCCAGCGTCTCCATCCGCCGCAAAGACTCGCTACCGCTCGTCTTCTACATCGACATCGGTCTTCCATTGGCGTTGCTCAGCAGCTCGAGGACGAGCTGCATTTCCGGGAAGGGTGTAATGTCATAGAGATGGGCCCAAGGCCTAGTCGGTCTATTATTAGGAATGAGAGATTGATTTCTATTTGAGTTAGATATTAGTTTCCTTATGTTAGAGATATAATTAGAGATATGATATTGTTAGAGATATGATTGAGATTAGATTCGATCTGTTAGGGGGAGCCCGTCTATATAAAGAGGGCTACCGCATGCTATTGGAATTAAGCAGAGCAACGTTTGGTTGCCGGCTTCCCTACGGAATCCCCGTCCTCTGTTTCGCCTTTTGCCCTATCCACCGCGAACTATCAATATCTCTTAAACAGCCCTATGTGGTGCAAGATATTGTGGACTTTTTCATTGAACATGTGTACAAGCTGCATGGATTACCCTCAGTGATCATTTCAGACAGAGATCGAATATTTACCAGCACCTTATGGCAAGAATTGTTCAAGGCCTTGGGAGTAAAACTTCGTTTCAACAGTGCATATCACCCCCAAACTGACAGTCAAACCGAAAGGGTTAATCAATATTTAGAAAATTATTTGAGGTGCATGATCATTGCCAATCCTAAGATATGGAAGTTTTGGTTAGCATAGGCTGAGTGGTGGTACAATACTTCTTTTCATACTTCCTTGGGCATGACACCTTTCTAAGCTTTATATGGGATGCCACTAGCATCCCACTAGCCCACTACCCCAAATCACTGAAGCCTTGCAACTGGATGCAGCAGTTGAAGGCAATTCCAACCCCGACCAGCAGAGAAGGGTGGCCCTTGAAGTAATCAGAAATTCACTGCAGAAAGCTCAGGCTAGAATGAAATTCTTCATAGATAAGAATCGGACTAAAAGAGAGTTCCAAGTGGGCGATATGGTATATTTAAGGATGCAACTGTATTGACACAACGCTCTGGGATTGCACAACTCAATGAAGCTACACACCAAATTCTATGGGCCATTTAGAGTTTTGGAGAAGGTTGGTCAAGTAGCTTATAAACTCTTGTTACCTCAAGATGTGGCATGCACCGCGTTCCATGTCAGTCAATTGAAAAAGCATATTGGCCCAAGAGCAATACCTAGCCCAGAACTACCACTCATTGATCCTGAAGACAACATCCGGATTGCACCCAAGGCAGTGATAGAGAGAAGAATTATACCAAGACATAATGAACCAGTTGTGCAGTGGCTAATCCAATGGGAAAATTTACCTGCAAAATCTGCTACTGGGAAGATGCAAATTTTATTTCCAAGGTGTTTCCAGGCTTCAATCCTTGAGAACAAGGATCTTGAGGGGGGAGCTTTGTCAGATCTTAAAATTCCTGAATTCCCCAATATGAACTGAAGAGGAGGCTGGAGAAGTCAAGGACGGTCAGGATTAATCGACACCCTTTCGATTATGAAGATCCAAGGGAAGGCAAGGTAGTAAACGGGAATTTGAGACATCAACAGAGGAGAGGGACTCAAACCCTTTCAATCCAGATCGTACGGTTCTTACTCAAACGAGTAATCATTGTTTAGCACTGTTTACTATTAAGTGTTGTCATTTGCTATAATAGTTGTTTGTCTTGTAAGGGGATGGAAGGCCTGCTGCCAAGCAGCCGCTGGATGTAATAGAACCATTCTGAAACCCTAGCTAATCTCATATCTTCTGCTTTTCCGTAGTATTTTCTTTTCCATTTTCCTTGTCCCAGTCTTTTGATTCCCGTAACTTGCATTTTGATTTTGAGTTAGGATTCGGATTCATCTCGGGTCCAAATGCTGAGGCTGTTCGTGCCCACGGACCCGCGCTGTCCTCACGGTGGCGGTCGTCGTGTGCGGCGCGCGGTTCGCCTGGCTTGGCGGGCCTCGTTAGGATCTCCGTTCTGCTTGCGTCGATGGCTGTTTGGGCTTTGGCGCGTACGACGCCTCTGATCCAGTGACCCTCCAATGCCAACCATGTTGGTGGTGCGTGGTAAGTTTTCCTTCTTGTCATCTAGTTTAGTTCATAAACACTTTACGCGTTTAACTGCAGTAAGATTAAATCCTAAGCAAAACATAGCTAGAGCATTTACATATTACAGGATATGTGGAGACTTTACATGATGACCTTGAGATAATTATATAGGTATCAGGTACAGCACAAACACACACACACTGATTTGCACATCGACACGGAAAATGTACATTCCAAAACCAAGATCAGAAGCCAAAGCTTTCCTTCTAAATGCTTATAGTTTTACACTACATACGACAAAGATACTGCAAAGAACACTCAACTTCTTGAATTCCTCTTCAAAATCCAATGAATCAATATACTCCAATTATAGGAAAACAAACAAAAAGGGTCAAGGAAGATGTATAACATGCCTAGTGATAGGAACAAACACACTTATCCTAGGTGTCATGATGAGGCTGAACGAAGCTCGACAAGTGAAGCGTAGACCCCATTTTTGATGTTCATCAGCTCATCATGTCTTCCTTTCTCCACTATTGTACCGTCCTTAAGAACTGCAATGATATTGGCACCTTTGATCGTCGACAGGCGGTGTGCCACAATGACCGTGGTCCTGCCAACCATCACACGATCTAAGGCATCCTGCACAATCCGCTCAGACTCAGCATCCAAGGCACTTGTCGCCTCATCAAGAAGTAGTATCTTAGGGTCTTTCAGTATGGCCCTTGCAATAGCCACCCGCTGCTTCTGGCCGCCGCGAGAGCTGAATCCCCCTCTCCCCAACACTAGTGTCGTATCCTTGGGGCAGGCTTGATATGAACTCATGTGCATTGGATGCCTTTGTGGCCGCAATGAGCTCCTCCTCGGTGACGTCCCCGTGCTTCCCATAGGCTATGTTGGCGCGGATTGTGTCGTTGAATAGCACAGGTTCTTGGCTCACCAGTCCCATCTGGTCCCTCAGCCAGTTTACTTTTAAGCTCTTGATTTCCACTCCATCCAATGAGATGGTACCAGAAATCGGGATTGTAGAACCGCTCCAACAAAGCGATTACAGTAGACTTGCCACTACCACTCTCTCCGACGAGTGCAACAGTCTATATAAAACCATAATGGAAGTAAGTTGCTGATTATATTACTGTACAAGATACAACAATGCAACAAGGATACAAGTGGCTAACCTTGCGGAGGAATGTGCATAGTAAAATCACTAAAGATTTGAACGTCTGGACGGGTTGGGTACTTGAAGCTGACATGTCGGAAGTCAATGTTGCCCTTGACCTCATCCAACGTCAAACCCTCATCACTGTCTGGGTTGATTTTTGACTTTCGATCCAGCAAAGCAAATATGGAGATAGCTGAATCCCTAGCTTTTGTAGAATCAGAAGCCAATGCACTTGTTTGAGATATCCCAATAGTTGCCAACACCAGTGCAAAGAAAACCTGCAAAGTATGAATTACTTTATCAAATATCCTTTTAAAAGTAGTGGGGCTCTAGTTAAGGATGTAGGGATTAAGACCACTAAGACTGAATAGGAAGATTAGAAACTCTGAAGGAAAAAAATACTTTTGAAATAACGCATTTACAAACCTTGAAAACGTCACCAAAAGTTGACTTGCCATGATGCACAAATTGCGCTCCAACATAGAAACAAAGGCCATATGTAAGGTACAGCATCAAGAATGAGAAACCAAATCCAAGGCCTCCAACCATTCCTGTTCTGACTCCTTGATTCATTGATGCTTCACATTTATGATCATATATTCTTGTAATTCTTTTCTCAGCACAAAAAGAAGCTACAGTCCTGATACTGCTAATTGCATCGGTGGCTACTTGACTTGCATCTTCATACATCATCTGGAGAACCAGCAACCCATTGTCACTAACTTAGCACGTTATGAAAAAATTATCTGTAGATAACGTTGCTTCTTATTATTCTTGATGAAATTCAAAAACTCGATTGTACTTCATAAACTTCATAGAATCATAGTTTTAGCTTGACAGTGAGAAAATCGACATGCTAGATCTTTACTAACATTTAGTTTCAGTAATTATTTGCAAAACATCATATCACAAGAAGAATAGACAAAAGGCTTTCTTTGATGGATTACCTTAGCATCTTGACTAAATCCCTTCAAGAACTTTACTTGAGCATAACCTTGAAGACCCACTAGTGGAATAACGCAGAGGATGATCAAAGACAGCTTCCAGTCTGCTATCATAGAGATGACAAATCCTGTGATAAGTGTTGATGTAACCTGAACTGCCAAGGCCAAGTTATCTCCCACTAAACGTCGGACATTCAAAGCATCAACTGACAGTCTTGCACCAAGTGCTCCACTGTAAGATATAATATGAATATTAGTACATGAAAAGTAAAGTTCACAAAATCTAGAGGAAGAAGAAACCAAGAAAGAAATGGTAACCAACCTAGAATTTTTCGAATCATCAAACCAAGCAACTTCTTGGTGCACGATGCTTCGAAATGACAAGGCACGAATGCGCTCTATAAGCTTCCCTCCAGCTATTCCAAACAAGAAGTACTCTGCTGGTATTGAGATTATCGAAATGATACCCAGCACAACACACATCAAACCCCAAAAGCTAGAATCCTTTCTTAGTTTATCTGCTGGCTCATAGAAAGTTTTGATGGCATTGGAAATCATTATACCAAACATTGGGAAAAGCACTCCATGAACTCCTGCAGCTAGTGACCCTAACAAAAGAACCGGTACCTCTGGCTTGTTAAGAATTGCTAGCCGTCCAACAGGGGCTTTCTTTGGGACCTCACCATCACCACCCTGCTCTTTCTGATCCTCCCCATTGGTATCATTGCCTTCGGGCAATTCAACCGAGCCAGGCAGGCCGAAGGGGAGGGTGAAAGAATGATGACTACTATTCCCTGCAGAATCTCTACTAATCGACCGCTTCAATGACAAGCTTCTACTTTTAGACCTTGGATCAGATATTCGACGGTCCACTTTCTGTTCTTCTTCTTCACGACTTTCTTGAAGCCGAATAAGTTGAGAGTAAGCACCATCAGGGTTCAATACCAATTCATCGTGGGGACCTATACGAAAAAATACATGTATGTGAGAAATTGATCAATTCGGTTAAAATATTTCAAATAGGTGATGAATAGAAACTAAACAATGGGAGCGGGATCCTGACCTTGTTCAACTATTTTTCCTTGTTGAACAACTGATATGCAATCAGCATTCCTCACAGTTGTTAAACGATGTGCAATCACAAGCGTAGTTCTATCCACCATGATCCTATTCAGTGCCTCCTGAACTATCCTCTCTGACTCCACATCCAATGCGCTAGTAGCCTCATCTAACAAAAGTATTTTTGGGTTTTTAATGATTGCTCTTGCAATAGCAATCCTTTGCTTTTGTCCCCCTGAAAGCTGAGCACCACGTTGGCCAACCATTGTGTCATAACCCTGGTACGAGATAAAAGTAAATATTAGCACTCAGCTCAGAAGAAGAACTTGGATTTACACAACTAATTGAATTGATCACATACATTGGGCAACTTATCAATGAAATTTGCTGCATTAGCAAGCTCTGCTGCTCTCTTGATCTCTTCAGTTGTTGCATCCTCTTTGCCATATGTTATATTATCTTTGATGGAGGTCATAAAGAGCAAGGGCTCTTGGCTAACAAGACTAATCTTCCCTCTTATCCAATCAAGCTGTAAACTCTTGATGTTGATTCCATCAATCAAAACCTCACCAACCTGCGGATCATAGAATCTCTCCACAAGACTAATCACAGTTGACTTGCCACTTCCGCTCTCCCCGACTATAGCCATTGTAGTGCCACTAGTGACATGTAATGAGAATCCATCAAATATCCGTTGCTCAGGCCTTGCTGGGTAACTGAAGTACACATCCTTTAGCTCAACATCACCCCTGATATCTTCTAACTGCTTGCCAGTCGTGTCATCAGGATCAATCTCTGGTTTCCTCTTGATTGTTGAGAACAATCTGTATGCCGCAGATTGTCCTTCTGCAAAGGCTGTCATACATGGGGTTGCATTGCCTAAGGACCTGCCACAACCAATTAGAAATCATCGCTACCAATCATGCATCATGAAGCACCATTACGCTATGAATTCTATTTTGATGTAAATAACTTACATTGCTCCAGTCATGATAGCAAACAAGATATTTATGACGTCTCCTCCTGTGTATCCTTTGCTAAGAATCAACTTTCCACCGTACCAAATGGCTAAACCATAGCTAGAGAAAAATATGAAGAAAATAGAACCCATGCCAAAACCATTGGTAAGTCCTTCCTCAACAGCAGACTTGTATGCCTTGTGTATGAGTTTATTGTACGATGCAATGGCTTGGTTCTCACCATTGAAGGAGACAACCTATTTTACAGACGTAGCCACAAGCTAATTAGTGAGTATTGACTACTGAGAGCTTTTTTTTTGGCAAGGAACATTGATACTAGCTATTATTCAAATTGCTAAGTGAACTGAACTTACTGTTTTTATGGATCCAATTGTCTGTTCGACAACATTCCCGCATCACTGTATGATGCTTGACCCTTGCTAGATATTTTGGATAGCATTTTCGCGACTGCTCCTCCAGCAAGTACTACGGGAGGTATGCATGCCAACATGACAAGAGATAGAAGCCATCCTTTCACAAATGCTACAACGAAACCACCGACGAAGGTAGCCACAAGCTGTAGGAACTTGCCGACCTGAAGAATTTTACCATAGTTAAATTGTGTCAGTTTTCATATGAGTTAGAAAATAATGAATAAAATTTTGCTTCTATGCTCTTCATTTTACCTGAAGGAAAAGTTCTTACCTTCTCACCAATAGCATCCTGAACCAGCACAGTATCACCAGACATTCTTGAAACTACTTGTCCAGTTGTCATTTCTACATCAAAGAATGATATATCCTGTCTCAAGACAGATTTGAGGTACAGAGATCGAATGCGTGTGGCCTGCCTTTCACCGGTCATTGTCCAGCATGACACCTCTGCACAGATAACAAGTTGGTTTCAGACTTCAGCTGTTGTACCTTGATATGAGAACTATATGGCTTAAACATGTGGAATTCTGCTTCAATTTTTTCATCAGTTGCGTTGATTAAACAAAATTGTAGCACCGCCACCGCCTTTACCATTTCAATTTTTCATACGCTTATTCATCTATCACCTTACAATCAAAAAATAAAACATGCAACTCTATTTCTTGTATATCAATATTGTGTACTGTTTAGACAAAGGAACATAGTCAGAAATGTCTGTTTTCTTAATTGGAATAATACAAAAGTCAAAACTAGAACTTTGCATCATGATGACAACTTGCAAGTTTGAAACATTAGTAAGCTTCCTGTTTTGCAAACATATCTTAATCTCATCATGGCCCTAAGATAGACAAAATACCAATGATGGTCAAGAACTAGCTGTAACAATGTCAGCATGTGGTGCAGAGTGCAAACGCATATGAAGTAGTTAACAAAGTCTACTCGTACTTACGAAGAAAAGAAACGACTGCTGCTCCAATGCCCAAGTAGACAAAGTTCAGAACCGCCTGAAAGAAATGAAATGACAACAGGGTGAAAATTTTATTCTTGTCCTCACCCTCTTACAATAATGTAATATATCTAAGGAAATGAATATATCTATTTTATATAAAAATTTGATGATGTGTGGTTAAAAACTCTTGGTAAAGAAAAATATGCTAGAAGTTCTCGTAAATGGTGTACCCTAACTACGACCAATCCACAACTATTAGGTGTGTATATCTGCTACATACGTAAACTCAAAAGATAAGATGGGCCTTAAAAACAAATTTTATTTAGATAAACTGTGAGATAAATTTGAGTTATAAAATTTTATAAATCTACGTAGCATACTAGATCATGCAGCACAGTTGCATGGAGCAATTAATCTAGTTCTTACTAGATTTTAGTTCAAGCTGAAATTCATGGCAAAATTGATGAAAAAATTATCAGTTTTTTCCCTTCATGATCCTTATTGCAAACTGGTGATGACAAAAGAAACTGCAATGCGACAAATGTGACAGTGTGGATGATCTTTGTCCCATTTCAATAGAGAGAGAAAAAAGCGTGGATCTCTGACCCCTCTCATGGACAGAGTTTCGGATCCTTGATTAGGAAAGATTCCACACGTTATCTGTGGGTGGTTGGTTACCTCTTAAATTAATGTTACTCCTATTCTAAAACAAATCTCTTTTATTAACTTGCAAGATGCAATCAATTGGAATAACCCAGAAGTTACTGTCTTCAGCCACTTCAGACATGTAGCTTTCGTAAAAAGCACATTGTAAAGGCACTACAATTCTACAAATTTTATCTCTGTAAAAGCCAACTTGGATATTAAGAAAATAATCAACCTCCTTGAGAACAAAGGGGGAAAGAGAGAAAATATCGCTAACACAAATCCTATCATGGCTCATGAGTCACAACATTACTGAACATATGAGGACAAAAAAATCAAAATAAAAAAAGAGGAGGATTGATGAAACAGTTGAACTAAAAAGCATCACATTGATACGGGAGGCCACTGGTTAAGTTTATATCAACAAATGGATCAAGGAATTATTCTGAGTTCTGAGAAGTATCGATTCCATAAAAGAAATGAAATGAAAATATGAAGAAAAGAAAACTGGAGGCAAAGCAACAAAGAACTAATAGCACCATGTTAGACCATGTGGCTAGGTCTAGACTTTTTTTGTGATGAATAATTAACAATAGTTAATTTGTGATAAATAAGTGATGATGTGGCTAATCGTTACTTGAGGTGTGTGGCGTGTGTGGACTGATCTTGGTCAAGTTGAGACGAATTTGTGCTGAAAAATGTTCTTTGATCTTTGCATGTGCAGATTGAACATGGAGATGATCATGGTCGATGACGAAGTGGACCGGGACTAGAATGGGAGATCCGAGGTTTAGACGGTCAAGGAGGTCACAAGATGGTTGGACTCATGCTTGGGGCGCATGGAGATCAGAGTGGATGATACGTGTTGGAGCTACAGAGGTACGGTCTGGAGGCTACAACACGTGGAGGATAATGCATGTAGAAGCTATGGGAGGTGCGGTCCTAGAGACTTCGACACGTAATGAGTTGGAAAAGTTAGAATTTTAGAAAACCCGTGTTAGAAAGGGTTTGGGTCTCTTTGCTGTTGGAATTAGATTAGAACTCATAGACTTATGATAAGTCCAAGTTTTGAGCCCTAAACTATAAATAGAGATGGGGTTAGAGGCTAACTTTATGGTTTTTAGAGAGACTAATTACGTGCTAGAGTTTAGAGATGCTAGAAGATGACACTTTATAGCCACCATAATTCAAAAATAAAATTTAGATCTCATCAGAAAAAATCCTTCCGGCGGCGTTTCACCTTGTTTCGCTTCGGCTGAGGCCGTCGTGCAGCGTGAGCAAAACTTCATCTCGGTACGAGTCCCTCCACGCCTCTCGCGCAAATCATGACTCATCAACAGCAGCACCAGCGCAATAAAAAATATCGATCTGTTATTTTATCTCTCTTGTTCATGCTGGTCAATTTTGCTGAAAAAGGCGCAGCAACAGGCGTTACGTCGGGAATCTTGATGCTAGCATCAACTTGCTTCTTATTTACTATGTTGGTTTCATGTTAGTGCTATAGTTTTCTCTCCGCGTATCACGTCAAGCAACAGAGTGTATGTTCTTCTGCATGTGTGGAGGTGAGGTATTCAATCAACTACAGCGAGTCAAGTCCACCACGTAAGGACTAGAAAACTTTGGAAGGTGGTGCTACTATTTGGTGCTCTTTCATTGCATGGTGAAAAGCATCACGTCTAGTACGGCAGAGGTAAAAAATTAATATTTCTATTCTTATTTTCTTGCTGTTTTTATGTGTTTTATATATGATTAGCAGTAAAGAAAAAAAACAATAGATTAAAATAAAAAACTTTTGTTAGACGTTTATTTCTCTTTGATTACCATCGAGGATCCTACATGCCAAAAATCAAGGTACGGCCCATCATTCTCCGAGCACAAACAGCAACAAGATTTACCGGAGCTTTCGCAAGATCGGACGTCTAAAGATTCGAGATGGAATGGAATTGGTCTAGCTCGATCGAGCACGGTAATCCATGACTGTTTTCGTGTCTTCTGACGAACGGCAAGCGTGTCATTGAAGAAATCGAACCGGCCGGAAAGTTGGCCAGAGATGGCTAGCTGGCTTACCTTGTTGACGCGGTGGAGGACGGTGTCGGTGGTGGCGCCGCCGAAGGCGTCGATGACCTCGCCGAAGATGACCGTCATGAGCGGCTGCGACACGCCGTTGGCCAGCGCGGCCGCCGTGCCGACAAGCATCAGCAGCAGGTCCGTGCCGTCGGCGTACCGGAACAGCCCCGTGAACGACACCTTCTTCCCGGCCTCGCCGTTCTCCTTCTTCTCCTCGCCATCCCTTCCTTTTGCAGCTGCCGCTGCGTCCATTGCTCGCTCGCAGTTTAGCGTGTATAGAATACACGGCTTGCCTAAGCCAGTTCCTTACGGCTCTAATTTGCAGGGTATTTATGGGGTTTGGCAGTCGCCTGTTTCTGTTTGGGTTGGTCAGAGGGTAGAAGTGGGAAGACGGAGCATTATTATACTACTACTGCCTCCCTACGTTTCCAAATGGAGTGTTATATATTATGCAAATAGATTATAGAGAAAATGACTGGAAATTATCGCCTCGAAAAAATCTTGAGAGTAAGAAAAAAATGTAGTGCATACAGTTTCTTTTGGTAGTATAATAAGTGTGCAGACACATTAAAGATAGCGAATGACAAGCTATCAATTAAAAAGATGTTAAAAGCAGCCGTCATATTATAAATTTCCATGTTAATTAAAAGGAAAAAGAATCAAGTACATATATTAATTAGATTTATTACAAACTTAATTACAATTATACAACAAATACAACTTTATGTTTTACAATAATTGTTAGAGTTGTATAACAAATGTAATTTTATTTTCAATACATAAATATATCCTGAAATATCTAGGCATGCAATTGCTCATGTAATTCGGCCAATTTATATAATTGTTAAAATGGTATTCAAACAAGCCACCATGTTTTTTCTGAGAAAAATCCTCTCGTTAATTAGAAGAAAAAAAGATCTACACTATTTATTTAAGTAGTCCATAATTCTAGACTATAATAATATAGAATAATCAGTTATAAGTGCGTGCTAGAGTTACTATGAATATAAGGACTGCAAGTCAATTTTCAGCTGTTAGAGTAACATAATTAATACAACTTTATTTTTTTCAGAAAGATATTCATGCTAGTACGTTAATGTGACGATGTTGATTAACAAAACTAACGAACAAATGACGTAAGTAGTGATGCAAACAATAGATGGGTACGATTGTACGAACTTTGCGAAAACATAAAAAATTACATTTATTTATCTACTATATCCGTTGTGTCCTTGAGTGAAGTGAAAATGTGTGCCATTCAAATGTAGTTCGTTGGCAATCTGTCAGGTTGTATCGTGTGGGATACTTCCTCTATTTCATACCGATGTCATCACACTTTTGAGTAATATCAACACATAGTAAAAATTATCTAGATTCTAGATCAAGGACATAAGAATGATACACTAATAGATTCACTATCAACTATACTTTTTTGCCATCAGCTGACATGGAAGCTGTATATATTTTGTTATTAAATACAATGGTTCGACTCTCACTAATCACAAGTCAAGTGGATTTAATTATGGATTTTCTGTGATTTGAGAAAATTGTGATAACCAAATGCACTGGTTCTAAAAAATTGGAAATTTGTATTTTTCAAAAATCAAAATATGTATCTTTCTACATATATATTTTTAGTGTTTAGTCAATCAAAATTTGTAATTTTCAAACTCTTTGATGGCACATCTATCAAGCATTATTTGTTTTTCACTCTCAAAGTATAAAATGTTCACAGGCAGCGACTCAAGTAGGACCCTTCAGGCCTGCACACAGGTCGTACTCATCACTCATAGCCCACATGTCAGTCAACTTACTAGATGCCCTTTGTATGTAGGGATGAAAATGGATCAGATACAAATCGAATAGGCTCAAATAAAAATACGAATATATATTTTTAAAATGAATATAGATACGAATATGAATTCATATTTTTAAAACGAATACGAATATAAATTCGAACATTCTCGAATATGATTTAAAAGAATACGAATACAAATTTGAACATTCTCGAATACGAATTCGAATCAAATGTCATAGCAAATACGAATTTGAATCAAATATGTACTTAATTTGGTCGAATATGAATATCTTAAAACTTTTGTAGCAAATCTCGGTAAAAACAAATTTATGTAATATAACTACATGTCTACATGAGCTAGCAATGTAGCGCATAGAGTTGAAAATTATGTAAAGTAATTTTCACTTTTTGCTTGTGAATTTTGGTTCATCCGAAAATTATTGCCTACAATCATTCCTAGGGATGTCATCAGGGATAAAAATGGATCGAATACGAATCGAATAGCCTTGATACAAATACGAATAAGAATACGAACATTCTTGAATACGAATACAAGTATTCTTGAATATAGATTTTACTTACCACATTTGTATTTTCTCGAATACGAATATTGAGTAAAGCAGATTATTCTTTCCCGTTTTCCATCCCCACGTGTATGCGCAGCTTTTCCCTGTATACACACATTTAGGTGTTGATGTCAGCACCGACGTGTCCAAGCAAATGGGGTCGGCATATTATTTGCTTGGGAATCGTGCGAATATTATTTGCTTGGGAATCGTGCGAGGCGTCAACGACTCCAACGGTATGGGCCTCGAGCGGCGGTAAGAGCAGTGAAAATGACGGGATCACGGGCGGCGGCATCCATCGAACACGAGGGCTGAGAGACGGCGAAATGCATGGACGAGACGAGACGGTGGATTGATGGGGGAGCGTCGTGCTGATGGGAAAGCAGCAGGAGCGCCTCGTGCGGAACTGTGGACGGACGTGTGAATGTGATCCAGTCCTCCAAGAAACCCAGCCGGAAAAAGGCGAAAATCAAACTTTCCGGAGCTCGAACAGGATGTTCATGTACGTAACGTAAGGAGTTTGCCGTCGTATGCTGTGCAAATAAATGTGGAATCCAATTATGAGGCCCCATTTAAAACCGGGCGGTTTTGCAAGGATTCTTGATGAAACTACAAAGTTTCTTGTGAAATTTTGAGGCTCCATTTAGAACCGGCGCGGTTTTGCAAGGATTTTTGATGAAACTATAAAGTTTCTTGTGAAATTTTACTGAGATGAAATTTGCATGCTCTAAATAGGCATGCAAGGTTGAGAACATGTCATTTTCGTGAAGTCTTATTGGATCGCTATATCAGTCCTCATACTGCAAAAGTGAAAGCACATCATTAGTTTTAAGGCAAAAGTCCAATTTTCAACAATGGGATATAGCTAGGTCCGTTTTTCAACCAAAAACTTCAAAACCATGTAAAACGGAACCCTAAAGTATCAAAATCAGGTCATTTAACCCAGTCAACTCATTTCAGGCGGCTTTACCTAACACTAACGTGGCATCGATATGGATCCAACTATAGCTAACTCACCTAGCATGTATACCACCTCACCCACACATATCTGTCTTCTTCCACCCCCTCTCTCTATCTCTCTATTCTCTTTCTTCTCATGTCACACCGCTCCCCCTCCTCCACACGGCCAGTCGCGGCCCTATCCAAATAGCTGCTCCTCCCCACCTAGCATTGCCTCCGCCCATGCCTGCCCCTCCCCCTCCTCGCCTTGCCTAATAACAACATGTTCTAGGTGATAGCTTTTGATAGCTTTCATCTCGGTATGTTTTATCTACTTGGTTGGTTTGATCTAGTTCTCTTCTTTTGATAGCTTTCATCCTAAGAGGAAAGATTAATAAGCGAAGGAATAGGCACAAGTAGAAGAAGCAGTTTGGGGCCATAGGACAAGGTAGCGACGCGCTTTAGTGAATCATCGGTGGCCTCCTACTAGGGCGATGCTGGTCAACTTCAATGTGGTGCTGTTGGAGCTCGTGACTCATTGGTGGCTAGGAGAGGAGAGGTAGGACTGCAGGATGCAGGGGATGCAAGAGTGAGAAGAGAGGAAGAAGAAAGAGGAATTGCTAGCTCGAATCCATGTGGCTAACACATAAGCATGAAACCGCTCTAAAATTAGTCAAGGGGGTCATGTACTTTGGTTTTGTTAGTTGATGGTTCTACTTTAAATGGTTTTGGATTTGACGATTGACATTCGGACTAGGGATATAGTTGAAGGTTGAAAAATGGATTATTTCTTTGGATTTGTGGAGTACTAATGTACTATAAAACAAAAACAAAAATTCTAATTTATGGTTTGTCATACCGGCCGTTTCTCACGGTCGTGCCTCTGCGCACAACATGTGGCAAGTCCAACGCACAAGACGACACATGGATGATAGAGCTCTTCCCACACGAAGCATTTCCTAGGGTAACACACATTCTATGCGCAACATGTGGAGCGTACACACACCTCATCCCTTCCTCCCCCATATCTTCACTCTCTAGATTGTGGTGGGTTTTTTCGGCTGTGGCTTATGGGTTTTGATTTCTAGCTGTTCGCGAAAGAAAGCACAAAAAGATAGTCGCATGTGATTTTGGCCGGTATAGCTGAAATCGGTATAGTGTCTACTACAATTGACTTGTAGACTCTACCTTGAAAAGATGCACCGTTTGCTATAAAAAAAATGCACTGTTTGAAAGCTAGTTGATGTAGCAAAAATGAAAAGCCAAAAGCATCAAGCCCATTTGAACCCCACCCACTACAACGACTCAAGCAAGGAGAGAAGAGAGGAGACGGGTGCTTGACGCTATTCGTGAGGCAAACTCCTGCACACGCCTCTCCTGTCATGGCCTATGAGCTCACCATGTGGCTAGTTGACACCGCCTGCTCCATCAATAGGGTGGCCAAATCCCAGCATGAGAGGGTAGGTTGTTGCGCCATAAACACCACTGTCCGTGAGGCCGCCGCACCGCCGTGTCGCGAATGCCACCGTCTGCGAGGCTCACTGCGCCACGAGCGCCACTGTCCGCACCGCCCACCGCCTCCCAAGCCAACACACGCCAACTGGCAGAACCAAAAAATTTCCATTAGGGGAGCTGGATAGTAAGAGATGAATCATTGAGGGAGCCAATATAGAATTCATCACTGCATTACATAGTAAAATATTTTGTAGCAATAGGGGTACACCAACCATGAAGGAAGCCAAGGCCCCTGCCTGTCTCCCCCTTCCTCCACCCCTACCAGCATTCGAATGCCTCACTGGTTTGAATTTTTTTACCAAACAACAACGACAACAACAAAGTCTTTTGTCCTAAACAAATTAGAATAGGCTAGAAATGAAACATCACCAAAGTCAAAAAGACGAGAGTCTTGAAATAAAACCTACAATGCTAAAACCCTAAGTCGTACATTCTGCCATCTGAACCGGGAGCTTAAAACACTGTCCCTAAACTTTCTTATGGTTCCAGTAACTTCTAAGCGCTCCTATTCAAAGCTAATTTTTTAGATACATTCTGATCCCTCAAGTCTCTTTTAACTGTTTCCTCCCACGTCAATCTTAGTCGACCACTACCTCTTCTTACATTTTCAATCCGCCTATGTAGATTTCTACATAACCTATTCCAAGCCAGGAAAAAGGAGGTGGGCTGCGTTAGACCAAGCGAGTCAACGTAAAAATCAAGCAATCTTTTCATGGAATGAAAACCAAAATTTTTTACCAAACTTGAGCTGAAATTTCTCCAATTGAAAGTTTTCAAAATCTAAGCTGAAACTTCCCCTGTTGAAAGTTTCAAATCTGAGTTGAAATTTTCCCAGTTATAAGTTTTGGAGTCTCGATAGAAAGTTGACGATTTGAAAGCTTCGTTGAGCTGCGAGTTGAAGGAGGAAGTGAGCAGGAGGGCGCTTCGGCCAGGGGCGGATCCAGGAATTTCGGAATGGGTATTCGAAGTTACAAAAATATTGTTCAATAAAAAATGTAAAGGTCCATAATAGCGAAAATTAAAGTACAATTGTTCGTACTACAGACAACAACTGAAATAATACAAAGAAATTATAAAATAATTAAGAACTAAATATTAACGCGATGACGCTTCATGCCTTGAAAGCGAGATATAATCTCATCATCCTTAACTTGCATAAAAAACTCTCGCTCAAGAAATGTAACCAAGCAATCATTCAAGCATCTTGCTCCCATTCTATTTCTCAACTTATTCTTCACGTAATTCATTGAAGAAAACACTCTCTCAACACTAGCAGTTGCTACGGGAAGAATTAGCACCAATTTGAGAAGCTTGTAAACAATTGCGTAATTGATACTCTTCTTTGTTTGAACAAGCATAATGGAAAGCTCCGAAAGGTTCTTCACTTCTCTAAACCTTTCATCTCTGCGCATATCAGTAATGAAGTGTGCAAGTTGAAATGGAAGATGCATCAATTCTGTGCTTGAGAAATCTTTAGGATAAAACTGAGCAAGTCTAACCAAGTTGTCCTTGTCATAAGCAGCAAATGAATCAGTAGGATTAAATGACGCCATGCAAAGAAGCAATTCTGTGTTTACCTCATCAAATCTGTCATTAAGCTCTCGAAGCTGCCTGTCAATAACACTTAAGAACATTTCGACATGGAAGCGATGAAGATTCTTAACTTTTTTGAAGAACCTTTTGGATCTTGCAACTGGTTTATATAAATCATCCATTTGAGCAACTTTGATGCCATACTTCACACAAAAGGAAGTGACATCTTTAAGAAAAAAATCCCATCCATCATCCTCCCGCAGTAGCTGCAATTGAGTCTTTGTCAAATAAATGAGATCAATAGCATTAACAATGTCTTGATCCCTCTTTTGCAAAGCATTGCTTAAGTCATCTGTGTACCCAAATATGGTTAGCAACAAGTGTGCCATGAAAACAAACTCAAATGACTCAAATGATATCAACATAGTTTGAGCATGTATAGCCTCCGTGCTTGAAGAGTGATCTTCTCCAATCTTTATAAGAACTCGTCGAATTGAAGGATACAAAGAGATAACATGCATAACAGTTTTATAGTGAGATCCCCAACGAGTATCACCCGGTCTACCCAATCCCATCTCTTGATTCAAACCTTGGCCGGTTTCAATGTTACCCAATTGTAATTCTTCCACAATCTGTTGAGCTTGAGCTACTCGAAGCATTTGTATTTTTTTACAAGACATTCCAAGAACACTCAACAAATATGCAAGTTGCTGAAAGAACCAAGCACAATCACCATTCTCCTTAGCAACAGCAACAAGAGTTAATTGGAGTTGATGGGCAAAGCAATGAACATAATATGCAGAAGGAGACTCATCCAAAACTAGTTTCTTTAGACCGTTCACTTGACCCTTCATGTTACTAGCTCCATCATACCCTTGTCCACGGACCATAGACAAACTCAATGAATGATCCTTAAGCAAAGCCTCAATTGCTGCTTTAAGTGTCAAAGCAGTAGTGTTTTCAACATGGACAACACCGAGGAATCTCTCAACTACCCTTCCTTTTTTGTCAACATAACGTAAGCAAAGAGCCAATTGTTCTTGTTGGTACACATCACTGGATTCATCAGCGAGTATTGCAAAATAATCATCACCAAGGTCATCCATAATAAGCCTAGTAGTTTCTTTAGCACAAGAGTTGATGAGATCTTTCTGTATCATATGAGAAGTCATTTGGCTATTCTTTGGAGCATTTTTTAGAATGATCTTGTCGACTTCTTCAAAATTTTCTGCTAGCCAATTTAAAAGCTCAAGGAAATTTCCTTTATTTAGTGAGTGTTCACTTTCATCATGTCCACGAAAAGCCAACCCTTGACGCAAAAGAAATCTCAAGCACTTAAGTGAGTATGTCAAGCGAGATTTATACATAACTCTTTGTTGTTTTGAGTTTGAACCAAAAGACTCCTCAATTGATGCTTTCGGTTTAATGAATAAATCATATTTTGCTTGAGCTTCATTGTGGGCACTATTAATTGCTCCAACATGTTTGTCAAATCTATTTTTCATATTCCAGTTTCTAAATCCCCCATTTACAAAAGTATCTCCACCAAAGATAATTAGTTTTATCCTTAAGCAGATAACAAACAAAGCGAAAGCAACATCTCGTTCCACACTATACTCAAGCCAATTGTATTCGTCAAACCAACTAGCTAAGAAGCGACGCATACCTCCAATATTTCTCTTTGGAAAATCATGTGTCCGTGGTTGACATGGTCCCAAAGCAATGTATCCCTTTCTCACCGCATCTTGATCGTTGACATCATAGCTGTGATGGGAATTCTCTTTCCAAGATCATGTGAAAGCAAATCAATATCATAGATGGCCTCATCATCGATGATTCGATCCATCATCTTCATTCATCGGGACAATGGGCAATCCATGTTAGGTTCCGTGCTTGTGCCTACCTCGAGTTACGTACCATTTGTCATCATGTGTGTGCACTACCAAGCGCACTTATTGTCATTGGTTTGATTATGAACTTGGCTTTCATTAGAAATTGGTATTGGCATCGAGGTGGAAGCAACCTTTTGCGTCTTTCCAGCTCTCTCCCATAAAGATTTTAAATTTGCAGATTTCTTCATTTTTCAAAGCTTAAAGATCTACAAAATCAAACATATAGATATCATTCTCAGATTTAGGGAGAACAGAAGTGTGTGTTCTTATGTCTAAGTCAATTGATGAATAGAAGGCTCAACTGCTCAAGGCTGTAAATGAGAAATATATTGTCAATTCACAATTCACAATTGGCCAATTCACAATTGGCCAATTCACAATTGCATAATCAAAGTACCAAACGTCCATAATCCATTACTCCATTTCCAACTTCCAAGTATTGCCATTATGCCATATACTCATACACAAATATTGCCATATATACCTACACATCTCAGACTCATATACACAAATATTGCCACAGAATGTAGTGCACATGCATTTGGAAATTCAAAGTAGAGATGACAGGTTTCTCTGTTTCTCAGCCTCTCAGGTTTACAGGTTATCCAACACACAATACAGATGACAAATCTGAAGGAAGGGAGGAATAGGGATGAATTACCTCAATACCTCGGGTCCTGGTCGCTCTCTGCTGCGCGCTGCCGTCGCCCAGAGCAGCCACTGGCTGGGCCTGCGACTCAAGGGCGCGCATGGTGGGGAGCAGGCTGAGCCAAGGCGGAGCAGCCGCCAGCCGGGAGCCGCTGAGCCGAGGAAGCTTGAAGAGAGCGCTTGCGCGCGCGCCCGCGCGCGCGCCGGCGCCGATCTCGAGAGCGAGAGACAGACGAGCGCGCCGCCGCCCGCGCCGGATCGAGAGCGAGAGGCGCGGATCGAGAGCGAGCAGGAGAGAGCGAGCCGAGAGGCGGAGACGCCGTCCACGCCGGTCGCCGAGAGCGGAGCTCGAGAGGGACGGGATCTGCGGCCTTGTCTTTGCGCGCGCTGCCGCCGCGGAGAGGCGGAGTGCCCGAGGAAGGAGCGCCGAGGCGCTGCCCGCCGAGGTGCTGAGCGCGCCAACCGCCGCCGGCCGCCGCCCGGGAACCGGCCACCGGATCTGAGGACTGAGCTAGGGTTGGACCGTTGGAGAGTGGAGATTGTCGCTGAGGCTCGCTCTCTCCCGTCGCTGTAAGGCTGTGAGGTTGGAGAGTGGGGGTTGCGAATGGGCCGTGGGCCGTTTTCGGCGCGGGAATGGGAGACGGAGACGGGAGTCGGGACTCGGGAGCCCGCAGGGCGCAGCGGACCGCCAGCCGGAGGTTTAATATATTCCAAATACCCAATTACATATACATATATATACTATACCTAATATATAGCAGATTTTTTGCAAAAAATTTTGGGTATTCAGCTGAATACCCATGAATTACTGTAGATCCGCCCCTGGCTTCGGCCACCGTCCACGTGGTCAAGGGTTAGACAATGACGAAGCCACATGGCGGAAGCGGAGATGGGGATCGCGCCCGTGAGTTCATCACGGTGAGGGTGCCCCTAGGCCCTCAAACAAAAATAATGAGGCTAACCTGCATGCATAGATCTCAAATGGAACTTCTGTCGAACTCCAAGAACAATTCCATGAACTTTCATTTTATTTTCCTGAACAAATGCTAGCTATATGAATGCACGTTGATTTCTGTAGCCGTATACCCAGCAAATTAAAACAGAAAGCGGGGCCGTCTTTTTCTTTCGTACTTATATATAGGTCCACCTCATTCATAGATGAGCATCTTATCCGCATCCATTCGGCCATTCCTCTTTCCATTTCATGCATTAAAAAGTTTGCCTCCATGCATGGGCCAGGACCCACAGATTGAAGCAACCATATGTGCCAAACATTTCATTCAGTAAAAACTACTAAACTGTAAACGGTAATAAAGGTCAGGTCAGAATCTAACAAACTCGATCAGCTATGGGCCTATTTGGTTGCCTATATACGGGTGGCTCACACCAGCGTATGCAGAGAGATGGTGTTTGGTTGGTTACGGAGAGGAGAGAGTCTACACGAGCGGATGCAAAAAAAACAACTGGAGTCAGGCTGAGGAGGAACACAGCTGAGGAGCTTCCCTCCTCAGCCTGGCCACGTTTATGCAACGTGTATCAGCTCATGCAGGCAACCAAACAGGTCCTATGGCTTGCATGCGTTGATGTAACACGCACTCGGAAAGTTTCCAGCGAGGATCCTAATTGATCGCACATGCTTTAAAGGAGTGATCTATGCATGTGGTGAACTAAGGGTGTGTTTGGTTGGAGGGATGGGGTAGGATGGGATGGGATGATTCCAGTTTTTTGGGATGGGATGGAACGGGATGATTCTGTCCATGTGTTTGGTTCATGGTATGGGATGGTTCTGTTTTTTGTTTGGTTAGTGGGATGGAGAAGAATGGAACCGTTCCGTCTCTTGTTTGGTTGGTGGGATGGGGATGAAAAGTAGGATATGCTAACCTGCTTGGTGAGGTTACCCCTTTGACATTTATTAGAATTTTTTCCCCTTGACATTTATTAGAATTTTTTCCCCTTGACATTTATTAGAAATTTTTTCCCCTTTGACATTTATTACAATTTTTCCTCTTGACATTTATTACAATTTTTCCCCCACGCAGCCCTCCCTGGCCGCCGCCCGCGCCGGCCTCCCGCGTCGCCGCCGCGCCGATCTCTCGCGCCGCCGCCGCGCCGACCTCTGCGTCGGCCTCCCTCGCCGCCGCGGACCTCCGCGCGGCCTCCTCGCTGCCGCCCGACCTCCCGCCTCGACCGACCTCCCGCGCGGCCTCCTCGCCGCCCGACCTCCCGCTCCGGCCTCCAGCGCCGCGCCGCGACCAAACTCCCACGCCCGCAACCGACCTCCGCGCGCGCGCCGCGCGCCCGCCGCCGCCGCTCGGATCCCGCCGCCCGACCTCCGCGACGCCGCTCGCGCGAGCCTCGCGCGCCGCCACGCGATCTCGCCGCAGCCCACGCCGACCTCCGCGCCGGCAAAGGAGGTCGGCCGGGCGCGGCGGGAGGTCGGACGGCGGCGCAGAGGTCGGCCGGCGCGAGCGGGAGGTCGGACGGCGCGCGCAGAGCTCTCAGCGGGCGGAGGTCGCGGCGCGGCAGAGGTCTGACGGCGGCGACGGAGGCCGCCGCGGGCGGCGCGCAGAGGTCGCGCGCGGCGGGAGGACGGCGCAGGCGCAGGAGGGACGTCGGCGCGGCAGGGACGACGGCGCAGGAGGGAGATCCGCGCGGGAGGCCGGCGGCGCGGGAGCTCCTCCGATCTGGATCTGGGGAGGGGGTGAGCGCACGGGAGTGGGGTGAATGGCTCTGCGCGAGGGCGCTCGGGATGGCTCCGTCCGGGAAAATTTTGGGGATGGATGGATTCCGAATTTTGTAGGAATATTCCATTAGGAGGAATGGTTTGCTTCCACTTCATTCCCTTCCATACCCTGAACCAAACAGCTGGATGAGCTCAAAATTGGAATGGGATGGTTCCATCCCTTGGCCATTCCACCAACCAAACACATCCTAAACCCTTGTCATTTATAAATGGACATGTTAAATACAATAAGCAGGTTAAATGGAATGTAGTCTAGTAAAGCTGGCAACAACCTTGTTCAATTTTATGTACAGTTTGACAAGAGAGACAGTCAGACGTAGAACAATGATTGGCCGGACCACGGAATAACTTTGGCACAAACTTATCATGCTGATTGGTTGCCTGGTCAATTTTGACATGCGAGGCTGATGCTTGGAGAAAAAAAAAAGAAAGGAGTGTCAGATGCTTTCTCACCAAGCATCTTCAAGAGGGCAAAAAGCGCGGTGCATGTTGCAGTCATCAGTTGGGCTTAAAAGCTCATGACTTATGGCTGAAAACACTGTAGCTGGTTGAAAAAAACACTGTAGCTGACAGAGGCTTATTTAGCATAATTAAATTTAAAAAATTTAAAAATTTAAAAAAATATGTTAGCCCAATATGTATAATACAAACGAATATGGGAAAAAAGAACCGGCAAAAAAGCTCAACAAAAAGCCAAAAGTTCAGAAAAAGACGAAATTTATGAATAGTGAAAAATAAGCCAGAAGCTCAAGCCGAACCGATCAGGGCCCACCACAAAATGACTTTGAGATATATCGGAGTTGATTTGAATTCCAAATGTTTAATTGAAGGATATGGAACAGCATTGATTTTTTTTCTACAAAAGCTCCTAGAGATTTTTCCATCTACAAGAGAAATTGTGAGTAGTTAAATTGAGCTTTTTTTATGATATTAGCGCTTAAGCTTCTGTGTATTGTAATCAACATAGCATCAGTGTTTCCGGGTTAAAGGATAGGTTCAGGTTCCACTAACTAATTGTTGAAATGGTCAGTGGATTTGATATAGAGTAAATTTTACAAAATCATACTACATTCAGTGAAACTATCATAAAACCATATTTTTAAGCAACAATTTCATATAACCATACTTTCCTTTGCATAATATTTTACAAAATCACACTTTCAAGTATCCAATGGCTGGGTCCACTCGTTGGTATGATAAGCCTATCCTGCTTCCGTTTGCTGATATAAATAGGCTTGTGAGACCAATAAATGGCCCGGCCTATTGGATATAACGGTAATGTTTGAAAGTGTGGTTTTGTGAAATAGTATATAAAGAGAAGTGTGTTACTTTAGAAATTGTTGCTTAAAAATGTAGTTTTGTGATAATTTTATCAAAGGTGTTGTGGTTTTGTAAAATTTATTCTTTGATATATGATTTAGTCTCCGTTTGATATTATCGTAGATTATTGGTAGAATTGTATGCTTTAGATGTCTTGTGGTGTTCGCCTAGCTGCTTTCTTTAAACCAAGAATCAAACGGAGGATTTAGTGCATTCCAAATAATAGAACAAATAAGTGAAAATATGAGAGGAATAACCATTGGATTACATAATTTCTCTAACTTTAATTTGATTTGCAAAACAGACTACTAGAGTTTTCACAGCTGCTTTTCCACAATAGCTTTTAAAAATAAGCATTGCATAGCACAACATAACAACCACGAACTGACTCTTAGTGCTATACTTGCCTCTTTGTTAATCAATTTTTTGTTAGATGCAGCATTTTTCTGGAAAATAAGGTCGCGTCTAGCTCTACGCACGTAGAAAGTATTGTTTTTTTTTACTCACTGACACTAAGCAACTACAGAAAAATGAAACCAACAAACATTTAAACAGGAAACCACTCTGCTAAAACGACATATAATTAGCTTAAGGGCCTGTTTGGATCCCTTGACTAATTTTTAGTCACCTAAAGTTTAGATAGATCTAGTCCATCCAAACAGGTGAACTAATACCTGAACTAATTTTTAGTTCATCCTCAACTAGCTATTAGTTCATTAGTTGGCAAATGTGGACTAATTGTGGACTAAAAGGTGGTACTAAACAGCAAAAGACGAAAATACCCCTGCTACCCTTTCTCCACTACTCCACATGCAACACACTAACAAATATAGGGGTATAAATGTCTTTGCCCATGAAAGCCACCACCTTTTAGTCTATGTATCCAAACAGCACTTGACTAATTTTTAGTCACCTAATTTTTAGTCACCTAATTTTTAGCCTACCAACTAGTGAACTAATAATTAGTTTTAGGCGATCCAAATAGGCCCTAAGACTGGTGGTAGCAATTCCCTTTCGAAAAAGACTGGAGGTAGCAATTAAGAAAGGGCAGGATATGATGTCACACGTATTGTCAGTTGATCTATCACGGTTTGACTTATCGTACGTTGTGCTGGAAGCTATACGCCGTACATTTTGCGAATATGAATGATCGCATTCGTAGTATAACCGTATTTGACGACTTAGCTCGTATGTATAGCTAACGACGATGGAATTAATAAAAGTCGCTCGCTTGCTTTCGAGCACGTAGAATTTTTCTACGAATTCTATAAAAATTAAACCATTTTTTGTAAGATTTTTCATATAAAACTCATGTGAAACGGGTCTCGCCGCACCATGAGGTTTATTGCGCAGATTCTCATGCCCATGCCGGTTGCCAACACGGCATGATCAATCACGGATTTGGATGGTTGACCACATAAATTATTGCAGGTACATTAGCTTTTCAATAGTACTCTGTTAATAAGGTCACGCATTAGAATTGCACACTGATACTCTCTCGGCTCCGCAATATAAATCCAAAACTCATTATATGTATAGATTAAGCAAACAACAAATTTTAAAAAGATTAATACCATCGGATCATACATACCTCTATTACATAGTATATACTATAACTATTTATTTATGTTTTTAATATTAAATCAGATGTATATAATAAAAATATTATAATAACTACATCTTTGATCTTCGTAATAGATTTATACTATAAGATGATGTTTCCTAAAAATAAGGAATTATATTGTGGGAGAGAGAGAGTACTGGTAGAATGAGCTAAGTTACGGTAGCTAGATTTGTGGATAGTTCAGTAACAGGCCTTTTATATTATTTTAAGCGCTCTGTGATCCATCACGTAGACGCCGATGTTTTTGTTAAGCAGATCGACCACTTTTTGGTTAATTTCTTGGCGTCCAAGGGTGCTTGTTGCTTGGTTCGTGCTTGCCCTGCTGGTCAAATCTCCTATTTTTATTTAGGACATGAAGAGCAGCAGATGGGTTTTCTTCTCTTGTTATCCCTCCACCTGTTTTTGATCTGGGCGTCAGCAGCTTTTTGGTTAATTTCTTGGCATCCAGGGGTGCTTGTTGTGCTTGGTTCGTGTTTGCCCTGCTGGTCAAATCAATCTCCTATTTTACATCGTATTTACAAAAATAACCATATACATATCGTATTAACAAAAATGTCATTTCTGTCATTCGATTGGCAGGCGGCAATACTCGCGAGGCGACACGCGGTGTAGCCGCTGGTGGCAGGCGCCTGCCGCCCCCTCACCAGACGGCAGGTTTGCCTGCCGTTTGTAGGGGGCAGCATGTATCTGCCCTAATTTTTTTCATTTAGTGATTGTTTGAATTTTTAAATATATCAAACAAGCTCACAAAATTACAAAAAAATTATGTACAGCTCTCAACACAACATAACTCATAGTGTAATTTTTAAGTGATTTTATCCATTGCGAATGTTGTTAAAAAATTCATACAATTTTGAATATAGCAAACGAGCTCCAAAAATTGTGAAATTTTATGTGAAGCCTCTCGACATAGTCATAGTTATTGTGTAATTTTTGAGAAATTTTATGTAGTCTAAATCAACCATAATTATTTTGGTTAATTTAATCATGAATTAAATTCATGATTAAATTCATCGGCCGTAAATTCATGATTAAATTAATACGAATACACGCGATAAATTTGGATCACATAAAATTTGCAAAAATTTACACAATAACTATGACTATGTCAGGAGATTTCACATAAAATTTCGTATTTTTTTAAAGATTTTTGCTATATACAAACTCATACAAATATCAAAATTGTATGATTTTTTAGCAATATTCATAATGAATAAAATTACCCAAATGACACTGTTAAGTACGTTATGTCGAGAGACTGTACATAAATTTTTGTAATTTTTTGAGCTCATTTAATATATTTAAAAATACCAAAAAAACATTAAGCGAAAAATTAGAGGAGTTAATTAATCCAGCTAATCAGCAGACTTAATCACCTGCCATCATCTTCATCAGGCAGCAGGTGATTAAGCAGGCTTAATTACCTATTTTTCGTTTAGTGTTTGTATGAATTTTCAAATATGTCAAATGTGCTAAAAAAATTACGAAAATTTAATGCTTGAAAGTGTGGCTTTGTGAAATAGTATATAAAGAGAAGTGTGTTACTTAAAAATTGTAATTTTGATAAAGTAGTGTAGTTTTGTAAAATTTACTCTTTGATATATGATTTAGGCTCCATTTGATATTATCGTAGATTATTGGTAGAATTGTATGCTTCGGATATTGTCTTGTGGTGTTCGCCTAGCTGCTTTTTCTTTAAACCAAGAATCAAACGGAGGATTTAGTGCATTCCAAATAATTGAACAAATAAGTGAAAATACGAGAGGAATAACCATTGGATTACATAATTTCTTTAACTTTAATTTGATTTGCAAAACAGACTACTAGAGTTTTCACAGCTGCTTTTCCACAATAGCTTTTAAAAATAAGCATTGCATAGCACAACATAACGACCACGAACTGACTCTTAGTGCTGTACTTGCCTCTTTGTTAATCAAATTTTTGTTAGATGCAGCACTTTTCTGGAAAATAAGGTCGCGTTTAGCTCTACGCACGTAGAAAGTATTGTTTTTTTTTACTCACTAACACTAAGCAACTATAGAAAAATGAAACCAACAAATATTTAACAAGGAAACCACTCTGCTGAAACGACAAACAATTACGTTAGACTGGTGGTAGCAATTCCCTATCGAAAAAGACTGGAGGTAGCAATTAAGAAAGGGCAGGATATGATGTCACACGTATTGTCAGTCGATCTATCACGGTTTGACTTATCGTACGTTGTGCTGGAAGCTAGCTAGGCTCCGTCGTACTTTTTGCGAATATGAATGATCGCATTCGTAGTATAACCGTATTTGACGACTTAGCTTGTATGTATAAACAACGACGATGGAATTAATAAAAGTCGCTTGCTTGCTTTCGGGTTAGTTCAACACGTGCTTACGCTGGGCTAGGCTGCTAGCTTAACGTTCGAGCACGTAGATTTTTTTTTACGAATTCTATAAAAATTAAACCATTCTTTGTAAGATTTTTTTTCTATATAACTCATGTGAAACGGGTCTCGCCGCACCATGAGGTTTCTTGCGCAGACTCCCATGCACATGCCGGTTGCCGACACGACATGATCAATCACGGATTTGGATGGTTGACCACATAAATTATTGAATGTACAGTAGCTTTCAATAGTACTCTGTGAATAAGGTCACGTATTTGAATTGCACACTGATACTCCCTAGGCTCCGTAATATAAATCCAATGTTCGTTATACATATAGATTAAGCAGGCAATAAATTTAAGCAAAGAATTAATATCATCGGATCATGCATACCTCTATTAAGTGTTTTGCTATAAGTTAAGTTATAAGAGCCAAATTATACAATAATTTGTCTTCTATTTGTCTACAAAAGATTTTTTTATTATTATGTGGTACCATGGCTCACATTCTCTTTCCTATCCCTCCTCACATATATTTATTATCTGAGTCCACCACTGCATAGGCTCCCGTGATCAGCTTGTTGCTTGCATGAGAGCCAAGCTCTCATCTCTCTCCTCTCTTCTCTCCTCCACATCAGCAAAAATGCTGACTAGCTTGGCTATAAGATCATTATTGGACTTGCTCTAACTATTTATTTATTTTTTTAATATTAAATTAGAGGTATATAATAAAAAAATATTGTAATAACTACCTCTTTGATTTTCGTAATAGATTTATACTATGTGACGATATTTTCTAACAATAAGGACGGAGAGAGAACTAGTAGAATGAGCTAAGGTACGGAAGCTAGACTTGTGCACAGTACAGTAACAGACCTTTTATATTGATGTGTTTGGTTGGAGGGATGAGGTGGGATGGGATGAAATGGTTCCTTTGACCAAGTCTATCTGTGTGTTTGGTTGGATGGATGAGGTGGGATGGAATGGTCCAAAGTGGGATGAGCCTGTGCAAATTTAGAGAATATTCTTCTTAGATGCTGGACCATATGGTTCCACTTTTTTTGAGGAACTATCTCATCCCATCCCCATACCATCTCATTCCACCCCAAGCGCTCTGTGATCCATCACGTAGACGTCGATGTTTTCATTAAGCAGATCGACCACTTTTTGGTTAATTTCTTGGCGTCCAAGGGTGCTTGTTGCTTGGTTCGTGCTTGCCCTGCTGGTCAAAACAATCTCCTATTTTTATTTACGACATGAAGAGCAGCAGATGGGTTTTCTTCTCTTGTTATCCCCCCCTCCTGTTTTTGATATGGGCGCCAGCAGCTTTTTGGTTAATTTCTTGGCATCCAAGGGTGCTTGTTGTGCTTGGTTCGTGTTTGCCCTGCTGGTCAAAAGAATCTCCTATTTTTATTTAGGACATGAAGAGCAGCAGCTGGGTTTTCTTCTCTTGACCTGGGCGGTCAGCAGATGCTTGGTGTTCAAGGCGCATGCTTCGCTCCCAAGGCGGCCACTGTGGGGAGATCAACTTGATTAATTAAACAAACCTCGAGCAAGAGGATTATCTTTAGCTTCATTCCCCATCACTTTCTTTCTTCTCTTAGAGTCTTCAGCTAAGATGACCCCATTTAAATATGTTGAGTTTCATGTACCGTTCACGTAAAAAACTTGAGTTCAATTCTACCTTATCGATTAAGGTGGTGCTCGGTTGGACTAATTTTTTGTGATTTATGACTGAATTTTCACTCTAGTTGGCTGAAATTATACCGTAACTGATAGAGGCTTATTTGGCATAATTAAATTTAAAAAGGGGGAAAAAAAGGGGTTATCCTAGCACGTATAATACAAACAAATACAGAAAAAAGAACCAGCAAAAAAGCTAAAAATCTAAAAATCAGAAAAAGACAAAATTTAGAAATAGTAAAAATAAGTTAGAAGTCAAAAACCCAAACCCAAACGAGTGGGGCCTTAATTGTTAAAGAAATACAACTACTCATATTTCATGCTTCATACTCTCCCTGTGTAGTACTTCATCCGTCCAAGTTTATAGGGCATATTTTTTAAATGATCTTGTCCATAAATATAGCGTGTATTTCATGTTCTAATGTTGTAGCACCTCATATACCAATATGAGATACTATTATGGAACGTTATCGCCAAAGTAAAGAATAAATAAGAGTAACAATAGAAATCACAAAGAAATTAAAACTTTACTAGCACTTTATTAAAGAACCAGCGAAAGCTGCAATAACTGTTTGAAATATGGGACTGATCCACTTCTAACCAAATAGAGAGTAAATAATATAACATAAATAGTGGCAAGCCACAGTGCTGAAATCTCAAATGCTCCCACCCATGCATGTTGCAATTACTCCACTAGACTTTTACCTGAGAATGGAAAGAGCAAGCGTGAGATTTGAAAATCTCACTAATTACCCAACATTGGTCGCAAGCAAGGTGAGTAAAGGACAAGTAATTGACATAAGTTAAGTGCAATATAACTAGGTTACCGGAAACACTGATAAAGATTGGAGGTAGAGGTAACAGGAACAATGGAATGAAAGATAATTATTATTTAACAAGTTATGGCAATGGCATCAACGTTTAGTTCCCAAGTACTCGATTATACGAGAGTAGCCAGGCATGTCACTGTTCTTGATTGTATAACCACAGACGGGGTGTAATATTCTGAGTAATGAAAGTGTACGGCCCCCGGTACATTACTAGGTGGGTGGAAATCTCCCCTACATGTCGGTTACACACGTCAGGTAACTATTATATTATTAGCAGATTATAAGGTAATGAATTTAACGAAACTAAGAGAAGCACTGTTACAGAAAGGGTCATCACAGGTGGTTCAAAACCGCCATCACACACGGTTTCTGAACCATCTGAATTTATGTGTCTGTGATAACAGATGGATATATCACAGACGGCTCTTAAACCATCTGTGATAATTTATAACACAGATGGTTTTTAATAAAACTATCTGTGATATACGAGATATCACAGACGGTTCTTAAACATAGCCATATGTGATATTTGGCATATCATAGATGGCTAATACTAAAAACCGTCTATGATATAATAAAAATCATGGACGGCTATTAAACATAACAGTCTGTGATATCTAAAATATCATAGATGGCTAATACCATAAACCGTCTATGATATAAAAAATATCACAAACGGTTCTTAAACATAGCTATCTGTCATATCTGACATATCACAGACGGCTAATACCACAAACCGTTTGTGATATCTTACATATCACAAACGGCTAATATAAAAAATCATCTATGATATATCATATATCACAAATGATTTGTAACAATAAATCGTCTATGATAGCTATTTTAATACCTAAATTATTTCCTATTTTTGGCTAGTCTCAAGAAATGCTAGCCATACTCTCTGAAAACAAGCAAACAGATCATATATATAGCAAACAACAACCATTACATAGATCTCACAAATGAATTAAACAACTGAATGAAGTATAATTGTATGAAATATTTGAATATCTAATCATCATTGTTGAGGTGGACCTCTCCATTCTTGTTTATGACCTCCGCCATCAAGAATTTGGAAAACTATCCTCAAACTTCGGCAAGTTTGTCAAGATCGAATGTACTGTCGTCGAATTCTATGCACTGTCGCTAGCAGTGTTTATTGGTAGATTGATAAACCTCTGGATCATTCATCTTACCATCCATGATTTCCTGCATATGGCGGCAAACGTAGAATCCACATATGTTGCCCTATAGCTGCTGGTGGCACTGCAAAAATAGAACTACATATATAGGTATTATCAGTTCTAGAGGCATTACTATGAAATGTGATTGTTGTGGCTACGGGCCAAACAGAGAGAGAGGGGACTAGTGGAAGTAGAGAAGGAGAGGAGCCAGGTCTGTGTGGGGGAGTTGAGTAAGAATGAGGGAGATGTCCCCCTTTGCCCCTCCTGGGGGCTTATATATATGTAAGTGGGGTAGAATGGGAAATCCCCATTCTACCCCTTAGCATTTACAAAGGATGGGGGTACACTGGTATATTTACACTGTTATATTCCTCTACACTATTGGGCCTATTACATGTTGGACTAGTTGCACGGCCCAGTCACGGGGGGTTGGGCCACCCCTACAACAAGATACTCCTCGAAGCAAGCGCCGAGGTCCCGATGGGCGAGCTGACGCGATCAACCACCCCAGCCCCCCGTTCCCTGACAGCAAGCACGAGGGTGCCGATGCAACTGATAGCACGCAGACCCTAGAGGCAATGCTTATGAAGGAACCGGTGAGGCGCCGGAGACGTCGTCGAGCGCCGAAGACGTGTTGTCGAGCGTCGAAGACGTGTCATCCCGCCGAGGCGATGCCTACAAGGCGGACGGCGGAGTCGAGTGCCGAAGACGTGCCATCGAGCGCCCAAGACGTGCCGTCCCGCCGAGGCGATGCCTACAAGGCGGGCGGCGGAGTCGAGCGCCGAAGATGTGCCGTCGAGCGCCCAAGACGTGCTGTCCCGCCGAGGCGATGCCTACAGGGCGGACGGCGGAGTTGAGCGCCGAAGACGTGCCCTCGAGCGCCCAAGACGTGCCGTCCCGCCGAGGCGATGCCTACAAGGTGGACGCCGAGTCGAAGCGCCAAGACGTGTCGCCAGCGCCGAAGACGTGCCGCCCGCCGAGGCGACGGCGGAGTCGAGCGCCAAGACGTGTCGCCGAAGCGCCAAGACGTGCCGCCCCACCCGGCGATGCCTACGAGGCGACGGCGGAGTCGAGCGCCAAAGACGTGTCGTCGAAGCGCCGAAGACGCGCCGCCCCACCGGCGGCGATGCCTACGAGGCGACGGCGGGTCGAGCGCCAAGACGTGTCGCCAGCGCCGAAGACGCGCCGCCCCACCGAGGCGATGCCTACGAGGCGGACGGCGGAGTCGAGCGCCGAAGACATGCCATCCCGCCGAGGCGATGCCTACGAGGCGGACGGCGGAGTCGAGCACCGAAGGCGTGTCGTTGAGCGCCGAAGACGTGTCGTCCCGCTGAGGCAATGCCTACGAGGCGGACGGCGGAGTTGAGCGCTGAAGACGTGTCATCGAGCGCCGAAGACGTGTCGTCCCGCCGAGGCGATGCCTGCAAGGCGGACGACGGAGTCGAGCGCCAAGACGCGCCGCCGAGGGCCCAAGACGCGCCGCCCCGCCGAGGCGATGCCTACGAGGAGGCGACGGCGAGTCAAGCGCCAAGACGTGCCATCCGCGAGGCGATGCCTACAAGGCGGGCGGCGGAGTCGAGCGCCAAGACGTGCCATCGAGCGCCAAGAGGCGTGCCGCCCCGCCGAGGCGATACCTACAAGGCGGGCGGCGGAGTCAGCGCCAAGACGTGCCGCCGAGCGCCAAGACGTGCCGCCCCGCCGAGGCGATACCTACAAGGCGGACGGCGGAGTTGAGCGCCAAGACGTGCCCTCGAAGCGCCAAGACGTGCCGCCCCGCCGAGGCGATGCCTACAAGCGGACGCCGAGTCGAGCGCCAAGACGTGTCGCCGAGCACCAAGACGCGCCGCCCCGCCGAGGGCGACGGCGAGTCGAGCGCCAAGACGTGTCGCCCCACCGAGGCGATGCCTACGAGGCGACGGGCGAGTCGAGCGCCAAAGACGTGTCGCCAGCGCCAAGACGTGCCGCCCCACCGAGGCGATGCCTACGAGGCGACGGGCGAGTCGAGCGCCAAAGACGTGTCGCCGAGCGCCAAGACGTGCCGCCCCACCGAGGCGATGCCTACGAGGCGGAAGGCGGGTCGAGCGCCAAGACGTGTCGCCGAAGCGCCAAGACGTGCCGCCCCACCGAGGCGATGCTTACGAGGCGACGGCGGCGCCGAGCGCCAAGACGTGTCGCCGAGGCGAAGACGCGCCGCCCCACCGAGGCGATGCCTACGAGGCGACGGGCGCGAGTCGAGGCCGAAGGTGTGTCGCCGAGCGCCGAAGACGCGCCGCCCGTCCGAGGCGATGCCTACGAGGCGACGGCGGAGTCGAGTGCCAAGACGTGTCGCCGAGTGCGGAGACGTGTCGCCGAGCGCCAAGACGCGCCGACACGCTTGTTGCCCTACCTTCAAAAGAGTGTCACGAGGGCGGGCGCTTGGAGCGAGGCGAAGGCACTACGCACGCCGAGGTAGGGGCGAGCGCCGTTCCCTACCTTCAAAGGAGTGCCCGCGAGCGGCGCTGGAGCGTATGCCGAAGGCACCACGCACGCCGAGGTAGGAAGGCGAGCGCGTTCCCCTACCTTCAAAGGGAGTGCCGCGGGAGCGGGCGCTTGAGCGTATGCAAAGGCAAGACGCACGCCGAGGTAGGGAGGCGAGAGCACCGTTCCCCTACCTTCAAAAAGGAGTGCCCGCGGGGAGCGGGCGCTTGGAGCGTATGCCGAAGGCAGTACGCACGCCGAGGTAGGGAGGCGAGAGCGCCGTTCCCCTACCTTCAAAAAAGGAGTGCCCGCGGGGAGCGGGCGCTTGGAGCGTATGCCGAAGGCAGTACGCACGCCGAGGTAGGGAGGCGAGAGCGCCGTTCCCTACCTTCAAAAAAGGAGTGCCCGCTTGGAGCGTATGCCGAAGGCACTACGCACGCCGAGGTAGGGAGGCGAGAGCGCCGTTCCCCTACCTTCAAAGGAGTGCCCGCGGGGAGCGGGCGCTTGGAGCGTATGCCGAAGGCACTACGCACGCCGAGGTAGGGAGGCGAGAGCGCCGTTCCCCTACCTTCAAAGGGAGTGCCGCGGGAGCGGGCGCTGGAGCGTATGCCGAAGGCGTCGCACGCCGAGGTAGGGAGGCGAGCGCGTTCCCTACCTTCAAAGGGAGTGCCGCGGGAGCGGGCACTTGGAGCGTATGCCGAAGGCAGTACGCACGCCGAGGTAGGGAGGCGAGAGCGCCGTTCCCCTACCTTCAAAAAGGGAGTGCCCGCGGGGAGCGGGCGCTTGGAGCGTATGCCGAAGGCACTACGCACGCCGAGGTAGGGAGGCGAGAGCGCCGTTCCTCTACCTTCAAAAAGGGGTGATACACTCCCTGGTGTAACGCGCTCGAAGGTGCGACATCCAGGTGCCGCATCACTAAGGCGAGGCACTCCCTAGTGTCTCGGCCATCGCGCAATTTTTATACTCCGTAGAGTGCGTGAGGGTAACTGGTGCGTGCGGAGGCGGACCTCGGCGCACGACTTGTTTATAGTCCGCGGACTCCCGCGTGCGGAGGCAGACATCGGCGCACGACTTAATTTATAGTCCATGGACTCTCGCGTGCGGAGCTAGGCTCGACGCTACGTCTTATTTAGAGTCCGTGGACTAGGGCGTGCGGAGCAGAGCTCGACGCTACGCCTTCTTTATAGTCCGGAGACTCGCGCGTGCGGAGCTAGGCTCGACGCTACGTCTTATTTATAGTCCGGAGACTCGCGCGTGCGGAGCTAGGCTCGACGCTACGTCTTATTTAGAGTCCGTGGACTAGGCGCTGCGAGCGAGCTCGACGCCACGCCTTCTTTATAGTCCGAGACTCGCGCGTGCGGAGCTAGGCTCGACGCCACGCCTTATTTAGAGTCCGTGGACTGTGCGTGCGGAGCTAGGCTCGACGCCACGCCTTCTTTATAGTCCGAGACTCGCGCGGAGCTAGGCTCGACGCTACGTCTTATTTAGAGTCCGTGGACTAGGGCGTGCGGAGCAGAGCTCGACGCTACGCCTTCTTTATAGTCCGGAGACTCGCGCGTGCGGAGCTAGGCTCGACGCTACGTCTTATTTAGAGTCCGTGGACTATTGCGTGCGGAGCTAGGCTCGACGCTACGTCTTCTTTATAGTCCGGAGACTCGCGCGTGCGGAGCTAGGCTCGACGCTACGTCTTATTTAGAGTCCGTGGACTAGGGCGTGCGGAGCAGAGCTCGACGCTACGCCTTCTTTATAGTCCGGAGACTCGCGCGTGCGGAGCTAGGCTCGACGCTACGTCTTATTTAGAGTCCGTGGACTATTGCGTGCGGAGCTAGGCTCGACGCTACGTCTTCTTTATACTCCGTAGAGTGCGCGCGAAGGCGTCCCCCCGCTGCGTCTTATTTATACTCCGTAGAGTGCGTGCGGAGCTAGGCTCGACGCTACGTCTTATTTAGAGTCCGTGGACTATTGCGTGCGGAGCTAGGCTCGACGCTACGTCTTCTTTATAGTCCGGAGACTCGCGCGTGCGGAGCTAGGCTCGACGCTACGTCTTATTTAGAGTCCGTGGACTAGGGCGTGCGGAGCAGAGCTCGACGCTACGCCTTCTTTATAGTCCGGAGACTCGCGCGTGCGGAGCTAGGCTCGACGCTACGTCTTATTTAGAGTCCGTGGACTATTGCGTGCGGAGCTAGGCTCGACGCTACGTCTTCTTTATACTCCGTAGAGTGCGCGCGGCGCCCCCGCTGCGTCTTATTTATACTCAGAGAGTGCGTGCGGAGCTAGGCTCGACGCTACGTCTTATTTAGAGTCCGTGGACTATTGCGTGCGGAGCTAGGCTCGACGCTACGTCTTCTTTATAGTCCGGAGACTCGCGCGTGCGGAGCTAGGCTCGACGCTACGTCTTATTTAGAGTCCGTGGACTAGGGCGTGCGGAGCAGAGCTCGACGCTACGCCTTCTTTATAGTCCGGAGACTCGCGCGTGCGGAGCTAGGCTCGACGTTACGTCTTATTTAGAGTCCGTAGACTAGGGCGTGCGGAGCAGAGCTCGACGCTACGCCTTCTTTATAGTCCGGAGACTCGCGCGTGCGGAGCTAGGCTCAACGCTACGTCTTATTTATACTCCGCAGAGTACGCCGAGGCGCAAGGCCGTCGTGCGATTTAAATAAAAGACGAGGACCAAAACAGAGACATCAAAGAAATGGCTGGAGACTTGCAACGGCAAAACGCTCCAGAATGCAGTACTAGGAAAGCATTAGATGCTACGGGAGCCCATAACAGGTCGAAAGCAGGGGAGCAAGCATGGCCAAGTAAAATGCTCTTAGAACGGTAGTGCAGCCGCAATAAATAACATGATGAATAACCCCCTTTTTTATCACCATGCATTCCAGAGATGCAGCAACAGTGGTTATCAAGGCTTTGCATGTAATTACGTACCATGCGTATCGGGGGACAGTGGTGACGCGGCGTGGGCTCTGCACCAGCAATCAGCTGTCCCGGCCACACGGAACTCCGCGATGGCCTCCGCTCAGCCCAACCGCCGTGCGTGTAGCTCCCTCGGCATCTGCACCTCGGATTACGTCTCCGGCCGTCGGACTTCGCTACCTCCGCATAACTCCGTGGCGTCGTCGGCCTTGGCCTCGCCAGCAATACAAGCTAGCTCGCACCGCCTCGCGGTTGCTCCTCCGGCCGGGTACGGCGTGAGTCCGCTGGTTCAGCGACGGGCGAGATGCACCGATTGCGCTCGGGACCTCGATGGAGCCGGTCGCCACTCGCGCATACGAAGACCACCTGCGCCGGGACCTCGATGGAGCCGGTCGCCGGCCGCGCGCTCGCTCCTCGCCCATCCAACCCGGCGGCGTCGCGACGCCGTGGCGGACCCCACGGCCCGCGGACCCGACTTCTTGTCTCCGCATGGCGAAGGTGGGCTCGCCATATGTGGCGCATCTACACTGCAAGCAGCGGCGAGACTTTTCTTGAGACTTCGCGCATCTCCGCGCGGCCCCGCGAAGTCCATCGGCCCCCGCTAGGTCTTCGCGAGCTGACTCCGTGTAGTACCTTGGCGGGCGGAACCGGAGCCAGCCGAGGCGTTGGGACACAAAGTTGACGGCGGAGTCTCATATGGAGGACCGGACAAGCTTGAACCGCTCGGTGAAGGGAGCGGAGACCAACACGAGGCCGGGTCGGCGGCGGAGTCCTCGCACGGCTCGACGAAGGCGCTCTCCGGCCTCTGGGCTCGTTCTCGATGCGGATGGCGCGTAGAGTGATGCGTGGCTAGACACATGTGGATGGATATTTGCTGGACGCATGCATGGACAAACGTACGCATGCATGGACGGATACTTGAGTGCATGCATACGTCCAGCTCGTGCTTGCATCTATATATATATATATATATATATATATATATATATATATATATATATTGTTTTTTTATTTATTGAACGCCAAGTAATGCGTACGTACTCGAAGCTTGATGCTCTCTCTCTTGACGTTTGCCGTGCTGAGCTGAATGGAAGTCGGAGCCCAGCTTCGGCGGGCGTCCTCCGCGCAAAGCTTAACACGGAGGCCCTACTGCAGCGTGCTTGTCCTGGCGCGGAGACCACGCCGGGGCTAGACGTCTTGGTGAAGGCTTCGGAGAGGTTGGCGGGGACTGCCTTGACACCGGCTTTGTCCTCCTCGAAATCTACCGACACGACGCCACGCCGACGCCGCCGTCCTCCTCGAAGTCCTCGCCGAGGCGACCATCTCCGCGCGGGTTGACGCTTGTGCGAGATCGAGGCCGCTCCCTCCGCGTCGCCGAGGATATGCCGACCTCCGCCGCCGCGCCTACGAGGACGGGCTCCGCCGCAGTAGCCTTTGCGTCGCTGAGGTTGGGCTTCGACTTCCACCCGCCTTGGCGCCGACGAGGACGGGCTCCGGCCGCCGATCGCCTTCGCGCGTCGCCGGCCGCGCTCGATCTTCGCTCGCCCACGCGCCGTCTTGGTGGCGGAGTTCGCCACGGCGAACACGCGCTAGCCCGACGACCATCGGGACTTGGCACGGACACGGCCGTCGAAGTCTCAGGGTGGTCCTTATCTACGCGGAGGTCGACGCGGAACCGGGGCGGAGTAGGCGTAGCCAACTTGGACTTCGACGAGGCGAAGGCCGCGTCTACCATCTGCATGAGAGCCCATATCGCACACGGGTAGATATTGCATGCATACCTGTACGAGTGGATGCTTGGATGACCTCTCCTGTACACATGACGAATGAGTAGACAGCTTGCAGGCATGCACGGCGGAAGCTTGATGCTTCTTTTTTTTTGTTTTGATATTTGCTGCGCGGAGGCTAGCGGAGGTCGGGGCTCATGCTTTGGCGGCACGGAGGCCAGCGCGGAGACTCGGCCGGAGGTGCGTGGAGGCCCGGCCGGAGATGGAGGCCCTCGAGCAGCACCCAGCACGGACGTCTCTTGCTCTGTCGAGCGGAGAGGCTCGACGCTGGCACGGCATCCCCAAGACTGCGGAGCGGAGGCTCGGAGTCGCTCGGCGGCGAGGGGTCACGCTCGGAGGCTGCAAGATGGATGGATCTATCAGATCTACCTTTCCTTACCTTTGGCGACATTTTTTTTTGTTCCAGCCGATCGGGACCCCGCGCGCCAGGATGCACCCCAGCCCGACCATGGAGCGTATCTACCTCACGATGGTGACTCTTCTTTGCGCGACTTCTTGCCCAGTCCCCACGGACGGCGCCATCTGTTGTGGCTACGGGCCAAACAGAGAGAGGGGGGACTAGTGGAAGTAGAGGAGGAGAGGAGCCAGGTCTGTGTGGGGGAGTTGAGTAAGAATGAGGGAGATGTCCCCCTTTGCCCCTCCTGGGGGCTTATATATATGTAAGTGGGGTAGAATGGGAAATCCCCATTCTACCCCTTAGCATTTACAAAGGATGGGGGTACACTGGTATATTTACACTGTTATATTCCTCTACACTATTGGGCCTATTACATGTTGGACTAGTTGCACGGCCCAGTCACGGGGGGTTGGGCCACCCCTACAACAGTGATATAGCAGGATTGTTGTATTGTAGCGGGTACCGGAAATCGCGTCCTGTGGCACTGGATTCCTTGTGTCTCCCTCCCGGGCAATGTGAGCACTAAACGACATACGTGATTCCAAAAAGTTAGCCTCGGCCATTGCAAACGAAGGGAAGACTACAATAGAGTTATGTATGGAGGAAATGAGTTTACCTGTCAATTGCTTGTTGCACATGGGTGAAGTCGTGGTTGCTCCTAAGTATAGAATCGAGGTATATTACCTTGCTCTACTTTGGTACAACTACGATCAGATTCCAGTGAGAGCTAGCCATGTGTGTCACCATAGTGATTAATCCTAAGTTTATGTTGCGTGTAAAGTGCAAATAAAACTTGTATGGTAACTAGTGAAGCACTTACCCCTTAGTTGAAGGGTACCAGGATGCACTCCTTGTCACGGTGAGCAAGCAGTCCTGTTGTTGTGTAATCTTGGACGAAGGATGTGTTTTCGTTGATGGATTGCTCAGAGACCAAGTGTGGGTCAAGGAAACACACCAGTTGTCACTGTCGCTGGACTCGTTGGACCATAGATCTATACATAAGCAATGAGTTATGATATTTATTAGTATTATGTGAATGTGAAACTTCATTTTATAGTACACTTACATTATCCAGCATCGTAGAAGTGAGGTGTCGAGTTCATCAAGGTTGAATAGTAAGAATAAGTCATCGAATTTCTTATTCATGCAGCGAAGCCAATCATTCACCTCCACTGGCCCGGATCCGCTAAAAGTCTGCAATCCCAAGCGTTGCCACTCCCTCATTGTCATGTGAGAAATAGGGGGAAGTGGCGCCTAGATACGTACAGCTGTGGTGGCTGCTACCTAACTGGCGAGCATCGCCGGTAGAGTGGTCTGCAGCAACGCGACCAAGTTCAGCACTTGAGCCAAAAGCTATTGCACCTCGCTCAGAGAGGCAGCTAGCACTGAAGAGGACGGTGGAGCACCAGCTGTGCCTACAGTAGGACCTGTAGGTGGAGGTGACAGTGATGCATAAGAAGCTAAGTTCATTGGTGAAGAAGCTTGACCCTGGCTGTCTGGATCGTTAGTACATCCACGAACCCGATCCATGTACTCCTGCACCCAAGCACTGGCACGCCTAACTGGAGGCATACTGTTGCATGGAAGTATATGATTGGAACAATGTCATAGAATAGCGATAGGATAAAGGAAATAGTAATTAGATATGGAATCATGGTAATATACCAGTGACTAAATATGCATGCATAAATGAATTAACCCGAAGCCCCGTGTACGTGCAAAACATTTTCCCCCAGAAACTACAGCCTGAGCTCTGATACCAATTGTAGCACCTCACATACCAATATGAGATACTACTATGGAACGCCATAGCCAAAGTAAAGAATAAGTAAGAACAACAATAGAAATTACAAAGAAATTAAAACTTTATTAGCACTTTATTAAAGAACTAGCGAAAGCTGCAATAAATATTTGAAATATGGGACCGGTATACTTCTAACCAAAGAGAGTAAATAAGATAACATAATAGTGGCAAGCTATGGTGCTGAAAACTCGAGTGCTCCTACCCATGCATGTTGCAATCACTCCATTGGCCTTTTACATGAGAATAGAAAGAGCAAGCATGAGATTGGAAAATCTCAGCAAATACCCAACAATGGTCACAAGCAAGGTGAGCAAAGGACAAGTAATTAACTTAGGTTAAGTGCAATGTAACTAGGTTACCAGAAACACTAATAAGGATCGGAGATAGAGGTAACAAGAATAGTGGAATTAAAGATAATTGTTATTTAGCAAGTTATGACAATAACACCGGTGTTTACTTCCCACATACCTGATTATATGAAAATAGCCAGGTACATCACTGTTCTCGACTGTATAACCGCAGACGGGGTGTAATATCCTGAGTAACGAAAGTGTATGGCCTCCGTACATTACTAGGTGGGTGCAAATCACGTATATATGAGTAACCCAGGCCAAGTAACTATTATATTATTAGTAGATTATAAGGTATGAATTTAAGAAAACTAAGGGAATGCTACGATAAGATTATGATAGGAAGAAGGATTTGTTACGATTGGAAATGAAGAAGTATGATTTCCAATATGAGGGCGATGTGGAATGATAAAATGGTGATAGTGATCTAGGAATTATTCTAAGAGGGGTATTATAACATAGCTCACATAAAGGTTGGCAACCATCCAAGTTTTATTTTGTGATGAGTAATTATTAGATATATATATATATATATATATATATATATATATATATATATATATATATATATATATATATATATATATATATATATATATATATATATATATATATATATATATATATATATATATATAAGTCATGACTCACATATGAAATCATACGAGTAATGGATTATGACATTAGGAAAAATAAAACATAGCAAACCCTTATATTAAAGGATTGCTAGTGGTTTAAACCTAAATTTAAAATATGTTCATATACTATTCCCATTAATGATTTACGTATTAATGCTAAAACACTAAATTAAAAGCATGACTTCTAGAACATCATTAACTAAGCATTCTAATAAACCTAACAACATGTAAAATCAGATAACTTAGAACATCGTGGTATGAATACTATTAGCAATCTATAACCAGGCAAGTATTAAAAAATATGACTCAATGGCAGTGGTGACAAATAAATCATCGTACATGTTGTATGCAGAATGGAGAGGTTGCGGTCGTGAGGTACTTGTTTTGAGCACGTTCGGCCGACACACTGCACGAAGGATATGGAATGCGCAGTTGCCCGAACGTTCCCTCAAAAGCCACGTGCAAACATACATGATGAAACGGAAGTGAATCAGAGAGGACCAAGATCAAATTGACAAACGCTGGGAAGGAATTCGCTCGGTCGAGAAAGAACAGGTTCGCTAGGTCTTTGCCATGCGAATTGCTATCCAGCTGAACGAATGACCCATTCAGCCAAGCGAACCAAGAACAACTGCGCAAGCTAAAAAGACATGTGCAAACACGATTCGATCGTGCCCACGGCCGGTCGAACCATGTCAGCACTGTGCGGCGGCCGCCTGCCACTGCCAGCCACCGCTGCCACTGGACCATGGCTCCACGGACACGACGCCACCCGGACATGGTGCCCCCCAGCCACGTCGCCACTAGGCTGCCGCACCATCGCTCGGCCGCACCACCTGCTGTGCCGTCTCGGCCATGGCATTGCCCTCCAGCCACACCGCTCGGCCTGTGCCCCACCTCCCAGCCACGCTCTTGCTGCCGCCGCCGGCGACGGCCAAAAGCCCTGCGTCGGCCCTAGAGAGAGAGATGGAGAGAGAAGAGGAGAGATAGAGGACAACCTACGTGAGGAGGATGGAGGTGCCTGCACGGAGGAAAAAAGTCTGCCCTTTAAATGGGCCCTTAATCCCAGATTAGGAAGGGAAACAATTTAGGTTAAATGCTAATTAGATTGATTGCCAGACTCAGGGTGCGACAAATGCAAAGTTAGTGTGATGTTCAATTCATACCTGTAATAAATATACATGTTTATTTGATATTCTCTACTGCATGCATTGAATATAGTGTTTGGTGATAATAATTAGGAGTAATTTAGCTATTTTTACTCTCTCTTTGGTTTATATGATAAGAGAAAATAAGTCTTATAAAGTTAGATAGAGGAAGTATTGGGTAGCTTCCGACGTGAACTCGACATAGCCAGAAAACACTCTTGGAATCGTCTCACCACTCAACTACTCAACCATCACGATCTCCTAAAAAAAATCACAAATTGTTTCTTCTTGGAATTGAACTAGCTAAGGCCCTGTTTGTTTCCACTTAAGATTATTATAATCTAGCTTATAGGTAGGGGATTATATAAGCTAGATTATAATAAGCTGGTGGAAAATAAGCTGTCAAATGTTTGGCAGCCTGGATTATCAGAGTTATAGATTGTTGTATTCGAATGTTTAAAGACTACAATATCCTTGAGAGAGAGGCAAGGGAGTTGGGGGATGGATGAATGGCAAAGGTGTGTAATATTCCTAAAGTTTTATGGTCCTTAAGATAAAAGGTGGATCTATAAGCTGAAATAAGCTCCTTTTTTGAGCTTATTAGATTATAATAATTTGGGCTATTAGATTATAATAAGTTACCTTATAATCTAAGCTGTTTGTTTCCACTTATGATTATAAGCTAGATTATAATAATCTTAAGTGGAAATAAACAGGGTCTAAGTCTTCGGATTGACACACACAGTGCTAGATGCTGGTGCTCACCTCCTCCTAACAGTGAATGTCAAAGCTCCTGGCCTAAAATTCAAAAGAGATTGACACAGATAGTTGAACACTTCTGCTGCGGACAGCTCCATCGAGCTAGTACCGTGCATGCAGTTGGTCGATCTGACGGTACTCAAACAAATCACATCGACGGCACGTTCTAAGCCCATCTCATGGGTAAGCATCTGATTAAAATATAGTTGAACTGTACGGTTTGGCGTGATTCCGCACTGGTCCTAATCCTATCATTGGACTTCGCCGTTAATTTGCTATTTAGGGCATCGAGAGGATCATCTTTTTTTTGGGGGGTTGGTGGTGGTTAGGAGTTTTCGAACTTATTTTATCACTAATTATCTTCTAGAAGCAAGCGTAGCTCTCCGTGCGTCCATGCAACCGCGCAAGTGGCGTTATCGCTGGTGGTTGGAACTCTTTTTTTAGTTGGGAGCACGAACGCTCGTCACACGCCACAAGTTTCATCACCTTAGGAAAAAAAATAAGTTTATGGGACTCACGTTTAGAACATCACCTTTATCTCGCAAAACATTTAATTACCCCTTGCGTTTTACCGCTCATTTCCCTTAGTTGATTCCGTCGCCTTCTCCTGGTCTCCTAGCCGACCGCCACAGCTAGCGTGCCACGCTGCATGCGTGTACCTTCGTCTTCGTCGACCATGCCATGCTCCAGACTCGTTGGCCACATGGCACCACCGTTGAAGTAGGCTAGCCGCCGGCCGGCCACCTCCTATAACCTCTATGGTCCTATTGCCATTTCCCCCCTTTTTTTAGAGGCGGCGAGCCAGCCACCCCCTACTCCTATGCTGATTGCCCACATGGCCACACCGTAGGCCGCTGCCGGCCGAGCCGAGACAAGCCTACAAGACAAGGTGAAGCTCAGGTTATGGGCAGACGCCGTAGATAGTGGACGGCCAGATGTGCAATGGAGCCCAGCTGCGCATGGGCTTAATTTTATGTGTGTCCAGCTTTTTTTGTCGGTCCTCTTTTTTTCTCTGTAAAAAGTAGTGTACATTTCTACTTTATCACGAACGTTGTTTATGTTACCTGTAAAAATAACTTGTATTTGTTTTTGTCCTTTCTAATATATGACTATAGCATGTGGTATTTGATTGGCGGTGAGCAGGAGGCGGTTGTGTGGATGTATGCGACACAGGCCCAACGCAGCGACGAGGGCAAGGATGCTGCCTTGCAAAATATGAAATCTGAATATAACATGGTCCGGAAGTACAGTCATAACTCCTGGATTGCATGATAGTTTTGCCATGGACTAGAGCTTAATTTGAAGGTATGGCTGTGATATAGTTCACTTTTCCAAGGAAACTGTGGCATCCACAACTCCGAACTTCGAATGCATGGCAGCTGGAGCTGCTGAGATGCCTGCTTGGACGATTGGATCAAAGAGTACAGTTTTCTCTTGAGATGGTGTTTTGTTACCAAAGTAAAACAGTTTGCAAGATTCAGGAAACGGATCTGGCCTTGCGGCTTGTGCAAGCTCTACGCCTCTAACGACGGTCTGGCGAGTCGCGAGGCCCAAGCACAAGGTGAAAATCTCGTGGGCATATATACAGCTTTGTACTACTACTACTACACAATTCTAACTGATTTCAAAATTTGGTCGATTAGGCGATCACACAGTCCCGGAGTGTGAAAAATTACTTTATTCATCTCGCATCAAGATGTTCTTATGGGTCACATAGAAGTCCTCACTTTGATGTTCATCATTTGGTACTCAACGAGGTGATCAAGCTACAAATGTTTGATACTGGATACAGATATTCATGACGGCAATTTCATTATCTACATTTATGTCAGAAGCTTGAATGCTTGCTTGGGACTTCTAAACTGTTCAGTCATGGGTAAAATCTAGACAAGGTCGTACAACTTTGCCTACAGCATTCTCTTCAGACGTATGCAGGCAGAGCCATATATCTGGAACAAAGTTCCTTCAATCAAGGTCCATATGCAGATAAAGACAACTCGACGGGACAGAGATGATCCGGAACCAAGTTCCATCAATCTAGATCTTGAGAAGCTTTCAGTCGGCGCAATCTCTCCCACTGACTATAAGATCTCAGCACCGCAAGAAAATTGGCATGTTCCCAACTTCCCATCTAGAAAAGAAGGCAATCCCCCCAGAAGTAACGATGTCCTGCAGACTATCGCATTGCCTTAAATCCAATGGATCATCCCAGAGAGGGGAAAACCAACTTGAAAGATCTGAATGTTGATCAGCCATTGTAAACTTCGGTACCTTCATCAAAATGTAACACCAAATTTAATTCAGAAGCACCTATTCAGTGCACGTGCAGCAAGTAGTGAGTGAGTGCCTGCCACAATGCAAGGAACAGTGAAGATCGCCCTTAACCAGCATACTAACGATGTACTACAATGGTTAGCATAGAAGTGTGCAACGAGTTATTACAGGTTACAAGTGGGATCACAGCATAGTAAATCTGATTTAATTTTGGAGATGAACCTAGCAATTCTGTTTCAGATGTCAAAAGAATGAACATGCCCACCCTTTCTTTCCCTTTCAACAGTTGCCTCTTGTATCAACTACTATGCAAGATACTAGAAACTACACGTCATAAATGTTTCAATTAATAAGAAAGATGTGTTTCAAGATCCTTTCATCCCAGAAACACCAGGGAAGTGTACATCCCTGGTTGACTGTCTGATGGTTATCATTTCCATCGTCAAGGTCTCAGCAGAACCACATGGATATAAAGTGATGACAGTCCAACCTGAGAACTGCAAGCTGCATGCTGATGAATCCAAGCTCTCATATGTCTTCCATGGAAGAGCCTCTGCTGTCTTTAGTCCACCGCGACCAAAAGTACTCTTCCAAGCAAGACAGAAGAAAATCCTGCCATGTTACAAAAAGGTGCGCAACTTCCTTTTGCCCAAACGGTAATAGCAGAGATAACTCCAATACTCCCAATCATCCACCACCCACGTGAAAACACCAATATAGTATCCACACGAACTTTCCAGCGGGTGCATTCTTCACCTTCTATATTCACATCAATCAACGAAGCTCCCTGTGCGGATGAGCTTGAGGAGCAAAGCCATGCTGCACAATACACACCATCAGTTACAAGGCAGGCTATTGTTAGTGTCATCTTATACATCTCAATAGAAGTCCTCGTGTACATGACAAATGTTGAAGGCTTCAAGGGGAAATCCACGTTCAAGTTAGTGGATGCCATTTACTTCACCATCATAATCTTGTGCACCATAGGGTACGGTGACATAGTCCCTTGTACCACCTTCACAAAGGTGTTCACATGCTTGTTTCTACTAATCGGTGTTCGCCTTGTTGACATTATGCTAAATGGGCTGTTGACAAATGTGCTTGACAAGCAGAGGACAGTCCTACTTAGCACAATGGATGATAATAAGCTCAACAGGGTATTTGACACCTATATGATCGATGTTGAAAATAAAAGGTCAAGAGGGAGGATGAATGTACTACTTGCATTAGGAGTTGTCGCAGGATCTATCTCAATTTGCACAATCATAGCACATGAGGTGGAGGGCCTAAATTGGATTGATAGCTTCTATTTATCAGTCATTTCTGTGACAACAGTTGGATAGGGGATTATGGCTTCTCAACAACAGCTGGAAGACTATCTGCAACCGTGTGTCTGTTGGTCAGCACTTTGGCAGTTGCCAAGGCCTTCTTGTTCCTACCAGATCTAAGGATGGACAAAAGGAACCGACGAACTACCAAATGGATCCTCCAGAAGGAAATGGACAATAAGCCACTTGCTGCAGACCTTGATAATGATGCAGCTGTAAGGTATTGTAGAATTTTCAATGAAAGATCATGTCAAGAAAATTTTATACTTAAAACTGCACTCGGACCATTAAAAAGACAGCCACTAAACTTCTAATCTATTGTTTATCTTGAATTAAATGATTTTATCATGATGTTTTCCTTATGAGGAAGTTAATTTTATAAGATCGGTTAATTCTTAATTTCTTACATGACAAAGAGCCAATAATTTTCACCCCTTTTACCAACTGGCAAGGAAATAATGAATGTAACACAAACATGGTGATTATATCATTTTGGAAGATCAGGCTTTTTTTAGAAAAGATAACTACAAAGATTGTATGTATGCTGCATGTGTACGTTCCCTACTACCTGCATGCATTGGTAAACTAGATCATCCTGATAAGGGAGTAAGTTTTCATGTTTTGCAATGAAATATCCAGAGTTCAATGACCAGCTGTAAGAACTAATTTTTCATTTATAATGAAACTAGGTCCAAAGTATCATTTTGTCTAAAAAAACTGTCAAGAAAGGGAGTTAAATAATACTCTATGCTTATTGTAGACAGGGCAAGGTCACATGCCTGTGATGCATGTGACATGATGAGCATTAACACCTCACAACCCTATATGAAATTTACTTATCTCCACAACTTCTATTTTTTCTTATTTGATTAATCCAAAAGTATGTTACTATGCTGCATTACAGAGTGATTGTGCCTTTTATATTCAAGTTAGTTAGTCACTGACTTGTGATCGGCTTCTTTCTATGCAACAGCAAATCAAACTTTGTGATCTACAAGCTCAAAGACATGGGGAAGATCGATGAGAAAGACATCATAATGATCTCAGACCAGTGGAAAGATCACTCTTGCCTATATAATTGGAAAATTATGAGTACGATTTATGTAACTTAGAGAAATATCTCATACTACAATGATAGATATCATCTCATACTTTGTTAACTAACCATCAAAACAAGCACATGTACGGCAACCTATTTAATGCCCTTGCAGACTACAAGTATGATTTATGTAACTTAAGAGGAATATCCTCATACCACAATGATTGATATCCTCTGATACTTTGTTAACTAGCCACCAAAACATGCACATGTACGGGTAACCTATTTTATACCGTTGCATATTACAAGTAGGGGAACATATCTAGTGCTAATGCCCATTTGAGTGCTAACATGCTAATACCGCCCAGGATCGTTAGATCTGCCCTCTACGGCCTGGATCCTAGAGGTGGAAACACCCAATCCACTTATACAATTTTGTAAAAAACCCCCGCCTCCCAATCTTTTTTTCTTCTCCCCGCGCCTCCCAATCTTTTTTCTTTTCCTCACGCCGTTCCGTCTCCCATTCACTTTTTCCCCACATCTCCCATCTCCCCGCGCTGCCCTCCACCTCCATCCCCGCAGCGCCGCCGCCCTGCTTGGCTAGGGTTTTGGCCGACACCTCCTTGCTTTACCACCGCCTCCCTCCCACACTACACAGCCGGTGCCCTCCCTGAGCTTCCTCCCCGGCCCCAAAAGACGCCCTCCTCCTCCTAGCCACGCGCCTCCTCTCCGAGCGGCACCCTCCCCGACCCGACGTCCTTGTCGAGCGCCGTCATTCTCCCCGAGCACCGCCCTCCCTGGCCTGGCCTCCTCCCCGAGCTTCCTCCCCGGCCCCCGGAGACGCCCTCCCCCTCCTGGCCGTTGCGCCTCCTCCCAGAGCACCGCCGCCCTCCGACCTAGGGCACCATCTATCCTGAGGATTTATCCAACTGTAGGAATTAGTTCCCTCTATCAATGGATCTTGTGGCTTGAAATTTGTATTGATGGATCTTGTGTTGGCTAGTTCAAAATTTTGAAATGGTAGTAATGGTTTCAGTTTGTGCAGAAGGATCCAGGAGGAATGCTTCCAGGAATGTAGAGAATGTAAACCTTCCGCGTTTTCAGAAATGCAGAGAATGTAAACCTGACACAAAATTCATGCATTATATAGAGAATGTTTCTTGCTCACAGCTGCTTGTATGTGTGAATAGAATTTGTGGTGGATGTTGGGTTCCTGGAATCGGATGAATGTTTCTTGCTCACAGCTACTTGTATGTGTGAATGAATGTACATGGTCTTATTGATATTTGGGAAGATTTGTTCCATGGTCTAACTGATAGCATGTTCTCACAGATCATGTTAGCGATCGAGATGTGCCTAAGTATGAACGACAAGTCCCTGATGGCAAACCTGCGATTGCCCAACAAGAGCCGGACTGGAGATCGAAGAGAAACTGATACAAATTTTGGACTGCATCCTTCACAATGTGGCATATCAATTGGTGATTTCTTCTGTTACCAAGATGTCAAAAGTTTTGGCAGACATTATGTTGTAGTGGTAGTATTGATAGAGGTTTTAAGTTGTGCAGCTCTATCCAAATGTAAAAAATTGTTTCTTAGCCGATAGTTAGCTCACAGTCTTGAGAATGGTGAGACGATTCTTTTTCTTTCCTTTCCCATGCATAATCTGTTGTATGCTTGTAACACCAATTAGCATGTTTTCTCATTTGATTGCAACATAATGAAGCACCTTTTACAATTAAGTAAATAGCTTTTCAGAAGAAACAACAGCAAAGCAAATAATTTGCTGCTGCTTTATTATTCATTATCTTCGCCATGTTAAGAGTTAGGTTAGCTCTACCTCTTTCCATTGATTGATTTTACAAGTAGTTGTGAGAGATCAGAATTGGAAAAGCTGGAAGCAAGCTTCCATCAATTATCTTTGATCACTACGATCGCGCAAAGATACAACTGTCGGTTGAAAACAACTTGCCAAATATCAGTAAGACCATGTACATTCATTCACACATACAAGCGGCTGTGAGCAAAAAAATTCATCCAATTCCAGGAACCCAACATCCACCACAGTAATTCTATTCACACATACAAGCAGCTGTGAGCAAGAAACATTCTCTGTATAATGCATGAATTTTGTGTCAGGTTTACATTCTCTGCATTTCTGAAAACACAGAAGGTTTACATTCTCTACATTCCTGGAAGCATTCCTCCTGGATCCTTCTGCACAAACTGAAACCATGACTACCATTTCAAAATTTTGAACCAGCCAACACAAGATCCATCAATACAAATTTCAAGCCGCAAGATCCATCGATAGAGGGAACTAATTCCTACAGTTGGATAAATCCTCAGGATAGATGGTGCCCTAGGTCAGAGGGTGGTGGCACTCTGGGAGGAGGCGCAGGCAGCGGCCAGGAGGGGGAGAGCGTCTCCGGGGGCCGGGGAGGAAGCTCAGGGAGGAGGCCGGGCCGAGGAGGGCGGGGCCCAAGAGGGCGGCGCTCGAGGAGAACGACGGCGCTCAGCGAGGACGTCGGGGAGGGTGCCGCTTGGGGAGAAGGCGCGTGGCTAGGAGGGGGAGGGTGTCTTTTGAGGCCAGGGAGGAAGCTCGGGGAGGGCACCGGCCGTGTAGCGTGGGAGTGAGGCGGTGGCGCGGTGGTAAAGGAAGGAGGCGTCGGCCAAAACCCTAGCCAAGGAGGGCGGCAGCACTGCAGGGATGGAGGCGGCGGGGGTGCGGGGATGGAGGTGGCGGCTCAGTGGTGGAGGACAGCGCGGGGAGATGGGAGAGGCGGGGAAAAAGTGAATGGGAGACGGAACGGCGTGGGGAGAAGAAAAAAAGATTGGGAGGCGCAGGGAGAAGACAAAAAGATTGGGAGGCGGGGGTTTTTTGCAAAATTGTATAAGTAGATTGGGTGCTTCCACCCTCAAGGATCCAAGCCGTAGGGGGCAGATCTAACGATCCTGGGCGGTATTAGCATGTTAACACTCAAATGGGCATTAGCACTAGATACGTTCCCTACAAGTAGTTGAATACACTGTCTACTTGTCTAGTACAATTTAACTTGGATCCATATATTGTTGTATACTTGCTGAATGTTTGTCCTTTTCTATAAATAAAAAACATATTATCCCAACACGTCGAGTCCATATTATCGGGATTGGCCTGCTTGGCCCACGCCGTAAGCTCCGTCTCCGTGCTCGGCCGCATCATGCCTCTGTGCCCTTAGCACTGCTGTGCACCCCACATAGCTCTGTTCTTTTAAGAATTTGTAGGTGTCATGTGCCAAATTACTATTCATGCGCACTGTTTACATGCATGAACAGTACCCGTGCACTGTAGCAGACGCGCAGGTACTGTAACAGATGCGCATGTCGGGGTCAGATTAGTTAAGATAGAGATAAGAATAGTTAGTTTCCTTATTAGATGGGTTTACTACCTTATAAATATATTTTATTTATTAGACATAGGTTTTCTTAGAGAATGAGATTGTTTTTTGGAGGTCAAGTCGAGTTATTCCTATAAAGGGGCTAGCATGTATCTATTATCAAGAAAGCAATGAAGATGAATTAGTCTAGTCTTTTCTCTAAATTCTATCATCCCAGTCTATAGTCAAATCTCTCATCCCACCAAGCCGATGCCGCTCGGCATTCCTCTCGACGGTGTTTACCTCGATGAACTAAGGTTCATCACATTTGGTATCAGAGCAGTCGATCCCTTCCCATGACTTCTGCTACCATGGCTCATGTTGCTGAGTCATTGGCCACAATAAAAGCTAACACCAATAAGATGGCCAACATCAACAAGAAGATGGCGGACATCTTTCTCAACATGCATGCCATCTTGGAGAAGATGATCGCGAATCAGAAGAAGACACAACAAGAGTCGACAGCAGCGCTATTCCCAGCAATCGCTGCGGCATCGCCAGAACATATCGTGGCAATCGTGGTTCTGCCGATGCCTGCCGCAAACGTGCCACGCCCTGCCGCGGCAGTTGGTTGCTACCAAAGCCTACCACGGCAGTTGGTTGCTACCAAAGCCTACCACGGCAACCATGTCGTTGTCGTGACCTACTGTGGTACTACCGACGCCCGCCGCGACCGTGTCATATCCTATCACAGTGTTGCCAAAGGCCGCCGTGACCCTGCTGAAGCCTGTCGCGATGACCGCATCGTGGAAGCCTACTACAACGCTGCTGTGGTTGCCACCGTGTCTGCCGTGGCGATTGCAGATGCCATCAATATTGCTACACCTGTACATGGAGGCCACCGTCTTCAAAGTCACCAGTAAACATCACAGTATCTCGTCAACTTGGGGTCTCCTAGGGCTGCAGTCATAGCCACACCATATCTCGAGGATGAGCTGTCATCAAACGGGGAGAAGTTGTCACATACTAAATTACTATTCACGCGCACTGTTTACATACGTGAACAGTACCCGTGCACTATAGCAGACGTGCGGGGTACTGTAGCAAACGCGCATATCGAGGTCAGATTAGTTAGAATAGAGATAAGAATAATTAGTTTCCTTATTAGATGGGTTTACTACCTTATAGATATATTTTATTTATTAGAGATAGATATTGTTTCTTAGAGGTCAAATCGAGTTATCCTTATAAAAGAACTAGCATGTATCTATTATTAAAGAAGCAGTGAAGATAAATTAATTTAGCCTCTTCCCCAAGTTCTATCATTCCAATTTATAGTCTAATATCTCATCCCACCAAGCCGACACCGCCCGGCCTTCCTTCTAGCGGTGTTTACCCCGATGAACTAAGATTCATCACAATAAGGTGGTGGAATTTGTTTTTTTTAGATTATTTTTTGTTTTTGTTAGAGATTTTTAGAGAGGTGCAAAGGAGAGTTGGGAGAGGCAGATAAACTACCACCACCAAATCCCTCTTTAAGTGGTAGAGACAGTTGATTGTTGTATTACGCTTGAACGAAAAGTCCATATGCTGGTTGAATGAATTCAGTCATAGTTACAGCTTCATGATTTCTTTACATTTTTTTCAGACTGTATGAATATGTAATTAGGTAGACAGGCAACAAGACAGATACACAACGAAAAATAGATACTAAATGTTAAGAATCATAAGATAGCCTCTACAAGGCAGTACTAGATAATATGAGATTTATGTAGTGCAATTGAAGCAAAGAGACTACTTACGAATGAAAGAGACAGGGCTTGATGTTACCAATTCATTGTCTTGTAGTTTCCTATCATCTCAAGTCTTCAGATCCACTCTCACTTGCTGTATTATCCAAAATCTTTGCAATCCTGAAACAGTTAGTTGTTATAACAAAGCTCAAGTATATTTGTTGTAACGATGCAATGACTGCCTAATGAAAATGAGAAATTCATGCACTTTGGGTTTATTGTGTTTCCCCTCCCAGACTCACCTTTCTCTAGTTTCAGTTACAAGTTTCAATATGTCCGACAATTTGTGCCGCTTGCCATTTATCGGTTTCTGAATGTCCACCTCTTCTGCTAGCTGGGAACTGATGAACCGCTCAATTTCATATTCTAATGAATTCAGCTGTGAATCAATATGCTCTAGAAAATCACCATATGCCAAACCACTCTTTATGCTGTTTGTTGGGTCATGATCCTTGGAAAATGTGAAGCTATCGGCCATCTGAAGTTCACTTTGCTCAGAGTGGCCAGCCATGTTTGAATATACAACGTTTTTCATCTCGAAATACCCTTTTTCAACTGATTTTGGAAGAGAACCACTAGTCTCGTCAGCTCCATCATCAACTTTACTGGAGAAAACTCTTATATAGTCATTGGAGTCTTCACCATTAGGCATCCCTGGATGCAATGCGTGTTCAATTAACATATTCTGCTTCATCGAAATTGCCTGGATCCAACAAAGTTACTAAGAGTAGGATCATGTACATTACGGCATCTCAAATAAATAGATGAACTGAAATTTGAAAAATTAGTTCCTGGGTGGGAGTGGTATACGTGAGATATCATATATGTGCATGTTATATGGCATTTTTTAAGGAAAAGCTTGTAAATTTTCAAACTTAATGCAGACAGAAGAATTAGCACAACAATAGTATGACATAGAAGGGCCGAATAATGACTCGGCCAGGTATCATGAGTTCTTGGCACAAGTTAGAGAAAATATATCCATTCTAGGAAAAAAAACATGTTAAATGATGATAAAAGAACACATCATCACCTCGCTAATCTTTGCAGAAAGCTTGTCGAGCACCTCAATGCGCTCTTTTATGTTCTCCAGAGCTTTGGTCAAACTTCTTCTTTTGCACAAGTAAGTCCACTGCCTCATTCTCTTTGCCCCTTCGGATGCTGACTGTGGCTCTTTTCTTAAGATTCTCAGCAGCCTCAGTCAACCGCACAAGCCTTCCCCTCGCGCTATTTGCTACGAGAACAAAACACAAATTTTGTAATAAGGGCGATGTGCAGTGCACCATATACTAGAGCACGCCCAAGTTGTATCCATATCCACAAATCGTTAGTTTCATCAGGTCACTGTAAGATATCTTTAGTTCCGAACAAAATCTACTCGAGATCGATGAACCATACTGTAATTTTTTGGAATCAACCTTATTGTCTGGAATGTACTGGAACAAGTTTGGTTCATCATTCCGATTTTCGAAATAGTAAAGCCACCCGGAGAAATAGCCATGGAATTCAAGAATATATCTACCTTTGGATTGGGTGAGGTCGGCTTCGGCGTGGAGTTGGAGGAGCTGCTCCCGCAGCCGCTCGAACGTCGGCGGGGCCGGGCCGCCGCCTCTGCTACATGCCGCCAGGACGAACCGCGGGGGGGTTGCCCTTGCGCGACTCCCCCATGCCGCCGCCGCAGGAAGCGGCGGGGCCACTAGTAGCGACACGACGGCGAAGACCATCCCCTCTCCGTCCCACTGTCCCCTCGTCGCGGCACGGCGGCAGGTAATCTCCCAGCGGTGGTATCGGACCAACGAGATAGGCTGGGCGCTGGAAGCGAAAACTCCATATTACGTAACCTTCTTTTGAAGCCGGACCGCTCTGGTTTGCTCCGTTCTACGTAAACGCCCCGCAAAGGCGTGCTGAGTGCGAACCTCTCTGGCTCTGCTATGTTAAGGCCTCCTAGGATAAACCATCTTTTCTTCGCTGATGACTCCCTGATTCTGATGAGAGCCTGTAGAGGAGATGCTCAGGAATTGAGGAGGATTTTGCAGGCATATGAGCGAGCTTCAGGACAAGTGATCAACAGGGATAAATCGTCTGTCCTGTTCAGCCCAAACACTAGCTCTGTTGATAAGGAGGAAGTGAGACAGGTCATTGACATCATGCAAGAAGCAAAGAGTGAGAGATACTTGGGGCTACCAGTTTCTATTGGTAAGTCAAGAAAGAAAGCTTTTGAGTATATCAAGCGAAAAGTGTGGCTCCGTATCCAAGGGTGGCAGGAGAAATTGCTATCTAAGGCTGGCAAGGAAATTCTAGTAAAGGCTGTGGCCCAAGCAATCCCAACCTACGCTATGTCCTGCTTTGGTGACAAAGGGTTGTGCGATGAGCTGAATTCTATGATTGGCGGTGGTGGTGGAGCGAATGACAAGAGAAACAAGATTCATTGGTTGGCATGGGATAGTGACACTCCCTAAGAGCAAGGAGGATTGGGCTTTAGGGATCTTTATCTGTTCAATTTGGCCATCTTGGCTCGACAAGCTTGGAGGCTTCGGTTTTCGGATACTTTGTGTGGCCAAGTCTGAAAGCAAAATACTTTCCCAATGGTAGCATTCTCGCAGTGCGGTGCGGGATGGGATTTCTTACACTTGGAGGAGCATCCTTAAAGGGGTGAATCTGCTAAAACAGGACTCATATGGCGCATTGGCAATGGGAATCGGTGAATATCTGGACGGATCCTTGGATTCCACACGGAGTACAAGGCGCCTGCTACAAATAGGGGCAACGGTGTTGACAAAAGTGGTGATTTGATGGACCGAGCTTGGGATCTTGGGATGAGACCCTTGTGCGGGATGTCTTCTCGAGTTTGATGAGAGGCCATCCTAAAGTGAGAGTGAACCAGGATATGGAAGATAGACCGGCATGGCACTTTGATAAAAAGGGGATCTTCTCAGTCAAGTCAGCATATAGGTTGGCAATTCAGAACAGGGAGAACGAGCTTGGTAGAAATGCAGCAAGCTCTGAGCCAGACCCAAGTGGGGACTCCATGTTCAGGTGGGATAAAATTTGGAGTATGGAGGTCCCAAACAAAGTGAAAATGTTCCTGTGACGAGTAGCTCATAATAGTCTGGCGGTCCGGCAGAATTTGAGCCGTAGGGGGTTGAAGGAGGATACCCTGTGTCCCATGTGTCACAGGCTGGATGAAGATTGTGGGCATCTCTTCTTCAGGTGTAAAGAAGTAAAGGAGTGTTGGAGAGGGCTAAATTTAGAGGAATGCCGCATTATCCTAGCAGAGTGTCATTCTGGGCGTGATTTGCTTTGGAAAATCTGGGCTTTTCCAAAGCCAATCCAGCTACAAATTGTGGTTCTGTTATGGAGGTGGTGGTGGTAAGGAATAAGGTGAATCTTTGGGAAAAAAGAGTCACTTGCCGGATGTCTGTTTCGCTTATAACTTTCTATGTGTCGATTTTGAAAAGGGAAGGAAAACAATAAAGAGTCGACAAGTCAACCCCAAGTTATGGCGGCGCCAGGAAGATCTTTACAAGATTAATATTGATGGCTCTTTTAAAGCTGGTTTGGGTCGGGAGGATGGGGCTTTATTGCAAGGGACAGATCTTGGTGAGTTCCTTCGGGGGTGTGGCAATGCGTGCGAGTGGATAGCCCTTTTCAAGCCGAAACACCGGCGCCTACACGATCTGCAGAGGATAGCGCATTTGGGAATGTCAAGAATTATCACGGAATCGATACGTCGATGCGGTCTTGGGTTTGACCTCGATGGATCTTGATCAAAGTGTTAATGGAAGCCTCCTCAAGCAAATTAGAGATTTCATTGGCGCATCCTTCGATTACTGCAGTATTCGGCATTGCCCGAGAAATTGCAACAAGGTGGCTAATCGCCTTGCAATGTATGGGGCGGGCGTGGTTAGCTCTGGCTCGATGGTGTTCATGAGCCAAGTCCCCACCTTTGTTTCCAGCTTGGTCTCCAGTGATCGGTAGGGGTGGAAAACGGTAACGGATAATTCGTTTTATCCGATATTCGTATCCGAGAGAAATCCGAATATGGTAAGCAAAATCTGTATTCGAAAATATTCGTATTCGTATTCGAGAATATTCGTATCCGTATTTGAGAGTATTCGTATTCGCATTCGTATTCGAGAATATTCGTATCCGTATCCGTATTCGAGACTATTCGATTCGTATTCGATCCGTTTTTAGAATCCATGAAAAATCCGTACAAATTTTGTGATTCAAAACTTGAATTTAGGCGGTTTAAAACCGGTAACCGGTCAAAAACTGATGAAAAATCGGCAAAACCGTTAGGAATCCGTTTTATCCGATATTCGTATCCGAGAAAATCCGTATTCGAAAATATCCGTATCCGTATTCGAAAATATCCGTATCCGTATTTGAAAATATTCGAATTCGTATTCGTATTCGTTTTAAAAATATGGATTCGTATTCGTATTTGAGACTATTCGACCGTATCCGATCCGTTTCCACCCCTAGTGATCGGGCTGGAGAAAGTGTCTAATGGAAACAAGTTTTCCGAGTTCAAAAAAAAAAAGGCCTCCTTAACGTGAATGGTGTAAACTGTCAAGCGTATGTTCATAAATCAAGTTCGCAGCTACCGGTCAATCCGATGTCTAACTTCATATTTGGAATCGAACACATTTTCCCACAAAATTACACACAAAAAAAGTTGCCCAAATTTCTGGTCAAGTCCAACCTGACAGTCCATTTGGACGACGGCCGGGCCGATACACATAGCGTCTTTTTACTGTACTATTCTTTTTTAGCTTTTGATTTTTCTATAGTAACTAACTTTTAAACAAAATATTTTTTAAAGATGGATATACTAGTTAATTATAGTATATACTGCACCGACTTCATTTATATTGATAAAAATCGTACATGAGTTTTGGTTACTCTGTAATATCTCGTATGAATAGCTCAAAAATCATAAGCAACAATTAAAAGCCATAAACCGCAGCTAAAACGAACAGACACTATATAACACCCGTTTGGGACTTGCAAGTTCAACAAACCTTTGCGCAGGAGCAGAGCAGCAATATACGGACGCATGAATGCGCCTGCTGCTTAATTCAAAGGCCATCTCTTTCCCTGTTAATTGTTGCAGTAGCTTAGCTTTGCATGCATGCAATGCATTACTACGATTCAGGGGATTGCACACCATGGTTTGGACTTTGAAGTTGCGGATTTGTGATGTTCATAAATTCTTTGTTTCTGCTTACATGTTGACATACAGATACCACGAGTGTATATGTAATATTGAAAATAGTGTTCCCTTTGTACACGTGTGAAGATTCTTTTTCTTGCTTACATGTTGATATTATTTTACGAACGTGCTGTCAATCTGCAGGATTGCACGGGACAAACAGTAACACATATCCATGTCATTGGTGATACCTAAAGAGAAAGTCCCAGGTATTTCCTGAATACAATCGATAGTTGAAGCAATTCTGACACCAATGGTAGCATATATGCATTTATTTGGTAAAAGGAATACGAGCATGCAATGTCCATTGCAATTAGTTACACAAATGAGCTGTGCGTACATATATAGACGGATAGACCTGCGGGTTTATGAAAAGCCCCAAAATTTCAAACCAGAAAATTTTTGTGAATTTTCCCTGATTTTTGAGTTTTTGGCAACTTTCCCTTTTTGGAAAGTCTCCCCGGAAGCCGCCTTCCCTTTTCGGCGTTTCCGCTTTCCCCTTCTTCTTGAAGCCTTCTCCTCTTTCCGCCTTCCTCTTTCCCCGGCGCCTCTTCCCTCTCCCCGCTTCCTCCCTTCGCTTGCACTCGCGCGAGAACGCGCCCCCGCCGCTGTTTCCCTCACCCACAGTTTCACCGCCCGCTCTCGCCGCGCTGCCGTCACCGGTCGCCAGTTCCCGCGCCACGTTGCCCACGACCGCATCGCCCTGTCAACTCGTGGCTCCACCTGCCAGTCCCCCGCTCCTCCCTCCTCCGCGCAAAAATACATGCTCAACTACTCGGTGACACCAGAAAGATTAACATGCTATAAACTTTACACTCCGGATGACAAGGGTAAGGCACCGATGGCCCCTGAAGCCCCCGCTGAGCATCCAATTATTTTTTTTGACTCATACAAACCTACATAAGTTGTGAAAGCCGAGTACTAGACCTAGGTTGCGAGGGCTAAAGCTTGCAAAGGAAAGAAGGGAAGGCACCGATTGACCCCAAATGTGTACGACAAATAGCTGCAACCATGACTTCCAAAAGACACTTGTATCTTAAGTGTAGTTGCGGTTTACGGTTCACGCATTTTACCATTTATATTATACGAGTAAAGAGGTAAATATACATACCTAACCAAACCCTATGCGCCATGTAATTTGCATCTTCTTTGCAAAGTGCTTCGTCGGCCTATATATGATCCATTATGATAACTGTTTGTAATAACATATCTTTACTACTTAACAACAGGGAGTTTGTGATGGTAGTTCATCTGCCCCCCGAACCCCCATTGCACCTTTCTAAAAAAGTTCTACTTACACACACACACGAACAAAACAATGCCTACATAATATGATTTCTTAATGTGTATCAAAGCACGCGTTTTTAACTAGTTTGCACAGGTATTCACCAAATTATATAAAAAAATAAATTTACAAATTTACCACATGGCGCTACCAAGCCAGTGCTGCAACAGAGCGCCCCGAGGCCCTACCCTCCTCCCCAGCCACCTTCCTGGGCACCTGCCAAGCCCCTCTCAGTAGCACCCGAACCCACCATGTTCCGTGCTAGCGCCATGCCCTCCTGCACTCATTGCGCCTACCGCACGTGTTGCCTCCTGCCGAGCTCTCTAGGTGCGGTAGGTGATAGATGTCATCTGTCACGTCTTTTAAGATTGGGGATGAGACTAATTTTATAAAAATAGGTGTTTAAGGGCTAAAATTAAAAAAAAATTACGATGCCAAATCCGTAAACAAGCCGGACCTGTTTGGTAGCCAGGTAGGTTGGCAGCTGCGAACGTTTCCTTTACATTTGATCTACGTCATCGAGTAGCAGTAGATCGAGTAGTAGGATGCATCTATACATTGCGTATGCATTAGAAGACTAATCTTGGGCCCTAAATATCTAGTGCACGTACGAATCAAGCGCCAAGTTTCTGGCCAAGTTTTAGTTGGACACCAACCAGACCGAGGAACAGAATGTACCTTCTCCGAAACGTGAGCATGCAGTAAAACCGGACCGGCTACATGCACGTTAGCCATCCTTAGGACCCACGCGTACGTTCAGAAGCTGCTGCTTTGTAAAATCATCATTATGATGCCTAATTCGCTCTAAGTAGTTCTTAATTTGCTTTCATGCCACCTGGGATCAAAATTCGCAAGCACAAAGCCGTATTGTACACAGTAGAGTTTGTTGGCACGTGATTAAAACGCCGCTACTAGTAAAGATTAACCATGCATGTGTGGAGTTCCTGCACCGTATGGCGAATGTGTAATATATGCTTGAGCGAAGGGCTCCCATGCATGTTACAAGTTGTATTGCAGTTCACAGAGTAATGGTTTGAGATGATCGAGCATTCAAGCTCAAATGCACAATCAACAGTAATTACATCGTATCAAGTGAACAGATGATGGAGCAGTCATAGATCGAGCAGGCGTCACGCTCTTTTGTTCCGGAACATTTGCCATGTTTCTATCTTGGTTTGTTCTTTTTTTACTTTAACTTATAGTTACGATTTATACTTTTTGAATTATTTATGAGAAAGAGTACAAAATAACAAAAATTCATGTGCGATTTTAGTTAATATAAATAAAGTCACTGCAGTATATACTACATCAATTTATATATCTGTCTTAAAAAAAATATTACGTTTAAAAGCTAGTTATTATAGTAAAATTGAAAAGCAGTTTTTAGAAGTAAAAAAGAATGATGCTTTAGATTGTTAGTAGTTGCTTGCTATCCATACTGTTGGGTGATCGCCATCAGTCGCATATCTGCTACTGGTAAAGTGGTAATCTACAAAGGCGGACTTGAAATGAGTGAGGGAGGAGTTTGGTAAGGCTAAGAAGATTAAGCATTGGTTTTAGGGAAAATTGGATTCATACCATCAAAAGAACAGATTGTTAGATATATACCATCAAAAGAATCTACTTTAGATATGTACCAGCAAAAGATATCACTTCTTAGCAGCTTACCACTTCTGTGAACTGAACTTAACTGTGACCATTGTACCCTTGCTAGAAATGATTATATGGCTACACTCCAACTCCCATTCCAGCAGCAAAGTAGCTGCGCTCCAACTTCCATTTCAGCAGCATTATAACAGGATATAAGAGGTCATATATAACAATATTTTAGTAGGATATGACACAACCTCTCAGCAAAATATAACACAAACATTTGAGAATTATATAGCACAATTTTGCCCCAATTTTGCTGCCATTTCAATACCATAATAGCAGGTACAACTAATTTTTGCAAGTTCACCATAATCGAGATAATCTTGCATAGCAGCACCATAGTTACACAGATCCCTAGTTACACATATAGAGTTGCACAAAAGACCACAGTTGACCAGCCATGCTCACACACAAAATAGAGTAAGAAAGCTAATGTTTCTAGCTAATAACGAGCCTTCGATTAATTCCTCCAGGTGAGATAGATGCCATCCTTCTGGTTGTAGGACCTGGGCTAGTTGGAGAAAGAGAAGACATGCTTCTTGTTGTTACACCTGGACTGGACATCACCTTTGGATCAACCACAATTTGGGATGGTTCAACATCAACCATGGAGACTTCAACAACTTCAGATTTGGATTTCCTAGGAGGTACAACATAAGTTAGATAGGGAACATAATGCATTACACATCAAGCATATTATTGCAGTGGGATCCCTATTACAGTACCTTTGCTTTTTTTTTTTTTGGATGAGGTGGTGGAAGCTCTTATTCTAATTCAGCTTGAGTGGCAGTACAACCCTTCTCTATATGTCCAAACTGAAAGCACCTTTTGCATTGATACGGGCCTCTTTTCCCCGCCTCTCCACTAGCCTTGATTCTTTTCTTCCTTGGTCTACCAGCAGGCCATTCTAGCTTTGGAGGAATCATTTTAAACCCAGGGTCAATTTTTGGCCATTGAGTCTTGTCACCCATTGGAGTGACCACAAACCGATAAGTCTGTCTTGAACCTCTCTCTTGAGTAGTAGTCATCCACAAAGTTCTCAATGTTAAGTTGTCTAACTTTCCCAAATAGAGCTATTGCATGAATGCATGGTTTTCAGAAATCGCCATTGACCACATCCACAAGTTCTTTTCTGAATGTCAACAGCAACTCTCCAATTCTTCCCTTCTTTTGTTATTCTTGATATCTCGCCTGACATTGCATCACTCTTTTGGATTTCATAGTGCAGCCCTCGACTCTTCATGTTCAACTCATGTAACACACTTGGCAAGATACGCCCTTCCATTCTATTGGCTATCACTTGCCTTGTGTAAATCTTCTCCATGATCTTCTCCCTAATCTTATCCATTAGATCAGCAATTGGAAGGTCTTTGTAATCTTTTATCCAATTGTTGAAGCATTCTGAGATGTTGTTGTTCACATAATCAACCTTGCATTCTTTGGAGAATTTAGATCTGCTCCATTTCAGCTTGTGATGCCTATTTAAAAAGGGAATTGCTTTAGGACTAGCTGCTGCAATTTTCTCTAGTAGTGTGTCACACCTACGATCTGTACATGCCCATGCACAAGGCCACATATACTTCAGCACATCACCCTTGAATTTTTTCCTGAAATTAGCCATGAGGTGCCTAAAACATTCACGGTGCTCAACATAACCTTTGAAGACCTTATTGACAGCATATGCTAATCCCTTACAAGCATTAGTGTGAATTGTTAATCCAGGGGGAGTCCCAACTGCTCTGTTTAGTTGCGCCATGAACCATGCCCAGTTGGAATTTGTCTCTTTGCCAAATATCCCATATGCAACTGGATACATCCAGTTGTGTCCATCAACTGCAGTTGCCGTTGCTAGCTGGCCTTTATACTTCCCAGTTAGATGAGTAGAATCAACCCCAAGATAAGGCCTGCACCCAGCCAGAAATCCATCAACACATGCTCTAATCGCCACAAACATCCTTGAGAAGTGCATTTTTCCATTAATCTTCTTGCAATCAATCTCAACAATGCTTCCTGGGCAACACTCTTCTAGTGCTGCTTTGAATCTCCACAGCATTTCAAAACTCTCCTCCCAAGTACCATGAAGATCCTCCATTGCAGACTTCTTTCCAGACCACACTTTAAAATATGACAATTCAATGTTGTAGTGTTTCTCCAATCTTTTCTGTAACTTCTTTGCACTCAAACTGGGATCCTCCTTTACAACATCTTTCACCTTTTCTGATATCCAAGCTACAGAAGCCTCTCGACCCTTCATCTTGCTTGTACTGGAACACGCGTGAACATCCAATTCTGAGAGTTTGACAATCATGAATGTGTTGCTACCATGTAGTTTCTTTGCAAATACTCTCCAATTGCAATTTTCATCTGCACACCTGGCCCTGTACCTTTTTGTGTCACTATGTTCAATCCTACCCTCAAACTCATTTTTGATGGCATACTGCCTAATAGTCTGGACAAACGCACTCTTGTCTACAAATGTGTCTCCCTCCTTAATGATTGGATTCTCTTTATCATGTGATGTGTGAGGCACAATAAAATCATCAAGCATAGTAGCCTCATCATCAGGAACAGTTTCAGTATCAAAGTCTCTTATTTCTGGAATAGACCTAGCCCTCTTTCTTTAATGCACCTCTACTTCAACTGGATCAGTCACTACATGATCAACAATTTTGAAGTACCTCCACTCTTCATTTGTTCCAGTTGGCTCATCTCCATAAGGATCACACCCAATAGTCATAAAGTGCTCTGTCTCTTCCTCATTAGCCATTGGTAGCCCTGCAGTTGTTTCCCCATATTCAGGTGCTTCTGCCCATGCAAATCCTCCATTCGGCACATCCAAATCATTGTCCATTGCAACATGCATCACCTCCTCTCCTATGTTCACTGCAGCAGGCATCTTCTCCTCTCCTATGTTCACTGCAGCAGGCATCTCCTCCTCTCCCATGTTCACTGCAGTAGGCATCTCCTCTCCCATGTTCACTTCAGCGGGCATCATCTCCTCTCTTATGTTCTGCTCACGTCCACCCACTACCATGAACAACTTTACTAGTCTAGATGCCCTTAACAAATCAAGAAGCTGAGCATCTGAAACCAACTTGCACGTCACATTATCCCCTGTTATAACCCAAAAATTTGCCACTTGATCGCTGCCCCATTTAAAATATAGATCAATATCTTTCTCTAAATCGATGATTGAGTACTCTTCTGAATGAACAAGCCAGCTTACTGTCCTACCCCGATTGTACTCCTTTCTACCATCCCGCATAGTAAAGTAAGCATTGACTGTGATTTGTACTCTACATGTACTTCTGCGATAACAATGGCACACATAGAAGAGAGAACAAATGTGATGCCAATCAACAACAATTCCAGGTCCCCATCCACTCATTAATTCCCTTTTGCAAAGCCATGTGTCTGCCCCCACATCCATCATACTAGCAAAATAGGTAGAAATTGCAAGAAATTACAGAGGTTCAGAAGAAAGGAAAAGGTTCTTACCCATCTGGCGCCTCAGAAGGATCCATACAACTCAATTCGAGGTTGATTAATCAGCACTGATATCAATTCGAGGTTGATTAATCAGCACTGGTAAAAAGGAAAACCTAGGATTTAATAAAAAAGAAAGATGAGAAACGAAGAAGGGAAAGGCAGCAGCATCATGGAGGTAGGGCACACGAAGTGGTCACCTGAGAGAGGTGCGCCGGTGGGGGGCACGCCGTCGGGGAGGGCGGGGTTAGGGATGCCGGACACCACGGCGTCGAGGAGGCCCGAGGAGACGCGGCACCAGTCTGCGAGGAGAGCGAGCCTTGGCGCGGCGGTGGCGGTGAGCGCGATCGCGGTGAGCGCGCGAGGAAGCCGCCATGAGAGGCGCCACCGGTCAGCGGTCGCGGGCTTTCCCTTTCTCTTCTCGACTCGGTACAGGTCGGGGTTGTTTAGGAGAAGGGCAAAACTGGAACTTCTTACATACTGATCAGTTAAAAAATAGAACTAACGATCGTACTAACAGAAGTAGATGGAATGGTAGATTTCTATAGTATCTTCATCTTTTGCTGGTACATATCTAAAGTAGATTCTTTTGATGGTATATATCTAACAATCTGTTCTTTTGATGGTATGAATCCAATTTTCCCTTGGTTTTACCGGACTGAAGTAACACGAGTAAAAAAACATAAGGGGACGTGTTGAAAATTTATTGCCTTTGTCTCCGTCGCGCTAGCTGCTGCCGTCTCCCGCCGCCATCTCCTCATGCGGCCAGCGCCGGCGCTCGCCGGCGGCGGCAGGACGGTGGCAAACCTTCTCTCCGCCACGGAGTGGATGCTTCCCTCTCCGGCCACCCAAGTCCACACAATCTCCGTGCTCCCCTCCCACCCACCGACCCCTCCTCACCAGCTCGCCTTCTCCAACCTCACCACCGCGCTAAAGAGCAACGGCGGTAAGGGGGACGAACAGCAGAGCCCTCGGTTCGAGGTGGTGCGAGACGACCTCCTCCATCCGCTCGCGAACGGCAACAAGGCCCGCAAGCTCGACGCCCTCCTGCCGCTCCTCCGCCGCCACGGCGCCACTGACGTCGTCCGTACCCACCACCACATTTTCCTCTTCTCAACATATCGTTTACTGGTCTGATGGTATCGTGACTGTTTCGATTGCAGATAACATGCGGGGGTTGCCAGAGCGCCCATGCGGCAGCCGTTGGTGAGATACCGATCATCCATGTAAATTTGGTTTCTTCATTTCACTTGAATCTGTGTGTTAGTTTCAGTTCTTGTTTTAGATGCCTCGTGCCCATGTAAGTCTGATTGTTCGATTTCGATTTGTCCCTGTGACCCTGCAAATTTGCTTTCTTGGTTTTACAGTATCATTCCAATTTGGCCTCTTGATTCGCGTGATTAAATGCAGATTTTGTTTCTTTAATCGCTCATGTCCAATATAAATGGTTATTTGGTTGCCTCATTCACAAATTCTTCCCTTCCTGTGTCAGCGGTCCATTGTGCGGAGTGGGGAATCAGGCCACATATACTGCTGAGAGGCGAGCAACCAGATGTCCCGACAGGGTACAATCTGATCTCTTTGATGTTTGCCAATGTGACATATGCCTCTCGGTCGGTGTATGCACACAGAGATGAGATGCTTTATGAGCATGCCAGAAAGGTTGCAGGTAACAGCGGTACAGTGCTGTGGGTTGACGATATTGTCAGAGAGGATTTAGCTGTTGATGAAGACAATGTTCATGAAAATGGTTCAAGAAGAGTAGTGATTGTTAAGGAAGGGGCTGGTAGTGTTCAAGCGTTGCTAGGTGAATAATGGATTATTTGTGCTCTAATTCCAAGTTTGCATTCATTACTACAAATGATTTTTCGGCAACAGAAATTTTTTATTACACTCAGCTTCTGATGCATGCTTCTTTGACTGGTTTCATTCTATTTTAGCTATGTTTGAGTGGGATTGAAAAAATCCACTTTGAGCATTAGGATCAGATTATCCGGTTTCTGGTCCTAAAGTTGATTAATTTTGCCCCTTGTTAGTCTCGAAAACAAACCTTTTATTCCAGCCCTATAGAAAAAGGAGATCATGCAAATATTTCACACGATTTCATTGTCTTTTCAGGGGTTATGCGGCTAGTGGTACACCTTTCCAATTTGCCATCACTTCAAAATGCTGAGAACGTTCATATCGTGGTGGATGCTGGGACAGGCACAACAGCTGTTGGGTTAGCTCTTGGAGCGGTTTGTCTAGGGTGCGTTTGATGCTAATACTTGCATATACTGACTTACATCATGCAGGAACGAAATAAGAATCATCCTGTACAACTTTTATGGACTTTGAACTTTGAAAAGTTAATGATGGGCTGGCGGTATAAAAGATCTTATAATTCTCATCTCAGAGATACTTCTTGAACATCTGGTGCACAACAATGAGAAGAGCTCTTTAATTTGATCCAACAAAGAAAAAAGGGATAAGAAATATACATTTGTGAAGTGTTTTGCGTTTTGTTGGGGGTACTTCTTTAACTATCGCAGCAAGAATTAAAAATCGTGTCAGTTCAGATTTTTCATCACCTAATTTCTCCATGTATTCGGTGTTGCTCTCTGCATGCATCTTTGCTAGAGATCACATTTTAGTCATTCTCCTCATTACAGACTTCATTGGAGGGTAACTGCGGTCATGCTTGCGGACACACTTGAAAGATATAAAGAACGGGAGAAATCCCTGATATCTGATTTTAAGAGGCTTTGCCATAAATTCCATCATGAAATGGTGGTGGCAGATGATACTGATTATAGTCTAGTTCAGTGGGTGGAGCGCTTTTCGCCAAGAAGGTATGCCTCAATCCAATACTTCAATAATAATTTACTGAGAACTCATTTTGCTCAATATATACTGCATTTCTAAGTCATTGGAACTTGTAAACACTGTGCAAAACTGCTAAAGAATAGTGTTCAACCCAATACAGCGCTGGATTGGGTGATTTCCTGGTATGTTTATCTATTTTGCAGTATAAAGGGTTGGTTACTGATTTTGATATCTTCTATAATTTAATTCTAGTACCATTCACTATATGCTTATAAGTAACATTCAAAACATATTCATGACTGTATATATTTAGTAACTCTTAGTTGTACTTTGATTGTGACTGGGGATATCCACCTACATTTTCTCCAAGTGAATTGATATTCCAATTGTGATTTGTTTTTGGTAAACAATTCAGTCCTCATATCTATAGATCTTGCTATGATTAGACTTTGCATTCAACTATTGATATATTTCTTTTGCACCTTTTTCTTCAGATTTGGCAAGGTGTTGAATAGTGAAATCGCATCGTGCCGCCAGATTGCTCAGCAAACTGGTATCCTGCTGGATCCAATGTACACCTTGGCTGCTTGGGAGCAAGCTATCAATCTATGCTGTGGAGACAGTAGAGCCAAAGTAATGATGATCCATACAGGCGGAACCCTTGGCCTGTTTGGATTGGCGCAAAGGTATTCCCTACACTTCACTACAAATGAGCAATCTTAAGCAGGCCAGCCTTAGTGTTAGTGTACAAGGCCAACCTTAGTGCATTATACAGATATTGCAAGTTTGGAATATGCACTATGATCTTTGAACAAACAGAAGAAGAGTCATTTCCCCTTGCTCGTGAGAATGATTTGGAAATGACATCAGGACCTCAGTGTTCTTGTATAAGCCCCACACACTAAGAAACAAGTGGATTGGCCCCAACATAGTTATGGTTCGCAACGACCACTTTTATGGTGATGGTGTAGTACGATGACTCAAAAGAAAAATCTATCGGCCTTTGGAAACATATTATCCTCCATGATAAGGATCCACGATCCTGTCATCCTGACAACCAAGTGCTGGCTGAGTTTTCTCTTTCCTGTTTGTAACTATGAATCACCTTAACATGATGAGACGACAAAGGACAAAATATAGCAACACCTCGTTTTCCTGGGTCCTGGCAAATGAATTGATATTCCGTTATTGAATCAAGCGTCTCGTCGTGCATAGTTGCAGCACAACTCAGTTACTCAAACAAGGAAATAGAAGTAGCAAATGAGCATAATTGAAGCCTGCTACCAGCTACCATTCACAACGGAGGCTGACACCAGAAAACGTGACCTATGCGGTGAGCTCGAAATGCATGTCTGAACGGATATTTCACGTATGATGTCTGAGCCAATGTGCATTCCTGCCCGAATTACCCAGCGTCTACCATTTGCCATTTTCGTCTGATGTGATGCAGAGGGATGTCAAATATTGCAAAATTGTTTAAATGTAGCAAACTGCAATGTATGTGTAACAGGAAAAGGGAAAGGTCAACTATTTCCTATAAAGCGGTATAAAAAAACTATTTCCTATAAATATTTTCCCATGTAATAGGAGAGAGCACAAAACCTACTATTGCTCCAGCAAAAACCTGCAGCAACCGAAAAATAATCTCAGATGTGTTCAGCCGCAGAGAGGACTACAGGCTGGGAAAGCTATGTATGATATACAACCAAAAAATCATACTAATACATCTAAAAAACCCATACTAATAGGTGTCTTCACGCTTATAAGTAATTGCAATTAGCTCACTGCAACAGAATATCAATACAAAAGCATATTCCAGAATACAAGAATTGGCTAAGATGGAAATCAACATTAGAGTCACCATTTCAGATGCAACAATAGCAACTATGACCTTCCAACCAACTCTATTGGACCAGATTAGAGAGGGACAGCAGACAGATAAAAAGGATTAAAGCTAGGCAACCATCTGAATTCAATCTATACAACAAAAACATTCTCTATAATCATAACAAAATCTATGTACCAAGTGATCCCAACATCAAAGAGACTATTCACATGACACACTATACACCATTCATCCTAGGACCACTAAAATGTACCAAGACCTCGGAAAGACATTTTGGTGGTGGGGTATGAACAAAGAGATAGTATGTCAGCAAGTGTGACACCTGCGAAAAAGTGAATGCTCAACATCAATATCCAGCCGGTCTACTTGAACCACCCAAAATCCTAGAGTGGAAATGGGAGGATGTTACCATAGACTTCATTAGTGGATTGCCAATGACGCTCATAAAAAAGGATGCCATATGGGTAATAGTGGATCCACTCACAAAGTCAGCTCACTTCATTGCCAACAACCAAAAGTACTCTTTTAATAAGCTAACGGAGTTATACATCGAGAGAATAGTCACTCTCCACGGGGTTCTAAAAACCATCACTTCAGATAGAAGATTTGTCTTCACCTCTGAATTCTAGAAAAGTTTACAAAACTCACTGTGAACCAAAATAAATTTTAGCACCGCATATCACCCACAAACTTATGGCCAAATCGAAAGGGTAAAGCAAATACTTGAAGACATGCTACGAGCAAGTGTGCTAAATTTTGAAGAATCGTGGGACAAACACCTACCTTTGGCAAAATTTGCTTATAACAACTGTTATCAATCCAGTATTCAATGTCTCCATATGAAGCATTGTATGGGAGAAAACGCAGATCTCCTATTTCGGTATGAAGTGGGAGAAAAACCACTACTAGGACTAGATATTGTGAGGGAGAATAATGAAAAGATTCAAATCATAAGAGAATGACTTAAAATTGCCTAAAGTAGACAGAAGAGCTACACAAACCGTCGTAGAAGAGATCTTAAGTTTCTCCCATGAAGGGAATTTGTTGGTTTGGATTGAAGGGCAAACCAAGTTCCTGTTATGTTGGTCCTTTTAAAATTCTAGAACCAAATGGCACATCAGCATATCAGCTAGAACTGTCAAGTCAAATCTCCATGATACATAATGTGTTCCATGTATCACAACTCCGAAAATGCCTTAGAACACCCTTAGAACAATTGCCAGATACAAACTTTCCCTTACAAGATGACCTTATTTATGAAGAACAACCTCTGCAAATATTGGGAATTGATGACCAAAAATTGAGAAACCGCACCATTCGCTTTTGCAAAGTGCAATAGAGAAATCATTCTGTTTGTGAGGCAACTTGGGAGAAAGAAGAAGACCTTCGTGAGCGCTATCGTAATCTCTTTAAGTAAGTGATTTCGGGGGCGAAATATTTTCTAATGAGGGGAGGGTGTGATAACCCTCAAAACTAATTAACCAAAATCATGCATTTAAGAAGTAAATAATACATTAACATGAGAACTAAAATTTAATCATCCAATACAAGAATTAAAATGAATGTGTCATTGCACAAAAGTCTGATTACATAAATTTAATTGCAAGAATAAACCTTGCATACATTTAATTACAATGCTACAAGTCTAAAGTAAAATTAAATTTTAGGTTACAAAGAATAAAATTTTACAAGTGTATTATACCGATACATAAACTCAAAATTCTTCACAGCCGGCTGAAGCAATGCAAACACTTTCAAATCACTTAATCCAAAACCACAAGAGAAAGCAAATAAAATAAATTATCGTCAGAACCCAGTTTCAAATAAATTGCATGAGGGCAATCACTCATCGAGATACCAGATTATCCGAGGCCAACCAACATCTCTCGTGCTAGTGGGTTTTCATCATCCGACGGTAATTCACATCCTTACCTATAGCTTTTTTTTACCATTTTTCATTTCCTTCAAGATGAGTAAACATTTAGCCACACATGCATAAGACACGTCCCAGCCACAGGTCAGTGCCATGGCACACCCAAGAGTGTGAGATAAAGCCAACAAAGAGATGGAGGGAGAAAGAACAAAGCCACCGCCCATAACCACCAATGAGAAGACAACCTCAATGTGTCACTAAGACCACGGGCCAATAGCAGGGCCAGCCACCGCTCAAACCCTCATAGAATAGCCAAGGTAATCACTACCATACCAAAGCACTACGCCACCATACCGGTGCAAGGCCGGCAGCCTATCAGAGCACGATGTCGGTGGCATGCAGCCACCAGGATGCCAGGCATCAACAACGCACAGCCACTGGGTCACGCAACTTCGATAGAGGCAGAGAACCTGGTGGGGAACCAGAGCATCAATATAGCTAAATCTCTAGCAAGGCGACGGAGGGATGGACGCGTCGGTGGAGACCGACCGAATGCAAGTCATCAGCAGAGCAAGGAGCTCCAGCAAGATGTGGAGCATCAGGGACACCGGTGATAGATCTAGTGGAGGAAACACTGGGAAAACCTGCCTAGGAGCCGGATCCAAGGAAGCTGAGCCCCAAATCACCACAGGATGGCCAAATTAAATTAGTGGCAAACAAGGGGAGCGAACGAGAGAGTGGTGCAGAACTAGGAAACACCAGTGACACCAGAAGAGGGAAAAGCCAAGGGGAGGAAAGACGGTGCACTAGGGGTAATGCACGGGGCACCGTCAGTGGCGCTATGGCCGGCAGGGCTAAGACCAGTGATGGCACCGAGAGAGGAAGGAAGGGGGCAAAAGAGGAACCAGGCAGAACGGTGCGGGCAAATGAAGGGAGAAGGAGAAGAGAGAAGGAAGAGAGAAAATCAAAATGGGCCGATGGGCCAAACAGGAAATAAATAAGAAGAAAACATAAGAAAGAAAATAGAGATTCATAAATACACTTATGAAATAAAAATAGAAACCATAAAAATAAATATTTCTCAATAAATGTTGCTAGTAAAAACAATAAAACTTATAATTCCCTAAAGAATAAAAAGGACTCTAAAAATAAGTGCAAAATTATTCAACAAGGGTTGTTGCTTCATTTGGAATATAATAATAATTATATTGGCCTTAAATAATACGGGGGAAGAACTGGTCCAAGGAGAAGAGACCAGTCAGACTACCATTAAGACAGATACCCTACATACAGGCAAGTAGGCTAAGCTTTTCAAGCATGGCGTGGTTGATTAGTTAGTTTGCTACAACTATATTTTTCTATGATCATCTTATATCAAATTAATTTCTAAGAGAGAAAAGAAGAATGATCTAAATAAAGGAAATATGATAAAAGAGAAAGAAGGCAGAACCACTGAAGGAACAATGGCCTATAAAGGTAAATAATAAAGGAGGGTAGAGGATACTCTGTAAGAGATTCAGAGGCAAGTGAAACCCTCTACATATGAATATGATATAAGAACTAGAAAAAATCTTCATTTTGGAATGAGACGCAAAATAGTATCAACTATTTTCCCCATCTCAGATAGGCAGAACATGTTACTCTCTTCTATTGTTATTATTTCCATTATAGGTAAGTAGTATAGATAAGTGGAGGAACTCAAAACTGATACAGAGCCCGGAAGTGAGGGATACAAGGTGCATATATTAGCGTGGTAGAGTGTCGAGTATTCAAACCCACTCAACCAACGGGTATTCTATAGTCAGATAGAGATATAGTGATGAAGTTGAGCAAATGTTATGTATTCTGAATTTGAGATCGCATCTAAGGTAATGCGAAAGACCTAGTGTCCACAAGAATTCAGAATAGTTATGGATAAAGTGATATAAGTTTGTACTTAATAAATCATGAATTCATACCAATCTCTTGGATAAGAGTCCACAAGAACTAACTAGGGGCTTTCTCTCCTCTAGAATGATTGTTAGAATAATTTTGGACATTAAATACTTGCAAACTCTTCAAGTGATAAAGTGTATTTCTAATGAAAGATCAGGTAAGAACTTGATAAATATGAGGACATATGTGCATCGTTATTTAAATATTTGCTGAGTACTTCGTACCCACTCTTGCTATTAATCTCCCCCTTTCAAAGCCATATACAGCTAGGTTGTAGTTGGGGATTGATGAGGCTGAGGTGAAAAACAAAGGCACCCATGGGTACGAGATTGACAGTGACTGGGAGGTCAACGAGGTGGAGGCTATATACGGTAGTTGGGAGGATTAGGCGACCGGTAGTTCATCATCACGGGTTGGATAGGTACTAAGTTATCTATTTTTCTTTTATTTTAAATAATCTGTAGAAAATAATGGTTATTGTGTTATTATCGGATTGACTATGTGCCCAAAACCTTTAGCCCTGCATGGCTTAGTATTGTAATAATAAGTAATAGTCTCAAATTATTGTTTTGTTGCAACACTCTAATAGGATTATTATTCGATGAGGCAACATTCTTATCGAATAATAATCCATTGACTAATATTGTGTTCTAAGTACAATGGCACAGGGCACCACAGGAGCTTCCTCTGAGTGTCTAATTAGTATAGGTTTACAAAATTTAATATTTTTGGAATTTATGTTACAAATTTGTTTACAAATCAAATTATCCTTTAATTTTTATTTCTAATTTGCATGTTTTTGGATCATACTTGACATGGATTTATTTTTAGTTTTAAGCTAGAATTTGTATAAAAATCCAATTTCTATTTCATTAAAATTATTATTATGAATTTAGTTTTTTAGGGGCTTACTTTGAAATTCATATGGAAATCAAATTGCTAATTTTATTTTATTTTTTATTCTAAATTTTAGTTAATTTGGATTGTGCTTGAGATGAACCCTTTCTTTTATTTTGCTAATTTTTGTTTAATTATTATTGTGATTTTTTTTATTTATGGATGTTGCTTTGGAGTCATGGAAATTAAATTGATAATTTTTCTTTGTTTTTAATTCCAAAATTCTTTTAATTTGGATTGTACTTGACGTAGAATCTAAGCTATTGTAACTTGGGTCTATGAGATAAATGGTTAGATCTTTTTAGTTAAGAAATGAGCTTTCTCGGAGTGTCTAATTAGTGTAGGTTTATATTTTTAATATTTTTGGACTTTAGGTTTCAAATTCATTTACAAATCATCCGTTAATTTTTATTCAAAATTTGCATGTTTTTGGATCGTATTTTCCATGGATTTATTTTTAGTTTTAGGTTAGAATTCGTATAAAAACCTATTTCTATTTTATTTTGATTATTATTTCTAATTTAGTTTTGTAGGAGTTTACTTTTTAAATTCATATGAAAATGAAATTGCTAATTTTATTATATTTTTATTCAATTTTAGTTACTTTGGATTGTACTAAACATGAACTATTTTCTTATGATTTGCTAATGTTCTTTTAATTATTGTTGCAATTATTATTGATGTTACTTTGGAAATCGTATGGAAATCAAATCGCTAATTTTTTATTTTAAATTCTGAATTTCTCTTAATTTGGATTGTACTTGATATGGTCTCTTTCTTTTAATCTGAGCTATTATATCCCGGGTCTACCAAATTAAGGGTTAGATATTTTACTATTTTATGAAAATTTCTAGTATTTTTTTTCTTAGCAACTCTAAAATGCATATCATTGCTTTTAGTATATAATAGATTTGGTATTACTAAAATTTGGTCACCAAATTGGCTACCAATGTATTGACCAAAGATTGGAAACAAAATGAACTAGAGCGCCGATGGGGGAGGAATCTTACCAAAATTTGGTGGCAAACCAAATACTTGCCAAATTTGGTCAATGAGAAATTTTGGTAAGGCAAGCATTGGCAACCATTATAAGCAAACCAAACAGCCCTCAAACTTTTAGGCCCTGTTCAAATCATTTTCTAGTTCTGGCTTCTACTTAGAGAAGCCAAAAGTCGATTTGAACACCTCAGCTTTTAGAAGTGGCTTTTTGAAACCACTTCGAAACGTGGCTTCTCCGAGCCGCTTCCAAAAGTCACCGGCCATCCTCCATCGTCTCCTTTGTGTTCGCGTCTTCTAAAAGCCGTTTTCTAAATATTGTTCTAAAAGCTACTTCTTCCAGCCATTAATATTCTATTTAAGTCAAAAGCCATCATTCATAGCCAATTTGAACACACCCTTAGGCTACAGAGACCATCGGTAGGGAAACATTTCTTCTATTTGCAATTGAAAAGACTAAAGATATATTTAAAGCACAGAAATTCTGCAAGAATTTCATATGAAATAGTTCAGCTCATATAGGAAATAGTTCAGTTTGTGTAAGAATTAAAAAATATTCCTGCGTTTCAAATATGTTCTTAAATTGCACGGTTGATTATTAAGTCGTAAGGATCATTTTAGTAAATTTATGTATAAGTGAGTTCACCAACGTCTAAGAACGGTTTTGTTGACTGGCATAATTTCCACGTGGCACTCTCTACACTAAAGTGTCACCTCCTCTCTTACGTATTTCTTCGAGCATGCTGTGGACGTTGGCCACAACGACACAACAGATGAAACGCAAAGTATGAGAAAAGGATTACTGGTCCTAACGCTACGATTATCCTCCTGTGAAGAGCATGTACAATGATATAGACGGCGATTGTCTATAATACACCTTCATATCATCTATAGATGGGATTAAAAACAACTCATACAATGAATTATCTATATAGTTATCTGTAGTAGTCTCATATAATTAATAAGTTGTCTATATAATGATATGCACAGTAAAAAACTGTCAATAAGATTGTCTGTTAAATAGTAGACATCATCTTTCTCTCTCATCCTTTGTCTTTTTTATAATATCCAAAATTGTATATAGTATAAACTTAAAAACAGCTAGTATGTATCATTATACGTGCTCTAATTAGAAGCAAATCAATCTTCAGAAATTTTGCTTCTGTTGCTTTGTTGTTACAGTAAAACCGGGAATTTTTCGTGTCAACCGCACAGTTGCTCCGGATCTCCGCGGAGAGGACGGGAAAATGACTCGGCTTCCGGCAACACCGGAAAGCGACACCACACTGCAAGCAAAAAAACGCGGGTCGCGCGTTCCCGTGCTGCCACTAAAGCCACCGCAACAAAATAGTAGAAGCAGCAAAAGTTCTAAAGAAACCACACGAGAGAGATAAATTAGACCGGCACGGCCGCCACACGTCTTGTCGACCGCGCCGTGTCGCTCATCCGCTCGTACACGCGCGCACAAGATACCACGTTTATGGCCGCGGCCGCGGCCGTGGCGGGGACGAGCGAGGCGCGGACGGAGACGGCGGCGGCGACGTTCCGACGGGTGTACGACACCCTCAAGGCCGAGCTTCTCCGGGACCCCTCCTTCGACTTCAACGACGACGCCATCCAATGGCTCGACGGCGTGAGTACTACTTCTTGTACCCCCTCCTCCACAAACGGCCGTTTAGGTTTTCTTTTTCGTATTGTTGGCTACAAGTTAGATATAGCTCTGATATGGTCCATGCGGTAAGAATAGATCTGTTTATCTGTATTTCTCAGATGGCTAAATTGAACTTTTCAACGCTAAACAGTGCGCTATCCATAAATAAGATGAAGAAAATGAACTGTGCATAGTTCATCTAGGACATTAGGTGTGGTTGCTTAGACTTACGTACTTAGGACAGCTTGGTGGTTGTGAAATTAATGCAAGAAACTCTGAGCACTTCACTCTGTTTTTATCATGAGGCTCATGTGATGCTAACCATTGCAAATTGCATAAGAGTTACTGAAGAATGTTTCGAGGCTTAGAGGTTATATAAAGTTCGATTTAGAAGAGAAATCTTTCAAAAACTTGCACCCAGAGGAGGACTATCCACAGGTTGATGAGATACAATTTTGCACCTTGTACAAGATGGCATATCACAGACCTTAGTTCATAATGTTTGAATCTGTGAACTGAGCAGAACATCTAATAGTGCTGAATCTTCAAGCTGCTATCGATTTCACTGTTAGACATGATGCCCACATTTCTTTATCCATAATTGCTGTCCATTCTAGCTATGTAACTTCTTCCTTAGTTATTTATAATTTGTTTTGTTAATTACAATTAGTTGTGCATGTTTCGCTAAAATTATCTTGAATCTTTTCTATGAGCAGATGTTGGACTACAACGTGCTTGGTGGTGAGCAAATGTTTGCTTTTTGAGACAATGAAGTCACAAGATGGTACTCAACGATTTGTGGCTGCCAAATGATTTAGATTTGCTCATGTACAGGAAAGTTGAACCGTGGCTTGGCTGTTATTGAGAGCTATAAATTGTTGAAAGCTGGATCTGAACCGAGTGAGGAGGAAGTGTTTCTGGCTTGCATCCTTGGTTGGGGCATTGAATGGGTATATGATACTTCCGTGATTTACTGATTTTAGGATTATGAAACCATGTTAGCAGGTTTAATTGTGTTCTTCGCATGTTCTTTGACTAAATTGCAGCTTCAGGCTTATTTTCTGATTCTTGATGATATTATGGATAATTCTCAAACTAGGAGAGGAAAACCTTGTTGGTATAGAATTCCAAAGGTTTGTCAAGTAACTTGTGCTTTATCTAAAGATGGACTTGTGTACTTGTAGATGCTTAATTGTTCATTAGAAATGTTACATTTTTCTTAAAAAAAAGGAAATGTTACAATTGTGCACCAAGTAAAGAGAGGCACCAGTAAATACTATTGTCCAATTATGCGTTTTTTTCTTGACTCAAAGCCAATCAAAGTGTTATTATGTCACTGGAAATCGGATGCTATCATGCTATTGACTTTATGATTTAGCATTTAGCACCATTATTTAAATACATATATTGATATTCTTTGAATTCTAGTCATTTGGTTGGCTTTGATGATTTTGTTATACTTTAGTGTGTTTTGTCTTGACTTTGAGCAGGTTGGCCTCATTGCTATAAATGACGGACTTATCCTTCGCAGCCAAATTTCCCGGATCTTTAGGCGTTATTTTTTCGGAAAAACTTACTATGTCGATCTCCTGGACTTATTCAACGAGGTAATCCGTCATATTCAAAATTACTCTCGTTTTAGGGCCACTTTCGTTACAGGAGCATAATTGTTACTACTCATCTAGGTTGAGTTTCAGACAACTTCAGGCGAGTTGTTAGACCAAATTACAACAAATGAAGGGCGGAAAGATCTGAGCAAGTATAATTTACATGTGTATGTCACCTGATTGTGAAATTCTGTAATGTTATTCTGCACATGCTTAATACCTTAGAAAACAATTATTTGTCATTTTGTATTTTACTCTTTTTACTGATAATAATAATTTTTTTTGAATTTTATGCAGTTACCGGCGCATTGTAGAATACAAGACGGCTTACTATTCATTCTATTTGCCGGTAAAAAAAGCGTGTTCATTTAACATATTTTGACAACACTAGTTCAGGTTGTTCATCAATAGATTCTAGCTGGAAACCTGGAAAGTGTTTTCCTGCTATTGTGAATACTTGCATCATTACTTTATGTATCTGGTCAAAGTAGAACTAGCCATCCAATTGAAATGGTGACTGTTTCCTACCAGTGTTACCTGGACACGCGTGTCCAAAAATTTTTCCACGTCGACACGTGTCCCGGTGTCACGCGTGTCAGATACAAGCCGACATGCCTCAGATTCTTCTCCGACGAGTCTCCCAGCCGCCCGCACTATGCCATGCCTCCTCCCGCCCGGATCCTGCCAGGTCGGTCGCTGCTGCCGCTCCCGTGGCTGCCGCCGCCGCTCCCCGTGGCTGCCGATGAGGGAGACATCCAGCGGCGGGGCAGGCCGCCAGATCCGGTGGCTAGGAGGCAGCGAGTCGGGCCGATGGCGCTCAACGAGAGAAAGGAAGAAGAGAAGGGAGGCGGCCGGTGAGGTGAAGGAAATGGAGAGGGAGAAAGGAAGAAGAAAGGAGGCGGCCGGTGATGGTGAAGGAAATTGAGAGAGAGAGAAGGGAGGTGGGCTCAGGCGTTTTTTCTATCATTTTGTGATTTAGTCCTCAGCCTTCCTGAAAATTACGAATAGGTCCCTCCCTAAATAGATTTCTTTTGATTTAGACCTCCAAAGCTCCGATTTTGACACAGTTTGATCCTACACGTCTACGGTGATGCGTACATCTAAGCAGTCATAGCACACCAATTTTGAAGATATGTATATATATATATCCTATTTAGTGATCTAAAATATATTCAATATAATTTAAAAATAAAAATATATATTAGGCAAATCACATAATCTTATTTTCTTAAGTTTGCCAAATTGGACACTCGAATCCGAGTCAGACTCCGACACCCGTGTCCGAGTCCTGGTAACACTGTTGCCTACCCTCTTCACTGTGTCATGACCATTCCCTACTCCGAGGGTACACATAGCTCTGGGTGAAGTGTGAAGTTAATCCTGCAAGCAACGGTTTCTTTTAGTTTGTTTCTATCGAAAAAGTTGCTGTACATGTTGTAGTGATGTTCACTTTTTTGTGATCGATACCTCCTTACTGTGGAGTTCCGATTCACCAGCAGCAAAATTATTTTAACCTGTTACAAGGTCGCATGTGCACTGCTATTGTCCGGTCAGATTTTGGATGATTATGTTCAAGTGAAGCACATCCTAGCTGAAATGGGTGTTTACTTCCAAATTCAGGTATATTCATCTTCATAGTACAGTTTATCTTTTCGCTTTAGTAAAAACTTTCTTTTTTGGTATTTGTGTTTTTACATTTGGTGTTGATAGCTAGATTTTCCTTTCAGGACGATTATCTGGACTGTTTTGGCGATCCAGAAGTTATTGGCAAGGTAAGTTCATTACTCCTCTATCACTGTCAAAAATTCTTTGGGTTTGATTCAAAGCATCTTATCGCAGATTGGTACCGACATTGAAGACTTCAAGTGCTCTTGGCTATTTGTTCAGGCACTTGAGCGCGCCAATGAGAGTCAAAAAGACGTCTTACTTGTAAGGCCCATGGACTCTCTATAATATTATTAGAGGAGCACACTATCTTAACTCTTTGTATATCATGCACAGGAAAATTATGGGAAATCAGATCATGTTTGCGTCGCAAATGTGAAGGCTCTGTATAAAGAGCTCGATCTCGAGGTTTTCCTCTCTTTTATTCTTTTTCAGTTTTTATCATTGGATTCTTTTTGGAGGAAAAATCCGGTTTCCCCCATTAAAAGATGCCTTATACTAGCGTTCTAGCACTTTCCTGTGTTGAACCCTTCATATGGAACATAGGCAACCAAGATGCTTCCTCAACTAGACCTTGCCATGGTTTATAGAAACAGAGAGAGAGAGAGAGAGAGAGAGAGAGAGAGAGAGAGAGAGAGAGAGAGAGACTCACTGCGACCTATCTGCTTCTGTTTGTAGTTACTGCATGCTTCTCTACCATGCATGACATGCTTTTATCTTCCATTCCAGAGGGTGTTTTCTGAGTACGAAAGGGAGAGTTATGAAAAGCTGATATCAGCCATTGAAGCGCAACCGAATGAAGCAATACAAGCGGTGTTAAAATCCTTGCTGCACAAGATCTACAAGAGGAGGAAGTAGTAATATTCTCCGCATGCAAACAAGAAAAAATTTGGGTTCTTGTTGTGTTGTTGTACCCTAGGTGTGGTGAGCTAACTTATAGGACTGTGCTGAACTTTTTGAGGAACATGTGTCGACAAAAAAAGAAAAGCACACTAGTTTTTGCTACGTTCTATGGACTGTCTCAAGCAAGGTTTTCACATTGGGCAATATGACTAGTATACTGAACGGTCAGGTGAAAATATTTATCTCCTGTTTGCGTCCAACATGGCTAAGACCCTGTATGTAACAAATAAATAACTGTCGTCATGAATTTTCTTGTGAAAGAATGAAATAAGAAATGTACTCCTCCTGTTCTTTTATTTCTATGTATAAGATCATTTATCAAGTTACTGTTACAGCTTTCCTATTCTGTTAGTAACACCGTTACAGGAAGGGTTGCGCATGCTTCATCGTTTGTTACAAGATGGCTGACCCTGCGTCCATGTTTCAAACTGTCACTCTGACAAACTTCAAAATTGATGCTCTCTGCACATTAAACCTCTTCTGTCCCAACGGTCTATGCACAATCTGATCACTAGCAATACACTATGATACTCCATAGCTCAGTAGCTTCAGCTGCCAATGCTACTGCGCCCAATGAGGCTGGTACCATGAACTGTGCCCAGCCGTGACAAAGCGAAAAATGAGACGTTGTATACACAAAATTTTGTTAAAAGTTAACAAGTAGATGAGCAGATTTTAGCGGACCAAGTGCACCCTCCTCCAATAGATGCATGGCCGCACTGTAGGAGAACTTCCTGGCAAATAGAAAACATGGAACGGAGGTACCATTGCATTGGCACCACTCAGTCCTGTACTCCATCTGATAGTTCACATGATCGATCCTCTGCAAAGTTATTCTTTATGATGTTAACTGAATGATATATCGTATGTAATGGAGGTCTTTTCAAATTGTTGTTTCCAATGTGCGTCTTAAGAATAGCAGTCAGTAACAATGCAACCCATCTATGAGGCTTGAATCCTAGCATAAACTTTGCAATAAGGCTTCATACACAGGGAAACCTATTCCTCACCACAAAGGCTTCAGGTAACTAATTGGCAAGGAATTCTACCCTACAGACAGAAACACTGAGCAGATTGTTTCTCTGTTCTGGAAAAATAGAGATTGTATTCTAGCTGCAGGTTCCACTATCTTGTTTGATGACCAGGATAGCTAGAATATAACTGGAACTTGCTATTAGCCATGCAAAATTGGAGGCAAAAGGACAACATAATGCACTAAATTATTTTAGGTCTCTTAACATGCACACACCTGTGACAAAAGATAGACATCAAAAACAAAATCAGCATAGCTTACCTTTATAGCATTGACATGCTCAGGACTTGCTGTGTCATACTCAAATGTCATTGGATGCCAAGTCATTTTATCTTTAGGATCTGATGATGACTGGTTCCATGATGTATAGGTCAAAGTTCTTCTTTCCAGTTCATGTTCAAGTCCTTTGATCTAGAATATTAAAAGAATGAGCCAAGCATTATGAATTGATGTAAGGAATTATCATGTCAGTTCCAAATTTCAAATCTATATGAGCAATAACAAGCCTTACAGAAAATAATGTCTGCACATAATGTTCATCTGGAATACAATCGTGCTTCTTTCGAGAAGCTCCTTTCTGCAAGGTTCAACATGAACAACATGTATCAAAAAAGAAGAGCCAGTGAAAGCTAGAGGGTAACATTTTCATGCAATCATATGCATAAGCATGACAATCTATATGAACTTTCATCTGAATACATGCTTGAAAACACACAAAGTGAATGTGGATAACTGAATCTTTACCAATATCTGCTTTCGCCGAAGTTCAAATCCTAATCGTCTCTGAGAGAAAATAGTATAGAACTTTATGAGTAATAATCGGAGATATAGGTAAAGACAATTCAATTTCGGGGATCAATAATACTAATGGCTGCATGACGAATCATTGTGAGCAGGGGATAAAAATGGGAATGCCAATTTGGTTGTTGATGATCCATAGGGGAAAAAACAGAAAGCATTCGCCTCATATAAAACTTACATGCCAGATCATTTTCAGAAAATCATTCACATCAGTAATATTTGCAGAAAAACTTTTGAGTTTATATCATGGAACATAGGACAGTAGTACTTAGTACTATTTTTTTTTAAAAAAATGTAGTTTATTACTACTTCCAGTGCAAAATGGATGTCATTTTAGCTAAGATTACGTACACTAAGGCAATGATTATTGTCCTCATTTCAATTAGAAAAACTAAAGTAATTAATGTATACTTGGAAACAATTAAAATATTGAAAGCCCTTAGTAATGTTACTTAGGGAAAAAAAGATGCCTAGGAAGTGCAAACAACAACTATTGAACACAAACCTTTTGGCTCAAAACTACATCTGGAGGTAGTAGTTTTTTAGTAATCTAATAAAATTGTATATAAATCTGAACTCAACTAAAAACTTACACCATTCGCCTTTCGTCCAAGCAAAGTTTTGGTCACAACCATCTGCAAATTTAGGTGCAACCGAATAAACTTGTTGATGAGTTGATGTCATGTGTAGAAGCATATGAAGGATCAGTATAAAAGAAAGAATTGACTTCAGCACAAGACTAGTTTAACTCCATTCATATAGTATTTTCACAACCTCATGGGAGGCAGTATCTAACAGGTTCATAAACAGTTTAACTCCATTCATATAGTATTTTCACAACCTCATGGGAGGCAGTATCTAACAGGTTCATAAACAATTTGCATCGATCATGTGAACAAGGAACCAAGAACAATGGTGTTAAGGAAAATAGACTCTAATCATGGGAAAATCATGTAATTGTTGAAATGAGGATCATGATTAACTGGATAGTAATCATGATATAGACTACGGATAAATATTATTGCTGATAAAATGTAAATGTGGACACAAGACCTCTAGTTCAGATAGATATGATAAAGCAACTGTCAGAATCAGTAAAGGAGTTAGACCTGAAAAGCACGCTGCAACTTGCTTGGCACTTATCCAAGGGCATAAAGAAAGGCACAAGCATATTGGGTGCTAGCAATCTTAATTGATTTGACAAAATCATGGGATAAATTCTCCCAGTGATAGTCATCAGTTGATTGCAGTTAAGAGTTCCTGTACCGATTGCTTTCCAATCGGCTAGAGTCCTCTCCGTATTGCTTTCCAATTCGGAGCAGTCGAGCTGATAAGTACCACAGAGATTGTAATTTGCAGAGGATTAAGAAAGACTTTACCAATCTCATCTATTTGTCCTCTCTTCTGCTGTCTTCCTGCCATCTTCCTGCTGTCTTTCTTTCAGGTCCATCTTCCGCGCAAAGCTTTCGGTAACCCTTGCACCACGGCGCCCGCCTGCTGCGACGGGTACCATCTGCGATCACGGATCGGGACCGTGACATCTTGGTATCGAGCTCATGGCGGGGCAAGAAGAGCTATCGGCGCTGACCCAACAACTCGCCGACCTCACGGCGGCCACGGCGACAGAGCTCAAAGCAGATTTCAACGGAGTTCGCGGCGTCAAGGAGCGCATTGGAACACCGGAGAAGAGGCCAACACACGTCGGGGACGGATTCGCCCAAGACCGGCGGGATTGCTGCCCTCCCACCCTCCCAATTATCGGCATCGCCGGTCTCCGGTAACTCCTGCGGGCTGCGCTGCACAAACTCACCTTTCCCACTTTTGATGGCAAAGAGGATCCCAGGTTGGCTCAATCGCTGCGGCGATTCTTCAAGGGTCATCGAGACACCGGAAAGGGACAAAGTATGGCTAGCTTCCTACCACTTGCTCGGCGCAGACAACAGAGTGGTACTTCCGGCTTGAGAGGACGGCGAACCATCCCGCATACCTTCAAAGACTCTGCAGCCTTCGCTTTGGAGACCACCAATCGCAATAACTTCACGGGGAATTGGCCAACCGCAGTTGTCGGCACGATCGGCGAATATCAAGAGCAATTTCGAGCCTCGCGTGTCGTGACCGATCCATTGGCGCCCGACCAGCAAGTTCGATTGTTCTCTTCAGACTCATGGAGCACCGTGCGCGCGGATGTGGAGCTTGAGTAACCAGGCGGTTTGCAATTGGCCATGGCCTTAGCTCGGGCATTCGAGAAGACATCAGTGTCCGCGGCGGTGCCCGCCGGCAAGTCGGCATTCATATCGGCGACCACCAAAGACATCCAACCGACACCGCCGCGATGGCTCCACCCCTACTCGCGGATACATACTCCGGAATCACCGGTGACAAAAGCGCCCCATCCGCTCCTCTGCGCTACCCGAAAACAATTAACGGCGCCGCAGATGTCCGAACGTCGCGGCCAGGCTTGTGTTTCAAGCGTGAAGAGAAATTTGTACCGGGCATCGCTGCAAACGCCTTTTCCTTTTGGAAGTCCGACGCAGGCGAGGAAGACGGCGTCGCCGGAGGACGCCACGGACAACCGCGACTGAAATTTCTTTACACGCTCGTCAGGCATCCAACCTCGGCGGCCCAAACCATGAAAGTCCATGTGTGGATTGGACACACACAGCTCACCGCTCTAGTCGACTCCGGGTCTACTCACAACTTCATCAGCGCAGAAGCTGTCCGACAAGCTGGATTAGCAGTACAACCCCGACAAGGGCTCCGAGTCGCTGTAGCTAACGGGATACCGTCTGCGATCGAATCGCCGAAGCGCAAATATGCGTGCATCACACCACCTATCAGTTGGACTGCTACGCCATTCCCTTGGCCGGGTTCGACATGGTGCTGGGAGTACAATGGTTGCGCACCCTAGGACCAATCACCTGGGATTTCCTCTTATTGACCATGTCCTTCTGGTACAAGGAGCGCCACATCACTTGGCATGGTATACCATCCCCAGGTTGCACCCTGATGACCTTACAGAAAGAGCATCCAGCATTACTCCAAGAATTGCTTACGGAATTCCAGGCCATTTTTGCCAAACCACAAGGACTACCACCACAGCGAGTGCTTGATCACCGCATCCATCTCCAACCCAACACTCGCGGTGGCGATCGTCCATCAGATATGCTCATGTCGGAAAGATGAAATAGGCGACAATGCACGGAGATGCCGCAGAGGACTAATTCGACCGAGCTCTTCTCCGTTTCGGCACCCGTTCTCTTGGTCAAGAAACACGACGGCACCTGGCGCTTCTGCGTCGACTACAGAGCTCTCAATGACAAAACCGTCAAGGACAAATTCCCAATACCGGTAGTCGAAGAACTGCTGGATGAACTCAAGGGCGCCAAATTTTTCACTAAACTAGACTTGAGGTCGGGCTATCACCAGGTCCGCATGCATCCGGAGGACATCGCAAAACAATGACCTTCCGCATACATCAGGGTTGTTTGAATTCTCGTAATGCCATTTGATTGACCAACGCCACAACGCTTTCAAGCCACGATGAATGAGGTACTTCGCGCATATGTCCGACAATTTGTCCTCGTCTTCTTTGACGATATCCTCATACTGGCGCCACTGGTCCGAACATCTTCTTCATATCCATGCTTTAAAAGCGCTCCAGACAACCAACTCTTTCAAGCAATCCAAATGCTCCTTTGGCGCCACTTGATTGCATATTTAGGGCATGTCATCACACACTCGGGGTAGCTATGGATACACAAAGGTTTTGGCAAGATACAAGCATGGCCGACACCACGATCGTCGGCGCGCTATGCGGGTTTCTTGGGCTGGCGCAGATATTACCGCGCTTTATTCGCAACTACGCACGCGGCGCCTCTCACCAACTGTTGAAAAAGATAACTTCTCTCGACAGCAGATGGCAGCGTAATGCTTTGACGGCCTCAAGCGCGCGCTCACGCCCGCGCCCGTCCTCGCATTACCGGACTTCACTCAACCCTTCATTGTGAGTCACGGCGCCTCGAACACGAGCATTGGGCGATCCTACACCAAGGCGCCGCCTATTGCCTTCTTTCAACAAACCTCGCCCCACGCCATCGGCGACTTGGCTGCGTATGAACAAGAGCTTGTCGGCTTGGTCCACGCAATCGGACATTGGCGCCCTACTTATGGGCTCAATCGTTCTTGGTTCGCATGCGATCACTCTGACCTCAAATTTCTCTTGGATCAACGCCTTGCGACAATTCGCAAAGACCGGTGGGTTAGTAAGTTCTTTGGGATATACATTTCAAGTGGAGTACCGCCGGCGCGAGCGTGGTGGCCGACGCACCGTCGAGCGTGATGCAGAAGAAGCTTCCGTCTGTGCCCTCACCACTACAAGCTTTGACATTTTTCAGCAACTACGCATGAGATAGAGCACTCTCGAATTACTCCACCGCAACAAACCATTCGGGATGGCACGGCCGCGCGGATGGAAGGCGGTGGACGGACTCATCACACATAAGGAAGAGTCTACGTTAGCGCCTCATCACCTCTGCTCTCGGACATTCTGACAGCCGCACACACCTTGGGGCATGAAGGGATCCAAAAGACGCTGCATCGCCTCCGCGCTGATTTCTTTGTTCCGCAAGCACGGCGAGTAGTCCAGCAGTTTGTACAAGCTTGCACGGTGTGCCAGCAGAATAAAAGCAGTCACCTCCATCCTGCCGGGTTGCTACAGCCGCTCGCAATTCCAGAACGGATTTGGGAGGACATATCCATGGACTTTGTCGAGGGATTTCCCAAAGTAAACGGCAAAACAGTCATCCTATCAGTGGTGGATCGCTTCTCCAAATATGCCCATTTCATTGCGTTGCAACACCCTTATACGGCCAGCTCGGTTGCTCGAGCATTCTTTGACAGCATTGTCCGTCTGCACGGCATCCCAGCATCCATAGTCAGCGACCGGGATCCAGTCTTCACCAGTGCATTTTGGGAGGAACTCTTCCGCTATCTCATGTCGATTGCACGCTAGTCAATTCAGCATTTCATCCTCAATCGGACGGCGGACGGAAGTTGTCAACAAAGTTATCACTATGTATCTCCGTTGCTTGACAGTGATCGTCCTCGCCGATGGCCTTGGTTGCCGTAGTGAGTAATCGCTATAATACCTCTTTTCATACGTCATGCGATCTACACCTTCCGGATTGTGTATGGCGGACCCACCGTCTCTTCGTTCATATGAGCTGGCCGAGCTCGAGTGGTGGCCGTGGATGAGCTGCCGCAAGCGTGGACGCTCTCATCGGTGATATTAAAGACCGCTTACTTGAGCCCAGCGGCGCTACAAGCGCTTCTATGATGCTCATCATCGGATGTGACCTTCAGTCGGCGGTGGGTTTGGCTCGTCTCACGCGCAGCGCGTCGCCTCCTTCTGAACAAAACCGCAAGTTAGCTCCCAAGTTTCATGGACCGTTTCAAATCACCGAAAGGATTGGAGATGTTTCTACCGCTACGATTCTTGAAAGCGCGCTTACATGATGTATTCCATGTCGATCTGTTGAAGACCTTTGTGGCACTCCTCCGCACACTCGCCACCACCGCCGGCTATGTTCAATGGAAAAATCATTCCCACACCATTCGCGATCTTTGCGCGCGCAAGGCAAGAGGAATTTGGCAAGTATTGGTTCATTGGGGCGGGACAAATCTGCGGATGCCTCTTGGATGGATGTTCAACAATTTGGGGCGCTTACCCTTCATTCCAGCTTGAGGACAAGTCGTTTCTTGAGACGTGGGAGATGTCATGTGGGGCCGTGACGACGCACGTCGCCGCCCCACATCCGCTAACCTGCGCAGTGTAATACCTTGCGCGAGGAAGAGAAGTCCTTGTCGGTAACTAGAAGTCGGTTTCCTATTAGCTTAAGGCAATAGACTAAAGTTGATTGCGATTAAGAGTTCTGCACTGATTGCTTTCCAATCGGCTAGAGTCCTCTCCGTATTGCTTTCCAATTCGGAGCGATCGAGGCTCGATAAGTACCTGGAGATTGTAATTTGCAGGGATTAAGAAAGACTTTACCAATCTCATCTATTTGTCCTCTCTTCTGCTGTCTTCCTGCCATCTTCCTGCTGTCTTTCTTTCAGGTCCATCTTCCGCCGCCAGGCTTTCCAGCCAACCCTTGCACCACGGCGCGTCCGCCCGTTGCGCACGGGTACCATCTGCGATCACGGGATCGGGACCGTGACAGCACACATGGCCATATCTCCAAACTAGGGAATGAAAATGGCCAAACTAGGGAATGAAAATGGCCAAACTAGGGAATGAAAATGGCCAGACTCACATCCCATGAATTTCAATAAAGGTACACCTAGAGCTGACATTTTTGTTAAACCAGTTGAAAGTTCAAGCATCCAAGGCTCTACAAATGAATAGAAACAGAAACAGATACATTGAAAAGCCATTTAACAATTATTTATCTAAACCTTAAAGAAGGTCAAGGATTCGAAAGGGCAAAATCAAGCTAGATATCCCAATGTCAACATGAACAGCACAACAGCATACCTTACAATGCTTCCTGAACACTTGAAAGACATGTTTATCGCCAACAACAACTTCTGCATGTTTTCTGATTAACGTTACCCACTGAAATGAGAGGGCAGATGGATTTAGTAAAATTCTTAATAAGTCTGAAAAATCTATAAGAACAAGAATGCCGAGAAACCACAAGAACCTGGGATCCTTTCCTCCATTTATCCTTTAGAATCGCAGGAGACATGTTTGGATTGTAACGCTTTCCCGCCTTGTCAATGAAACTAGAAGACAAATTAACTAATTTTGAGAACTAAAAATTGAAACACTGCATCTTCTAGGTATGTTTACGGGTTGCAAAGTTACAGATGGTCTTTTTCCTTTACCTGTCTACAAAACTTTTAGGTGAAGCCATCAAGTAAGTATATATGTAGCTGAAATTGTACAGAGGAACACAGCTGCAGCAGAAAAAGGACAAATGTTGAAATGTTAATGTATAAACTGCAAACTTTACAAAATAAGTCATGAAATGATGATATCAACAAAGGAAAGCAAAACCCAAACTACAACACAGAGACATGCATACTAAGGAATACAATCAGAATATCACTCCAGAAACTCTCTATAAGCCTGGAAATGCAGGCCGCTTCGTTAGGAGGAATCTGGAAACCTTGAAGGAGTGAGGTAGCATCCACAAGGGAAACCAAGAAACAAGGAATCACAGATGGCTCCATTGTTGCAATTATTTTCCTACCTTCACTTAGCAGTTTCCAAAGAACAAGCAAAGGAGCTTCTTCCTACAATGATAATCAGTAGAAGCACCACAGCACGAAACCAGAATCCAAACGCATCACTGAAAAGGCTGCCCACCTGAATTCTACAGAAATGACAATTCCACACCGTTTACTGCATACTATACATGATTGTGTGATGTCATCAAATTCCTGGTTTCACTCGAGTTCACTTGTCAATTACCAATATTAAACATCCAGTTATTAAACTGATCACAAGACAGCCAACCACAGTCCAACATTAGTTATCATGGACCAACCCCCAATAAAATTTGAACTATGTACGAACAATATCAGTACACAAACGTGGGGAAGTACCACACCTATCCGAGAGCAAAACAAAGCGCTGGTTGGTGGGATCCTCAAGCGCGGCGGCGAACAACATCCTCTCCGCCTCGACCATGGTCGGCTCGCCCCACGCTACCTGCAAGAGACAACCATATCTCCCCAACTCAAATCGATCCCAGGGCTCTACGATAGCAGCCGTATCGATACCCACATCAAAAGTAAGAGACCATGCTACCTTTACGCTCCTCGCGAGTTGCCGCCCGTAGAAGTACGGCGATCCGGTCGTGGTGCGGTCGAGCTCGAACCCGGGCGCCGAGTGCACGTACACCGAGAACCTCCCCTCGTCGCCGTTCTGCCGAACCACGCGGCGATCAGGAGCAATCGAATAGTAGATAGTTAACCCAAACCAAACGCAACGGATGAACGAACGAAGGAACGAATCGGAGGAGGCGTCTTGTCGCTTACGCGGAAGAAGGCGTCCCAGAGGAAGTCGAGCGGCACGCCCGCGCGAGCGAGGAAGAGGAAGGCGACCTTGCCGGGCCCAGCGGATGGCGGCGGCGCGGCGGGCGGCGCCGCGAGGGGCTGGGTGCGGAGGAGCGCTGCGAGGAGGAGCAGGAAGGAGAGCGGCGCGGCGAGGCGGAGGCAGAGGCGGGCGCGCGCGCGGTGGCGGGCCGGGAGGACCGCCACCGACGCCGACCTCTTCGCCGGCATCGGTGGAGGCGGGCGCGGGACTGGCAGCGGCAGCGGCGTGCGGTCTCGGCGTGGGCCGAGGTGGCATTTAAATGGCGAAGGGGAATAAAAGGAGCTTCTGCGCCCGCCGCGGCGGGTTAAAGAGGCGAGGCGTTTCGGGCACTCGGCCTGGGCGCGGCTGCGGCCGCGGGGTGGCGAGAAGTGGAGACACGGTGGGTGCTGTGCGGCGGTGGCGGTGGCGTGGTGTTCTGCCGAGCATTTTGTGCGACTTTTGGTCTCGTGACGCGCGCGGCGTCTCCGTCAGGCGCGGGTGGGGTGGGGGCCGCCGACTCGGTGGACTATCCGCCTCTGTTACGGGGTTTACGTTCGCTGCTGGGATGAGCTAATGGCCCGTTCAAAACGGAACCAAAAGAGCTGTTTGATATGTATTGATTTTTAATGTAGTTTTTTATAACGGAGTTTTTTGTTTTTTTATTTATTTTTGTTTAATTAAATACTTCAGAAAAATTAACAGTTATTGCATGGATCTTTTTTCTCTTTTAGGCCTTATTTGTAAGAACTATTTTCGGTCAGGATTCTTCCACATGGATCCTGACTTGGGAGAGACCCGTAAACAAGGCTTTAGAGGAGTTTTATGATTTGGTGATGCATGATCTAGGGTCGCGCCAGCCATCTTTTGGCTGTAATTTCTAGTTGTTGACTGAAATTATACTATAACAGTTATTAGTTTTTTTATGAGTTATTTAATTAAAAATAAAGAAAAATAAAAGCATTGTTATATCTCTATAAACAATACAAAAGAAAAAAAAGATAGAAAAGCAAAAAAAAAAGTCAAGAAAAGCTAAAAAAAATTAAAATTTTATATATTCGAAGTGAATCTGACTTCTCGTATATCTTGGACTTTGGACAGTCCTTATCGTGACCTGCTGAATTCTTTTCTTTTTTGCGAGGGTCGACTTGGTGTCTAGATTATACGAGAATAAATCCACGGCATGTGCAAGCAGAATCATTTGGCCTCGTAGGCAAAAAAACTACAGTCGCCCTCGAATCTTATGTTCACAAGTCAAACAAGAGGACAAATCTGCAGTGTAAAAAAAAATTCGAAGGACGGTGTGATGTTCACCGTGGCGAAACTGTGGACGGGACGAGCATCTCCATCTCTACGGGCCACGCCACGAGCAGCTGAGATGAGCAGAGCAACTAGTTAATTCTTAAGAGAGAGATGAACAGGTGATCAATCATGGACGGGAACGCGGCCCTGGTTGTAAAGAAAAGGAAAACGGTATTGCCTGGCACATGATGCCACCACACAGTCACACAGCAGTAGTATTCTGGAGTCCCGGCGATGGGCTAGCTCTGAACTCTTAGGCATCTGCCTAACTTTTTTCCCGAGAATATACAAAAGCTTTGCATATTATTTTAATTAAGAAAGAATAAACATCTCGATACAACGTGAGCGTAGAACAACATTCGCTAAAGAAGAAAAAATGGGCAACAGAAAGAACTATCAAGATTACATAAACCAACTATGGAGACAAAAAAAAACTCCTACTATAAAAATCCTTCGTACCGGATTACTCTCAATAATTCTGATAAGGTGTTGAATTTTCAATTAAAAACTTTCACATTCCTTTCTTTTTGTAGCAACCAAAATAAAGTCAAAGCCCCGCTTGTACTGCTTTAGCACTGCATTCCTTGCCATCATCCTCCAGTTTCAGACAACAAACGCCTTCATTTGGTTGTTTCGCCCTCCTTGCTGTGTTTGTTAGGGACAACGTATTGCCTAGAGATGGCAATGGGTACCCGATACCTGAATACCCGACGAGTTTTACCTGATAAAGAGACGGGTATAGAAAATTTTATGTACCCATGGGTGCGTTATTGGCGAAATCCTCTATCCGCGGGTAGGCGAGTGCGGGTGTGGTATATACTACCCATACCCGCCTACCCCATGAGTAATGAATACCGCATTAGACAACTAGACATCCCACTCAAATGTTAATTTTATTATCTACTTGTTGTTGATTGTTTATTTGTTTGTCATATGTTGATATGGTCATGTCAAGTATGTTTATGTGATGTACTAATTTTGATCATTAGACGTTTTGTGCTTGGCATGTATGATTAATGAATGTCTAAATTGATGATATTCTTATGTGTTGAACCGGGTATGCTTATGGTGCAGGTTACCGTCAGGTAGTAATACCCGCGAGGTGCGGTATGGGTAAATTTTCCTACCGCGTGCGATACGGGTAACCCGACGGGTAAATTTACACCTAGCGGTACGGGTATGGAATGGCAATACCGATGGGTATTTACCCGTTGCCATCTCTAGTATTGCCTTATGAAAACCACTTGTTTCCAACTCAACGACGAGTTGAGACTCGGGAGCATTGGGAATGTAACACCCCGGCCCCTCTCTAAGCCTAAAATATTACCACTTACTCGATAATGCTATCAACTCCAACTTTTGCCGCTGGTCTTGCAAGGCCATTCCTTTAATTAAACACCAATCAAACAACAAAAGTCGATACGCTTAACACTGAGCGCAACAAAGGTATAAATTTGCTAATTACCAAAAAGGTACTCAGACCATCCAAGACTAAATATGTCAACTGTAGATGGTATATGAATTACTGTTGCAAGTGAAACAACTATGCTACTCCTGCCCATGCATGTCGCATTCAACAGATTCCTAAAAAAACAACGATAAAGTAAGGGTGAGTCCAAAGACTCAGCAAGCACACGATAAAATAGTAACATCACTTTAGCAATTCAATCAATTTCACAAACTGTAAGCTGTAAATCAACTCTATGACTGTAAACTGTAGATTAAGTTTGTAACTATAAACTGTAAATCAATTCTATGTTTGTAAACTGTAATTCAACTCTGTAACGGTAAGCTGTAAATCAACTCTGTAACTGTAAATCATCTATGTAACTGTAAACTGTAGATCAACTCTGTAACTGTAATCATCAAATCACATTTATGAACTGTGACCCATAATCTCTGGGTTTCCTCCCTATCTCCTGTTCGTTTCCTACAATGCAATGCGATGCGATGCACCTCTGTATGCAGCTTATACCGGTATAGTGGAGTTGCTTCACCCGTCGATGAAACCCCTCTGCCACCATCCCTAGAGGTGTCTATCGAAGTAGGTCTCGATTTCCCCATCGTTGTGAGAGGCCTACCGTCTTAGGTCCATGCAATGCATAATGCGTCATTGTATGCTGCTTATACCGGTATAGTGGAGTTGCTTAACCTATCGATAAAGTCTCTCTACCTCCGTCCCTGAAGGTGTCTATCGAAGTAGGTCCTATCATTCCCACCGCGTGGGAGTCGTAGGGCTTTCATGATGCTCATGATGCAATGCAAATGCAACATTCTTCAAATGTTGATACTCAATCATAAGCTATGTAGCACAGACACGCGATGTCGGACACGGATACGACACGGACACGTCTTGGACACGTGTCGGCGACGTATCGGCCGATTTCAGAATTAATTTTTATTATTAAGATTCTCGACATGTGTCGGACACACTAAATATACGAGTCGGACACGGCTTGGACACAGCCGGCTCAGGAATGGCCCAGGACACCGCCGGCCCATAACGCACGCACGGGCGTTGCCCTAACCCTGACCTCCCGGCTCCCGAGTGCGTCATTCCCATCCACTCGCGCTGCTCCGCTTCTCCGCATCAGCAGCTCGCGTCGCCGCCCGCTCCCGCCAGCTCCCGTATCTCGCCGCCGCCCGCTCCCGCCGGCTTCCACACCTCGTCGCCGCTCGCTCCCGCCGGCCGCACCTTGCCGCCGCCGCTCCGTCGGCTCCGCACTCGCCGCCGCCGGCTCTCACACTCGCCGCCGCTGGCTTTCTCCCACGTGCCACTAGCATCCCCGCTCCACCGAGGTATCATCTCCCGCTCTGTTTTAGCATTTAGGGTTGAGATGCATTGTAGTAAGTCGACAATATATATTTAGGCATTTAGCAAACTTGTGCTTGATTGCTTGTTTCATCAATCTAGAAAAATGGAAGCCACTAATTCTAGTGCTAGAGGAGAAAAACACAAGCAACAATATGTCAAGCTTTCATTGTGGAATCATGTGGAAACATAGAAAATTATATATATATATATATATATATATATATATATATATATATATATATATATATATATATATATATATATATATATATATATATATATATATATATATATATATATATATATAATTTCTTTTTATTTAATATATATAGCCGTGTCGCCAGTATCGGTATTTTTGGGAAAACGGCAAATTCCGTCTTTGGTGTCGTGTCGTGTCGACGCATCCGTGTCCGTGCATCATAGATCATAAGCATCACTCATCACAATACAATTAATAGATAAGCCGGGATATCATTTCATAACACAGCATAAATCATGGCATAAAACAAATACCAATCATTCATCACAATCCATTATTTTGCCATGCACTTGCCTGTTAACCTAGCAAACGGTGCGTGGACGACACCTGACTCGAACCGCCACCTGAACAAGCATTAATCATTCCAATTCCTTGCTGATGCTATACATTTATATACGAGCGAATGGTATCGCTCTAACATCCAACCTGATATAATCAAATCCTGTCCCACCGGGCAACTTCTCATTGCCCCAATGCTTAACCAGTCTGTAAAATTAGCGAACTCATTATTTATACTCACCAATCGAATTCTACACACTTAGTCTCAATTTAATCGATCACACTTTTTAACCTCAATTTATTCTCTCCTCCCTCTTTTGCCACGTATCGACTAGATCAACAGTGGCAGTACCGATTGCACCGATCAAGCATTCATATTAATAAACGATACCTAAATGGTCACATGCATCAATTCTAATTATCGACATATTAACTTATGCCCGACTCAGTAAAATAAATATGGAGAAGGATTTTTGAGGCGTTACCTGGCCTCGAACAACGGAGCAGGGCACTTCCTGTCGCTTCTTGGCCAGATCTGGCAGCGAGTTAGCTTTTCCTTTTCTCTCCCTCCTCTTTTCCTTCCTCTCTTCTCTTCTTCTCTCTCTCTCTCTTTTTTTTCCAACGCCGGTGCCCTAGCTTTTCTTCTTTTCTTTCTCCAGTCAGCCAGCACTCCCTTCCTCTTCTTTTCTTTCTTCTCGCCGACAGCACCCTCCTCTTTCTTCTCTCGCTCGGCCGGCAACTCGCGTCTCCTTCCTCAGCCCGTCAGCTAGCTCTCCTTCCTCAGCCGGCCCCCTCCCTCACCTCGACTGGCCAGCCCCCTCCCCTCACAGCCGGCCCCAGGCCCTCCCCCTACCTCCTTGCGTAGCGAACGGCCGAGCAGAGCAGGGGAGCGGCAGTGAGCTGCGGGGCGAAGGTAGGCGAGGTGTGTCCATGGGGGAAGCGACGGCGGCAGAGGACGAGGAAGGCGGGACGCGGCCGAGGAGCGATAGCGCCAAGCGACGGCGGTGCGTGGCTACCAACAGTGGCACGCAGGTGACATTGATGCGCGGTGCGTGCAGGACATCATCATCAGCAGGGGACGCGAGGTGCAGCCAGAGAAGCGGCGGTGCCGGCAGCTAGGCGACGGCAAGGCGCAGCCAAGCGGCAGCGGCGCGCAAGGGAAGGCAATGGCACCCAGGTGAGCACGGGGAACGCAACACGCGGTCTGGTGGAGCCAGGCAACGGCGCGCGGTAGCGGCTCGCACGAGCGGGGGTGGCAGCAAGGTGAGCACGAGAGAAGCCAAAATGGCTTTTTGCCTCCTCCACCTGGCTTTCTTCTCTTATATAGGCATAGCATAGGCCAGGTTGGACCTTCTTCTGGCCCAGGTATTACAGGAAACCGGTTGCTGCTCTCGGCCTTCTGTTCTGTTTTATGTCCCAACAAAATCATCAAAAGGGAATATACCCCGGATGCTTACCAACCAATAGCAAAGCTTCAAAATGAACGCATAAGGGAATATCTGAGCTCAACTAAGGATAAAACGGTAGCAGCAATACAATTTTACTACATGTTATATCGCATGCTGTCATGCATGTCTTTGATTTGATCTTCTATCATTTCCATAGATGCCAAGGTCTTTGCGTTCACCTTGTTCCTGATTCAACTAACAACAATGCATGTTGCTATACTAGCTATTTCCTCAAGGAACTAGTAAATTCCGTAAAGAAAAGAATTAGCACATATATAAGAGGTAAGTCATGGGTGGTAGGGAAAGCCATGCAGAGTTTATTAGACTTCACAGATAGGCGGTACATCACACATAATCTAACAAGTAACAACAGTACAGGACCGTAAAAGCCAGATTTCTCAAACCACCAAGACATAGGATAGGTACTAACACAAGCTCACTGAGTTCAGAATAACAAATGCAACACCAAATATAATAAAAAGGCCACATGAAATGAAGCCGTTTTATTTGTCGCGCATCAGGGTCATCACTTGGTCGCGATGAACAGCCCCCACCTCTGCTCACCAGAAGAGCTCCTCTGCAGTTTTGCCTTCCATCCATTCACAATATCGTCATAGTCCTCCTGAAAATAAATGAAACTAAGAATTAGATACGGCTGCCCAGGGTTCCAAATCCCATCGGTAACTGGTGTTACCGGTGACAACTGATAGAATAAAAACCAGTAGTTTTTTATTTAATTCAAATTTAAAATTTTGAATGTAAAAAATAGTTTCTCTAATAATGTTTACATTGTTTAACACTAATAGATGTATTAGAAAGATGCATTTACCTCTCGTGCTTGACTTTATGCTTTTTATCATGAATGTATTAGACCAGCGGTTTTTATTTAATTTAAATTTAAAATTTTGAATGTAACAGTTAGTTTCCCTAATGATGTTTATATTGTTTAACACTAATGGAATGTATTAGGAAGACGCATACACCTTCCGTGCTTGACTTCATACTTTTTACCATGAATGTATTAGGAATTTTCAATTTGAAAATATGATTTTTAGCGGTTTTTCTCTAGTTTTTTTTGGCAGTAACTAGCCGGTTTTTTCAGTTGCCGATTTCAAATTCAAATTTTGACGCTTGAAATTTGGCCCGTTTTTTCGGTTACCGGCCGGTAACCGATACCGGCCCTAGGCCGGTAGCGGGTTTTGGAACCTTGCGCATGCCAGCAACAAAGAAAGAATGCAAGCTTCTAAACTGTCAGGTCATGTTTGGACTTATCAAGGGCTTTGTCAAATCACCTGGGTGAAGTCAACAAGGAAATCATCTTTGTTCTTCTCGACTTCAGCTAGCTCCCTCTGCAAGACACTCAGGAACTGAAATACAACATCGAGCATTGATTAGTATCCTAGAAACTGTTGTATAAACCTTAGTGGAAGAGAATATGAGCATGCAAAATTGCAAACCAACAAGCTTGTCAGAGGGGATAACCTGATCAGTGCGGTCTTCAGAAATGACATCATGGAAACCAGCATTCTTGAGCATCTGGATAGTTTGATGAACAAAAGTTAGCACAGCTGTACACATTTATCAAAGCAACTGTATTAACCATATAAAAGTGCAGTTACGAAGCACCTGTCCATAAGCCTCGACATCATGAAGGTCGTAACCCCTCTGCTTAATATACGCTGCAAACTCTTCGGATGGTTTCCCAGGACTCCTACAGTAATCACTGATTAGGACCTTACCCCCAGGTTTTAGCCATTTGAAGAAACTACGAAACAAAGAGGGTTTGTCCTGCAAAAGAAAAGGCAACGCTGGTCAAAATAATGTTATTCTGGCATCAAATAAAGGGTGCCACATAGATGGTGGAACAATAATTTTGCATTTAATAATTTAAAAATTCTTATTTACAGGCAACTGTGAGGGCTTGCCCAACAAAATCCATTTCCAACTGGAGATGCTTTGCATGATTACAATTACTGTGTAATTCAATCAACTAGGAAGCAACAGAACCTCCAAATGGACAGTAAATGATATGTCTAAAACGTACTTGTATGTGAAGGATAGTGTCACGGCTGTAGATGATGTTAAACGTATTTTCTGAGTATGTCTTCGTGGTGCAATCAGCAACTTCGAACTCAACTGAGCACTTGCGACCAATAGCACGCTCAAGTGCAAATGACACCATGTTTATGGAAAGATCAATACCAACAACATGAACATCATACATTTCGGCCATATAAAAATCACCGCCCCCAATGCCACAACCAACATCAAGCACCTTCTGTCCAGGTTTAAGGTCCAGCTTATCCACAAATTCTTTTGTAGTCTCTGTTAAACGATGATAAATAAACAGTTTTAAGATCATATTACAAATTAGAATATCAAAGATTTCATAATGACAGAAGGATATGTATGCACTCACCAATTCCACCAGTGCTCACAAAACCTTCTCCAAAAACACGCTCATAGCGTAATATTCCACTGGTTTTGTACTGCACATTATCCAGAAATCTTTGAAATCCACGATCTTCTGTTGAATCGACCTTTTTCCATAGCCAACATATCTACAAAAGAATGGAGTCATGTCCATCAATAATTTCACTAGACCATGGAAAGTACATGTGTATGCAAGCGTGCAAGGGCATAGAAGTACCTGGTTTTGATTTTTCTTGTTTTTCACATAAGCTCCAATACACTTACAAGTAAGTAGAGACAATTCAAAGGAATTCCCATCTTGATCAAAGGCATGGCACTCTTTAAACACCTATTTGTAAATCAAATAGTTAGCTATTTTGAAGAAAAAGAGTACAGCATCATTTTATTGGCAAGCATTGCTAAGAAAACAAAAAAAAGGGGGGATTCTGAATAACATTGTCACAAAAATAATGACACTGCTTTGTGCAATGATATACATATTAGGGTTATTATTTATATCCAGTGAAGTAGGTAATGTTTAAAGAAATAGGGCTAGCAGAAAACAGAAAATTAAAATAAAGCAGAAACCTTGAACTCTCAAGTCCAAGATTAAAATGATAGAAGAGGGAATAGCAGAAGAGTCTGCATTGTTACCTTAGTATAAAACCTTGGTTCCCGATAATGTGTTGGATTCACTTTCCTTTTTGAATCTCCAGATTGATGGAAACAAGATTCCCTAAAGAAGATATAGCCACCAACCTTCAACCATTTTACCATTCTTTCTACTAGCTTCTCAACCTACACTCATGAGACAGACAACCAAAACATACCGCAGTTTAACAAATGCCAACAGCAAATTCAACCCATCTAGGCAACGTCGGCAATTCAGGTTTTTCTAAACCAGGGTTCATTTTATAAAGAATATATCAGCTGGGCGATGAAGGATTACTACAGACCTAAAATGTGTTTATCTATTCAAAGAATAAGACAAGATATCAAGGTTTGCAAGTACTGCCTGCTTATTACCTCCTCATCTGATAGATACATCAGTAACCAGTTCGAAAATATCAGATCAATGGAGTTATCTTCAATCATCAAGTCCGGAGATGTAACATCAGCACACATAAAGGAGACGTTCTTGTAGTGTCCATTTATGCTTTCATTCTACAGGAAAAAAATACATAAAAAGAACTCAATGAACAAGACATAGCATGTGTGCGCAGCTTATAAGAAGGCTGTCACATTTAAGCTACCAAACATGCTTTTAAAGAAATCAGAAGAAGTTTTAAGTGTTAAGACCTTCTTAATCACATTTTCAATGAAATCCATTGCAAGAACATGCCCAGCTGTTTTAGCTAGTTCTCCAGTAAAGCGACCTATTCCAGCACCCAGCTCCAGTACTGATTTGCCTTCATATGGAGGAAGTAAAGACAGTATCTGCAGAAGGATGGCAGAACAATATGAAAATGTTGACACCACAGGTCTGGGAAAATGTGTTGTAATATGCAAAAGTCGTGTCAACCCAATGTGGGAACTGCATATTGTTCAAGTCCTCAGTGTATCTAGTATACGCTCTCTGTTCAAATACAAGAATCCGGTAAAACAAAATCCCGGAAGGAAGACATGAATGTTGAGCTTTAGTTCTCAATGTCATAATGTTATTTCCAGATGTTACACTAAACAAGAAATACCATAGTTGCATAATGAAATTGATCAGTCAGACTTCCTGTGAAGTTCAGGAATCCAAAGAACCTGTATTATTCACAGATAAAAAATTGAGAGGTACTTATATGCTTTTCTCAATAGTGATTTGTATAATTTTTAAAGCACAATAAATGGTGGATAGATATTACTTATCTCTTCGTGTGTTTTGAGATTAATGCTACCCTTATAAGAGAAAAAAGCATGGAAGTACTACTCTCAAGAATTAGGAATATCCCACTAGAAAAGTCAAGGTTCCTCTACCAAAACAAATACAAGTGCAATGATCCCATGGATTTCCAATTTTCAATTCTTGCTGTTCAAGGTAAATAACTTTTGTGAAAAACATCAATATTTTACAGTGCAGAATGTAGAGTAGGCACTTAGAATTGAAAAAGAACTTTATGGGAACATCCGTCACAAGAGGGCACAATCCAAATCGCCTGAACAGCGTGATATTCGGAACAGTTACAAGAACATATTCTCATGTGAGCAGTCCCATAAAAATGCTAAAGTAAGTACTTTTGTTGTCAAATCAAACTACGTTTATATCATACAGTCTCACAAAACAACAAAAAAAATACCGTGCCCAGCATTTCTGAGAACACTGTAATGACTGTATTTTAACAACCAGCCTCAGCAAGCGAGTTTACTGATCCAAAGCAAACAAGTTTGCTGATCACAGTTGATCAGAGTAAAAAATCTAGGATACTGGTATTTTCTCTAGTCTGGAAAGGGAAAACAACTAAATAGTTCTCGCACTAATAGTTAAGGTTTGGCGTCAACGTCACGTCAAGTGGACGCGCAATTTCCTTGAGCCAAATCACTTTGACTCTTGAGGATACCCAAAAAGTGTCAGCATCAGCCTCTCCAGTCTCAGTCAGCACACTTGTGCTGAACAATTGTAGAAATCATTTCACCACGCCTCTTCTAGATATTACCACTACTTGGGAACGCCAAAAGCGTACACATGCTCCCCAGATCCAGGCAGATTGACAATTGAAGAACCAAAATGATCGCGTATTCGCACAAAGAACCAGTAAAAAGTAGTAGTAATCACTACACAACGGGGAAAGAGCAGCGTATTTCACACAAAGCACTAAACACTACTCTACTGATCGGTAAACAACGGAGAGGAAACAAGTCGACGGCATGATGCTATCACCTCGGGGCGCTCCTCCTTGTCGAGATCGGCGGCGCGGGAGTCGAGCATCATGGCCTCGACGGTCAGGTCCCTGGAGTGCTCCTCCCAGTAGCTCTTCTGTGCCTCCCTCTCCACCAGCTCCCCTGCAACACGCGCTCAAACGCAACACCCATCATTCCGTTTCCCACAAACAGAGATCCGCACACCACGTGCTCGATTCTTCTCCCAAACCGAATAAAAAAAAGAAACGAGGACAAGCACATGGCGATCAGATCAGACCCTACCCGCGAGGATCTCCGCGAGAGGGCACCGTGTCTTACCACTAGCAGCAACGGCGGCGGCGGCGTCCATCTCTGCAAGTCTCGTCCGCCAAAAATCAAATCCCGTTATTCGTGTCGTGTGATTTCAGAGGGGGGGCGCGGTCCGCAGGACTAAGACCCCTCGATGGCGAGGCGGGAGCGGGAGAAGCTCCGGGAGCGGCGGTTGAAGGATCGCCCACGCGGCTGCATCCACCACCGGAGCACGGCGAGGTTGGAAGGACAGAGAGGAGGTGTGAACTGCGACGAGTGGAGGTGGGAAGGGCAAGGCCACGGGTAGAAGAGGTTTTATATAGGCGGGAGGGAGGGTATCGGGCGAGCGATCCACCGTGAGATCTGCGCGCGTGGGGCCTCCCCGTGCGTGGATACCGGATCCGTGGATCGGCGTTTTTTCTTTTCTTTTTCTTTTTGTCGTTTTGGCTGAGCTGGTCTGTTTTTTGCCTTTACCCCAAAGCATCCACAATCATCAAGATCTAACACGCTCCTCGCTCCGTCGCTGCTCCTGCTTCCTTCTCTGCGTCCAGTAGTCCTCCAGCCGCCGCCGGAACACGAAGCAACAACGCCGGAGGAGAGAACGTCAGCCGCCGGGGTGTAGAGGACGCTTGGCAGGGGGCACAGTTCGGCTGCGACGCCTGCCTGTGGTGATCGTCGATGAGAACAACTCGATGGACGGCGGATCCAACAAGTAGAGCCATAGATATAACTTTTAAAAATGATCTTTTGAACACAATTATTTCTCAAAATAATTCATATAAGTTATTATAGGAGCCACTTAAACGGAGTGGTTTTTAACATAAGTACCCTTATTCCTTCAATCATTCTCACAATCAACTAAAAATCACAGTTAAAAAAACAACCCTTTCGCTGGGGCATAATTCAACACCAAAGTCTAATGTTGCCATACTTAAAACGCCAAACTCATTCTTTAAATCCATTCCGGAGCAGAGATTGTTTAGGCGCTATTTTTTTGGTTTTCAGTTGACTTTTGGTTTCGATTTCCATCAGCAATCGCTATTTATTAGACTAATTAGTCATAACACAAATTATAAGCCATAGCTTAAAATAACGGTTCTTAGCAACGAGCTGAAATTTCCTCTTCAGTATCATTAGATTTAACATTTAAGGAACCATGGAAGAGAAGTAGCGAAGGTTATGGCCACTCGCAAGTCTTGCAGGTATTCCTGTAAAAAAGGAAATTCATGGCCTCCATCCCTTGTTTCAACGGAGAAGATGAAGAATACACTGTGGAGCTCAGCTCGATTGGAGAGAAAAGGCACAAGGCATTTTTTTTTATTCTCATTGTGGGACCAAACAAATGATTTGATGGACGGAGGATGCCGGGGTAAGGCAAACTTAAAGGCCCTGATCAACTCGGCTTCGGCTTCTGGCTTCTGACTTATTTTTCACTATTTATAAGTTTCATCTTTTTCTGAACTTTTGGCTTTTTGTTGAGTTTTTTTGTCGATTCTTTTTTTCCCGTATTTGTTTGTATTATACGTAATGGGCTAACATATTTTTTATATTTTTAAATTTAATTATGCTAAATAAGCTCTCACAAACCATGATTTTTTTAACCGATTCTGATGTTTTACCATGAGCTTTTCAAATTAATCGATCACCACCTAAGTCCTCGAAGGCAAGGATACACGATTCTTCAAGGTGAGGGTGATTTGGTTACTTGCTACGAGATGGTGCATAGGATGAAGCCTAGTTGCTGCATTTGGGTTTATCAAGGATATCATCTCCATGCATGGATTTACTATTGATAACCAATGTACCATTGAATTTGACCTTTTGGGCTGTCCGTAAAGGATCTTCGCACTCGAAAGGTGATTCTTCGGTGCAATAGCATGGATGACTTGTACCCCTATGTGCCAATGCTGCCATGAGCTCTGACCACTTTTGCTGCCTCCGTCGATCTGTGGCATCGCCGTTTGGCCCATCCAAATAATTTTACAGTTTCCCATTTGCTTCAAACCTTTTCAATTTCTAGCAATAAACAGTCACATAATTCTACCCTTTGCGATGCATGACAACGGTGCACAGCTCCACAGCTCCCTTTCTCTCATTCGTTGTCAAAAACTTTATGTCCTTTTGAGATTTTTACATTGTGATATTTAGACATCACCCACTGTTAGTATATCTGGCTATAAGTTATATTGAAAAGCCCCAAAATTTCAAACCAAAAATTTTCTTGATTTTTACTGGATTTTTGAGTGTTTTTCGGAAACTTTCCCTTTTTGAAAAGTCTCCCGTTTTCCGCCTTCCTTTTTCGGCCTGGCGCCACCCTTTCCCGTTGGCGCCATTCCCCTTTCCGCTTTCTCTTTCTCCCGGAGCCTTCCCTTCCTCTTCTCGCTGGCGCCGCTCCCCTCCCCGCTTCTCTCCGGCCCAGGCGTCGTCCTCGCTCCTTCCCTCCGCTCGCGCCTTCCTACCTCCCCGCCTTCCTCTTCGCGCACGCGTCGCACGTGTTCGTGACCGCGCCCGGTCTTCACCAGTGGGTTCGTCCCCCCCCCTTCGCCGTGCTGACGCCACCGGCCGATGCCACCTCGGCCGCGCGTCGCCGCCTCTCGCTTCAGCCCACCGGCCACCTCTCCTCCCTTCCTCCCTCGCCCACCGATCGCCGCCTGATCCTCCCTTGACCGCCTTGACCGCGCCCGTGCCTTCTCCCCCATGAAGCTTCCTCCCTTCCCCGCTGGGTATAAAAGCCCCTACCCGCCTCCTCACTTCCCTTGCTCCCGAGCTCCTCCACCACCTCGCCGATTCCCACCACTCCCTGAGCCTCCCGAGCCGCCGATTGAGGCCGCGACGCCCAAGTCGCCATCGCCGCTCTCCCCTGCACCGGTGACCCTCGTAAGACATTCCCTTCTCTCCCTTGCTCATTTCCCACCTGCATTCGCCCGCAGCTTCGCGCCTTCCTAAACCCGTTGACACCTCCTCGGCCGGTGAAGCCCCGAGGAGCCCCGCATCGGTTCCTCCGGCCGCCGCACCCTCCGTGGCGCGCTCCAGAGGCCCCGCCTACCGCCACCACCGCCGACGTGAGCCTCTGGTTCCCCTGAGCGTGTGGCCGTAGCCGATTGAGTTGAATCTCCGCCGGTGACCCCTACTGTCGCCGATGAGCCGCACTACCCCTTCGCTTCTCGCCTCCACCGATTCCCTCGCCTCCCAACCACCCAAAACGAGTTCCCGTGTTCCACTCCACCCACTGGTGCCCTCGGTGGCCGCCGACAAGCTCCCTGGCGCCCAGGCCGCCGTCGCCATCGTAACCCCCACTCCGGGAGCACTGTAGCGGCTGGAGGAGGAAGACGAAGGCGTGGCCCCTCCTCCGCCGTCGGATCCTCCCGTTGCCATTTAACTCGTCCGTCGGATCATCCGTATGCCGCCGCCATACCTCTCTCCGCCATCCGATCCGCCCGCAACCTATCGCGTCCGTCCGCCCGCCCTATCTCGACCAATCGCCGCCACGCGCCGCGCATCCGAAGTCGCGCGGTGTGCGTTGGCGTGGCCGAGCCACCACCCGTCGCCGCGAGCGCAGCGCAGGCAGGTCGCACTGCTGCGGCATGGCCGCTGGCCGCGTTTCACCGCCGGCCTGCATCGTGAGCTCGCCGCCCAACACTGTTTAAACCATTTTCCAGAGAGTTTATCAATTTCTAAAATCCTAGAAAATCCAAATAAATCCTAGAAAATCATAGAAAATCCCAAGAATTCCCAAATTTCACCACTTTGCTCCAAATAATGTCCTGAACCCATTTTTGACCTTCCTTTCTCCAAATTCATCCCAGATAAATTCCTAAAATTCCCTATTTGAAGATTTATGCATTTTACTCCTTTTTAAATAGTTTATTTTTCCCTCGCTTGATTAGGCTCAAGCCGGGCTTATTTGTTGTATGTGTTTGCGCTAGTTTCGGAAATCTCGGAAATTCAAGAGCAGTCCCAGGATCCAGAAGCTTCTACGTTCGAGCTCGCCCAGATCGTCCAGATTTACGGCAAGTCACAAGTCCATGACCGTGTTGTATCCCATGCCATTTAAATTATGTTATTATGCTATTTGCATTAAGCTAGTTCTGAAAGGTTAGTTCAAAGTAAAATAAAATGTTTAGAATGACATGATATGTAGTTAATCCTACCACCGATAAATGCCATGTTAAACTTGTAGCCATGCCTTTGTAACCCTAGAAATAATTATCTGTTAATCTAGATAAGCATAGATTATTATTATTATCACTCAAAGTCTTTACACTAATAAGGTTGTGGTCACTGCCAATAGAATTTAGAAAACCCAACTCTAGGGCAAAGGATGGGGCACCGTGCCCCCTGCATGAGTATGTCGATGCGCAGGATAGGTAAGTGGGTCGTAGTGCGCAAGAGCAGTTTCGCCGCCTCTTACCCTAGGTTGCAAGTCGCGGACCCGGCAGGGGTTGTGGGCCCTGGGGAAAATATAAGGACCGGACTTACGCCGAGCAAATGACATGGTGACCGCCAACCACGAGGAGTTGACTTGTCAACACTGGTTTAGTAGCCGCTCAACTCGATTGAAACTCTACAGTGTTGTGGAGTAGGTGTTTGGGTAACAAAAGTTAGGCGAGCCGTGTTTGTGTGCCTAACAACCGAGTAGAGTTCACTCGAAGCGACGCTTGTTTTCTCTTTTTGTGCGTGTGTGTGTGAGCCGGACTGAGTATTCTACCTGCAGAGCCTATGGCCCTGCTTTGCACACTCTAGCTCGAGATCTATCTTTGGATTTGTAGTTTGTTCACTAAATTAAAGTGATTTAAATATTTTTATTTAATATATAATATAAATGAAATGAGTCTTGTAAATGCACTTAACATGCCTGCAACTCTAGATCTAGGATTTTCTAGAGCTATAGATGACCAGCTCTAGGAAATCTACAGATTTCCTAGAGCTAGAGCTCTGCCAAACAGGGCCTATATAAAGAATTGAGCAGTGAAACGACCTGGCTTTCTTAACTCTGTCGCGGGAGTTAAGGGATCGTGTGGGTAAAGCTGAGCAAACTCGCAGAGTCAAATAAATGATATTCGAATACGCCGTGCTCCTGCTATTGGAGTTGTGTCACTTGGGTGATTCCAAAGAAAGCTTAAGTAGATTTGTACATGCTTTAACTTGTTCGGTTGGTTAATTAACTCTTCATGAAAACCCTAAGATATTGAGGAGTAGTTTTGGGTCCGTTTTATCAAAATATTTGCAAATAAAACTGCATCCACTCAAAGTTAATAACCCAAGTATACTCCTTCCTTTGTTGATCCGTGCATATAGTTAAAGTAGGGCTTCCTTGTGATTTGGCCGAGCATGGATTGGAGTACTCGTGCTTGCAAAATTCCACGGATACCGTAAGAAAAGAAGGCAATTCAAGATTTCGTGTTAAGAAGGTCTCCCCGTCGAGGACGTCCCAAAGGATCTCTTCTTCGACGAGGATCCGTGGCTTTAGGTCTTCGCCGCGCTCGAAGCGAATCTTGGAGTTTTTGTAATGTAATTATACTTTGGGCTTGCACGCCCCGCTGTCAAAACCTGGATGTTATTCTATATGTGAAATATATGTTGTACTTTTGTTGTAAGCATGCAATGGTATACTCTTGCGCGACACTCTATAACTGTTCATGCGTGAATAGTTGCGGAATGCCGTGTCCGTACGCGCCCCTGGAAACGGGGGTGTTAGTGTGTTACATGTATCTAGTCATTTTGGATGATTATTCCCACGATCTCTGGAGTTTTCCCTTGAGATCCAAGGCCGGCATCCATACCACCTTTGTCCATTTCCAAAACTATGTTTCCACCCACTTCTCTTCTCCCATCAAATTCATCTAGTGCGATAATGGAAAAGAATTCGACAACACCATTAATCGTCAATTCTTCCTCTCTCACGATATTCTATCCGGTTCTCTTGCCCTTACACATCCCATCAAAATAGAAAGATAGAGAGCTCCTCGTGCAGTATCAATGATCTCCTTCGAACGCTCCTGTTGCAGGCTCACTACCCATTTACTGGGCGGAGGCCTTCCGCAACGCCACGTATTTGCTCAACCTCCGTCCCACCAAACCTTTAATCCTCATGACACCACACAAAATTCTTTTTCGTTCCCTTCCATCATACTCACAGTTACTTGTTTTTAAGATGTTTTTGCTATCCTCTCACATCACCTCCACGGTCCACCGCATCACGCGACCTAGCGCCACGATCTCTTCCTTGTGAAATGCTTTACGAGTGACCAAACGAAACCCTCCAGGTGGCACTATCCTACGTCGTCTCGTGTACGCCACATACGTCTGATCCGATTGAATGGAGCAGAATTCGTCGGGTACGTTTACGGATGCTATAGGGCATCTCGCCACGTAGTGCTCATCTGACAAATGACAGATCTTGACGTCCAAAAAAACTGAGCTCTGCCACGTGCTGGTTGTCGTTCCTCACCACCTAGTGACCAACTAGCGAAGTTGAGATTTGCATCGACGCGCCACCTCGTGGCGGTAGTAACACTGACATATATCGGTATCCATTTATTAGACGGTTAACAAAAAGTGAGAAGTTTTTTTTTTTTACTATTAGTAGATCAAAAGTGACAGCTGACTGGCAGTAGATTCCTCCGCTCACATGCACGAGTAAAGTTCACCTCATCAATCGCTAAAAAAGATCACATCACTGCCCCACCTGCTTCGGTGCTTACTCTGCAGAGCGACAGGGAGTTTCGCTCGTGTCGTTTTTGCCGGCGTGCTACTGACCACACAAGACATGATTTGTCCCCGCGCCGGGGATTTGGACATGTTAGACTCCAGTGCATCTAAAATTCCCGATTTGACCTTCTATATAAAAAAGTTTCAATTTTGGATCCCTCTCCACCGCGCGATCACCACCGGCCGCCACTGTCCCGGCCGTGCGGTGCAGTACCGCACGATCGATCGCATTCGGTCGCGGCACTGCATCGCAGACGACCGCTCGCGCTCGCGCCCGAGCGCGATCTCCGGTGGACCGCGCGTCGCCTCCTGCCGCACGCATCGCTGGCTGCGCGCGCCCTCCCGCCCGAACGCGCGATTGCCGCCCGAGCGCGCGATTGAGCCCCGATCCGCGGTCTCGTCGCGCCACGTCCGCTCCGCCGAAAGGAAAAAGCAAAGAAGACCGGCGCTTTCTTATACCGGCCGCACACGCGCCAGAGCCCAAAACGGCCCCTCCACGGTGAATGAAATGCGGACTTAAAAGTGCAAGGAGGAGAGTAGTGCTTGGCCAGGGAAGCTCAAGCACGGTGAAACGAAGACAGAGCGAGAGAGCGAGGAAGTGAAGGAAAGTGACGAGTGAAAACCCGTAGATTTGAGTTATGTTCGTTCGGAATCTGCGGATTTTGCAAATACAAAAGTTGTAGATCGTCTCGTGAACTTCAAGAAGAGGTAAGTCTTGTGCCCATGCAACTATAAATTTATGTTTATCATTAGTGTATAATTAAGCAAACCATGTTTTGGTAATGTTATTTTATATCAATGTTTGGTACGGTATGTGTTTGTAGCAAATCTTGTATATTTTAGGCATGATGTATAGTAGTGTATGTAATGTTGTACTGTGAACATACGTATTGTAGTGTAGTTTAATGTTGTGCGAAAATATGAACTTGCAGATGTGTAGACGTTGAGAAAGTACATATTTATCTTAGAGCATTTGTAGATGATAACAATATTAGCAGGATTAGAGAAGAAGTGCATACAGTGCGGTAGGTGGTAAAAATAAATTGCAAATAAAATTGGTACATTACAATAAAAATGCAATTACAGTAATACAAAGTTATAGTACAAATCAATAAAGCATGTATTAAGTAAAAGTTAGAAAACAAATGTAGGGAAATTAGTAAATGGTTTTTTTTGCATTAATTAGAAAAAAAACATGGAATACAAAGTAGTAGCATAGATTGAGAAATAAAAATATTAGTAATAGATATTGTAGGAATAAGTAATTTGATGTATTGTAGTGAAAATAAATTGTAGGTTTACAAATACAAAACATATACTAATGAACTTTATAGGCGGTAGGAAGATGTATGAAATACTGCACTGTTAATGTTACAATGGGGTAGTGGGTGTTTGAGGTAAAATAATAACATATACCAATGCAAATAAAAATGAAATGAATATGTAATGTGATGTATGTTAGAATTTGTTTAATGGTACGATTATTGCATACTGTGTACTAAAATGGTTGATTATGCAATTATAGTAGGTACGCAATGGCTGGCATTGAACAATTGTTTGTGTTTTATGGGAGTGGTCTCGTACGTGATGGGCCGTATGGGGCGGACCTATCAAATTGCGAGCGGACCGTGATCCGGGCACCCGGTCTGAGCGCCATGAGCTTGTCTGAGCTACGGAGAGGTGTCCGTTCGGCATTCGATCGACAGACCGCAAGGAAGAAGTTAAGGATCGAGGCGCCTACGCCAATGGTGGATGATGGAACGGGAGCATATGGCAACTCGAAGGTGACCAATGACGCGTCATGGGCGAACTACATGGAGGTCGTGTGCAACCACGATGTCGCGATATATGGCGGGCCAATGGTGTATGTCGAGTTCGTGGAGAGGCGTAATCATCGGCCATGGTTGGTTCGGATGTCATTTGGTGAAGATGCAGTGGCTGGGTTCATCTCCGCGGTCATGAAGACGCTTCGGGAGAACATGTGGGCGAGGAAGTGGGTGATGAAGACGGCAGAGGCGTGCGTAATTTCCAACCCAACGAAGGTGTGGACGAGATGTGGTGGGCCGCCGTATTGATCGTCACGAGTATCTTGGGGACCGTGGAAGAAGAGGGCGGCGAGGAGGATGAGGAGGTTGACACAGCGATTCGGAGAGGACGAGGATGGCGAAGGTGCAATCGAGGGTGGTAGGTCGTGTTGTGACCACGGACGGTGAGTACGTGTCGCCCGATCGACGACATCGCAGCGGCAGCCCTAGTTCGCCACAAAGCGGAGGAGGAGAGTGGGGTTCAGCGAGGCGCATTGTTTTTGGGCGTTAAGCCGTAATAAGAGTGATGTCCAGCGAGCTATTGCTAGACATGCCGTCAACATAAGCCGGACGATCGGGTCCACAAGTCAAAGCCGACACGACGTTGTGAAGTGTGTCGACGGGTCATGTGGTGGCAAAGTCCGTGCACAACGGCACAAGGCGTTGGCACGGAGTTCGAATAACGGTGCCGCAAGATCACGATTGCAGCTTGCGGGCCCAAGACATAGACACCGCAACATGACATCATCCTATGTTGCGGAGTTGGTCACGCACCTTGTCCAGGCGGATGTGTCAATTACCCCGAAGGTTCTAATGGCAGAAGTAGCGAACACGGAGGGCTACGAAGTGAGCTACAAGAAGGTATGGCGCGGTTTAAAGGTTCGCATCAGTATGTTTGGGACGCACGAGGAGGCGCACGACTGGTCACAAGCATGCTGCACCAAATTTCACAATCAAACCCAGGCACTTACATAAACAAGCAGGAGAGGGTCCATCCTATGAAGGGCCCGAACTGCTTCATTCTTGACAGAGCCTGGGCCTTGTATCAAAGCGATACAAGGGTTCGTGGTGCCGCCCAGTGCTAATCAGATGGGACGTTCCTATCCAAGACGCATAAGGGTACAATTCTCACCGCAGCTTGAAACCGATGCAAATGACCGCCATTACTCGATGGCATTTGCAATTGTGGAGAACGAGAATACGTAAAGTTGGCTTTGGTTCCTTTGCAATTTGAAGCATGTCGTAGTGCAAGAACGCCCTGAAGTGTGTCTTATCTCCGACCGCAATGCAAGCTTGCTGTCGCGTGCGAACATTGCGTATGGGGACGCAGCCCCCCTTCCAGTGGAATGATGTGAAGAACCGCTGGTGTATGAGGCATATTGCAGCGAACTTCCACAGAAGGTTCCGTAGCAAGGACCTAATGAAGATGTTCAAGAAGCTATGCATGCAGAACCAGAAGCGGAAGTTCGACACCTTGTGGAGGCGGCTAGATCGGGAGGCTACGAAGCATGTGCATACGAGCGAGTGGGCCGTGGAGGGCGCTCCACAAGACTCGGGTATTCTCACAATGGGTTCAGCCCAATGCACCTGACTTAGAAATGTGGTCTTTGTTGCACAACACCGGTGGGGCAAGGTATGGGATCATGACAACCAACATGTTCGAGGTTTACAATGGTGTCTTGAAGGGCGCGATCCTCGCCGATCACGGCAATCGTGGTCGAGACTTGGAACCGCACCGTCAGTACTTTGTGAATAGAGCCATGATGGCGCGAAGCAACTTGAGGAAAACAAGCAATACTCGAGGTCATGCGTGCCTTCATGGACGGGAAGATGGAGAAGGCTCGATCCCACATTGCTCACCCATTGATGGCTTAAGGAGGAAGTTTGAGGTCCGCCTAAGGCGTAAATATGTCATGGGTCACATTAGAGGGGAGCGCAAGCGGTATGCACGATTGGTGATGAAGCATCTTGCACCGCAACAAGCCCCGCCGCACAAGCCATGCTCCCATGTGTACGCGGCTGCATTGTATGGAACCAAGCGCCGACACAAGACATCTCCAAGTACTACGACATGCAGCACTTGTACGCAACCTGGAGTGCAGAGTTCCATTTCTACGGGGTAGACATGCACTACAGGGACTTATGGCCGGGGGAGATAAAGTGGGTGCCCAACGATGCACTGAAACATGTCGGTCATGGAAGACGACAAAGCCGTCGCATCCGCAACGACAAGGATGAGAGCCAGTGAGGGGATCGTGTTCCGCCCCCGAAATGTAGGCTATGCAAGACGATTGGCCACTCCCTCAGTCAGTGCCCAAATAGGCCGGCATCAAGCAACGCTCCGTAGTAGCGAACACGGCGGATATGTAATGTATTATTCAGGAGGTGTACGCTGAATTGTTGGCTCGATGTAGCTATGTCTTGCACATTACCATGTTATGTATGTTTTCGCACATTCCATATGTTTCCTTGTCGTGTGGGTCATATTCGTGTGCACAATGTATGTATATTTTGGTACATTCCGTACGTTTCCCTGTTATTACATTTGTTGTTAATTATGTTGTTATTTGTTGCACATTTTGTTATAATGTACACTAACTTGTTATCCTTCTTTGGCAGGACATGGCGTTCGAGCTGCTAGACCCCCGTTGGGACGAGCACCACCGATGCCATGTGTCGTTGTCTAGAGACGCACATGGGCCTCCTTGCTTCGTCCTTAGGGGCCCCCGGAAGAACTGGCGTCTCGACCAGCGGTACATCCCACTACTGCGGGACACCGGTCTGCTGCCCATTGCCTGCATGTTGGATCTACCGCATGGGTTCCAGTATGATGCGCAGACCTATCAAGGCATGACATCGCAGGAGTACATGGGCGACTACCCGTCGACACCATCATTTCACCAGCCACATACCCCGGTATGCACTAACGTTGTAAGCGAAATATGTGTATTTCAAAGCCATCTAATTGCACTGGCAAAAAAAATGCAGGTTTACTCCCAGCAACAAGGCCATGACGTCCATGACGTTCACGGTGGGTCATCCGCTCGTAGCACGCAGTAAATGCCTTGTAATTTTACTACTCATTATGAACAATTTTTGTACTTTCCATTGCCTAATTCAGTTGTACCATTTAAGCAGGACGTACACACCTCCTCCGAATGGCTGAGCTCTATGAATTTTGGCCAGCCATCTCAGTCGCAGCCCTCGCACTACGATCTTCGTGATGCACCACGCTCCCCTAGTAGGTTCACCTTCTCAGATGATCATATGCGCCGTACGAGGCGGCGATGAGGAGATGATGAATGAAAATTTTTAATTGTGCTTTTGTAATTTTTGTGATGTTTTCAAGTGCTTGATGGTTTCATGTTCAAAGATGGTTTCCAGTATAAAAGGGTTGCTCTAAGTTGTTTGATTTACTACGACGTACAACCAACTGAGAGATGACAACACGGGGCAGCGGGAGAAGACACGATAACAACAAATAGAAGAAACACAAGAAAGAAAATAGCTTGACGACAACGTACCATCAAACATTACCAACATTCACGAGGAGAACCTCCAGCACTACAACTTGAGGATAACAATAAGCACAAGAAAGAAAATAGCACACAACAATCGTTCCTAAATAAAATTACCAAAAGTTGTTATGCATCTACAACATGTAATCAACAGAAACTTGTTTTACAATTTTATAAGAAAATAGCTTGACGATACATGCGCGCAATAAAAAGGGTTGCTCTTAGTTCTTTGATTTAGTAGTGCATACATCAAACAGAGAGATGACAATACGGGACAACCCCACATAATAAGAAGGCATCAGGCAATGACAACACGAAACAACACATACATTGCACATACATGAAATGTAGCAAGTAGTACAACCACCAACACACCAACGAACACAACAACTAAAATACAACACAACCGTACATAAAACATTACCAAAAGACCACATTGCCAACATAGCATAAAACATTGCCAACATACACGAGGAGAACCTCCAGCACTACAACTTGACAATAACAATAAACACAAGAAACAAAATAGCACACAACAGTAAATTTATCTTCCACTCTAGTCTGTCAAACGATGTCGCATCCGACGGGTCGCAACCCCCACGACAACTCTCTCACGGCGAACAATGTCTGTCCTATTTCCCATTTCATCCTCCCACACCTGAACAATTATGATGTGTGACCGGCAACCACCGGAGCTTCTGCGATTCCATGACCAAAAGATTTTTAAACATACCACCACGAGTTGAATGAACCCAAACAACTGACTCACCGAGTGATGGGGCACTTGTAGTAGTGTCGCCGCGAGTTTGTACACTTTCACCACAAGAGATGGATTCGCGCCGTCTGTGATGTCCATAAAACATTGCCAACATACACGAGGAGAACCTCCTAGATTTAAAAGACTACAACTTGACAATAACAATAAACACAAGAAACAAAATAGCACACAAGCGAGTTTAGAAAGAAATTTATCTTCCACTCTAGTCTGTCCCGTTTTAATTTACGATGTCGCATCAGTTTTGTTATTTAATTATTTGGTATTGTATCGACGGGTCGCAACCCCCACGACAACTCTCTCACGGCGAACAATGTCCGTCCTATTTCCCATTTCATCCTCCCGGTGGTGGCGGCGGCGAAGCGGCGGTTCGATTTTTAAACATACCACCACGAGTTGAATGAACCCGAAACAACTGACTCACCGAGTGATGGGAAATCTCGGCCTAACCACCGCCTAACCACCGTGTTGCAATTTGGGCACATCACCGTGGTGCCGATGAAGAGGTGCTCAGTGACTCATTGCCTAGTCCGGGAGTGTGCACAAAACAACACTACACGATTGGGAACAACTAATTCACAAGGTGAGTGATAACAAGGCAAGGGACTAGGTGAGGAATGGCTCCTTTATAGACTGCAAGGGCACCTTACGCACAAAGACCACAGAATAAGAATGCACGTGCAATGACAAAGATGAACAAGCACATACATTGGACGTACACAAAATATTGAAAGAGAACACAAGTCTGGACCCCACACCATGCTCGGTGCGGAGACAAAACATGCCGACTTTGCGCAGATGACCTCACAAAAAGGGGAGCTTTGCTCGGTGACATGACAAAGAGGGCAGCTTTGTCTGGTTACATGTCAAAACGGGCGGCTTTGCCCGGTGACATGACAAACGGGGGCGCTTTGCCCGGTGACTAGACAAACGGGCCGGCTTTCGCAGTGACATGACAAAAGAGGCCACTTTCAAGAAGTGACATGACAAAAGATGCCACCTTTGCCCGGTGGGATGACAAAACGGGGCATCTTTGCTCAGTATTGCATTTTTTGTGGCTTATGATAACAACTCCACAAAGATAACAACCAATCCATCACATGCTTAACAACGTTGCACATTACATCGTTACGGAAAGAGGCCACAGAACATGAAGGTCACAGAAAATGAAGGCGTCACGCACTTACAACACGAAACAACACATACATTGCACATACAGAATTTATGGAAAGTAGTACACCCAACAATTTAATTCAACACATACATGAACTAAAATATGACAAAATCATAACCCTTATTACCTACATGCTAAACGAGCCTCGTGGCACCCACATAGAGAATTGCTGAGGGGGCCGCCTCGGACGTGGCTGGCCGTCGTGGTAGTGGCATGCACATATGCAGCTCGGGTTCGCGCAGCAACATGTGGGATCATAAGAGCTTCCTATATTCATGACCTCCTCGTTGCCCCTCTCGCGTTGTATCTGTTCGCGGAGGTCGTTGTTCTCCTCAGTGAGACTCTCCATTTGATACTCCAAGTCCCATATTCGAGCCCATAATGTATCCACATAATGATCAACATACCGTTCATGAGGAGGGTCGATCCAGCGGGAGAAGTCGCATTTTGCCATCTGCAAAAAAAGGACGGTAAACTTCGCGGGTCCATAAGCAATAAAAAAAATGTAATATTACTAAATTGTACCCCGGAGCGTGAGCATCGGAAGAAACGTCGCCCGCCATCGTTCGGGGAATCCAAGATCTGGACGACCGCGTACACATTGTGTCTGCATTTCGGCCACGCTGGTTGAGCACGCCGACTTGGTATCAATCGCATCGTGGACCGAACATATCCTCCTTTCTAAGGGAATGTTGTCCTTGGTGACCCAAACCCCATCGCCCGTCGGCCCGACATGGTTTGTTCAAGCACGAAAGACAGGTACTTCTTTGTTCGATCAACAATGTGTTGGGACCCCAACCGTGCTACTTATACCAAACGAGACAACTATCGCATTCACCTCAAACGAATAAAAGGACAGTTCTGCACACAGACGTGACATAACAGGGCATCTTTGCTCTGATAGATGACAGAACAGGTCTGCTTTCGCAGTGAAATGACAAAAGAGGCCAGCTTTGCTCAGTGACATGACAACACAGTGCAGCTTTTCGCAGTGACGTGACAAAACGGGGCACCTTTGCTCAAAGAGATGACAGAGTACAGCTTTGCGCACAGACGGGACAAACGAGGGATGTTTTGTGCACATACATGACAAAAGCGTCAGCTTTGCTCAATGAGAGGTCGGCTTTGCTCAGTGAGATGACAAAAGATGCCAGCTTTGCGCAGTGACATGATAAAACGGGGTAGCTTTGCTCAGTGACATGCCAAAACGGGGTAGCTTTGCTCAGTGAGATGATAAAAGATGCCAGCTTTGGGCAGTGACATGATAAAACGGGGAAGCTTTGCTCAGTGGGATGCCAAAAGATGCCAGCTTTGGGCAGTGACATTACTAAAGAGAGCAGCTGTGCTCAGTCAAATGACAAAAAGAGGTCAGCTTTGCTCAGTGAAATGACAAAACAGGGCAGCTTTGCTCAGAGACATGACAAAACGGGGCAGCTTTGCTCAGTGAGATGACAAAAGATGTCAGCTTTGCGCAGTGACATGATAAAACGGGGCAGCTTTGCTCAGAGACATAACAAAACGGGCAGCTTTGCTCGGTGGGATACAAAACAGCCAGCTTAGGCGGTGACATTACTAAAGAGGGCGGTGTGCTCGGTGAGATGACAACAAGATGTCACTTTGCTCGGTGATATGACAAAACAAGGCGGCTTTGCTCGAGACATTACAAAGCGGGCCTTTTTGGTGATATTGCAGACTCCCATCTTTACTCATCGCTACGACCACGCGGACCACTTTACACGCGAGTACTGCATAAAACGCCCCTATAAATTGGTATGCATTCCATTTCCCAATAACATTGCACATCCAAACCCCATACTACATCGCGCTTCCCTCACCCAACCGGGATGGACAAAGGCAAGAAGAAGCAATGGGACAAGATGGTGAAGGATTGGGAGGAGACCCGTGACATAGCACGGTCAGCTGCGGCCCGCGATGCCGCCCGTGATGAGAAAATAAGGGCTATACAGGCCGGTAGAACAAGCCCATCGTGCTACGATGAAAGGTCCCCAAAGAGCGCTCGCGTAGCAACAACCCCATCCCGGACGCCCCCACCGGCGTTCGCCACAACTACCAATCGAGGGGAGACACCTCCCTTTGTTGGTGCGGGACGTGTGCAAGTTTTTCAAGTCTAAGGACCGCATCAACCTAGGTATGCGCATTCGGGGTTGCGCAAACTACTCCAGTGACTACCCCAACCGCCGCTTTGACACCGCAACCTATCGGCAACGTGCAGAATGACCACATGCACCATTTTCCCTACCTTTTCTCCTTCACAAAGACGCACTAACAATATCTCCCATGTATTTACAGTCTCGAGAGCCTGTGTGGCTACCGCAAATGGATCGATCTTGAGATCCACCCCGAGGACCAATGGACCCTCGACTCGAGGAGTGGAATGTCACAAAGGAGAAGGAGTTCTTGGAGGAGGAGCGCGCGCAAGCACGAGCACACCTGCGTATCTGTGCGAGACGCAAGCTCATCTTGAAGCGCACGCCGCGTAGGAAGCGGGAGGCTCGCGAGAGGAGCGCGAGAGAAAGAGGGAAATTGCGGCTAAGGCAAAAGAGGCCGCGGAGGAGTTCAACGCCGAGCGGGCAAGGAAGGGAAAGTGGCCCGGTCCACACAAAGAGGTCGATGAGCGGTTGGGTGGGTTAGTCGCATATCATGCTATATGTTATGCATGTAATAAAAATCTACGCGACATGTTACTCCCAATCAGATTATGAAGTTTAATATCTCGTATTTTCGCATTCCATGATTCACGTAGCACCTCATTTAACAATATTAACATAGCGGTCCTCACTGCATACCAATTCTCACTAACCTTCGAAATATCACTTACCACTTTACGTATCGACCGTTCTACGGTCAATCGTTCCTAAAAAAAATTTACCAAATTTTTTTATGCATCTACAACTTACAATGAACATAAACTTTTATTACAACTTTATCTGATTTTTACCCAGTTTATAACTACAAAATTGCCAAAACTTAAAACAATCACGGAGATTGCAAACCCTAAAAACAGCCCAAACCCTAAAATTCACTTACTACTGTATGCATCGATATTTCTACGCTCAAACCTTCGGCAAAAAAATTTAGCATAATTTTTTTTGCATGTACAACTTGCAATGAACATAAACTTTTATTACGACTTCATCAGATTCATTCCCAGATTACAACTACAAAATTACCAAACCTTGCAATAAAACGTGTTCAATATCACTTTCGTTCATTTTGTCCAATTGTTCATATCACATTTTGTGCTAAAAAATTTTCATTAAATTGTTTCCAATAAAACAACATACCATGATTGAAATTTGTTATTGTCACTTCAACACATTTTTCACGGTCAGCAATATATGAAAATCACAAATACGCTAATTGTTACTTCACACAAATTTCGTTCGTACTCCACCAAACAATATTTTAAAATTTCAAAATTGCAAAAAAAATTACACAAGCAGTACAGTGGACTCCACTTCAAATTCATATTTTCCACTCATTTTATATATACACATAAATTTTTTTTAAATAATAACTTTATATATGCATAAATATATACACAGTAAATATATATATGCGCGGTCGGGAATTGCAAACCCGCGGTCGGAGGGGCATTCGCGCGCTCGGAGCGGCGGTCACGCGCTCGGGACTGGAGACTCGCGGTCGGGCCTCGGGTCGCGCGCGATGGGAAGCGGTCGGAGCGACGAAACGCAGCGCGGCGCGCGGTGGTAGTGGTCGTGCGGACTGGTACCGCACGACCCGATGAACAGTGCGGTCGTGCGGTACCAGTCCGCACGACCGGGGCACGTGGCGGCGTCCGGTGATCCCGCGCTCAACAGGGGTCCAAATCTGGAATTAATTTCGTTCGGGGGCCAAAACGGGAAATTTAGGTGCACAGGGGTCCAACAATGTCCAAAATTCGGGGGGGGGAGATCTGTCTTCTTTCTCTGTTTTTAGCAGAACTTGAACAGAATAACTTGAACCTCAACAAAATTGGGAGGAAAAGCAACAAACAAGTCCTGAAAGCATTTCCACCCGCCAAGAAAGAATATTTCCAGTCCTCCCGTGTTCCTCACAATCGAGTAAAAAACACTTGAGGGATTCTTGCATTAACGCGGGAACGCACCACAACCAGTACTGACATATAACCCCTGTGCTTCCTAGTATCCTACTACCTTTTTATTGGCATGTAATGTTAAGATAGCGCCCATTCGAGCTTAAAAGCTCAAGCTTATAGATTTTTTACACTATAGTGACTAAAAATAAACTGTAATTATTGATAGCTTTTTTAGCATAATTAACTTTAAAAATAAAAAAATATCGCAACAGGCAATACAAATGAATAAGGAAAAAAAAAAAAAAGCTAAACATAACCAAAAAAACACAAGAAAAACGAAATTAAGAAGACAAGCTCAATTCAGCAACAACAAATTTCTTTACAAGGAGGGTACCTGGCCGCCCCAAATGGTGAAAAACCAAATACACAGCAGATTTAATACAAGCGCGAGCTACACAAGAATGGCCAAGCGGCCAACGCCTAAGCGAGGCCAACACAAAGTTGGCATGACATTGTATCAACATGAAAAATCGCATTTCTCGACACGCAATATGTAACTCTATATAGATTTGCCCATCTTGTATATGTAACTGTGAGCTATAGAAGTTGCGCGGTTCCAAACGGGTTGGCTTGCGGGTGCATTCCATTTGCTGCCGGGAAAGGGCCGAAGCCAGCATCGAGGAAGGGATTTGGTGCGGGAGCCATGCCCCCGTGCTGTGGTTGCATTGGTGGTCCGAAGGGATTTGGTTGCATCATCATGGCCATCTGCTGGGGCTGCTGGGCCATGGCGGCCATTTGGACCGACGGTGGGGGAGCTACTTGATTCGACACCGCAAATGGATCACTCGCCATGAAGGGATTGTGAGGTGTTGAGCTGTATAGCTGCTGCTGCTGCATCTGCCTGTAGGTTCCCTCATCGTATAGGCTGTCCAATGTGAGCTTGTCAAATCCACCACCCTGCAAGCAGAAATAAGATTGACAAATTTTGACGGTCAGCTAGAGCCATGGTAAAGTAAAAACCGCACATTATAACTCTGACAAGAGAAAGATATACTCAAAGTAAGAAATTTATTTATTGTTTTCCATACATTCATCCAGCTGCAAGCCTTTACCAGATATTTTGTTTACAGATGCTTGTAGTTGAAACATTAAGTATAAAACATGGAACAACATTTGCGGCAACCTACAGTAATTGTAGGGGTGCAAAAAGTACTAGAACACTTGTTAGCGCAGATTTTGTCACCACGAAAGGTAAACTGCAAATAGATAGAACTTCATCTACAAAATTTAACAAGACTTTCTAAGGGAACTAGCAGAAGTGGCTGTCAACGCAAGGTCCACTCTGAAATCTGACACCTTTTGTCAGTGATTTGGAGACTTGTGGAACTTTGCAGATGGGTTAATTTGCATCCACCCCCAAAATTGAGGGGGTCCAAATGCACCTCTGGAAAATGTAGGTGTTAAAATGCTCCCAAGCTCAAAGTTCAGGGACCAGAATGCCTTTTTCCCACAACAAAAAACACCAGTCCAACATTATCAGGATGAGATATTGCATGGTTGCAGGTATAGGATGAGTTAAACCAGCTTTGTACCACCAGTCTGCAGATTTGCCCAAGATTCCATGAGGTAAACATGAAGGATTTCTGCGAGTTATACTGATTTATCGGTGATCCACACCAATTAAGAACGTTTCAATTTTTCTTTCATGTAAATGCATTTTGATATAATAAGTTTTTTTTGGCGAGGATATAAAAGGTATTAGGTAGTCATTGCTCCAGGTTTTCACCGACAATCAACCAGGACTGCTGGTTTTCAGCCACTCACCGAGATTTGGGGGCTATGGCTAGAACCTTACCCAGCCCAAAACTGTGACAAACTTGCAGGAAACCTGTAGCGGCAGCATAGCAGTTTCCAGATCCAGAGTTGAAACATAGGGCTAACCAACAGGAAGATAAATATCCTCAGAGAAAGAGAGAAGACACCAACCAAATTACTATCCACAGACAGTGAATTTGTGTTGCTGCTCGGGGTAGTAACAAGAGCAAGTTCCCATCCTGTTGGATCAAATCCTTTATCTTGCATTGTAGCTGTGCTAGTTGCTGAAGTATCAGCACCTGTTGTATATATGCAGACAGTTTTCAGAATTACTTAACTTAAGGTTCATGGCAAACATCACTATGAATTAAAGGATGACTAATTACCTGTCGGAATTATAGCCAAGGCCAAAGCGTTGCTTTCTTCTATTGCTGATACACTAGGGTTTGGATCACTTAATCCCTAGGAGCAGATATGACATTAGATTGTGAAAGATGCATTAATGCAACATTCAGTAAATGATTCGTTCTACTTACCAGTAAATCACCGGTATCTGCGACCTCAGCCTTGGGAGGAGGTGAAACTACTTCAGTAGAAGATGGTACTGCAGCAGGTTCTTTGACTTGTGGTTTTTCTTCCTCGGCAGGGACAGGCTCAGGCATTTCTTCTGATTCTTCTGGTTTGTATGTCAGAAGAAGCCTCTCAGGAAACTCCTGATAAAATAACAAATTCCCAGATTTAAGAATCCATTCCAGCAATCAGTAGATTTCTTAAGTGGTACAAAATCAGCATGTGATTATTTCACACTGGTGACACAAGGATCACTACAAAATGGTAATCTATCTGGGTGCTAGTAAGCATACACATATAATACATGTTTAAAAAAAAATTACACCATTTTGTTGACACACTCAATTTTCAAATTAGCAGATGATTCATTTCAACAGTGAAATTTTACTTTGTTTAACTTATTCTCTATTAGTTGGGTTTAATCAAGGTTGGACTTATTCTCTATTAAGTTGGGTTTAATCAAGGTTGCATTGTTTTTCTCAAGATCATATCGTGGACATAAAATACAACAAAAATCTCTTTAAATAAAATGCATTTTGTAGACATGAAGGAGTACCAAGTGCGTTCTGTGTATATTTCTTATACATAATTTTCTTCCATTCTAACGTAAGACCAAGATGGCAAAGAAAGGCTTGCACAAACACCATCATCAAGGCCGCTAGTTGTTAGAATAAAGATGTAAAGTTATCATACAGAAATCTATGTAGGTTATGGTATCAAAAAAGAAAAAAGAAATCTAAGAAGTTTTTTTAGCCAGTTACTAACCAAGGGCTCCTTAACTGGAACCATACGCGGAGCCTCCTTCACATACTCCTCCATGGTTGAAAGGAATGTTTGTGGCGGCTGAAAAAAAAATCAAATTTGACTACAGTGATATATCTGATAGTACACAGTGAAAGATTACACGGTGAACACAAAATCTTACCTCCCTCAAAGTGGGAAACTGAAAATTTCTCGCGAGTTCTAGTCCCCGGCAATTTTCGTAGAAGTCAGATAGGTTTCCAGCCTGAAGCATCAAAGAAGTTGCAGTAAGAATACCATATATATAACCACACACAATTGCTATCATCTTGATCCTCTTTGAGTTAAGATAAATTTCGTGCTATTATACTGTAGAATTACCTGCTGGCCAGCCCTCCTGTAAATTTCAAGGGCTTTATGTGCTTCGTGTCTTGGCATCTCGAAAAACTACATAGTTGTTCAGCAACCAAAAATTTAAATGAATGCACATAAATCATGATAACATGAAAAAATTTGCTATTACTGAAAATTAATATACCTTATCAACAAGGTTGATAATTCCATCGTTTATCGCGCAATAAATTTTGAAGCTTTCTTTAAGAACCTGTGGAAAAGCAGGACATCCAGTCAAATTGTCATGTTAACTAATTAGGCACGTTATTCAAGAAAAGACAGGAGGCATTATTTGCATATTTAGCCAGAATGTTATTCCAGAAAAGACTGGAGCCATTTGTATTTTCTTATTTGACTAGGCATATAAACTCAAAATACAAATATCAAATAGAGATTACATTCTGTCAAAAGAACAAACCTTACATCCTTCTATGTAAGAACAATTTTTGCTTTTTAGCCCAAAATTTGAAAGTTTTTTACATATGGACCCCTGGAGAAAAGATTTGCAAAATGGACCCTTACCACGGCGCCAAAGTATCTGGCGCCCAGGGTACATGTCAAGGCACCATATGCTTTGGCGCCGTGTGTGGCCACGTAGGATCCACGGTGGTATAGCACAGCGCCAAAGCACATGGCGCCGTGCCATGCACATACGGCGCTAACGGCCGTGGCGCCGTGCTCTAGGACTTAAGCCCGAGCGCGGCCCCCCGGCCCCTCACTCTGTTCAGCCCGAGCCGAAGCAACCGCCGCCGCCACTCTCTTCCCCCTCAAAATCTACTCAAATCCATCCGTTTTTCTCGCGGTTTTACTTTCAAATCGAGTAAGCAAGGTGAACCCCCTCCTTTCCCTTGATTTTTTGCAATAAATATGGATTATTTGAGGTACATTTCGTGTAGGAAGATTTGAAACCCTAGATGAAATTAGTTCAATTTGACTCGGTTTTAGGTTGGATTTTCAATAGATATGCGTAATTTAAGAGTAGTAATGTGTATAGATTCGTTTTTAGGGTTTGATTTTTAGAAATACATATGTTTTTAGGGTTTGATTTAGAAATACATATGTTTTTAGGATTTGATTTAGAAATACATATGTTTTTAGGGTTTGATTTGAGCGAGATTGATGAATGTTTAGATTAAGGGTTTGATTTAGAAATACACATGTTTTTAGGGTTTGGTTTGAGCGAGATTGATGAATGTTTAGATTTAGGGTTTGATTTAGAAATACACACGAATGTTTAGAAATACATATGTTTTTAGGGTTTGATTTAGAAATACATATGTTTTTAGTGTTTGATTTGAGCGAGATTGATTTGAGCACAGGATGGCGAGGTACTGCATTGCAGAGGAGTCCTACGAGAGGAGCACCGCGGCAGCTCACGGAGGGGCGGCTAGGTGCGTGTGTTGTCGAAATATACATGTGTTTTCATCACGCGACTAACTTTATAGCAATTTTCAGAGCTTCACATACGCCGTTGTCGAACCCATGATGCGTTCCACTTGATGAGATATGACAACCGCTATACCCCATCGCTTGGCGTCTTTGGCTTCACACGATCGCCAACCTAGTGCGGCGGGGCATGCCGATCTTTAACTCCGCGGCCTTGACCGCACTCGTCGGCAGTGCATTTTCTCTATTAGGTCCGTTTGTTTTCGTGTTTATATTCTTACGTGCGTAACTAATTTTTCTCGTGTACTATTAACGGTGGAGGCCGAGACTCACACGTTCCACCTTCCCTGTGGGAGATGGCCATCGCTGCTGCGGGACATGGCGATGATTCTTGGACTTCCCATTAGGGGCGGCCGGTGGTCGGCGGCGGTGTCGAGGGTGGAGGCATGTGTGGAGGCCTTTCGGGCACGGCATTGCCTCCCGTCCCGAGATAATGGCGGCGAGGCCGCGTCTCGAGGGTCCATATTAGATGGTTGCGGATACATTTGGTACATGCCCTGCGGCCGCGGACGACGCCATGGTGACCTACCACTACCGCGCTTGGGTCCTCCACATGTTCGGGTCCGTGCTTTTCCGGACGCCACGGGGGCGCCGCCGTGGATGTACATCCACGCTTGAGGATCGAGGCGGCGCTGGTCGGATTCGGTGGGGTTGGCGGTCCTCGCGTTCTCTACCGCCCGGCTTTGCGAGCTGCGAGCGCCGCGCGCCACGTCGGCGCTTCGATGGTCTGCGTCTTCCTCCTGCAGTGTGGATGTGGACACGCATTCATGCGGGACACCTCGAGTGTTCCAGCGCAGCCTTGGCGTCGCGGTGTGGATGACCTCGGCCCCACGATGGCGTGCACAGCTGGATAGCGTCTCGATCCGTTCGCGACCACAGAGCGGGCGACGTGGATTTCAAAGAACGAGTGGACACCTTGTCTCCCACGATGGTAAGAAATTGGTAATGCATTTTTTCTTACAATTCTTGGTTTTTGTACATGGCTAATCGTGTGTTTGCCGTATGTTTGCTTGCTAGGTCTCGTGGGAGCCTTACTCGAGCCACGAGTTGCGGCTCTCACCGCAAAGCACCATGTGCCGCAGGGCGACCATCTTTGGAGGATGTGTCCACGATTTGCTTCTCGTTGTAGAGATTCACCTCCCTACTGAGTTGCGTGCAGATTTGACCTCGTGCGATTCTATCCCCGAGGCGATGTCGACCTCTGTTGATTTGCACAAGTTACAATTTTTGCTTTATTTTAAATTTTGTTGGTTCGTACTCTAACACCTATTGTTGACATCTGTTATATGTGCGGGTTCGGTGGTCCGCCAACGAAGGTGACGGACTTCGCCATCACCACCGAGAGTACGTCGAGTGGTGGAGGAGGATGGAGGAGAAGCTGCGGCGGGACAATACCCCACAACAACGCCGGCTTCCGGAGTACTTGTCTCGGTACCACTCGCCACCCGCTTCTGGTGAGGCGGCGGTGGGCGATGTCGACTACGCGGACCTCGCCGTCAGGGGCGAGGACACTGCGTACGACAGGCGTGCGAGGGAGGGCACAGTTGTCGAGGCCCCCTCGATTCTAGATCGAGTGGTACGGAAAGCATGATATTTGCTCAATGTGGATCTTTGGTTCAATACGTTTATCTCGCACTTATGTGGATCTTATTTCTTTAGGGGACTTCTCTACGGACCTCGGTGCATGAGATCGATGAGGCTCTCTCCTACCGGTGGCGCCGGACGGCGAGAGCGCTGAGGACTTCTTGCGAGTTGAAGATAATTCGTTAAGTTAGAGCCATTCAAAGCATGTATACTATAATGACATATCATTACTTGCAGAGACTTAGACGTCACATCGATCGGCGGCGGCTCGTTGTGGTTGCCGCGCGCACGGACGTCGCATTACCACCGGCGGCCTCGGCGCTCGGTGCGCTGCGGCCTCGTTGTCACCGTCGCACGCGTCGATCCACGAGAGCTCGTCACGCGCTCCGACTTTCGATCGAGGGCAATGGCAGCGATGGCGGCGCGGAGCGAGGATGACAGGAGGAGGAGCACGAGGACGAGGAGGCATCTACCACGGCGAGATTGGGATGTTGCGGATGCGACACACCATCTACTCGAGCTTCCGGTGGCCTCGTCGTTCGCCCGTCCCCCAAGCACGTACACTCTCGGTCTAATGCCACGGCCAAGGGCAAGGAGCGGCCAAGAGGCGATGAGAGTGACTATTTTGTGCGCTGAGACATGTTATGTAATGTTTTGAGACTTTTGATAGTTATATGATGTTATGTGATATTTTGAGACTTTTGAAAATTATGCGATGTTGTCATTTAAGTTGTTCAGATATTTTATGTGTGAATGTATATGTATGTGTATGTGCATATGTTTTGCGGAAAAAATAGCAAGGTTTCTTTGCTTTTTCTGAGTGAAGCTAGCGGCGCTTGAGACCCTTTAGCGCCGAGATGTTTATATCTGGCGCCAGATCTTTGGCGCGCAAGAGGCGCCAAAGAATATAGCGCGTATATAAACCTCTCGGCGCCAAAGGGTCCGCGCCGTGTTGCTAAATATGGCGCTAGAAGGTTTGGCGCCGTGATAGTGGACTTGCACCTAAAGCGCAAAGTTCGGACTAAGTCCCGAGCACGGCGCCACGGCCGTAAGCGCCGTATGTGCATGTCACGGCGCCATGTGATTTGGCGCCGTGCTATGCCACCGTGGATCCTACGTGGCCACACACACGCGCCAAAGCATATGGCGCGTGACATGCATACAGGCGCCATATACTTTGGCGCGTAGTGGTAAGGGTCCATTTTTGCAAATCTTTTCTCCAGGGGTCCATATGTAAAAAACTTTCAAATTTTAGGCTAAAAAGCAAAAATTTTACTCTATGTAAGATGGGATGTAATCAATAATTCAACAAGTGGAAATTTTTATAATATGCTCCACTAAGGAATCGCTAGCTGACAGTAATGTTTTGCAGGAATGACAAACAATAAATCGTTATCAAGAATTACATTACTGCATAAAAGATGCCCTTGTTCTAAAAATAAAGTGGTATGCAGAAGGAGAAGACTGCTCAATTATAACAGTAACAACAGAACGCCATTCTCCATTTGAACAAACTATAAAGTGCTAAGGCAACCAAACAGGTTCATAAAAGCTCAGTTGGATGGTAAAAATGGAATATCCATTTCAGCATTCATAATAAAAGTAAGCACCAAAAAGTGATGACTAAAAAATAGAGCTTACCAAAGCTAGAGCATATTGCACCAAATAATTGTTATTCGCAGCTCCTTCTGGCTGCATAAGAAAAAGAAAAGGCATGTCATGTTGTCTCTGTAAAAATACTAATGGGAAAATTGGATATCTAGAATATTTATTTCTTCTACTAATCCAGACTAGTTAGTGCTAGGCATATGAGAGAATCACCCGACATCCAATAAGTCGATATAGTAACTGTTGTAGTGCCGGCAATTGCTCCAGCAAGTCCTGAGAATCTAACTCTCTAGTTTTACTGTGCCCCTGAAAACATAGTCCAATGGTAAGTCAAAGCAGCAGCATCAAGATAGTCAATAATTGACAAAAAAATATACAACTTTGGTTATAACCCTTAAAGCTAATTTGATAATAATACCAAATGAGAATGCTAATGTTCAGACCTTTTCGGGCCCTTGACCTTGTTTGAACAAACGCTCAGCTTCAACATCATACTTCAAGACCCTGAAGCATTCCAGTCTTTCCTCCAAAAATAAACCATACGTGCGAACCCATGAAGAATAGTCCCAAGCTGGATATAAGTCCATATTAGAAAGATAGTAGATTTAGGAGGCTGTACAAGAGAACATTATTAAGCTGAATAAGGCAGGAAGTCCAATGCAAATGGAGAAATACTGACCAATAGGGCTGGAGTCATCCTTGAAGTTCGATAATTGCAAAACCCGCACCCTTTGTGTAAAATTAAGAAGCTCTTCGCGGAATGTTGGATCACCTTCCCGGAGGAGCCGATGGATCACCACAAGTGTCTTCAGAGCAACCTGCATAGTGCGTGAAAATTCATGCTAAATTAATTGGCTACTAAGATGACGGACAGATGAAGACTTCTAAAAAGAAGCAGAACACTGCAAATTTCACCAGAAGAACAATTCAAGAACTCAAAATGATTATGAGGTTATTGCTGCTAGAGTAGTTCCAAGAAAACAACAGTGGAGCAGAACATGATTGTACATCATTCCAATTCAACATATTGAATTCACCACTCAAATCAGTCAATAAGTTCCAATTCGAAGTAAGCATTTCATACAAAAATACAACAACACAGGATTGAGGAACAGGCTTCAGGACAACGGACAGCCAACAAAATGGAGGAATCATAGTCTCACAGATGATCAATCAACGACTGTCGGAATCAAAAAAACTAACCAGAGAAAATACAGAAATTCCTCATATAGAGAAGACAAGAAATCTTAATCAATCATCTGCTCAAGTTAGGTTTCAACTCACAACTTCAAGATGCAAGCTGATTCAGCTATCTACAGAGCCAATAGTTAGCAAATTTCAATTGGTGCATGGCACTGCAATAAAGATTCTGACTATTGAGTTTTCAGAGACACCAGTGTAAATAATTATGAGATCCCCTTTGTTTTGACTTCTGATGGCACAAACAGTTTTGGGCATTTTTCATGTCTGTTCACCTTTTTGTGATGGCAATGACTATGCAAGTGATCCCTCGTTTCTTAACATCATATTGTGGAACACTGACTGGACTACTTTTCCAACTACAAGGAACTGAACCAATTAATTTACTCCAAAAGGAAACATTTCAATCAAATCTCCAATGAAAAGAAAAGAAATTGACATTGTAATTAGAGATATTGATTCTGGAAATAAACAGCAAGGACACGATGCAGTTTGAATATGATGTTATCTCAAGGCTCTATAGGCATGGTGATTAGAAAGCTGCATTCTCTGTTTTACGCATCACTAAATACAGACGTAAGAAGAAAAGAGTTAGTCCTGTACTACATTCAATTCCACAGGCTGGTTAACTGTTACATTTATAGGGAATACTGCACAAATTTCAACTTTGCAATAAGCCAGTTATCCGGCAACAATACAAAATCTGCAAGAGCACTCACAACAACCCATAAAGCATCAAACATACCAAATGAATAATAAAAAAGGGAAAATTCTCATAGATGAACAGTGTGCACAGTGCTTACAATCCAATTCCGTGTCTTGGCGAGGCGGCGGGCAAGCGCATGGATGCAGTAGGCGACGTCCGCCCGGGGCCTGGCGATGGACGTCGCCGCCACAATCTCTGCAAGAACACCACCACCAACCCATCAAACACCAAATCCAAGCGAGACTGGGGGAAAAGCCACGGCACGCATGCACCCTCCCTCCCACTCCACGATCTGACTCCCCAACTCAGCAAGCACACACTAAATTAAGCAAAAATCGTAAGCGAAGATATAGGAGCTCGGGGCGTGAGAACGAATCAAGCGTACTGCGCAGGTGGCGCTCCTTGGGCGGGCACTCCACGTGGTTAGTGGCCTTCACGATCGCCACGTCCAGATCCTAAAAAAATCACAGGCCAAAATAAATCCCAATCTAGTGTGCACCACAGATCCAAAGCGCAAGCGCGCACTCCCGAACCCCTCGCCTCAGTCGGATGCGAGAAATCGGAAGAAATCGAACCAGCTTAGCACCAAAGAAATCGGGGGGGAAACGGGGGCATTCGACGCGGACCTTGAAGTCGGAGTTGAGGTTGGCGAGGCTGACGGTGGTGGTGTCCTTGAGCGCACCGTACGCCTTGCGCCAGCTCTCCAGCGCCGACATTTTTCGCTGCTCCCCCTTGTTGCTCGTCGTCGGCTGCCGCCTCCCTCGATTTTTATTTTCCCCACTTTTCTTTCGGTTTTTCCTCGGTGGTCTGATTCGATGTTGGTATGGTTCTTCCTCCCCACTCCTGTGTAGTCGGTGCGTGAAATTTCTCGCGATGCACGGAACAGCAAATAAAATAAATAGGACTTCTTCTTCTTCCGATGCGGCCAATGGAGAGGGCGCGTTTTTGTTTTCACTTTTCCCACCTCAAGTCTGACGAGCGGAAAGTTCAGACGGCTAAGGCGTCCGCGAATGGTAATAAGCTAGTCGGTATATAGTCGGTGACGTGGAGGTGAGAGACAAAAGCAAGAACTATTTTATATTGTTGGACCCACATGCTCCTCTCTCATGTTCTTGGACTACGTGAAATAGATCGGTATTTGCTCGTCGCTAGTGTACTAACTCTCTCCTACTTTTTCCTTCACATCGGATCTAGCTAACTAAATACCAATTGGAGACTCCTAAGAGCAACTCAGTAGTACTACTCAAAACAGGCCTACTTTTCATTTGCGGCCACTGGAGAGGCCTGTTTTTTCATGTACTCAACACCCCTCAAATTTAAGCCCTCAAATCCATTCCACTCAAGCGACATATGGGACCCACTCATTCTCCTCGAGCGGCGAGATGGCGCGGCGATGGCGTCGCGAGCGCGGGGCATGGGCGCGGAAGGAGTGGCGAGCGAGTGTCGGCGATGGCGGCGGCGGCGTCGGCGGCGTGGCCATGTCGGAGAGGCGGGGCGTTGCGGCGTTGATGGAGGCGGGTGTTGCGGAGATGGCGACGCCGCGCGGTGCGCGACGGCACGCCGCGGGCCTCGATGGCGGTGGTCGGAGGAGGCGGCGTGGCGGGCTACTGGCGGCGGCGAGTAGTATTGTCGACGCCGAGAGTCGGCGACGCCCGCGACGGCGGGTGGGCGCGAGTGCGCGACGACGGCGTCGCCGGCTGGCCGGCCGTCCCGCGGCGTCCTCATTCTCTCCTCCCTCACTCGCCCAACTCCAACGCGCGCGTCGCCGCCTCTTGGCCGCTTCCGACGGCAGCGCCGCCAGTAGCGCCTCACGCGCGCCATCCGGCATCGCCTCGTGCCGAGGAAGAGGCGGCGAGGCGAGTGTCGATTGAGGCGCGGTGTCGGATCTTGCGATGGAGGCGAGGCGGGAAGGGAAGGGGCGGCGGGGAGGAAGGGGCGGCGGGGAGGCGGGGCAGGCGGCGGGAGGCGGGTGTCGGATTGGAGCGCGGTGTCGGATCTTGCGATGATGCGGGCGAGGCGCGAGAAAGAAGAAGCGCGAGAGGAAGGGGCGGTGGAGGCAGAGGCGAGGCGCGAGGCGAGCGGGCGAAGTGAGGAGGCGGGCGGGCGAGGCGGGAGGGCGGCGGCGAGGAGGCGGAGGAGGAAGAAGGGCGGTGGAGGCGAGGCGGGCCAGCGAGGCGAGGCGGGCGAGGGAGGCGGAGGCGGGCGGGCGAGAAAGATGCAGCGGGCGGGAAAGATGCAGGCGGGGAGGCGGGGAAGTTTCACGGTGCGGGAAAAAACAGAAAATGAGGGGTGGAGGGCCCCTAGGAATGAGGGTGGGAGGGTGATTTGAGGGCTCCTCAAATTTGAGGCTCTAGTAGGGGCCTGCTGGAGTTGCATTTTGCCTCAAGCCCTCAAATATGAGGTTTGAGGGCTCAAGTAGGGGCCCCATTTGAGTTGCTCTAAGGGCATCTCCAATGGTTATAGCTAGTAACTAACTATAAGACTTCCACATCATCTATATAGTACACACTAAAGTTAGCATTCTAAAGAACTATCTATAAGGATAGCTATTTGATGCTTACATGCACACAGAATTTATGGAGGTGCCTCGTTTGGCGCTATAGACTATCTCTAGAATTTGTGAGAGGCTGCGTTCTCTTTCTTCATTTAATATCTTCCACGAGGACGATTGATGACATGGACTCTCTTGTAGATAGCTGCTATAGACCCATTGGAGATGCCCTAAGGGCATGTTTGGATCCACCTGATTTTAAGAATCGCTTTTGAAACCGAGTGGAATCCAAAGCAGACCAGATTTTAAGCGATTTTAAAATCTACCTACCTGATTCTTAAAACCAAGAAGCATTAATACCAGCTTTTGCCTTTTTGGCACAAATACCCATTTACCCTCATTAAAAACCACGCATGGTGTTTAATGTCTTTGTTCAAAGCAATAAATGTAAGGGTATAATAGTCTATTAGCACCAATCATAAATGAAATCAGCTTTTAAAAACTAGGATCCAAACACCCATCAGTTTTGCTTAGAAACGATTTTAAAAACTAGAAGTAATATTTGGTTTTAAAAATAAAACCGATCCAACAGGCCTAAAACGAGTTCTGCTGGCAGCTTTTAGCTTCTTAATTTTATTTTTTATTTTTTGAGTTTTTTCTTATTTTTATATTGTCTATGATAATACAATATTTTTTAAATTTTCTAGATTTAATTACACTAAAAGGCTAAGTAGTTATTGTATATTTCTGGCTATTATAGTTTAAAAAACCCATAAATCTAGATTTATAAGTTTAAATAAGTACTATCTAAAAGTGACTGACTTATAGATCCGAATGAGTACTATCTAAACGTGACTCGTCATTCTTTTATTTTCTTTCTTTTTCATATGCATCCTGTTGTGGCTACTGACCAAACAGAAAAAGATGATAGTGGAGAGTGATGAGGATAAGTGTAATGGCCGCTCTCCTTCCTATGGCTTGCTCGTATATATACATACATGAGGAGTGCTTTTACAGTTATACCCTTACATCAGTTATCCCCTGCAGGCGGTTATGTCATTACGCATGGCACATGCTCGGGCCTTATAATCTCCTACCGAACTCTTTGGGTTTAGGTGGGGCCATCCCTCTGACAGAGCCTCTCATGGTAAAGGGCTTCACAAAGTCGAAACCATGTTGCCGAGTCCTTTGGCCCCCTCCGTCCCCGTGGCTCGTGAACTTTTCCAAGCTGCCGAGGCTGCGATGTGGCCGAAGCGGCGTGCGCGGCTGCTGCGCGCCGGATTTCCGGCGTCCATGTGGTGCGAGCGTTGGCCGTTGTGACCATTAATCTGGCGGACTTCCGGCGGTTGGACTTCGCCGATTGGCCTTCCGCCGGTTGGTTCCCTGGCGATTGGGGTATATATGGCGCCGGTGAGGCGTTGCTCTGCGTATATTGCGATAGAAGTTGTTCCCTAAAATGGGCCCCTAGTGCATCAACATTCTGGGTGATACTAAGCGGCAGGGAATGTTGATGCACGAATGAGGTCTATTTTTCAGGAGCTTTATCACGGTTATCGGCGACCACCGCGCTTCTTGACCCGCACCGTGCTTCGTGGCGGCGGCGAGTGCGCCATGTTTTCTTAACAGCCTACCTACGATCGGTATTCTGAGGAACCGCCGTCATTACCTTGTATGTTGATGCACTGTAGATGGCACGTTAAGGAAAGCGAGGTAGATTTCGCGAGACAAAACCCGTCTTTCTTTGCGCCGGCCGAGCGGACTCGCGCGCTCCGTCCCCACCCTTGGAGCGAGTGGCGCGGCCTGGCGCCTGGTCGGAGTATACTGGCGCGCGCTCCGTCCCCTACCCCTCGAATGGGTGGCGGCGGCGGGCGCCTGGTCAATGAGCGCGCGCGCTCGTCCCCTACCCCTCGAGCGTCGCGCGCGTGGCGCGCCTGGTCGAGAAGCGCGCGCGCGCTCGTCCCCTACCCGCCGAGCGGGTGGCGCGGTGGCGCCCAAGTCGAAATGAGGCGCGCGCTCCGTCCCTACCCGTCGAGCGGGTGGCGGCGGCGGCGCCTGGTCGAAATGAAGCGCGCGCTCCGTCCGCTACCCTTGAGCGGGTGGCGCTGGCCGGCGCCTGGTCGAAAGTAGGCGCGCGCTCCGTCCACTACCCGTCGAGCGGTGGCGGAAGCTGGCGCCGGTCGAAGTGAGCAGCGCGCGCTCGTTTCCTACCCCTCGAGCGGGTGGCGGCGGTGGCGCCTCGTCGAAAGTAGGCAGCGCTCCGTCCCCAACCCCGAGCGGGTGGCGGCGAAGGTGGCGCCTGGTCGAAACCGCGCTCCGTCCCCTACCGTCGAGCGGGTGGCGGCGAAGGTGGCGCCAAGTCGAAATAAGCGCGCGCTCCGTCCCTACCCGCCGAGCGGGTGGTGGTGGCGGCGCCTGTCGGTGAGCGCGCGCGCTCGTCCCCTACCGCTCGAGCGGGTGGCGTGGGCGGCGCCTGGTCAGTAGGCGCGCTCGTCCTCTACCGCCGAGCGGGTGGCGCGGCGGCGCCTGGTCGAAGTGAGCGCGCGCGCTCAGTCCTCTACCCGCCGAGCGGGTGGCGGCGGCTGGCGCCTGGTCGAAATGAGCGCCGCGCGCTCCGTCGCTACCGCCGAGCGGGTGGCGCTGGCCGGCGCCTGGTCGGCGGCGCGCGCTCCGTCCGCTACCCGCCGAGCGGGTGGCGGCGGTGGCGCGCAAGTCGAAAGTGGCGCGCGCTCCGTCCCTACCCTTGGAGCGGGTGGCGGCGAAGGTGGCGCCAAGTCGGCGTAGGCGCGCGCGCTCGTCCTCTACCCTTGGAGCGGGTGGCGGCGAAGGTGGCGCCTGGTCGGCGTAGACGCGGCGCTCCGTCCTCTACCCCTCGAGCGGGTGGCGGCGAAGGCGGCGCCTGGTCAAATGAGCGCGCTCAGTCCCCTACCCCGAGCGGGTGGCGTGGAAGGCGCCAAGTCAGAAAGGCGCGCGCTCCGTCCCCTACCCTGGAGCGGGTGGCGTGGCCGGCGCCAAGTCGAAATGGCGCGCGCGCTCCGTCCCCTACCGTCGAGCGGGTGGCGGGGTGGCGCCTGTCGAAGTAGGCGAACGCGCGCTCAGTCCCTACCCCTCGAGCGGGTGGCGGTGAAGTGGCGCCTGGTCGAAGTAGACGCGCGCGCCGTCCCTACCCCTCGAGCGGGTGGCGGCGAAGGCGGCGCTGGTCAGTAGGCAGGCGGCGCTCTCCGTCCCTACCCTCGAGCGGGTGGCGGCGAAGGCTGGCGCCTGGTCGAATGCGCGCGCTCGTCCTCTACCGCCGAGCGGGTGGCGTGGCGGCGCCTGGTCGAAAGTAGGCAGACGCGCGCTCCGTCGCTACCCTCGAGCGGGTGGCGGCGGTGGCGCCTGGTCGAAAGAGCGCGCGCGCTCCGTCCCTACCCGCCGAGCGGGTGGCGTGGTGGCGCCTGGTCGAAGTAGGCAGCGCGCTCGTCCCCTACCCTTTGAGCGGGTGGCGTGAAGGCTGGCGCCAAGTCAGAATGGCGCGGCGCTCAGTCCCTACCCTTGGAGCGGGTGGCGTGAAGCCGGCGCCTGGTCGAGACCAGCGCGCTCGTCCCTACCTTGAGCGGGTGGCGTGAAGGTGGCGCCTGGTCAATGAGGCAGCGCGCTCCGTCCCCTACCCTTCGAGCGGGTGGCGAAGGCTGGCGCCAAGTCGGAGTGAGCGCGCGCTCAGTCCCCTACCCTTTGAGCGGGTGGCGGCGGTGGCGCCTGGTCGAAATGAGCGCGCGCTCGTCCTCTACCCTTCAAGCGGGTGGCGGCGAAGGCTGGTGCCGCCGCCTGCGGACACCGCCCGCGTGGCGGTAACAGGTCTTTTAATGCGGCCTTGCGGCATGCGAGTTCTGGAATCACGCCGGCCTGAGTGCAGCGAGGTTAGGTTCCGTCACCGTGTGACGGCGCGCCACAGGCACGGCGGCCTATGGCCCAGTGGCGGCGGGATGTGGGCGATTGCGTGTTTGCGGCGCTCGTCTCTTCCCTAGGCAAGGGGACACGGGCGGGCGTTAGTGGCGCTGTGATCACGACCTTCAGCGTTAGGTGGGGCGTTGCGCTGGGCGGGCGCTTATGCGGCTGCGGTCGCGCCTCGTGCCGCGGACCTCCGCGACCGCCGCTTTCGATTATGAGAATCGTGCGGGCGGGCCTTTACATCTGCGGTTACATCCGGTCTCAGAGCACACGGATTGTTGCGGCACCCCCTCTGCCGATAAAGGCGGCGGTATGGCGAGTGGCTTATAGATGTGAAATAGCCCCCGTAACATAAACTGACTAGCGTCCCGCACCTTTATGCCCTCTTTCTGACTTTGATCTTGCTCCGCCTTCCACACCTTCGCGCTATCTTCACCACTAGTCGCATAGATTCTTCGTCGTGAAGCGATGGCCTCGATGTGGCGAATCTTGGGCGGCGGTTGGTAGCCCGCCATTCGCCGGCGATAAATCGCCGTTGGAGGTGAAATACGCTCCAAGAGCGCGACGGCGGCAACTAGCGTGGAGCGGTGGTGGCGGAGGAGGAAGGCACGTTCTCTGGCGAGGGGCGGTGGTGGCGGAGGAGGAAGCCGCGTTCTCTGGCGAATAGGCCCTCGCTCGTGACCGAGAAAGACGATCCAAGGGCTCTTGCGCGCGGGAAGTTGTCGGCGCCGGGACGTCTGATTGCCGCCGACGGCGAGGCGGAACCGCATCCCGAGAGGTCGGGGCGGTCGATTCGTTGCCTTTTTCGACGCGGGCTCCGGATCCCAACGGCGGCCGTGGTGGGCGGCGTCTTCGCGGACTGCCAGTGGGCGCGGCGACTCAACGCCGTGGCTGGCTCGCGGTGTCTGGTGGGCCTTGTGCTCGAGGGCTCTTGGCCCGTGCGTCGCTATTCGCCTATCTCCACGAGGCACGATGCGGTAGAAGGGCGGAAGGGCGGGGCATTGTCGAGCCGGTAGCGTCTCTTTACTCTTCGCGCGTCGTGTAAGAAGCTCTTCCTGCGAACTCAACTCGCGGAAGTGGGAGTCTTCGGATGAAGCGGTGGTTCTACCACGCGTGTGGAAGCGGAGCGGCCTTGAGTGCACTGGCCGGCCAATCGCGTTCAAGCCTCGCCGGCGAGCGCTCGATGATGAGGACAAGCGGAGGTCAAGCGGCTCGTGGCGTGGCGCCCCTCAACATCGCGCGACCTTGCGAAGAGTGCGTGATGTATGGCGTGGCACCGCTTTGCTCACGACGGCATCTTGCCGCCGATAGGCATCGAGGCGACAATATTTCGCCGTGGGTTTGCTCGCTCACCGGTGCGCCCGGCCCCGTAAGCCTCGATTGCGCCCCTCCTTTGTTGACGCGAAATCGTTGTATCGCGTCTTTGTTCTCCTTTGCTTGTGGATTTCCTTGGAGGAGGCGGAGCAAGTCGCGCAGCGTGTTCTGAGGCGCATACACCGCCGCCGAGAAGCACGAGCGGCCAAGCGTCTGCTATCGCCAAAGCGGGTGAGGCGAATAAACCGTGTGTGCGAGTCTGAGGCCTTGCCGTGCCGGACCGTGTCGCTCGGCCGATGGTGGAGTGAAGAAGAAGAAGGCCTCGTCTCGGAAGAAGCGCGGCGAGGCGCTGCTGCGCGCTGCTGCTAATGTTCAGGGCGCGGCGACGCGAGTCGAACTTCGGCGAGGTCGCCGGTCGGGCTTGGGTAGCACAGTGCGGCGAGGTGTCTTTGGCAGCGCCCGGGCGTCGGGTTTGCGCGGCGGCGCCGGGGAAGCCTCACCACCGCCGGTCGCCGAGGCGGACCTGTGGCGGTCAGCGGCGATGCCGAGGTGGAGCCCTCGGCGCGGCGGCGTGTAGTGCCGGCGCCCTCCGCGAGGCGCACGTAGCCGTCTTTGTCTTTACCTGCAGCGATGGGGCCCGAGGTGCCCCGCCGGCGATTGCCACCGTGGAACCTTCGCCCCGCGGCGGCGGTGAGGTCTTCCCGACCCGAGTGCGGGGCGGTGGCGTTGCTAGCTGCCGACCAAGCGGCCATGTGTGCGGCCGAGCTCCACCGGACACCGCGGGGTAAATCGTGGCTCTGGCATCGAAGCTTGTGGGATTCAGCGCAAGCACCGGGGCCCGTGGCCTATCGTATACGCTACCCCTCGCCACCCCGCCGCAGCAGGATACCGTCGTCCTCCCGACGCGGAGGCCTCCGCTCATGGCGGGACCATTCATACGCTCACAGAAGGTAGGGTGACAACTTACTACAGTGTATGCTTTTATGCCTTGGGGTGATCACCGTATCCTTGTTGCGTGCTGCTCCTTCCGGAGGAGCACCCGACGAACACGGGGCCTCAGAGCACGTGAGCCTGCGGACTTCGTGCGCCTCGGAGGCAGCGAGGCGTGGCGCGGGATTGTAAATGACGCGGCCACGGCGTCAACCCGCAAATCTTTGCGAGCCTACGGTGCGGGCGCTGGAGGGCGCTTTCGAGGTGTCGGGGTGAGGTAAGTACTCGTGCGACCACGCTGAGTTTGGCCGAGTGTGCTAAGTCTTTTCCCTTCTCTGAGACACTTGTCTTTGCCGGGCAGGCCACCGCAAGCGGCCTATGCTCATAGCCAAAGGCGCTCGAGGATAGGTGTGTGCCGCCGAGGAGGAGGCTGCGCGAAGCCTCTGGCGCCCGCTCTGCCAGGATGCGCATCCGCCGGTGGAAGCGGAATCGCCGAATCGGCGCGCACGCCGAGGGGCTTGTTGCGTCGGCGCGGAGTCGGCTGCGGCGGTGCTGAACAAAAGTTCGCGGTGGAGCGGGGCGGGTTCTGAGGCGGTCGCCGCGCTAGAGAAGGAAAAAGCGAGCTTGCCTTGACTCTAGCGGAGCGCAATGACGGGCTGGCGGCGCCTCGGTGGTTGCCAGGGCGCCATGCAAGCGGCTGAAGCCATCTCAAGAAATTTTGTAGCGGAGAGTGCGGGGCGCGCCGCCGGCCGGAGGAGTTGTCTCGGGCGCTCCGCTGGATTGAGATGCCGCCAACGTTGTGCGCGCGCGGCGGCGTCGCCGGCACCGCCGCGGCGTACGTCGGCATGCTTGGTGTGCGCGCTCTGCTGCACCGCGGTTATACGCATACGTCGCCGCTGTTGGATGATCCCAGTGGAGATGCTGGCGGGCGGAGTAATGTCGGCGCCGTCCGCTCCGCTTCGCTTGCCCTCGGGCCCTTCTTCGGCCGGATCACGGGGTCACGTCGGGCGGATCTTCGCCTGATCGAGCTCGTAAGTCGCTCTACGGGGACGGGAGCCTTGGCTAATTCTGGGCGGGGTCCTCGGCGCGACGATGGTGGCGCTGGGCCCTCCGAAAGCGGCGGGAATCGCGGTCGGCGTCGTGGTGCTTAGGTGTGGCGTGTGTTATCTCGTTCCTTGTCTTTGTGAATAAAGTACACACTTGCTACTTGCATTCGACTTTCACCTACATCCGGGCAGCTTCCTTGACTAAAGGGACCGGCCGTCGGCCGACCTTTCAATCCCATTGGAGGCGGCCGCGGCGCGACCTTTCAACCCGCGACGCCGATGAAGGGCGAAGAAGTCGCTCGACTTTTGGCGAATCGGCCTTCTTGGCGAGGCCCCACTTTAGCGCGTGTTAAGGGCGAACCGCGGGGTAGCGGCTAGAGCGGCGGGATGTTGCGGACCTTTGTACGTGTGATTCTTCCGGTATGCGAAATTCACGGCATTTTAAGAATGCGCTGCGTGTTGATGCATTGTTGGCGAAGTAGGCGTGGTAGGGTTAGTAAAGCGGACGATCCGCGGATCGGCGTATCGCGAGGCGAACCTCGCGGTGTGCCTTGCTTTATAGTCAGGAGACTCGCGCGTGCGAGGCGAGCCTCGGCGCTCGTCTTATTTAGAGTCAGTGGACTAGTGCGTGCGGAGGTGGACCTCGGCGCCACGTCTTCTTTATAGTCAGGAGACTCGCGCGTGCGAGCTAGGCTCGGCGCCACGTCTTATTTAAAGTCAGTGGACTGGTGCGTGCGAGCGGACTTGGCGCTCGTCTTCTTTATAATCGGAGACTCGCGCGTGCGAGCTGGGCTCGGCGCTTCGTCTTATTTAAAGTCAGTGGACTAATGCGTCGCGAGCGGACTTCGGCCACGTCTTCTTTATAGTCAGGAGACTCGCGCGTGCGAGCTAGGCTCGGCGCCACGTCTTATTTAAAGTCCGTGGACTAGTGCGTGCGAGCGGACTTCGGCGCCTCGTCTTCTTTATAGTCAGGAGACTCGCGCGTGCGAGCTAGGCTCGGCGCTTCGTCTTATTTAAAGTCCGTGGACTAGTGCGCGCGAGCGGACGGCGCCTCGTCTTCTTTATAGTCAGGAGACTCGCGGCGTGCGAGTTAGGCTCGATGCTACATCTTATTTAAAGTCCGTGGACTAGTGCGTGCGAAGCGGACTTCGGCGCTCGTCTTCTTTATAGTCAGGAGACTTGTACGCAAAGGCGTCCCGGTGCGCCTTTTGTTTATCTCGGACCGTCACCTGGCGGCGGCGAGTGCACTGCGAACGTCGTCTTTGATTTATACTGAGCCCGCCCTATGGATGACCTGCGGACCTCCGTCTTTGTGGCGCCGCTCTGACGTCGTTAGGCGTCGCGACGCGGGCACCAGTGCTGGCTCGATCGCGCCGAGCCATATCTGTCGCCTCGGGCGGTGATGGTGGTCCGGGACCGGATCTTCATGCACGATAGCCGTGATGTGGTACGCGGCGAAGGAGTTGAGATTGGGCGTCCTAGTATGGCATTGTAAGTGCGGAAGGTCGACCACGTCGAAGGTGGCATCTTCGGTCCGCACATTGTCATCTCGGCGAAGGAGACTTGAAGGCGATTTGGCCCAATGCCGCAGGGCTGTCCTCAAGCCCTACGATGGGATTCCCGAGGCCCCAGCGGCCGAGGATCCCATCTCGGTGAAGGCGCCGCAAACAATACGTTCGCGGAGCTACCGCGTCCACCAAGGCGTGCCCACGTCGCATCCGCGATGGTGACCGGATAACCGGGGTCTGGTGAGAAGTCCACACCTAGGCGTCGTCGGTGTGAATGTAACCGTCTTTGCGCCCAATCCGGCGGTGCTTGCGGCCGGGTATGCCGCCACGTGATGTAGTCTTCGCGCGTAGGCCTTCGCTGCCGCGCCGAGGCGAATTCGATCTGAGCCTCCGGATATGACATTAATGACCTGCGGTAGGTTGCGTCAGGGCACCGCAGCGACGAGAGGCCCTCAGAGGCTGTTGACGTGAGCTTGGATCCGTGGCGCCTTCTGAGGTTGCATCCCTTGCGCGCTGCACTCGCATCCCTTGCGCTGCACCGCATGGGGCCTCGTATGGAATTGGGCGTGGGCCACCGCGGCGCGGCGCGCCCTCGGTTCTGTCCCTAGCGGCAGCGCTCGCGCGAGCGCCGCGATGGAGTGCGGCGTGGGTATCATGATTGCCACGGCCGTGGACTCGCGCCACGATCCACGATCTTGGTCGTCGTAATCCCCACGACCCTTATCGTCGCGGCCCGCCATGGCGCGCCCCGCCACGGCGCCCCCGCCGCCTCGGCGGCTGGAGCACCTCGTCGGATCCGCCGATGTCGAGGGCGTCGATTTCGCCTCGACCTCTGCTTTGCGCGCTGGGCTGATCGGACGACTCCTTATGCGGGTTGTCCCTACGGTCGGGCGCGTCGGGGCGACTCGCGCTTCGCTTTCCCTTGAAGAACCGCCCCTCGGCGGGTCCGGCTTGCCGAGGCTCGGCTGGTTGGTGTCGGAGTCGTCACCTTGCCTTCGCCGCGCGCTTCCTCCGCCCTAGCATATTCTTCCATCTTGTCGAAGAGCCGCCACCGTCTTGATTGGATTTAGCGCGTTGTACTCGCCATCGGGCGGACGAAGGCCTGTATGGCTGCATTGGCGATGGTGGTCGTTGGCGTCTTTCACGACATCAAATCTTGGCGGCGTTTGAAGTAGTCCGGAGCTTCTCGAAGGTTTTGCTTTACGGCAAAGAGTTGGTCGCGTCGACTCGGTCAAGCGTAGTTTCCTTGGAAGTTGTTGTGAAGGCGGACACGGCTGTTCCCACGCGTAGATGGGCCGGCTCTATGGTAAAGAACCAAGAGAGCGCCACTCCTTGTAGCGCGAGGAGTCCTTCGCCGCCGTGGTGTCGTCGCGCGCGCGCGGCCGATTTTGGTTTCGTATCGCGCCACGAACTCACGGGGTCCGTGTCGCCTTTGTACAGTCGATGGCGCTAGGAAACTTGAAGTCTTGGGCCATGCCGCCTCTGCAGCCCGCCGAGGCGGGACTCCGGATCCATACGCGCGCGGCGCGCGGCTGGGCGTGGGGCCGCGATCGTGTCGCCCTCTCGGCGTGGGCTCGGACGCGACCAGCGGCGCGGCTGCGACTCGAGCCTCCTGCATATCTCTCGGCGGCTCGCGAAGGTCCCTAGCTCCGTGGAATGCATTGAAGCCGCCAGAGGCACTTTCCATCGCCGGTGTAGGCGGGTCGCGATACCGACGGCGGTCGGGCGTGGGGGCGACCGCGTCGCGAGTCCCGGCTGCCGGTCGCTCGTCGTGGTTACCTCGCGCGCTGGTCCGCGCCGCCGGTGAGGTTTGCGATGGGGCGGCGAGCTCATTTGTCGTTGCGTCTGCGGGATCGGTTGTCGCTGCGCCGTGTCGGCGTCTTCAACCGCCGGGCCCGTCCCGCAGCGCCGGTGGCGGGCGGGTCGTCGCGATGCCGGTGACGGGGTTGGTCGCCGCCGCGAACGTCGGCGTCTCCGGCTACGCGCGCTGCATCGGCACCGCGTCGCCCGCCGCTAATGCCGGCCACAGTACTCATCGACGCTCCGGCCGCCGCCTTCTTTCCCGCGCGCGCCGTGGTGAAGCTTTCAGTGCCATCTTTTCCTTGGTCTTGAGCTTGTCTTCGTCCTCCCACGGACGGCGCCAAGCTGTTGTGGCTATTGACCAAGCAGAGAGAGATGGTAGTGAGAGTGATGAGGATAAGTGTAATGGCTGCTCTCCTCCCTATGGCTTGCTCGTATATATACATACATGAGGAGTGCTTTTACGATTATACCCTTACATCGGTTATCCCCTGCAGGGCGGTTATGTCATTACGCATGGCCTGCTCTGGGCCTTATAATCTCCTACCAGGCCTGCTGGGTTTAGGTGGGGGCCATCCCTACGACACATCCGATTGTGCTCAAAAAAATATTTGCCATGTCGATGCCTACCTTGGGACTAGAGGTGAGCATTTGGCCATACCGTGCTGGCACGACCCGGGCCCACCACGCTTTGGGCCGCGTCGTGCCTTGCCGGCTTAGCCCAATCATTCCATTGTGCTGGCTCGCCTCGCCTCTAGCCAGGCCCAGGCACGGCCCAAAACCCATCGTGCCGGTATTCGTATCGTGCCAGCTTAAGACCAGCCCGAAATAACTACACACGACGAAGGCGGCAACAACGACGATGGTGGCGGCCACCATCTCCATTTCTCTCATGTCCATCTCGTTAAAGATTAGTTAAAATTGAATTGATTGCATAAAAACATAAGCACGTAAATATTTCGAGGAAAAAAATATAATTTCCTTGATATTTTACAGATACAGTGTTACTGCCTCGTTAAAAACTTTACGCCCTAAAGTGGGGTTCACTGAGTAAGAAAAAGAGTATAGTAACAAAGACGCTCAGGCTTTGGGCAAAGGTGTTCGGTGGTGATGGGGAGACAATGACTGGCTTCAAAGAAGAAGAGGGCGACGGTGGCGGTACTATGGTAGTATGGGAGAAAGCTAAGAGGGGGTGGACGTGGTGCTAGTGTCGAGAGGAATTTGGTGGAGACTCATGGAGGCGGCAGATCAAAGTGGTGGCACGGCTCCTAGGCTTGAAGAAGATGGCTTCGTTGTGGTGTTCCATCGAGATGAGAGAATGAGACAGGGAGAAATGGAGCTGATGAGCGGGCCCACCTGTCAAACTTCAAGGTGCTAGATACTCAGTTTTGAAGTTTAGGGGTGCTAGATGGATTTTCAAGGAAAGTGTGGGAGGGAGGCGTTATATGGACATTGCAAGAAACAAAACGAAAGAGGTTCATCGTCAAGAAAAGAATGGACAAAGGAGAAGAAGCCTTGATCCGATCGGATCTGGGTGTCGGCTGGCATATCCATCGAGAAGGCCACCAAATACAGATGCATATTTTAGGTTTCAGGATTGTGCTTGTACCTACAACCCTTGTAGAAAAACTACACTCATGTTATAGAAAGAAAATCTAAAACTTTATGTTCCGGGCAACAAAAATTGATGCAAACTGCAATGCATTTACTAAAAAGAAAAAAGCATCCTGGCTCTGGTTTTTTAGCATGCGTGCATAGATCTATCCAGAACCTCCCCATTCTTTTTTTTTGGAAGCCACACTTTTTCTGTTTGACCACTCGCTCGGTCCCTCCCAATTCGTAATCCCCAATCCCCACCTCCTCTTTCCCAGCAAGAGCAACTAGCGGCCACACCCTTCACTTCCACACATGCTCCCTCCTTCGATAATGCCTACACTAACTTCCAAGGCCTCCTTGCGCTTGCCCACATCACCAGCTCCAACTCTGACGAGACCTAGGGCGTCTGCAAGATGTGTGGCTGCAACTTCCTCTCCATCAAGGAACTCAACCTCTTCACCGGCTGTGCGCGGAGGGTGAGGCGGAGGCGGGAGGCAACCGATCGTGCGCAGAGGGCGAGGCGGAGGCGATCTGCCGTGCGGGAGGGCGACGTGGCCCGCCGTGCGGCAGGGCGAGGCGGAAGCAGCCAGTTGTGCGTGGATGGTGAAGCGGAGGTGGCCGACCGTGCTGAGGGGGGAGGCCGAGGTGAATGCCGGCCGTGCCCTCCGTGCTGGGACGGCCCGAGCACGACACTCCTTGCCGGGCCGTGCTATTCATCGGGCCGATTTTCCAGACCCAGTCCCGCTCGTCGTCTGTGCCATGCCAGCCTATGCTCATGTCATGCTTGGGCCGTACCGGGCCTCGGGCTGGCATGCACAGACACGATCCAACTCCCACCTCTACCTGGGACTGCTATAGCCTACAACACGGCCATGGTCTATCCGGTGTTACGATGGTTTTTTAAAAGCAGGTTTATCTTCTTTGTTCGATATAATAACTATTTACAATTGCTTGTTCCAGCAAAATTTTGCCGTACGAGGTGTACCACATTTTCGCATATTTTAGAGAATTTGTGCATGTGTTAACTGTGCTCTGTTGAGTTGGAGCAGCTTTAAAGTTTGATGTATTTTCAAAAGGCATTTTATTAGCTAAATTTGATAGAAATATTGTAATGAAATAGATATACTTAGTGCTTTATACTTATAATAATAGCAACAAATAGGTTTTAAATAAGAAATACATATCGACTTGTAAAAAATCTATAAAACCTATAATTTGACTGGGGTAAGAATGGACAAATCAGCCTCAAACCTTCATCCACTGCCTTGTTGCCTGGGGGGTGCTGTGAATCGTAGTTTCGATACAAATCATGGCCAAGTTCAATAAATTAGTAGGGTCGGTCCATGATCGAGTTAGAATGACAATATGAAATGTTGTCTATTTATTAATTATCGACTTGTAAAAATCTATAAAACTATAATTTGATGCAGTATAAATCGTGTATAAACTAAAACGAATTCGACCAATATTCAGACTCGTTTCCCCAAGCTTATTTTGAAATTGATATGCTAAAAGTGAAGGATAAACATGCTTATCTCTATGCCAGGTTTGATTTTTCACACAATTTTTTAGTTTTTTGAGCTTAGCATAGCTAACCTTGAGCTCACCTATTTCTCATGACAAAAATCTGACAGTTTGACCTTGGTTGGACTAACAAGGTGATCCGTGATTCGTCTAATTCCTAGTCTCGCAGGTCTAACAAGGCCAACCTTTATCTGTCTAGCCTTTTCCCCTTTTGTCGCTTGAACATGCGCTATGCATGAAGAATCTTAAGGTTTTCATATTCTTATGTTGTACGGATATAAGAAAATACGTGGTGGTTGGGTTGGAAAGACGATTGACAACTCTAATGTCCTAACAAAAATGGTCCTACAGCTCATTGGGTTCCTACGTGGAAAGGTTTGGTGGCGCATTCTTTTTGGCTGTAGTACGAACATTTGTACGAACAAACTAAATACCGATAAGTTGATAAGCTGCTTAGAAAAGTCTATCTCTATTTTGATAAGCTATTTTAAAATGATGACGAAGAAAATTTCTCATTTATTTACTTGAGGAAAAATTATAAGTAATAAACTAGAGGCTAAAAAGAGCTGAGCTAAAATGTAGGGAGGGAGGCTCAAAGGTGACAGTTAACAAGCACGTCTCACGTGTGACGAAACGTCGTTCTCTGAAACTTATTCTGCGAATTCTCCTGTTCTCAGGAAAACAATTGCACGCCCAGATTCAGGTTGATTTCTTAACAGAAAGAAGAGAAAATGATCCGAAGAAAAGAACGGACGAACGGTGGCTTCTCTCTCAGTCGCTCGGGGTAGCTGGCTTGTCTCCGTGGCTCCCAGCTCACCACCGGACTTGGATGTGAGACGCGGGCGTGGCCGTGGAGTGGTTGGCACCTTAGGGCGCGTTTGGTAGTTTGGAAAAGGGCTTGGGTCAGGCCGGACGAAGCGACGGGGGTCGTTTGGGTCCCCACATGGGCCTTGGGCCTTTCCACGCGGGTGCAAATGGTACCCCTGGGCTTGGCCACGAAGAAACCAAAATGATTTTTTTAGGTCTGGCTGAGGAGGCGCAGCAAAATGGGGTCTCGGTATCCATACTTTTAAATTCTGGGTCTGATCCTTTTGGCTACAGCTTTTGGCTTTTGGTTGTGGCTTGTGGCTTTTGGATTGTTTGTACGAGAGATTACAGTGTAACAGAAAATCACGTGCGGTTTTTACCAATATAAATGAAGTCAGTAAAGTATGTACTACAATTAACTAGTAGACTATATCTTGAAAAAATACTTCATTTAAAAGTTAGTTACTGTAGAAAAGTAACTTTTAGAAGCTGAAAAGAACAGGGCTTCTATTCCGTTCCGGCTATTCGAAACATTCCGCCCTGACAAAAAAAAAACGGCGCAACAAATCTTCTATCCTATACCAGTCTTGATTTTGGTCAATATGGACCGTTCTATCTATTCTGATACTAACTGAAGTGACCTATTATTTTTATATTATATTTATGTATTTAAAGTGAGATTTTAAGTGACATTATATATGCATATAATTACTATTAAAAATAATCTTGGCTTAGAGTTTAAGATATAATATAGTCTGTCTCCGTGTGTAACTCAAGTTGAAGTTGTGTCTAACTTGAAGTCCGAATACATATAATAGTAGAAGATTATTAGTCTATATATTGAGGAGACTCGTAGCCAGTTTTGTAAAAAAAATAAGAAAAAAGGGGAGCAAATAAGATAATAAAGAAATTTAGAAATAGAAAAAATAAACTAAAAGCCAAAAGTTTAAGTCAAAATAAATGGGGCCTAAGTATACGGAGGCAACAATCACAATCTTCACCAGGCAAGCATGTCAAATTCCCTTAGAAAGTTACCACATTAAAACTCCTTTCTAAACGGTTTTAACTTTTAGGCTTCTAAATTTTGGCTTTTTTAGTTTTAGGTTTCTCTTTTTTCTCATTATTTCTTTGCATTATTCTAAAAGATATAGCAATGTTTCTTATCTCATTTTCTTATTATTTTTCTTATTTTTTTAACTTATTAACTTAGAAAAAAAGTTAATAACCGTTACCGTGCATTTGCAAGCAAACTCTATATCAAAAGCCAAAAGCCCTAGGTTTATAGGGGCTACTCTTTTTAGCTTCGACTTATGTATTTTAACTACGGTTATGTCTTTTGGGTTATTCACGAGAGAGTACAGAGTAACAGAAATTTGCGTACGGTTTTAGCTAATATAAATGAAGTCACTGTAGTGTATAATACAATATACATATCACATTAAAAAGACAATCTGTTTAAAAACTAGTTATTGTAGGATAGTAAAAAAAAAGTAATTTTTACTAGCCAAAAATAAGAGACCCATAAATCCTTTGGATCAAGGCGTAAGAGCTTGTTTGGTTTGTGACCTAGGCTCTATGCCTGATAAAAAGTAACGCCTGAAGGTAGTCTGAAATTCTAACAATTTTTGCCTAACCAACTAAACGACTAAACCTGAGGACGTGGTGTCTGGTTGGATATCTGGAATTCTAACGGTGAAACAAGGTGATGGTGGACTCGCCTAGGAGCCAGGCGTTCGATTTCCTAGGCCTAGACCGGAGCAGCTGCCTGGCAGGCAGAGCAAGTCAGGGCAGCAACCAAAAGCTACCCCGGCAGACTCCCGGCAACGTACCAGCCAGGCGAGCTGGCGCCAGGGGCCGAACCAAACACGCCCTCGGTATACGAAGGGCAACAATCACCGTCTTCACTGGGCCAGGCACGTCAAATTCGGACTACCAAACAACATGGCCTTGCACTATTTTAGCCTGGTTGCATAGGCTGGGATCAGTTGATCGGGCCAGATTGGGAGGCTTGCAGGATACCAAACGCGCACTAAAGTATCAAGCCGTGGGAAAAAAGAACGGGCAATAACACAGTACTGTGACAATGGAGAACTCAATTGTTCGGACAGAAACATCTACAGCAACCTTACAACTCTAGCGAAATCTTTTTACAGCAACATGAGGATAGAACTGCCCAAACAAGCTGATACTAAGGACGCGTTTGGTTGCCTGCATACGGGGTGGTTCGCACCCGTGCATGCAGGGAGATGGTGTTTGGTTGGCTGCGGAGAGAAGAGAGCCTGCACGAGCGGATACAAAAAAAACAACTAGAGCCAGGCTGAGGAGGAACACGGCTGAGGAGCTTCACTTCTCAGCCTGGCCACGCGCATGCAGCCTGCATCAGCTCATCCGCCAACCAAACACGCCCTAAAAGAAATGCAGGAGTACCGTATTCTTGTACATCGATATTAGCGATCTGCACGCGTTTTCATGGAAAACAACAACTGATCACTACTACAGAAAGCCTAATAGTAGACGCCAAATCACAGACGGTTTTGTGAAACTGTCTGTGATTTACACTATTACAGACGGTTTTAATTTGGAGGCCGTCTGTGGTATTTGTGGCGGGAAAAAGGAATATCACAGACGGTTCTTACTATAAAACCGTCTGTGATACTAGAATATCACAGACAATTTTATAATAAAAACCGTTTGTGATACGTTTCCCGCCTTACAATCCCTCAAAATTTCATATTTTCCCGCTTAAGTCCGAGTATGGTTCAGTTTTGAGACACCTTCAGTAAAACGGGCATAACTTTTGCATACGGTGTCCGTTTTCGACGTTCTTGTACTCGTTGGAAAGCTAACGACGAGCCCGATCCAAAAAAACGACCTGCTTGAGCTAGTCGCCCTCCAAGACCCCGAAAATCGGCCATCTTTGGACCTAAACCTGCGTCGCAAGTTTTTGGTTTCTGGTTTTGCCCTTTTTCTTGGTTTTATTTTCGGAATTTGGATTTTTCTTCAACTGCAAAGTTGTAGATCTCGTCGAAACCTTTCAAATGAGTATATATAAACTATATAAACCTTTGCTATTTTATCTTTTCAGACTAGTTGTTTATATTGCATCGGTATATAAAATTTGTGCTCCAATTCACAGACGGTTCTATATAAATCTGACCGCTGGGCCCGTCGATCCTCAGCCCCACGAATCGTAGCTCCGCCTTTCCGTTCCCGCGCCAAAATTTTTGAATTCCCGCCTCTCCCTCCCCTATAAATATAACCAAAATCCAGCCTCTCTGCTAGTCTCCTCTTCCTTGCTGTCCTCGTCCTTGCTGTCCTCTTCCTTGTTGTTCTTCTCCTTGCAGACGATGCAGAAGCAGCTGGCTCGTGCCAACCGGACAGACGCTCAATCAACGCCGACGATGGTGGTCGTCAAAGACATTCAGCTCATACGTTGCATCAGGGGCGAGAAGGCATAAATGATCTTTGCTTGTTGTGTAACCTGCTCGTTGTTCTTGTTGTTCTTGTTGTATAACTTGCTCGTTGTTCTTGTTGTGTAACCTGCTCGTTGTTCTTGTTGTGTAACATGCTCGTTGTTTAGAGATATTGTAATGGTATACTCTAATCTTAATAAAAATTGACGTTTTATGTTTGTGAAATGAAATGAGATGTGAATTGGATGTATACATGTACATGTTGATCTGCTTATTTCAGAGGGCATGGCTAGCATTTCCTGAGGCTAGCCAATAAACAGAAATATATATAGGTGTCGAAGGGAATATCACAGACGGTTTTTGAGTAAAAACCGTCTGTGATTATCAGTATCACAGATGGTTTTTAACTAAAAACCGTTTGTGATTATCAGCTATCACAAACGGTTTTTACTCAAAAACCGTATGTGATAGCTGATTATCACAGACGGTTAGAAAACCGTCTGTGATGACCTTCGATTATCACTGGCCCATAAATATAGACGGTTCACAAAACCATCTGTGATGATGTTTTCGAATCGTCTGTGATGACTTTTTCTGTAGTAGTGGATCATACGAAACTTCAGCAAGCGCACGATCAACTAGGGGAAACACAAGTGTACTCTGTTCTCAAGTACATATTGCCCATTTCTTATCCCCAGTTGAAAACCACTAGCAACATACATCACAGATTCGCAAGAAGCCCATCTTGCCTGCTGATGCGGCGTAGGCAAAAAAACGTAGGCAGGGAAGCGGCCCTCGGCGAGGAAAAACAACGAGACAGACACGAACACATCAGCAGGCGATCGAGAACAACGGTGCGACACCCCACGGGAACAAGCTCCCGCCGAGTCGAGACGCACGCGTGGCTCCCTTTATTTCGACTTGAGCTTCTAACTTCTGACTTATTTTTTTACTATTCAATAATTTTATCTTTTTCTGGTATTTTAGCTTTTTTATTGGTTCTTTTTTCCGTATTCGTTTGTACTGTCCATGACGATCTGTTTTTTCTATTTTTAATTTTTTTAAGTTTAATTATGTCAAATAAACTACTGTCAGCTACAATATTTTTCAACCGACTACAGTATTTTTCAGCTATAAACCACTCAAAGTAAGACGTTTTGAGCAGGGCGTCCACGCGCACGGGGCCGTCCAGTCGCGGTGCAACACGAGCAGCGCGGCGCAGCGGCAGACAATGCGGAGCCTCGCCTTGTGCTCCCGCACCGCCCTGCCGAGTGCCGAGGCCGCCGCCTCCGCGCTTCCCGTGGCTCCGAACGACGAGCCCCATCGCCACGGCAAGCAGAGGCTTCGTCTGCTGCTACGGCGAGAAACGCATGTACTTTGATGATGTCTGCGCGGGGGAGCGGCGGCCTCCGCAAACAGCCGGCCGGAGCTTGACGCGGGCTACTAAGCTGAGACCAAAGCACGAACCGTGAGCGTCTGGCTGGCATGCCAAAACGCTCGGGCTGCTGGTGGCGTCTGGGGCCGTTTGCTCCCGTGCGCTTACGTACTGCAGCATTGCACGAGCAAGGGCGCTTTTGAATACTGGATGGTTCATCGTTGGTCGCGCTAGCTAGGTGCAGTCCTGGTGCAGCTGCCTAGCTGTGTGTACGTACGATCGAGGACTTGACCGCGCGCTAGCTCACAGAGTGTCCCGTGCAAACGCACCAACCTTTACGTAGCGATCCGAATCCGATGTCCAGCGTTTTCTGCGCTGAGCTTGAGACTGTGCTGGCTGCAGCTTGAGGCTAATCACGACCAACGTACGTTGCTTAGTTCCTCTTTTTTCTTGGATATCATGACTGTATTGTATTCTGGTGTAAGCATCCTTTGATGGGTGCCCGGTATGGCCGGCCCGCTTGCTGCCGGTTATCGCCGGTGCATTGCACCGCGAGCTATCTTGTTTTCTTCCTCCATTTGCAAAATACTTCCTGTCTGCTCGCATCCATTTGACGGATCGAGGAGCAAGAATCTTTCTTTCAGTAGAGTACAAAGCAATTATCTGAAGCTTGCAATTGCACGATACATGGTATCTTGAGGAAGGAACTTCTTTAGGGACAGACTCTAATTCTTCTCTATAGAGACAACCTCGGATATGATCTACGTGCACGCAAGAATCTCCACGACGCAAAGGCCATCTCCTCCTTTTCTCCCCGCCTCCGTCGGCTGCAGACCGTGACGTCAACCTATTGGACTCCCCGTAAGGATTCCTCCGCCGCCTGGGCACCTCTGCGTTGCCTCCCCGAGAATCCCCGCTCCGAGGCTGAAGTAGCTGTGGTCGTGGCGCCGTGGTCGTAACACCGTGGTCGAAGTGGCCATGACCACGGCCGCTTAGACCACGGCCACTTCGATCACGGCTTGGCCATATGGAGTATGTGCATGGTGGCGATCGAGCTAAGAAGGGAGGTGGAGAAGGCCAAACCTGACTGGCTCGATATTGATTCTCGGGGCGGGGACGACGGGGATTCTCAGGGAGGCGACGTGGAGATGCCAGCAGCGACGGAGGGAATCCTTGCATGTTGACCGGGGATTCTCGAGGAGGCGACGTGGAAGTGCCGACGGCGGCGGAGGGGGCCCTTACGCGGCGACCGATGACACGGTCTACGGCTAACGGGGGCGGATGTGCCATCTGTGGGGAAAGGGGGAGGGAGATGGCTGCGCTTGAATTTGGGAGGAGAAAAGGAAGAGAGAGATGGCCTTCGTGTTGCGAAGATACATGCGTGCACGTAGAGCGTATGTGAGGTCCCCATAGAAATGAATTGGGATCTGCCCCCAACGAAGTTTCTACCGTATCTTGACTAGGCTTGGCTGGCACCTAGAGTTTAGCTTAATCAAACGTCGGGGATTACTCGTCTACGCTACACATTTGCTGTATTGGCGCGCAAGCCAGTTGGCTGAAACCTCGGTGGACACAAACGTTTACGTTGGCAGAACAAAGGCACATATATGTGTTTTTGAATGTTGGTCAAGCAAAAGCTAGCTTTTGATGCAATCAGAAATTGTAAACTGACCTGAACTTCTCCAGTTCTCAGAAACAAAGCCTCTACACTTCAGGGGAAAAAATAACACAGTTACAAGCCACTCTGAATTTTCAATCATTTCTTCTTCTAATGAGAGAATTGAAGTTTTCGCTTTTCGAATGTACTGCCGGGTAAGAATGCAATGCCATTCAGAAATCAATAGGTGGTCACATACTCGCATACATCATCCACAATACGGGTTCGAAACAGCCCGCACTCTTAATTTAAACAGTGTAATTAGCTCAATTAAAAATAATTATGAAACAAATAAAATAATTACAACACATTTAATTACATCATGGTAAGTACAACAAAGTCAAAATATTACAACACTTGATTATATATAGAGCACAAACATTACAAGCAGAATTTAAATAATTACAACAATCTCATAAGTGCAAAAATTAAAATTTACAAGATTGCATCATTCATCATATTACATTCATTTGCATGCATACGCGTGTAGTTGCATTTCCGATTGTCTAGTGGAAGCCGTAGTCATCACGAGTAAATTGCCGCTGAAAGCCATGCATTTGTTTAGATAGCCTAAAACCCAAAATTAAAACAATCTAAGGGAGAATAAAAAGAGAGAAGATATTACCACCAGAACCCGTCCGGCTTTAAAATATTGAAACTTTAGTGCTCATCGAGATACCAGGACCAGCCATCATCTCTCGTTTTAGTGGTCCTCATCATCCGTGAAAAACTGAGCCAACACCCACTTTGAATTTTACCGACATTACCTCAAACAGTATAAAGCCAAACCACAGTGCTGAGACCACCCTAAGGACCCTCGGTCCATAAGGGTAACCCCATTTTTGTCCATCGCATAGCAAATAGAGAGGAAGCCGATAATAAGATCGAACCAAGCTAGAGAGGGAGAGGTCATGCCTCATTCCTTCTTAACCAAGCCAACCAGCATAGAGGGAGAGCACATCTCCCTCAGTCGTCATTTCTAGGGATGGCAATTGCGCCCGTTTACCCGTATACCCGTGGGTAAATACCTTAATGGAGTCGGGTATGTGATATTTTCTTTACCCATGGATATGAAAATTAGGGGAAACACTTTACCCGTCGGGTAAACGGGTACGGGTATGGGTAAGCTCCACCCGTATCTGCCCCGCCCGTTTACCTGCGATATAGATTGACAAGTAGCGCAGTCATAGCAATATCTCTAATTACTATTGATTGTTATAAACTTTTTCATATCTCTAATTGCTATTGATTGTTATAAACTTTTTTTATAGCTATTATATTTCCTAGCAATAGCTATTGCTTATATGTACCTGTCATTAGTTTAACTCTTAGATGGTGACTCTCAGTTCGCGGGTAAACGGCTATGCCCACGGGCGACGGGTATGGGCAAGGTTTTTCACCCGTCATCCTTCGCAGGTATACCCGTGGGCGTAAATCAGGGTTGCGGGTACGGGTATGGGCGAGCACTACCCGTACCCGCCGCGCCCGATTGCCATTCCTAGTCATTTCCCTCACTCTCCATCCCATTTTCCATCTCCTCCCTAGTCGATTCCCACCGGAACCGAGAGAGAGAGAGAGAGAGAGATCCAGGAGTTGCCGTCATAGAGAGAAGCCAAGGAGGAGAAGAAGGCATCTAGAGGAGTTCGGGAAGACCAAAGGGGAGAGGACTGTGACCACAATAACCTAGGAGCCAAGAACTGCCCATAACCAGCCAAGGCAGACAAGGACTAGATGGTACCAGGGAAGAAGGCCAAACAACCGGGAGCACATGGGAAGCACCACTTCTACCACTGCCATTCTATTTTCAACCCGACCAAGCCAAGTAGGTCACCCCCCACCCATCCATTTCTTGTCCCCCATAGCACATGCACTAGCACAACACAACACAAAAGGCCTCTGTAGGATCAAGGATAATTGACTAGAGGGAGGGTGAATAAGAGGTTCTAAAATTTCTTGCTTTCTAAAACTAATCTCCACTAATTACAACTTAAGCAAGAATTCTATTTCTATTCAAGACCTACACAATTCTAGAATAACTAAAGCATCACAAGCAATGTCTCTACAAAATATGATCTTACCTTAATTAAGATATGATAATTTCAAATGCTAGAAATATAAATGCAGAATAATAGAGACAAGTAGTAACCAAATGAAGACGCACGATGTTTTTAATGTGATATTGAAGACTTGCCGATCTTCATTAGTCCACATTGAGGAAAGCTCAAGCAACTTGGACCGGCTCCACGAATTAAGTCTTGCTTCTCGATTCCACTAGTGATTGTTCTTTCTCCACTCTGGAGCTGACGAACATCAAGCCACTCACAATTTGGCACCGGGCCTCTTCTGATCGGATACGCTCATGTCTTGCGCTTTTCAATTAAATATGTTATTTGATTAGAGAGAATTATTGAGTCACATTAAATATTATCAGGTGAATCCGTTCTTTAGTACATTTTATATGGGTAAAAGAGTGTTGATGCTACATGATAGTTTAATTCTTGATTATAGGGATGTTGCTAAAGTACAAGAATTAATGAAAAAGATGGCGTCCAATGGGAGGTGAGGGAGGAAGGGGCGTCACCAGATCACATATGTGCTTCATGCATGTATCAATGCTACATGAGCAAGAAAGGAAGGAGCAGCATTGCATACACAAAGGAAACAAGAAAGCATGCATATATACATGTGGACCAAGACTTGGCATCAAGTTGGCCGAGTCTCATTCAGTCGGCCATATAGTCTGGTTAGCTTTGAGTTTGGTCATGTATTTAGTCTTTGGGTTAGTTGAATCCAAACTCAAATAGAGAATAATTAGAGATAGAAATTGATTAGCAGTATAAAAACATCTTGATTCAGTTTCTCCTTGGACCTAACCAAATCCAGTTCGGTCAAGCACACCTCCAGCCGGCCCTAGGCTTGCGTCATGAGAGGCTGGGAGCGTGCCATATATACCCCAACCCCTCTCTTGTAAGGGGGGACTATATATTTTTTTACAATAGATTGAAACAGCAGATTACTTGTTCTTCCATGTTGGCTGAACCATCTTGAGGGTAAATTGGGAGTACTTCGGTAATGGAGATCATTCAACCTTTTCACTGGGAATTGTGAGCATGATAGGATTTTGCTTGGTGGTCGTGAAGTCTGGCGCGTGTGTTTTTGTGAATTAAAGAGTGTTCGTTCTTTCATTGGCAATAGAGGATAAATATAATTCGAGAGGCTACATGTGAGTATCTTGATTCTACGTCGAAAAGATTGGGTGACACCATATCATCTTAGTATCAGAGCACGGTTTACTCGGTAGGATTATTTACCCTAGCTTTTAGATTAATTTTCCTTGTTGTTTTTATTTAATTTCCTACCGTCCATAAACTGAAAACACGAAACAAAATTCAAACTCTAGTTTTTGCATCTGTTAATTTTGTGAGTTTGGTTAAGTTTGATCCATTAGATTTTTTGTTTAGGTGCTGATCATCGTGTTCCTTTCCTCTGCTTATTCGTTGTGTCCACATAAAACAAAAAAAAATAGCTTTGCTGTCTGGTCTAATTTGCTTATTCTGACTTGATATCAAGCCAGAACCTCTTGTGAGTCTGCTGTTCGGCCGTATTTCCTGACAAGTTCTATTTGCTCTACTATCCAGAATTTGTGTATCTGCCTGCTAGCCGAATCAGCCCACTAGAAGAATCATCCGAAGTCCACCTACTTGCTAGCCGAATCAATTCACTAGTGTCATCTGAAGTACACATGCAGAAGTAAGAATTCAAGTCTTGTTTCCATCCGAACAATCTAGTTGTGTTGTTCTGAGTTGCATTGCTAGTCTGTTGATTCTGATTCCTTGAGAGAAGGTAGAGACAAAGTACAACACGTCTTTCCGAAATACTAGTCCTGCGGTTTGACTAGGAATTTTCAAGAAGCTTGCATCTTTACACCAGTCGAGAGCATTGCAATTGTGTGCTTCACTAAAAGTTTTATTCATATTTGAGACTAGCTGTTGGGAATTGCTTTAAGGGCTACTTTTATATCTTTCTGCATAGTCTGGAACTTGGGCTTTTGAGTTAAAAAAACCACATTTTTGTCAGTCAGCAGAACAAGAAGCAACAAAAAAGGCTATCACAAAGAAAGCCGTGGCCAGAAAAAAATCTCAAGTTTTGGCCACATGAAAAGTTAAAGAGAAAAGAGCCGTCCAGCTGAAAGGAGCAACTGAGCTACAAGGTATGAATAATAGGAGGGTAGAGAGTGCCTTGGTCAGGAAACAGAGGGAAATGTTGATGCCCTCTACGTAAGGTTATAACACAAAGGACCAAACAACTTTCACTCAGGCAAGAAAACTGTACTTCTAGTGTTTGGCATTTTCTTGCTTAGGCAAGCAAAAAATGCTACCCTACAACGTTATTATCATCTCCACATGAGTAAGTAGTATAAAATAGATGGACAAAACCAGAACTGGTATAGAGCCCGGAAGTGTTGGATCCATGGCACATATATTAGTGTAGTGCAGCGTTGGGTGAGGGTTAGACTATCCTAACCAATTACTACTTCACAATCGGGTGAGGTATTGGGCGAGGGTAAGAAACCGCCTTGGGCCATCGATTATGCCTAGTTGTATAGAGATATAATAATAGAACTAGTAAAAACATTTTGTACTCTGGACTTAGCACCACATCAAGGAAATACCGAAGACCCGGTTTTAGAGAGTTCAGAATAGCTATATGTAAAGTGACACAAGCCTGCGTAGTACTAAATAAAATCATAAATTCGTGATTGCCTCTTGCATTGGAGGCTACGGAGACCACTAAGGGTCTTTTTCTTCTCACCTGAGTGACTAGTAATATTTGAAATACTAAGACTTGCAAAATCTCACTTTAAGAAAACCTATTTTACGAAGAGAGATAAAAAAAATGAGATGATGACAAAGAGATGAATTATATAGTTACATCTATTGCTATTAATGCTTGCTAAGGACGTTTTATACTCACCTTTGCTATTAAATTCCCTTGTTAGATCCCAGTCCACCTTGGAGTACCTCGAGTGGGACGTGGGGTATCTAGGTGTTGAGGATGCCACATGAGATGAGAGTGATCGTGCTGAGGACCAGGGCGAGGTGGACTCCCTATTTGGTGGTTGGGATGAGTAGGCGACCTGTAGTGCCTCGTCACAGAGAGATAGGGTATATAAATAGTATGTATCTCCTTTTATATCTAGTATTTTTACTAAAACCTATAGCCCTACGTGGTTAACTGTTGTAATAAAGCACAATATCTAGTTATTGTCCAGTTGCGTAACTCTGGTAAGACTTATTATTCCCTAAGACATTGAGCTTAGGGAATAGTAATCCATTGCCCAGTGTCATGTTATAAAGATAATGACACAGGACGTAACAACAACATTGTTTTGCATTTGTACATTTTCCTTTTTCTGAATGAAATGTGAAATGTATGTAGCTTCTGCTGATAGTATTAAACATCCTGAAATCTACTAATATACACATGTCTTTACGACTCAATACAAATGAATAACACAATGAGATATGATATGGCTGGAGAAGGTGAAAACATACAAAGGTAAGGTAAGATTGCCCTCAACGCCGGTGAGGCTTGTCTTGGCCGCTGTTGAGGCTTTGATCAAGCAAAACTAATTGGAAGATTCTTTATTACCCCTCCTGAAATGTCATTGGCCACCCTTTACACTACCGGGTGCCGCATAACAATCGAACTAAGAGTTATCATACCAATACTATAGAGCACTTGCTAAACATAGAATTCCTAATATAGATATCATACTATTACTAAGGAGTATTCTTTCTAATTATATAACAGACTTTCCAAATAGCTATTCCTTGCCTTCTTGTATTCCTGACGTCACTGTTGTATTGTTGTTTTCTCTGTGGACAATTGCATTGCTGTTGACTGTAGCTCATCGAGTATTTGTAGCAAGCAAGGATGCCCCGATACGCGATACGGGTACAATGATTCGATATTTTCCAAAAACAAAGGGTACATCGATACGGCAAGTGGTCTATATATATATATATATATATATATATATATATATATATATATATATATATATATATATATATATATATATATATATATGTGTGTATATATATATATATATATATATATATATGACGAGTGTTTCATACACCATGGTGCCTAGGCACCAATATCAATACCGTTGATTTGCTTGAGATTATAACGTTTGATGTGGGTATCTTCATATACCCATAAAAAATATATTTGAGATGTCAAACTCGAAAAAATTAAATTCAACTTCAGTTTAATTAGTTTGAACTATTTTTATGGTATATACTCACTGTAGTTGCATTGAACTCAAAAGTAGTTCAAACTAATTTGAACTGAGTTCAAAACTTACTTACCATAAATATATCAAGGGTATAAAACATTTTCATACCAAAACTCAAAAAATTATCAATCATACACGTGTATCGGATGTTGTGTCCTATATATATATTATATATATATATATATATATATATATATATATATATATATATATATATATATATATATATATATATATATATATATATATATATATATATATTATATAATTATATATATATATATATATATATATATGAAAATAAAAAAATTGTAAAGAAGCTATGAGAGAGAGAAACTGAGATTATCTTGATAAATTGAATGCTATATATTCTATTAATCAACTGGGAGATATAGCACTTTCCAGTTAGTTTATTTCCCTTTCCAGTTCCGATCAGCTCTTCCTCAAAATTGATGTCAACCTAGACAGAACATTGTAATCATAAGCATCCATGGGCTGTGTGACCAGGATAATGTCTAACCAGGATAGAAAATAATTGTACCAGTACATTTAGTGCATGGATTTAGTTTAAGGAAAATCTAGTAGTAAATCTTGCATTCACAATTGATATTGTACAGTAGCTCCCTGCCTCCCAATCCATCTTAATACGATAACCATAGCCCATAGGTCAATGAAGCATAATGCCATGGTTGCTGTCATAGCAAATTCATTCATACAGTAGAACATTGGGTATCAATCAAGTCAAGAATACACATAGATATGATTCCAAGTGGTAAAAAGTGTTGGATAAAAGTTGTGCAATCTAGTCATATCAAGGCATTTAAGATATTGGATTGCTCTACAACGGTGAAGGAGCCAGTGTAGAGCGGCACTGATCGTCATCGATGGGGTCGGTAGCGAAGCCACCGAAGCTAAGGAAGACTAACCCGCCAGTTGGAGTTTCGTAGCGTTGGAGTCAGAGGAGGAGCAGATGCAGGCCTTCGGCAGGGAAAGTTAGAGGAAGGCAAGAAGAGGTTGGGGAAGTCACCGGCATCGGAGAAGAGCACTGAAACCAGTAGATTTGGTGACGACACACTTTAGGGTTCGGTGGCGTTGAGGTGGTAGGTGGCGGCGGGGCTAGCCGAGGTTAATAGTAGGTAGAAGGAGTTGAGGGGAGTCAGAGGAGACCACTAGCGGCGAGGGAGGCCGACGGGGGTGGCGGATTTGGGTGGCGGCGCCCGTCAGCTTGTAGGGAGAGAAAGAAACAGAGAGGGGCGACTGAGAGAGGGAGGCAATGCGGGGGGGAAGGCGGTGGCGAGCGGGAGGAGGCAATGCAAGAGAGGGTGGTGGGCCAGTGGCGAGTGGGGGGAGGCGATGAAGCGACTAGAGGGAGGCGATGCGGGGAGGAGATGCGGGGAAAGGTAGGTTAGTAGCGTGTGGGCCGGGCCAGCTGGCTAAAAATATTGGGCTAGACGTATTAGAGGCGTATCACATTGTATTGCAGGTGTATTGGAGTTTTTTTATTTTCTTTTTAGCTGAAATTCGTCGCTACTCGACCGATATCGTATCGCTGCATATCAATATGTATCACCGTATCAGATATGTATCGGACATGCGTACGGCAGTTGGGAGCCGTATCGGTGCTTCCTAGGTAGCAAGTCATGCTGTTGCTGATGAAGGTCTTACTGTTGCCAATGAAGGTTCTTGTTGCTGCCGAAGACGCTGGTGATAATTTTTCCCCCACAAATGCGTCTGTAACAGATCACTGATGGCTGGAAGTTAGCCTTGGGATCATTATTTAGGGGAATCTTACGATCTTAACTCATCAGGATCTTCCAAATCGAGACAGAAACTAAGATATGTATGCGCAGGGCTAGACAGAATCAAGTTGATGTCAAAGAAGTAGGGATGTTAAGCGGCCATACATGTGGCTAAGCAAATCCCAGAGGGAGATATCTGTATCTCCATGGAATCAGAACGATTCATGAGGCATTATGGTCCACAAATTTTAGAGGTATCGTCCCCCCAGATCTTGCATCAAAGTTCGTGGAAGCTGACAAACTATGGCATGTGCCTGTGGAGTAGCAGCTGACCACTCCAGTCCATAGAAGGGGCATATTATTACAACATCAAAATGGAATATATTATTGCAAGCTACAACTAGGCAAGATAGGCAGTGATTTGGCGCTTCTCCCCTATATAAGCACACCAAATGCTACGAGCTTGAGCACACTAAGCAGAAATACCTAGCTACTCAATAGAGACTCTCCTTTTCTGAAGAGAAACCTCCTAAATGTTCAACCAGAATGAACAAGCCAAGGAGCCAAGGGAAGCGTAGAGGAGGAGGCCTTAGCCGAATGTTGAGGGAGCAGAAGGCGAGGCTCTACATCATCCGACGATGCGTCGTCATGCTTCTCTGCTACCACGACTGATCAGAGATCACTGATTTTTTTTGCTCTAGTCCAAGACTCCAGTTTTGTCCTGGTTTCCATTTTTCAGAGTATAGGCCTTGACAATCCTTTGATGTGTATACTGAGGGAATCCATGTTAGATTTTGCATTTTTTTGCGAGGAGATGACATTCTTTTCGCTTATTTAATAGATCAGAAATGCAATATCTGGATATTACTTGTCTGGAATTTACTTTTACTCGCACAGTTGATGTGTGGACGTTATTGATTAGTCACAGGTAACGTGGAAACAGTGACAGGCCTATCTATTAGATGAACACTACAACAATATGTTTACAGTCATATATTGACATGTTGCGGTGCTGCCCGCTCCAGTCTGATTAAAAGTGTTGAACTAAGCTTCTCCCCTTTCACTTGTACAGATCTGTGACATTGTATTGTGGAAGTGCAGTACCTCGGGTGACTTTCTGCCCCAGAGAACTTGAAGCCACAGACCACAGCGCAAAATTACGCCTGAATAATTCGCATATGAGCCGCCAGCAAACCAGAATATCGCTAGCGAGTTGCCAATGATTCTTCTGTGCCTTAATCAGACAACAAGTCTATCCATGAAATATTCTTTGTTCCCTTGGAAAGACAGAGCGGTGCAATGCGCATCACTGGACAACAACTGCACCTGAAGCTTCAAGGCGTTAGTGTGTGCGGCATCATGCTGTGTGTATATGGCCCTACCTTCTGGCCTTGAATTTTCAGAACCCTGGCTGATCTTATCTTTTCTCGTGCCAACTACTCATACATGGTAGGAATGGGATGACTAGGCGAAATTGTCATAATCAATCTGCATGCCATCTTGAAGAATATGGGCATCCCAGAAATGATCTAGACACCGTACATTTCAAGGGTTTCTCCACTTAGTTGCAAGGTTTGAAGATTTCCATGGGCTAATAAACCCAAACATCCTGTGACACCTCGGCCCATGATGGTCCATATGTGTGTGCATATGAGAGTGTGGATTAGTTCCACCTTACTAGTTTAGCTTAAGAAGCACTTATATACAAGCCTAGGAGTTCTAATAATAGCACCTCCGGTTAACCGTTTTGCGCGAAGCGAGGACGAAAGTGCAAGCGGGTTGCTATGTGTGCGTGGCCTATCCAGAATGAGGTTAGGTCTAAACCGGTTTGGACCCTAGTGCGTTACATATCCAGTCTGTAAACTTTGTGGGTGCCGATTAGGGGTGAAAATGGATCGGATAGTTTCCGCCCGATTCGGACGGATACGAATTGTGTCGGATCGGATTTTTTCAGATAGTTCTCGGATACGGATATGGATTTTTTTATCGGATACGGATACGAATACAGTAAGCCTAGTATCCGTCGAATACGGATACGGATTATCCGGATAATACAAAAACGGATATCCGAGGGGAGGGGAGGGACTTTAATTTTTATTTTTGATTTTTGGATTTCAGAAAAGCCTGAGAAATTCATTTACGCTCAGAAAAATATGAAATAAACTCCAAAAATTCCAAGAAAATTCACAGAAGTTCTTGGTGACATTTTGGACTTAACAAAAATATTTCCAACTAATGTTGGTATTTAATTTTTATACTTAAAAATACTTTTTAATTTCAAAAGTAGACCTTTAAACTCCAGAAAATCCAGGAAACCAAATAAAAGCCAATTAACTCCAAATAATTAATTTAAAGTAGGATTTTTATAGAAAATCAAAATATCATTTTATTTAATGTCTATTTTTTGGTTTTCACTTAATTTACTTTTCAAATAAGGCTTTTTCAAAAACAGAAAATCCAGGGCAAAACCCAAAAATAAAATTTACGCAACAAAAATACTTATTTTAATTAATTAATTAATTAATTATTTTTATTTTAATAAAAACTTGGGCTGTTACAACTTGATGGATGAAATGGAGGAATGAAATGTTCTTATGTTTGTTCAAATTGCTATCATGTCATCATCTGTATTCCATGAATTGCACGTTGTTGTTATTTATGTAGTTATGTTATGATCGACTATTGAGTATATTTTCATTGTGGATGAAAAGACTATGCTTGTTTAGATTTCATAAATGTTTTGACAAGATGAACTATTTACGTATTTTCGTTAATTTTGGATGTATAGTTTAAGAGGTTTTCATGTTCCGATAAATATTCGTAACCATATTCGTTTCGATTCGTATTCGATCCGTATCTGTATTCGATATTATTCGTATTTGTATTCATATTCGAGTTATCCGTATTCGTATCCGTATCCGAAAAAAAAATATGAAAACAAATATGATAGAGGTATTATCCGTCCGTATCCGATCTGTTTTCACCCCTAGTGCCGATACTTCCTACAATTCCAACGGTACTGCCTCATGTGGCATCTGACCTGTTACTGAATTGTTTCCAGATGGATGATTCGTTGTTTAGTTCAAACTAAAACTATTTCTGTGTGCAGACAAATTGCTCAATTCGATAGCGCTCTTGACTACATGCCCCAGTGGCTGGCCTGAAAATATAGCATCTTACTCGCAATCCGATCCCAGTTAATAAGATGTTTAACCCAACAACCATTTGATGCTCTTTTGCATTGGCATATAGTAGTAACTAGTAACACAATATCATTGATGTTTAGCAGTTAAGAGTGGCGCATCGATATATGTACAGGATAAACTTTTTTAAGAAGATTGTACGGTATGAATTTGTGAATAAAAGTTTAAGAGATTGCCTCTATTGGACGTCATGAAAAGTCGTGCAATCTGATGCTTGACGACGCTAATGTGTCATGTGCGTGTGGAGTGCAATCTGCGTCACCTCCTTTGAGCAAGGCTAATAATGCAGCTTTTAGCTGGCTGTATGAACACTTATAGTCCACTTATCAGTCTATTCATATAGTAATTTACAGCCAGCTGAAGGTTGTATGACCCACCCCTTTCTCTCACAAAGTTTCTTGGTTCTTGTGCTTCAGCTGGTTGTAAACTTACAGTCCACCTCTCTTTTCTCTCATTCTCTCTCTCCTCCACATCAGCATACAGCCTACTAACAGCATCTTATTATACTTGCTCTTAGTGTACGATGTAAAGTGTCGATTCAACTCTTTTTAAGGATGGTTCGTGCCCTGTTTAGAATGCAGAAATTTTCTCCTAATCACACGAGAATTAAAATGTTTCCTGTAAATTGAACCGTTTTCTGTAAAAATCCTGCATTCTGGCATGTAGCCAGTATCAATTAGTGGAATGAGCTAGATTATCTCTCCATTTCATTTTCACAGTGCACAATCTATTTTGTTTTTAAAACCCTACAAAATTACTGTGAAATTCCACGGTCCCAAACTGCCCTCGTTTTATAGCCTATGGCACACGAGGAATGGGCTAGATTACAGTATCTCAACATGTCATTTCCACTGAGCTCAAATCCACCCCAAGGGCCCAGAGAGCTACTGACGCTTTAAGAGGTTGCGAGTCCATATCATCACTATATTAAAGCCAGGGGAGTTTCCGGCCTCAAACCCAAGCTACGTCAGCATTTTTGCAAAAAAGCCCCTGCATTTTCCGAAATAGCGTAAAGGTCTTTGGTTCTTGCTCCCTCAGCGGTGACCTTGAGCTCGCCCCACGACCCTCAACGGTGACCTTGACCTCAACTCCCTCAGTGGTGACCTTGAGCTCACCTCCCTCGGGAGGAGTGCGCGAGGGGTGAGGGCACCGCATGTGGTGTGCACTGTTGGTCCTAAACCGTGTCGTTCACTAGTTTTCATCGAAAGCGTCAATGCGGCATGCATCTCAAATGAATATCCTCTCGATCGGAACCTCTTTATCTAGGATGAAGTCGTTCCATACATAGAACCAAACACGGGAACGACTGCACATCAAGAACCATTCCGACCTATTTCCAAAAGGTTCCTCCAACCAAACAGCTGCTTAATGCAGTGTCCACGGTTGCACGTCTTTATTATTGCCTTTTTACGTGTCCGTATCTACTGACAAAAGGAATATTCCGACCCATTCAGAAACTATCAATAGATCATATGATAAGAAAAAATTTATACCTCTCTCTCTCTCTCAAAATGAAGGAGAAAAGGAATAAAGTTTATGCATGGATCGAGTAGTGACTGAGCGAGTAGCAGAGCTTACAAGTGTAAAATACTGGTGCTACTAGCTAGAATTTGCCGTCTGCGTGCTGCAGGACGAAACATTTGAAAGACGTCATTTTCAGAAGAAGCCGTGCACGGACATAGTGAACTACTGGTTATCATTGCCATAGTGAAAGGAATAATGATAAAAAAAAACCTACAGATGACATGGCTGACTCACAAGTCTGAACAAGAGGGAACAGTAGTAGTAAATGAGAACTAGTCTATTATATCATTAAAACGATAGAAAAAACCCAAGTGCTAAAATCTCTTCTATTTCTTGGCCCTGATTAGTGAATGCAGCCTACTTACCTGATCGATTCCTCTAAAAATATCTTACCTCCTCGATCATGAGGTCCCACATACCAAGGCACCGCCTGTCAGTGAGAGCAAACCCGGGGCACCCCTCAATTTCCAGAATTCCAGTGGCGCAGGAGGCTACACGTTTTCGAACCGAACCGCGCAGCCATCACTTACACGTGGGTCCCAGGGAAACCACAGGAGGGCCCACGCGTCGGCCTTCTGGCTATTTATTAGATTGAGGAGGCCAACCAGAGGAGGTGAATAGAGGGTCTAAAAATTCTTTTCTAATTAATTATCAATTTCTATTTGATTAAATTAAGCAAATAATACGGAAGCTTAACTCAAAAAGGTTTAGCACAAATAACGCCTAAAACAACCGAGTCCACCTAAGTGCACCAACAAAATAAGACTATGTCAAGGTTTGTAATGCTAGGATGATAAGCAATCAATTTAATTTTATGAGTATAAATTGCTTGAATATAAATTGAGCACAAGAAAACAAACTACAATTGACATGGTTGTTTTTTTACCGTGGTGATCGGAGACTTGCCAGTCTTGTCTAGTCCATGTTATGGTTAGCCCAAACGAATTGGTCCGGCTCCACGAATTAAGCTGAAACACCTCAATCCGCAAGTGATAACTCTTTTCCACGCTGGGTAGGTGAGCTCCAATATTCACAAATTTGCTGGGTCTTCTCACAACCTTCTTTGAGAAGATCACTGCGTACGACACCTCCAACGCCTTTTTAGGGTCGGCAAACTCCAAGAGTAATAAGTCAAACCCCTCGCTTGACTCTCACCATGTGCAACAAATGCACACCGCTCAAATAGATACACAATCTACCTCTAGATGCAACACATGCAATTTGGATCTTCCCTTCTTACTCATAAGGTGCAACACATGCACAATCGAGAAGAGGACCATACACTAGCTCAAAAGAGTAAAATGGAGTGAAGCAATTCTATCTCCAACTGGCCACAAGGGGGTACATATACCCACACCTCGAAACTAGCCATTGGGATAGAAAAAGGGATTTCCAAAAGTACCGCTGGCTTACGACCGGTACTTCCGCTCTCCTCTGCAACAGTCAGAAAACTAAACGTTGTAGGCAAATCCAGTAGTTCCGATGTGCAAAGGCCGGTATTACTGATCATCGAAAGTACCACAACACTCGTGTGGAACTACCGATTTCCTTGGGGACGAGAAGACTCCACACATGTGTCTTAACCATCCCGAACGGTCAGATTAATCACTTAATACCAAATAATCCAATTTATGGCTCTGAGTTCTAACCAACGAACTTCTACAAACCACCACCCACAATACACTGCTCCAAAAATTATAAACTTTTACCAGTAGCTATATTACAATATTATCTACAACTTCTGTTATTATGAGAAAATTCATAAAAAAAACATTAAGCCTCTGAACCTACCCATGAATAGAAACTAAATCTTGAAACCAACTCTACTACACGGTAGACTTCTAACTTCTATTGTGCCCAATCCACTCATCCAAAAATTTGTTTTCTTATACTCTCTGGAAACCTTAGGAAATCCCCTACAAATATCATTGTGACCTTATTCCTAGATTAAGTCATCTTATATTTTAAATCTTTTAATTCCTATCAACAGTCTGAACTTGAATGTTCAAACTGCACAACAACACGGTAACACTCATATCTCCTAAACCGTTCATCAGAATGACATGAATGACAACTCTACATAAATATAATGAAGTGCTTTACAAATCTCTGGGACTTGAAATCCCACATTTTGCACCCTAGGTCCCCTATTTCGCAGAACATAGCAGACTACGCTGATCGAACAATTAATTGAAAACTAACTCGATTGAGAAATCACTAAGAACAAAAGGGTAAGAAATTATTTGTTATCATTGGAGGCCACAGTAAGAACATCTGAACACCAGCACAAATCGCCCTACTTCTCTTCTGCTCCTCCTTCTTCCTCCTTCTCTTCCTCTTTTTCCTCTCATCCGCTTTTGCTTGGTTGCCATGGGGGTGGAGGTGCTGCAGATTTGAGGAGGGATTGCAGGGGAGAAGAGGGACGTGGGGGAGGTGGGAGGCAAGGAGGGGGCGGCTGTGGGGGAGAAAAGGGGAAGGGAAGGCTATCAACATATGATGAGACTCAAGCTACTAGATATGGGGTATGTTCTTTTATAGCTGCGGCTTATGGCTTTTGGCTGAGACTTGTGACTTTTGGCTGTTTGTGTGAGAGATTACAGAGTAACTAAAATTTATGTGTGGCTTTTGTCGATATAAATGAAGTCGGTACATCATGTACTATAATTAACAAGTAGACCTTATCTTAAAAAGGCACTTCGTTTAAAAGGTAGTTACTGTAGAAAAGCCAAAAGCTGAAGCCAAAAGTCGTAAAGGAGCAGGCCCATAATCCCTCTTAATAGTACGGCAACCTATATTAGCAACCCGATCTTCTAATCAAACACCAAGACCGGTAAAAACTAGGAACACACTCTTAGCTATAGCTAACTATATCTTTACCCTGCGCATCCTCTTGAAGCTTGATGATTCACATCTACATTTCAAGTCCGGGTTATCATTTTTACATGCATCAATACATGATACATCCTTCACCTGACCTCCATCAACACATGATGTGTCTTCACTTGAATTAATAATTAACATATGATCATTTCCTCTTAGACATGTATCAACTCATGATGCATCTTTTTTTGATGGCCTTCAACATATGATGCAATTTTTTATCTTGACTTGATGATTTTTAACCCATAAAGTCATCCCAAGTGTTTCTTATTTGTGGAACCTAACCTATTTCATCAAACTTATGAAAAATGTTAGTCCATAAAATAATTGTCATCAATTAGCAAACTTCACCATTAACACATAATTGAGGGATTTGATTCTACAATGTTCTCTTTTTGGTAATTTATGACAATCTCAATAAATAATGAGATAGAAATTAAATTACGAGTATATAACATGTACACAACACTTGTAACTATAAGATAAGTTTTTAAAGTAAAACTTACTTATTCAATTGTCATTAATCATCAAACTATTAACACATAATGAAAGAACTAGATGATAACCCGATTATAAGTATATATGAATTACACAATGTATATATACTCAAGAGATATGTTTCAAAATAAAGATATTTAATATGTGAAAATGAAATATGGATTAATACTAATAAAACCACAAAACATAGAATGAGCCCCCTAAATGTATGCATACAAGAATGTATTGTGAAAGTATATGCACATATTTAAGTTTGATTTACTTGGTGAAGTTAGTTTTATATTTCGGATCCGAGGAATGCAATAAGATAAAAATGTGATATTTAATACATACCTCTTATATTTTTCACCTTTTCATCCAAATGAGACTAAACAATATTATAATCAATAAACATATTAGTCTCACAATTGTATTTGTTATTATCACCAAAACCAACTTAATAAAGTTTGAACTTACACTGTTGTAACGCAGCGCCGCACTATAGGGCCCACTTCAAACGACTTTCTTAAATTCATATTTTTGATTTTTATAACTGTTCTTTTTTCTCTCTCTTATTATTTTGGATTGTTCACTATAATATATTTTTTATTTTTAAATTTAATTACTCAAAAAATCTAACTACAACCGTAATGCTTTTTCAACCATAAATAAAAGTGAGAAGCCTAATGAGCACTACCATCGTGCGGACCAGGGAAGGACTCCCCTCTCGTTTCCCTTCCGCTCCTCCCTCCCCCGTGGCCCGCGCCTAGCCTCGCCCTGCTCCTCCCGCCGTCGCGTCTCCTCCTCCACGGCCGCTCAAGCCCAAACCCTAGGCCACTTCCATCGCCACCACCGCTGTTTCCTCCTCCCAACCACAAACCCAAGCTCTAGCCCTCTGCGGCGGCGGTGAGCCCCGTGAGGCGCTGCGCCCCAGAGCTAGGGTTTTGTCCCCGGGGCCATGGAATTCGAGGCGGACGGCGCCCGGTGGCCGGAGCCGCGAGGCGACGCAGCCGGGCCGCCACCGCCGCAGGAGCGCGGCGAGGTCCCCTCCCCCCGCTTCGATTCGTCTCGTGCCCTAAGGTGAGCGGCAAGGCCTCCCTCCCTTTACTGTAATTTCTAATCCCCATGAGTGATGAGCCCACGCACAGGTGCTCTGGTAAACCTAATTTCTAGGATTGGGTCGGTTGTGTGTAGGAACTTTTTGTTGGTTTTTAGTTGGCATGTAAATGAAATTGCTGCGGAAGTTGTCATAGGATTTACTATCGTAGATTTGCACGCTGCTTTTCGTACGTGTTTACAGTATTGTTTTCTGAGAATTTTGTGAGCATGGGCTTGGCCAAGTTGTGATTTTTGTTGGTGGTGCTGATGGCCTCTTGAGTCTCTGGGGGAACTAGTAGTCTCATGCTGAACCCAGCAACTGGCAATAATATGAAAATGAATTAGTTCCTCATGAACCGGCAATAAAATGAGAAAAATTAAATTGGTTTTGCATGAATTGGTAGATGCCATCTAGTATTACGGAGAACAAGGAAATAATATTATAGGAGAACGGAGCAATGATGGGAAAGGCTGTTTGTCATACCTCTTTGTCAGTAATTCTATTGAAGGATGAGACCTGAGTGCTAAATAAAGAGTAGTGATTGAGGCTGGTGTGATATCCAGCCATAACCAGGCACTCACTTAAATCATTATTAGGACCTTGTCGAGAAGTTTGTGGTCAAAACAGAGTAGGATTAAGGAATACTATTGTTTAAATCGATATATTATTTCTGATGCCAGGGTGTGTAACTGTGTACATTGCTTGAACATGGATCATTTGCTGATAGTTTATTTATCTTGATTTTGGGTTTTTATTTTATGAAGTTTCTTTGATCTGTTTTAACTTGTTGAAATGCGAATAACTTGATGAAGTTCTCCAGAGGTAATAAAAATGGACATAATATTTAATCTACAATTCACTAAAACAATATCTTATCTTCTAATGCGTACTTCTGTGTTCCGTAGCTTCCTTCTTTGAGAAATATTTCAGTGATACTCATGGATATCTTTCTTGCTTACAGATTGCTGAGAGAGCTTGGCACAAATGTAACAGAGGATTTGGTTGTGCTGATGCCAAATTTGCTGTCATTTTTGAAACATGACGATCCTGCAGTTGTTAAGCAATCTATAGCTAGTGGGACAAATTTGTTTGCTGCTGTATTGGAAGAGATGACACTTCAGGTCCTTTTTGTAAAACAGATATTTATCAATGGATAAATCCACTGTTGTTGTAACTGCTATCCGTTGCGATGTTGCTATTGTCGTTTGATGGGGTTATTTTACTTGCTTCTCCTAATTGTTTTGGGTATGCCTCAAAAATCAACAGAGTGAAAAACTATGCCAAAAGAAACACCTAAAAAATCATTTTCGAAAAAGAAGGGTTTACAACCTTCAAGTGGAGAGCATTTTGATTGCAATGCATGTTCCATTAATTCGCTCTTCAGTGTTATTGAAGGCACTGCTTAGACCCACCCAGCACTTTGTTGTTTTCACCTCTTTCCAATAGGTCAGTTTCATGCAGAACAGTAACAGCTTGTGACTATCATAAAGTTCTTATGATGAGAGCAGTGTTGTCTGTTCTCAACTGTCAGCGTGCCTGAGTGAGTGTATCTCTTTTTGGTCCTAAAAGCATTGAAGATCACAAAACTTATTGTGCTACCGCCAAAAGGCCAACCATTTCAGTTATTTACTAGCCTTGATGCATCGAGTGATCAAACCTCCACATCCTTGTTATTCTGTTAATACCATGTCAACTCTGCTTCCATCATTTATTCTGTCACTCAATTATCAGTTTTTCTCTCTGATATTTTCCCATTGGTCTCTCATTTAGACAATTGGAAAAACAGCAGGCTTAATCCCAGAAATGCTAAAATAGTTGGAACGAGGAGCAGTTGTGTGATGGTTGGGTGCTTATCTTTTCTTAATGGAAAAAAGCAGTTAAAAACGAGTTTCTTGCACTAACTAAATCATCTTAACACACTTATACTGGTAATAAAGTGATAATAAATGCATTGGATTTTCCTTTGTCCATTTTTATTGTCATGAAAAATAAATACAGCCTAAACTTTACCCGATTATAGATTTGAAGCAATATAAAAAAAATCTATATGAATAGGTTATTGTTCAATTTATCTTTAACAACTAGTGCTTTCCAGTGGTATCCATGATCATATCCATCCACTGATTGGAACTATCAGAAATTGATAATAGTAAGAAAAATATATTTTTTCGTGAAATATGATTTTATAAGCTAAAATAAGCTTCTAGAAAATGTTCTCCACTAGATTATGCAGGGCATATTAAACTATTAAATTTACATTTTGTACCTAAATATTTAAAACTATGCCACAATGCTAATGGAACTTCTTTTAGTTTTCTGCAACAACTAGAGTTCCATTTAATTAAGAACAAAATGAAGCTTCCTTCTTGAGTTACATACTAATTGAACTATTGATGAATACAATGCTCATAGGTTGGTTGGGTAGGTATTTGTTTGGACTAATTTACAAGCGATGATTTTATGATTAACTGTACATGTAGAAGTTAAGGTGGTAATATTACCTATAGGGAGAGTGTTCACGGAAAACTCATGACATGTTTTTATTATTTCTAGTTTGTTTTGAAAATACAAAGCATTGTCTGGAACTCTGGATTGTATTATTCTGAAATATCGTCTTCCTTTTAAATTTTTCTCCTGATCTGAATTGATGTTACTTATAATGTGGCCACTTTAATATTGGTAACTTGCTACTGATACCTTTATTCTTGGTACTCACTTTTTTTACGTTAATGCTAAATCTAGATTAACAAGCGTGGAAAAGTTGACGCTTGGCTTGAAGATATGTGGGCTTGGATGAACCAGTTCAAAGATGCAGTCCGTGGTATGATACATGAGGTTAGTTTAATAGTAGTTTATGCTGCTGTATGCCTTGTGCAATTTCAATAATATGGTTAAACTGCTGTTGTTCTGTTATTGTATTTGCAAAAGTATTTAGCACTTCATGGAATCACCCGAAAGATAAACCTATATATGTGAGAGGCCTTCACTGTACCACTCCTTTTTTTATGTAATCTGTGCTCTCTAGTGTTTTGGGTAAACATAAGTCCTCAGAAGACATTTTGCGGAACACTGTGACTATGTTGCATGTTACGACCTTGCCTGCTGAGAATATCACAATTTTATAAATAATGACATTATGAGATTTGAAATGATGGTTAGGGCTGTTATTTCTGCATTTGTAGTCCAACTTACTGGCTGATACTATTCTCATGTGACATGTAACAGCCTGGTCCTGTTGTAACTAAACTATTCGCTGTAAAGTTCATTGAAACATGGATCTTGTGTTTCACACCTCAAGCCAACAGCGACCAAATGCAGACAATTGAAGGTACCATTCACCAGATTTATGCTAACAATCAAATGGGCCATATTGTGAATGTGCTCTCAAATGTAACAAGTAAATGTTCACTCTACAAACAGGAAAGAACAGGAGATTTGATACTTCAAGATTAGCTAAATTTCATCCTAGCCTTGATCCCATTGTTCTGGAAGCTGATGCAAACAGGGCTATCATCCTCCTGATGGATATTCTGCAATCAGCTTATGCTCATCGAGGATCCTTCCTAGTTGGCACCATTAATTCGTAAGAGTTTCTACCAGCTGTATTGCATAAATGAAGTTGAAGCATTTCATCTCACCCTCATCCCTGGCTGCCCTCTTTTCACTAGCTCCCTCCATATATGAGGATGAATATTTGTGCTATCTCTAAATTACTGTTTACTTATTTGGTTTATTTAATGCATGCCATCCATTTCTCATTTTTTCCCTACCTATCCACGTGTTTATCCTGAATGCTGAATATGTAAGTATATTGTCATAGTTCAGATGGTTTAGCCGCTTCACTGGTATCCTACTCTTTTCACCCCATACTTCCATAGTATAGGTACTTTGTGAAGTGACTACTTTGGCCACTTATATAGGCCTTTGTGTTTGTTAAGTTTATTTGTTTTGGCAACAATGTGTGTAGATGGAAGTATAACTGTGAAGCTTAGAGAGTTTCATCTGTAAGCAAAGCTTTGAGACTACACCGATATCCATGTGCTCCGTCTGCCTATTCAAATTTTTTTTGTGATGTTGGATGGGACGTCTTTTCCATTTCAATTTTTGTTGTTTACCTCGTAAATGTGTATAACCGTTTAAGCTGTATTTGTTATTTTCGGAAATATAAGCTGTTCGTCACTTGTCAGTCTTGCAGCTATTGCAAAGAATAGGCCAGTTTACTATGACCGCGTGCTGCAAGTGTTGCTTGGTTTCGACCTTAGTTTGGAGACTGCAAAAGGAGTTCATTCTGCAAGCCTGCGGTATTCCCTGAAAACAGCGTTTTTAGTGTTTCTACGGAGTCCTTGCCAGGCAATGATTGAGGTGAGCTCACCTTATATTTAGCACTATGCCTTTCTAACATTTCTTGAAGTCCAAACTGCATAAATACTTTACGGTGGTTGTATATTTCATTTTTTCATGATCTCCCATTTCATTTGTTCTTTGAGCCTGTCATTGTTACATGCTGTACTTGGAGATTCTAGTGCCGGTACCTTTGTTAAACTATTCAATTAAAAACGAGCTCACTTCATACCTAAAGCCATTTGATACAGCTAAGATATTCTAAAACCGTTCTTATGGTTGATTGTGACAAAACCTAACCTAGTTGACTTGCAAGGTGGTTGTACGTGAAATAATGGCCACTTGATTAATGATTGTGATGAAACCAGTGAGTGGTATAGATTGTAATTATCGCTCCTGAAAATGGATGTGCGGTTGTCTTCATTGCAGCCCATCTCATGCAATGAGGTCACGCGTCATCAAGTAATGCTAAGTGAGGACACAATGCAGCTCGTGTATCTTTGTCATTAAAATCTTTGAGCTGTATCTGCTTTTATCTCTAAAAATCCTCACAAGGGAGGTTCTCCTATTTGTGAGCTGTGTGAGCTTTAAAAGAAAGTTTGGTTAGCGCTTGCTGGACCTTATGATACGCACATACGTAGCTTGTGTTGCTCCTCTTTGTTGTGTTTGTCGATAACTATATGAACTGGATTTTATTAGCTGTCTTCTTAGAACTGTCTTGGTTTCTTTTGAGGATTCCTACATTAGTTTTTTATGCCATTGTTTTCCATAATTACGTCTCATATTTGTTTAGGATTTGTACATATCTCTGTAGCCTCTAGCCTTCTACTGCTTTCTAAAATGTTATTTGCTGGACTTAATTGCATTCGTGTACCTGAATTTGGTTTTGAATGTTCTATGCTACTTCTCAAGTTAATTGTAGCCATTCTTCTCTGGACAGGCCAAGGACATATTGGTAAGGCAGCTTCGAGCTCTGAGCCCTGGTGAAGCAACAGAACAGATTATTAGGCAGGCAGAGAAGATGTCTAGAAATATAGAGCGTGCTTCTCGTGCTACTAAGGTATATTACTGCATGCTTATACAATGTAGCACCAATGGATTTGGCATGTATTTTCCAAAATTTTTCTTCCGTGAAAAACTGTTTATATATGTTTCTTTTTGAGGAATTTTAAGGTGTTTTCTTATTCACAGGATGAGCCTCCTACATGGGAGATGCCTTATGGAGATGTTAATTGGAAGAATCCAGCTGCCAGATCAAGTGATGCTCTTGCTATGACTGATGGCACAGCTAAGAGAGCAAGATTTGATACCTCTGCAGCTTCAAACCCGCCAGTTCAGGAAACATCTGATTATTCTGATATGCAGGTTGATAATGATGCCAATGTGGGTCACTCCTCTGATCCAGCTCTCTTGAGTAGTGATGTGTCACCTGTTGAGAAGATGATTGAAATGATAGGTGCTTTACTTGCTGAAGGGGAAAAAGGAGCTGAATCCCTTGGTATTCTCATCTCAACGGTAGAGGCAGATGTCTTGGCTGACATTGTAATAGAAACAATGAAACATCTACCTAAAGGTCCGTTTCCACTGGCTACAAAAAATAGTGGTCAGCAACCAAATTTTCAATCTTCCTCCAGTCTTCCAACAGAAAACTTGCCAGCCAACTCCTCTTTGCCCTTCACTCCACAATTAGCACCGCCTGCGGATGAAGTTAGCATTTCACCATCTGATGCACTTTCTATGCCTGGTTTTCATGATTCTAAGCGTGACCCAAGAAGAGTATGAACTATTTTTACTTCTCATTTTATGAAGTCAACAGAAGTGCCTATTGTGAAAATGTCAATTGTTGCAGGATCCTCGTCGCCTTGATCCACGGCGGACAGTTGCACCTGCTGCTACTAGTTCCATACAGGTGAAGGTGGACACCACCAGTGTGCATCAGACGAATAATTTGTCAAATATACCTTGTCCTGTTTCCGTGAAGCTTGAAAACTATTCAGGAGACATACCTAAAAATGAAGATGAACAACATGCATCCTCTCAGCCCAATCAAACAATTGCCAAAGGAGAGTTTTTGGATGATGCCACAGAACCAGAGCCCAATTTTGAAGTGCAGGCACCAGTGGATGTCGGATTTCATTCTTTTGATGTTGACGAAAAGATGATCAATCCTTTGTCTCCAGAAGTTATTTCAAACAACGAATCTGATAGTGTGGATTTGGAGGTTGATCCTTTTTCACCAGTTTCCAAGATATCGACACCGGAGGATACTAATCATGACTTGCCAGTTCTTCCATTTCATTTGGAATTAAGTGACAACGAGAAAATCTCATTGCACAAGTTAGCCGTTAGGCGGATAATTGATGATTACAATAAAAATAACCTTAGTGCAAGATTTTCCTTGCTTGCCCATTTGATTGTTCAGGTAGTCTTTTGGTATTGTAATCTTTATAGTCTACATATTTTCCCTATATTCCTTTTCTATAAGCTAAATGCATGTTACTTTTTATCTCTGAGTTTGCTAGGTTCATCGAGAAATACTTCCGTGAATGTTGCTACACTATATGCTTGTTCTCATACCAGTTTCTTTTCATCATCTGTAACTTTACAGAGTGCTGCTGATGATAACATTATGGATTTGATTCAGAGGCACATTATCTTTCATTATCATAATCAGAAGGTACTTTACTGATAGTGCACTATGTTTATCTTTGTTTTGTGTTCCTTCAGCGGTGTAAGTGGAGCAGATAAGAGATAACATCCACCTGTTCAATCAACGGAATTTAATAGGTAAAAATCTAGGAGAAAAAAAATAGTATGTGGCTAAGTTTAGGATCTAAATTGTGATACTAGTTATGAATTTTCTTGGATTGTAATATGAATTTATATCATATTATTTCGTCAGATGTAAGTTCAGGCATCAGAACTGGGATCAGCTCGGATTTTTTGCTTGGACTGAACTTGGCTTAAATCTGAATTTCATAACAAGCCGATCCTGATCATAACATGAAGCTTGAAATCTATTTCATGTTGCTCTTGAATTTGCTTGAATAGGCTCGCATGTGCATAATTCAAGACTGTCCAAGCCAATCTCATTCTTTCTCATTCTATCCCATTCGAGCTTCCATATACGTAGACAATTGTTGTGTCTAGGTTTTGATTGTATAAGTGATCTTGAGTTTCCAGGACTTGCATATGGTTGTTGAGCCCATTTGTGCTTTGTGCTGAGCTTGAGCTAATTCAAGCTTCCTTCAGGCTGAGCTTGTGCTGGTAAACGAAGCTTGTACACAAGACAGCTGATCTCAAATATGAATTGAGCTGTGTTTGAGCTGGCTAAGCTTGCTCGGCTTGTCTTATTTCCAGCTATAATTTCCATGGCACTGCATATTAGGTGTCGAGTAGTTTTTGCAAGATTCTCACTTCTGAACATTTGTTTTCCTAGGGGCACGAACTGGCAATGAATGTGTTGTATCAGCTGCAGAGTGCCAGCGCTGCTGATTCGCCAGAAAACTCTACATCAACTTCTAAACATTACGAGAAGTTCTTTATATCACTTGTAAGCAAGCACGTCGTATTCAGATATCATTTTGTCTTCTAGCTGAAGGTTGAACTTAGGTTTTAAATATTTTATCATTTCTTTTGCACTCAGGCAAGTTCTTTGATTGATTCGCTACCTGCTTCAGACAAGGCTTTCAGCAAACTTCTGTGTGATGCACCATATTTGCCTGAGTCTCTGTTTAGATTACTGGAGGGTCTTTGCATGTCACAAGGCAACAGCCACCAAACGAAGGACAGTGATGGTGATCGTGTCACCCAAGGCTTGGGAACTGTATGGAGTCTTATTTTAGGGCGGCCTCCACTTCGACAAGCTTGCTTGGATATTGTTCTAAAGGTTTGCAATGTTTCTTTTTCAACTGGTAGAATACTATAAATCATTTTGATTGATATTATTATTTTTACATTTTCTCTAAATTCTAATATAATGAAGATAATTTGAGTTAAAAGAGCTTCTGCTATCCATTGACTTCAAGCATTTCAGTCTTGAGTTAGTTATTTTGTCTTTATTTCAGTACAAATAGCCCATTTACCCCAATATCAAACATGCAGTATTTGTGGCTTAAATATTGTACTAGTATATTTTTCAATTCACAGCAATATTAATGTGAGTTGACAATAATTATAGGATTTTTTATGCGGCTGGCACTACACTATTTATCATTTGTGTGCTATTCCTCACTTATCCTTTATGAATTTGCAGTGTGCCATTCACACTCAAGACGAAGTCAGGGAAAGGCGGTTAGATTGGTATGGAGCAGCATTGCCTTATCATTTCTTACTTTGTTGATTTGATATAATACTGGGTATGTAATGCTGATACATGTGTATTTGTTAGGTTGCAAAAAAACTCTGTGATCTAACATATGCATCAGACAAAGTCGAGCAGTTTGCCACCGACAGTCTTTTGGCAGTTGCTAATAAGGATGGTGTGGAGATGGATGTTAACTTCACAACCTCAAAAGAATCCATAGCTGAGGTAATTCTTGATGATTTTGATCCTTGTTATGGTTAGGCACTTTATAATGCACTCATGCTCAACTAGGTGTGAAAAACAAATGCGGATTATCATAATTATTCAATTACTGAATTCATAGCAGGAGAATGGTTTAGTATTTTGGATTCTCCCATCTGAATAATAGTTTTTGTTAACAAACATGGATGTGCATATGCCTTAGATTTTTCCATAAAAAAATTGTTGTATTATCTGTATTTGAACTCTAATTTAAGAAAGCAACATAAATATTTTGTTGTAGCATCAGCATGTGTAATTATTTACACCTTTTCTCATTTAGTGTCAAGTCACGTTCCTTGAGCTTAACTTATTGCCACTATTCATTTTGTTCCATGTGAGAATATTTTATCATTATTATCTAGCTAATGTACAAATTATGCGGATTCCTGATTCTAACCTGAATTGTGCTGAAGTTCGATTCGAATTCGTATTTGAGTCAAAAGAATATACAAATTCGACTTAAAAATATGGATGCATGTATGGTTTGACTGATATTCGATTCATATTTGATCCTTTTGCATCCCTAGGCTCAACCATTATGTCCCTATCAGGATGTGCTTTGAGAGCCTGTTTTCTAAATATGTTTCTTTTTTTGTCATCCTCACAAAAGGGGAAAAATCAAACGTTTTGGCTCTCATGTTACAGGCACTTGCATGTTTTGTATTTTTTAATCTTTCTGAAATTCTGACCAGCTATCAAAGAGAAACAATGTAGATCTGGTAGCTCTTAGTTTAAGGTTCAGGTGACATAATCGTACTTGAATGAAAGGACACTTGTACTATTTGATGAGGCTTTGAGCTTGTTGCTTGGATGCGGGGCCCTGAATTGATTGGTTTTGTATCATATGTTTACTGTAGGTGGATTGCCAGTCAGGATAGTTAGTGGCTTAATTGACTTTTTGCACCAATATGCAATTGGGTGGAGTTAACCTAAATATTTGCAACTCTTCTTACAATTTCTGTACTGCAGTCACAACCTCTCCTCAATGATATAGGGAAAGATCAAAGATCAAATGTCCTAGGCGTTGTTTGGTTCTTTGCAACACCCAAGTTACGTAACTTTGAATTTGTAGGCCACCGTTTAGTTCACGACCACAGTTCCGGCTTTCCACATTTCCTTAGTGCCTTGCACTACTTGTCATAGACACATTCTTTCCCAACTTTGCCTAATTTGTGGTGACCGATTTGGTCACCACAAAATGTGTGCCTTTTCAACACTTTGTCAAAAGTACGTGTAGCAATGTTTGGCAGCTGTCCAAACAACCCCCTAATCTTCTTCATAGAACGATAAAATGTCTTATATTATTTAAGATACATACTGCATTTTGGTTGAATATCGGACTGAGAGATGGTTTTTATGAAAGCAGTTTGAGGTAGGCAGTCAGGAAACTTCAGTTAGTGGTTCAGATGCTGGACCTTCTGAAAGTGGGCCTACCATGACCTCTTTGGTTTCACCTAAACAATCGGCAGTATCTGTATCCGAGGCCAAACGCCATACTTCATTGTTCTTTGCACTTTGCACAAAGGTATCCAGATGAACATAGTGTCGTGCTCTTTTTGTATCCTTTTTTTTTTCCTTAGAGGTAGTAAAACCATTTTCCTTTCTTCCAGAGGCCCACTCTTCTTCAACATCTGTTCAATGTTTACGGAAGGTCTCCAAAAGTTGTCAAGCAGGTGCTACTTTTAACTTGCATGGTGCTAATTCTAATGTTTTTAAATATTGACTACTGAAGACAATTACTGGCTGTACATTGTGGTGCAAAATTGTGCAGTGTATCCATTGGCATGTACCCATCCTTGTAAGAAATCGGGGATCCTCATGTTCTGCGATGCTGGACATTATTCGTGATCCACCTGAAGGCAGTGAAGAACTTGTTACTTTGGTATTATAATTTATCTCTGATTTCTCTCTGTACATTATTGCGAAACATAGAAGTTCGTTATGCTTATGGCTTCTTTTCTCCTTTTAAAGATACTGCAAACACTGACCGAAGAATCAAATCCTTCAGCCGACCTAGTTGCAGCTGTTAAACATCTATATGAGACCAAGCTGAAGGTTTGGATACTTTCTGCTTACATTGTGTACTACTGCAAGTCTATTGTTCATTCCCTTTTGGTAGTATTGTTTACTTACCTTGTTTGCTGATTCTTGTTATTTTCTCTGCCAGGATGCATCTATTCTCATTCCATTGTTATCTTCATTTCCGAAGGAAGAGGTATTGGTTTTGATTATTTTTTATGTATACGCTGATTGTCTAGTTCTTTGTTAGCTGAGGAATAGAAATGCTTTCCTTGCCATGATAATATTTGCAAGGGCATGTACACCCTGCACAATCTGGATCGGGTTGTCCAGGCAATCAGCTAATTCGTGAGGCAGCTGCAATTGCAATTTGGCGGGTGATTGTGGATTTGTAGTTGCTCAATCAAGATTGTGTGGTACTCTTGGAAATTGGCTGGTGGCCTGGACAACTAATCCAGATCATGTGGTGTGCAGTGTCTCCTTGTCGAATGATAGCTCGCTTTTTAATTCTATTTTTAAGACATTTTTCTTTGTGAGTAAAAATATTTTAAGGGACTTGAAACAGTTATACCTGGTGTGTTCTTGTGTGTCTTGATTTTAGGTTACGGAATCCTCTCATTATTAGCTTCTAGATACTCAAACTATGTTTTCTTAGTTATTATAATCTGTCCAAGTAAGTTGCTGTATTGCTGAGATAATGATTAGTTGCTGTGGTCATGGTCAGTAGGTATGCAGTATGCACTTCATGCATAATTTAAATATTATCACACCAATGCTGCTAATGGGTGAGAATCCAACCCAAACCCACCCCAACACAAGAAAATGAGGGAAACCCAACCCCACCTTACCCAAATAATGGCCCTGTTCTTTTCAGCTTTTAAAAGCTGTTTTTCGGCTTTTCTACAGTAACTAGCTTTTAAACGGAGTATTTTTTCAAGATAGAGTCTACTAGTTAATTGTAGTATATATTTTACTGACTTCATTTATGTCGGCAAAAACCGCACGTGAGTTTTTGTTACTCTGTAATCTCTCGTACAAACAGCCTAAAAACTACAAGCTGCAGCTAAAAAGAACAGGCCTAGCTCTCAGAACCCAACCCACACAAAACTTCCACCCAACCCGAAACTATATGGGCCTAGGTGAAGCAGCCAACAGGCCAGTGGTCCACTAGAATTATTAGAAAATAAGAAAAATCCCGAAATATAAAAAAAAAACAGACGAAAATAGTAGAAATAAATCAGACCCCCCGCCCCCCCCCCCAAAGGAAAAATTAGAAAATGGGAAAAGAAAAAAAGAAAAAGGGGGCAAAAGTAAGGAGAAAAATAACGACAAATGGGGGGAAGCAGAAAATTTAAAAGTGGGGAAAAAATCACAAAAAGGAAAGACATATGATTTTTATAAATTTAAGAGAAAACAACGATAAATTGGGGAGAAGAAGGAAATTCAAAAAATATGGGGAAAAGATAAAAAAAGGGAAAATGAGAGAAAGGCACAAACAAGCGCTCAGGACAGTTTTTACCTCTTCAAACTCTGATCCACCATGAGTTTTTGGGGGTGTTAGACATGTAAAGGTTGCAGGATTATCACATTGTATAGGGGGTTCATTGCATATTGTCTCTCATATATATATTTGGCCTTTTGGCCATTGGAATACCAACCCACATTCATAACAGTGATGAACCGTAGCTAGGAGGCGGCAAACCCTATCTCCGGCTAAGCCATGGATCCCACCCAGGCAAACCCACGGGTTGAACCCATTTGAACCCGAAATTCTTGAACCCATACCAACCTAACCCAACCCAACCTGTTTTTACTGCAGACCCAATCTGTTAGCTAACTCAACCAGTTCGCACCCATCCAAAGCCAACTCGAATTAAAACCCAACCCGTTTAACCCGTTTCAACCCAACCCATTAGCAGGTCTACATACCTTAAGACGAGTAATTTACAGAGCACCAACTTCGACCACTTAATCTACTTGATCTTACCATTGAAGTACCTTGATATAAATGGGAATTTATTTTGGAGTTACACATAAATCTAGAATGCAACATTGTTTTGCAGCTGGTAATAAACATGTTACAAAATCATTTGGAAAATTTGTCAATAATGAATAATCTATTTGGGTGTGTTCTTTTTTCCCGGAATATGTCACATATTGTGTTGATCCTTTTTTTGTGTATAATCTATTCATCACAAATGAGATTTTGTATGTATGTCTCAGGTGCTGCCCATATTTCCAAGACTAGTTGATCTTCCACCTGACAGATTCCAAGATGCACTTGCTCGGATATTGCAGGTAATTTTATCATGCTTATTCGACAGTCCATTAATAAGTTTGCATTCTCTGTGCAGAATTCCACAGGATTATCTGATGGTGTTTAATAAAAGTATGGATTGGGCAGAGTACCATTTGTGGAATATATTGAGACCATTATAGCTGGTCACAATTGGTCTCTGAATCACATTTTAATGTTCAGAAGGATTTTTGTTGTATCAAATGCTCTTACATAATGAGATCAACTTATCATGTTGTCTTGCCGCTTGATTTATTTTCGCACTGAATAAGTAGGGTACTTGTAATCTTTGGAGTTCAGGAAGGAATGAAATTTGTTTTAAAATATCCTTTACCGAAATTGTTTCTGCCTTACAGGCTCCACATTATTTTTCCTAGTAGGACTCATACCATTATGTGCGGCTTGTGCGCTATCATTGCTGGTTAGCTTGTGATAATTGTACCAGTGGTGACTGGTAAGTTAAAGCTGGTATACCAACTGGTAGGCACAAACGCCCTTGTTCCTAGGTTCTGGTTGGCTAGGGGTGCAGGTGGGAGACCTATTGGCCTATTCGCCCGTCTTGAAAATTAGTGGTTGAACTATGAGAGAATTGGATTCTGATTGTTGAACTATGAGTAAATTGTGGATATTTCCCTAACAGCTTAAGCATATGGATAAACTGGCTGGGTTCATGAATCATGATACTCGACATGATATTAAAGCCCATAATAATCATGGTTGTTGAAGGGTCCACTGGTAAGACCAGGAGGGTCACAGAGGTGGACCAAGTCCCAGCCCATATTGAGTCCACAACATAGGCCTGGTCGAGTCTAGAGATGATGGGGGAGTGCTGAAGTATGAGTAGGTTGCCCACCTTTCAATTGATTGGTGCATGAAACTCATACTGATCTGCATCAGTATTTTTTGTCCTACTCATTCTGGGAATATGTTATTGCTTTCATTTCACAACTTCATGTTTCTGTGATGGCTTTTGCTAAATAATTTCTGTTAAGCTAACATCATAGTTGTGTTGTTCGGCATGATTTTGTATTTATGTTGACTTGAGAGTTGAGACAACCATGTCAGTTATTTGTTACCAAGGACGCACTCTTTAAGCTACTTTTTAGCAAGACATAAATTGTTTTGTTAATCTTGGCTTTAAATTAACTTTGCTTTTGACAGGGATCTTCTCATACTGGGCCAGCGTTAACCCCTGCTGAAGTTCTGATTGCGATTCATGATATTAATCCTGAGAAGGATAAAGTTCCCCTAAAGAAGGTAATACCATTTGCTATTGGTTGTTTTAATGCTATATCATGATATTCCAACATCGCTTAACCTTATTGTAAGTGTGCACAAATAGACAAGGCTTCCAACTACCTTGTTGTGGCACTTGCACTCCAAAGTCATTCAGTCCTTGAGTAAAGTACATTTTTTTGTGAACGTCACGTGGGTGTCTAGATTTTATACCCCAACACATGTGCATGCATCTGTGACAATGTGCAGTATAGATTTTATTTGTCATCATGAAGTTTTGTCAATTGCTGATGGAAACGAAAATATTTTCAGGTCACAGATGCTTGCACAGCTTGCTTTGAGCAGCGCACGGTATTTACTCAGCAAGTTTTGGAGAAGTCACTGAATAAATTGGTAGTTACATGGCCGCTGTTATTGTGTGCATTATATATATATACATATATATATATATATTGCTTTGTTTTGCTTAATTGATTGGACTGTTGTGCAGGTTGACAATGTACCAATTCCAGTTCTTTTTATGAGAACAGCTATCCAAGCACTTGATGCTTTCCCAGCTTTGGTATGGTGATGCTCATGTATTAAATGGTCACTTGCTTATCAATTGATGTATAGATTTGTACCTAACTTTTTCCCTCTATATTTACAAAGACGACTGTAGTTTTGCTACACAGAGTAGAAACAACTCTTTCTTGCCAATTTGCATTTTTTTTAATTTTCCAAATAAATATCTTTAGGGATAAACAGCATGGAAGTTTGAAGAACATTGTTTTTCACTCATTTGTTCATTGTTTATTTCTTCAGGTTGATTTTGTCATGGGGATACTCTCCAGGCTTGTCAATAAGCAGGTTTGTGGATTTCTTCTATTAGTTACATGATTTGTTTTATTTTTCTTGCCTGATATTGATTGACCAAATGGGGGCCCCTATTCTATCATGGTATTCTTTTGCTTCAATAAAAACCTCAGATAGTTATCTGTATCACTATATTCATTTCTTATCTAATGTAAACAAGCTAGTTTAAAATAGGGATGTCCCTTAAGTGTTCTGACCTAATAGGTGTAGTTTCCTTTTCTTATTTATAAATTAATCATGCCTTCTTATACAATAATCATGAGGAAATGTAGAAACCTAATAGCTCAATTGTGTTATATTAAACAGATTAATGATCAGTCACCTAAGTGTGCTAATTTTGTCGACTGACACAATTTGAACTATTATCTAGTTTGTTTTGAGAAGAAATTTAGGGATGAAAATTCATTTCAGCAGTTTTTTTTTATTTGCAGTTTGTAAGCTTCAGTTTGTTTCTCTTGCTGCAGATATGGAAAGTGCCAAAGCTGTGGGTTGGGTTCTTAAAATTGGCATACCAGACTCAGCCACGTTCTTTTGATGTTTTGTTACAGGTACTAACTCTGTTATGTTGCTGAATATATTCCTGTATATACATTCTAGATTATACTATTTTACTGACACGACAACACAATGCTGCATGCAGTTACCTCCTCCACAGCTTGAAGTTGCCTTGAATAAGTATCCCAATCTACGGATTCCACTCTCTTCTTTTGTTAATCAGCGGAACATGCACGACACCTTGCCCAGGTACTTTCCCGGTATTTCTGTTAGTCTTAACAACTCACTCAATTTTTGTAGTACTCTTTTTGACTGCTGAGCAGAAAAGCTTACAGTTAGGTGCACTAAAGACTGATCCATTCTCTATTATCACTGCTGTATAAAATTACTGCACTAGCAAACTGTTGGGTTGTTGCTAATAATAAATTAGGACTCCTAAAGAGGTTAGTTAATGAGTTGGGTGTGCACATCATGTTGTATAGCTGTGGAGAGCGCTCAGGTACCTTCAATTGTGCTTCAACTGGAATTTGGTCCCTTTGTAATTCAGTTTTATTCTTAGTGTCTAGACTTCTTGCAAGTCATCTCCTAGCTTTTCTTTTTGGGTTTGTGATGTCTTTTTATGGACATGGCATTTTTCTGTGGTTTAAGCACACAAGAATACAGTTGCAATGAACATTATGATAATTTATTTTTGTTACTTCTAGTTGTATAGTTGTGCATTGTGCTTCCGTCTTGATATTGTGTGCAGTTTTAAACAAGAAAAAGTAATCAGCTTTGTTAGAAGTGTGTCCTGTTCATTCTGGTCTATAAGTTGTTTTAGCTTTTTAATCCCCTCAGTTTCATTGGGTTCATGTATCTGATCAGTTTTGGGTCAATACATGATATTTTGCAAAAAAAAGTAGTAGTGTTAGTTATCTCATTCTTTGGGCCTGTTCTTTTGGGCTTTTGAAGTCGGCTTTTGGCTTCTGCTACAGTATCTAACTTTCAAACGGAGTATTTTCTCAAGATGGGGTTTACAAGTTAAACGATCTACACGTTAAAATCCTAACATCTGTACTAGCCAAATTCGCAAGTGAGTATCTATCTCTCCGTATTCTGTACCGTAAACAGCCAAAATTCAAAAATATCAGCCAAAAGCCATAAGCCGCAGCCGAAAAGAACTGGCCCTTTGTTTTCTTATTTCTAACATGTCTTATGTAATGATTTTTGCGAGTGCAGACAGATTTTGGAAGTTCTGGGCTTCATCAACGAACCACAGCAGGCACCAATTCCTTTTGCGCCTGCCGCATTGCAAACAGCAGACCCGACCTCCTCTCTTCCTGGTGCAACCCTAATGTGAAATACGATGTTGTAACGCCGAACAGGTGTAAGAAAGCTATGTCAATCACAGATGCACATTCAGTTCCTTGTAAACAGTGATGATATGGGCGTGAAATGGGGCACAGATGAAGATGGCAGCGTCATTCGATGCGTCTGCATTTATTGGACTCATTATAAGCAGCTTTACAAGGAGCTGGCAACAAGAGGTCAAGAACTAGAACTGCTGAGATGATTGTTTAAAGGGAGGTCCATTGTGTGCTGGAGGGGTTGCTTCTATGAATGGAGGCCAGTCCAACTTGTATAGTAGTTTTGTACTTTTTGGTAAAAAAGGGTGATCCATTGTCGTAGTTCCTGACCTGCAATTGCGAGCTGAGGCTTCTGTGGCAAGCAAAATATAGAGCTAATGTTATTTACAAGGAGCTAAGAGATATTACTTGTCATCGTGTCTTCTATCAAAGAAGGATCTTGGTTGCAAGCTGCTGCATTCCTCTTCTAGGGAGTAAGGAGCCGGCATTCGACTGATTTACTCAACCATTGCTGCTGTTCTAACAATTTGTCTGTATTGTAACTAATTGAGTTCACTGTTAGCACAGTTCCTTTTTTTTTGTTTAATTAAGGTCTCTGTCGACAATAATTTACTGGTGCTTTGATTGATTGGCGAGAAGTGGTCAATCAAGGAAAAGAGATTCCTGTTCGTGATCTCAGTTTTTAGTCGAATGTGATTGATTTCTCTTGGAATTAATTTACTCTTACACACACACACCAACTCTGAAAAATTGTTGATACCACCTAGATGGTCTTAAATACTCGTATATTACACGTACATATTATCCGTTACATAAATACTCACTACATTGTGAGATACGACATAGAGTGTAATTACACTCGGGAGTAGAAAAGATGCTTCCTATATATATATATATATATATATATATATATATATATATATATATATATATATATATATATATATATATATATATATATATATATATATATATATATATATATATATATATATATATATATATATATATATATAGAGGACGTTGAAATGGGACACCTAGGTGCCTGGACACCTAGGCTCCCTGCTAGTTAGATTGCTTTTAGATACGTGCTAGAGCAATGGTATGTATGGTATGTAATATATTAGACATGCTAAATCAATCATGGAAGGAAAGTCTTAATCATGGATGGAAAGTCTCAATCACACTAGCACGCATCTAAAAGCAATCAAAAGGTAGAGAGACTAGGTGTCCAAACACCTAGGTGCCCCTGTTATTTATACTATATATATATATGCTTGGTGTATATTTTGACATTTCAGTGGTCAATTTGCTTCATTAAGATAGGCATGGTGGTAACAAAAACATTCCGTAGTGTTGGACCGAACCGATGTTGGCAATCCGAAGGGGCGAATGATTGCAGAATTTTTTTTGATTTTCCTTAAGTATTCTAAATCTTCACTTAACGACTTCGAGAGTTATCAAGATTAGATTACATCTTCTAAACAAGATTCAAAGGGATCTATGATCAAGAAGATGCAAAGTCGGCTATCACTGCAAGGTTGATACTACCTCCAGTTTGGTACTACTGCTCAGAATGGGCTAATACCACTGTTGTGGTACTATCGCTATGGTCAGGCTGGTATGAGTCGTATGACCGTTTTCCCTATTCCAGAATGCAAATTTCTCGAAATAAAAATCAAATTTGAGAAACTTGATTAAAATTTATCTAAATGCTACCAAAATTGGTATGGATATAAGGATGTAAAAAACCAAATCACATCAAGAAACATGAGACTTCCATCCAATTTGAAAGAATTGCTTTCCAGGTCACAAAAATACACCAAATCCTAAAAACCAAATTACTTCTTACTAGTGGGGATGTAAGTCATGAAACTTTCTAGATCATCTCTCATATGTCATAGCAAGATAATCTAGTCACAAGTTTGGGCTAGAAAGGTCACAATCATAAAAATCACAAATCTTTGTAAAAAAAACCAAAATTGAGAAAGATCTTGATTCTTGCTATAAAGTGATCTAGTTGGGTAAAGATTGATCTTAAGGACCTATTAATGCCTCTTAACTCATTATGAATCACAGCAAGAACAAAATGAGCATGAAAAGAGCTAAATCAACACAATCCAAGGTAAGAACTCATGCAAAAAGAGACAAGAATATAAGGATTGTAAGAAATTGATCTATTGTATGAAGAGAAATAATTATTATAGCTTGTTAGTTACAAAGAATCTTCTGCAAGTCCCACTCCTACAAAGAATAATTCTTATAGCTTGCTAGTTACACTATGAAACCACGTCTGGTCGAAGCTCTATAGCAAGGGTTACTGTTCTTTTCTTTTCTTGTCCCTCTTGATGGTTAGAATCAGTTTCGATCATCGAGACGATCTCCTTCTCGATCACAGGTTCTGCCAACGCAGCAGTTTCCTTCACAAAAAACACAAAACTCTTCCAGTTTACTTTTCAAAATGTTGATAAAGCCTTTGAAAAGGCCAACTGAGTCAGTTTTGATGTTATAACAGAAATGTACCTTGATCGTAGGAGTTGATTGCTTCAATATGGCTACCCCTATTTCACTTGTCGCACCTATATTCGTAATAAATTGTTGAATCAGAGCACTTGAGACAGCCAAAGGAAGAATTTTAAGGGGGACAACAGCAACTATGCTCCCTATTTTCTTATTGACTAACTTAACCTATCAACGCCTTTTGGCCAGAGAAGCATTTATTTTTTCTACTTCTCCACTGACCACCATCAATTTGACCCCTTGGTCGTCTTGACAGAAATTCATACCTATGCTCTGTAGAAAAGGAAGATACCACTTGATCATGCTCTACGATTAAGAGGTCTTAAGTATGAAGTCGATTTTTTGATTACCTTTAAGCATTCTTCCCTCTCTTTGGCAGAAATATCCACCAGAATACGAGAAGCCTCTACCTCAAGCGATGTAGTCTTCTCGCAGATAGCCTTGACTCGAGAATTGATTTCCTCCAAATCAAGGTATGAATAAATAAACATGGTAATCGATAAAGAGTACTCAAAAAATGTAACCTGGTTATGAGTACGAGTACTAGTATCACTTACCATTCTCGTAGTCCCGGGTCAAATCCGAGACTCCTGAGTACATCCACATAGGATGTGCTCGACGCTTCAAAGGACTAATATGGCGTGTGATGAAGCCTTTCACCATATGCCAGCTCGTAAGCCCCTTGTCCCTCAGCTCTTTAATGGCTGGGATGTAGGGGGCTATTCTTGTGATGTCTTTGGGGGCTGAGTTCCAAAGATTGTTCTTCTTGGTGGCCTTCCTGGCGATGGAGAGGCTGTCTTCACTGGTAGTCTCCCAGTAGAACCACCTCTTCTTCCATTCCGGCCATGAAGATCGGGTAAATATGGGGATGTAAAGCTCTGTCTTGTCATCATGGAGCTTCAATCCACAACTCTTGGCAATCCCCGTTTGTCGGCTCATCTTGTAATAATACCAAAAAACTAGAGATCTGCTGGAATACCCAAGTATGCCTAGCATAGGTATACAAAGACGCTGAGCATTGTGATTGAATTGGGAACCAAGTTCACCAGTTCAACCCCAAAATACTCAAGAATGATCATCAAGAAGGGATGAGTAGGGAGACGGAGGTCGCACTCACAATATGCCTTGGACACCGAAATCTCTCTGATTTGTTCGATTGGCCAGCGTTACCCAGCAGCTTTGATCCATCTGACGAAGCGCCATGGTGGGATCTTCTCCGTAGTCTCTAATGCCTTATCTTGGCATGATCCATCTCTGATTTAGCCCACGTTGATGAAGACTTCGTCATCCTTGTGGGTGAGTAGAAGGGATTCGTGCGAGATTGAGGAAGATTATGGAGATCAATTGGAGGCGGAGAGCTTGAATGAATCCAAGCAAATAGGGAAAGTGAAAAACCAAAGGTTACCCTTGGTAAGTTTTTATAGCCAACGCATCGATTACTTCTCCCTGGAACCGAATGTTCGCCTTGGGAATCGATTCGACGGACAAACGAGGGAAATCGATTGCATTTTCTCTGTCTGATGTTTATCTATTTTCACAACTCAAGTGAAATTGCCAAATCGACCAAGCCAATTCCTGGTCGATAAGAGTCGAGAAGGGTTTTGCTTTTGACCACTTTTTATCTACGACCATACTTGGTCAAATAAGTTATTTTCACTTGAAGTTGGGGGGCTAGATGACGAGGATAGAATCATTCTCTATATGGTCGTAAGTTCTTCTACAACCACGTAGTCATAAGTCTTACTGCAACTACCCCCTTAGTCGTAAGTCCTTCTACGACCAAATAGTCATAAGTCTTACTGCGACTACCTCCTTGGTTGTAAGTCCCTCTACGACCACGTAGTCGTAAGTCTTACTACGACTACCTCCCTGGTCGTAAATTTTTCTACAACCACGTAATCCTGAATCTTATTGCGACTACTACCTGGTCATAAATCCTCCTACGACCACGCAGTCGTAAGTTGACTTGTGACCACCTTATGGTGGTGGATCTTCCTACGACCAATTTATCTTCAATTAACTTGTCTACGACGAACAACTGCATCATTAGTTGTTCTAATAAGGTAGTTAGAACGTGTTTATTCAATAACCGCACACAATCTCTCTCTGACAATAACCGCTACAAGGAGAATGGCCTTATACGTCTCTCTAATAGTAACTTCCGTCAAGCGATTATCATTCAAAACATTGAGGTATCTTCTAGCATAGGACAATTGCCATTGCTTCGCTGGCTATATAAAGGTTAACGTCAAAGAGGGAGGGGAGGCATTCAGATTGAAGGAGGAGATAGTGGTAGCCATTCGCATAATTATCTGTTGTAATTCCTCTTTCTGATAATTAGCAATCACACAGGACGTAGAGTTATTATTCTCTCAGGAGAAGGCCCGAACCTGTATAAAATTTCCGTGTCTCTATTCTGCATGTGCGTACACCGGATCTTCTAATAGTTTCCCCGAATCCAAACAAATCATACGAAAGATGTTCAAGCATTTTTGTCCAGATTTCTTCCCCTTCGGCAATGAATTCATCGAGATGTTGAGGAAGAACCTAAATGAGTCTAAAAGAAGAGAAATGCTAGCATGGGTATTTTTATTGAAGTTTTAGTCATATGAGCAGCTTTGAAAAATTGTTAAGTCAAATTACAAGGTATTTCACCAAGCCATGCTTTAAATGAAACTTGTAAGATCCTATGAACACAAATATAGCAAGGCAAGCCAAAAACTAGCCATTTGGTGATTGCATTTATTTATATCATGTCAGGATATCTCAAAATGCACTAGGAAAGCTAGAGGTATCATAATCTGAGTCATGCTATATCAAAATGACAAAGTAGAGCCTAGTAGCTAGATCAAGCATGGAAAGTGTTGAAAGCTCCAAACTGAATCAATTTAAGCTCAAGACATATTTGAACATTGCATTTGACAAAGAATAATTCATATCCTATTTTAGTAGAGCAAATCCTAGACTAGGAGCTATCTATAACTATCCTCTAAGCTTCAGCCCAGTTTTAATTCACAAATGAATGGTCTATCTTAATAAAGCATATCCTAGACTAGGAGCCATCTACAATAGCCTTCTAAGCTTCAACCAAGTTTTAATTTTGCAATTATGTGGTCTTATCTCGGTGAAACACATCCTAGACTAGGAACCATCTGTAAAGGCCTTCTAAGCTTCAACCAATTGCATTTTATCAATTGTTAGCATCTTAAGCCATTGTCAACCATATCAAGGATTACACTTAAGATGATGGTCTTGGTCATACAAAACTCCCTGTGAGTTCCTGCCAAGTGCAATGGAAAGTTGTTTCATGAGAAAGGATTGCCGAAATACAATTTTGAGCACGTTTGATATTTCAAAGCAATGTTTTCTAAAGTAAGAACTGATTAATGATTCAAGATTGGAACTAACCAACTCTGACTAGGCTTGACTCAAATTCAAAGCTCAACTAAGCAGTTTGAAATGTCAGGAATCAGAAAATGAACGCTTGAGCTAGACTAGTCAAATGATTTAGCCTAAACAATTTTATTCCAGTTCAGCAGTTTTAAAAAGTTAGTCATGGCATAAGCTAAACTATACACGTAGACATAAGAAGTAGAAAGCTCAGTGAAGAAAGTATGACTGGATACAAGCACAGACAAGGATAATAGATAAAGCTCCAGATTATATTACAATGCATGACAGAAAGTAAAAGTGCATTATATTACATATGAATGCAAAAGAGCCAAGCTTTTCCTCAAATCAGTCCATCGGGATAAATAACCTCGAACTATCTCCGCAAGAAAGCAAAATGAGAAGAATCCAATGGTTCTATAAAAATGTAAGCAATCTGATGTTCAGACTCAATAAAGTGACGGACTACATCTCTCTTCTCCACATGGTCTATAAGGAAGTGATATATTAATCTGCTTAGTCCTAGAGTACTGCACCACGTTCTTGGCAATATTGATGGCACTAGTCACTACACCATAAACCCCCCATAGAGACACTTTTTAATATAGTAGAGGCGTTTTTTTTTCTGTATAACTTGGTTGGGAAAAGATTTAGAATTTTAGATATGTCTATTCTTGTCTCAGCCTCATTTTTCTCTGACTGATGGTATTATACTACTATGAGTAAAACATATTTAAACGTACTGATTTGTATCTAAGCCTAATCATTGTAAGACTCAAAGTTTGATAAAGCTAAACAACTTTATGTACCACATGCTAATTTTTTCTTGGATGGACTCCAGATAACATATTATCTGATTGTTAAAATCCACTTGGATTTTCTTTGCAACCTTGTAGTGGAAACTACCATCTTGATCTCTTATAAAAAATGATCCGCATAATACTATCGTTTGACCGATAACTTTCACAGAAGTTGCAAAGAGGAACTATACAAGATAATTTTGCTTCTAACTTTATTGTGTTTATAGTTACTGGTGTTATGAATAGCGCTTGTATTCATATGAGGCCAATGGGCCGGTATATATACACAAAGTACAGGTGGTAAATATGCAAAGAACCCCTCATAACAATGGGGAATAACAAACTATACATATATCTCTAACACCCCCTCAAACTCATGGTGGATCAACAACACCGAGTTTGGAGAGGAAGAAGTCGTCTTTGTGCTCGAGTCCAGGCCTTCGTGAAGAAATCCGCTATCCTGAAGCTCAAGGCACATACGAAGAGCAATCACCGATCATGCACACAAGTCCTCATGAAAGAAGCATCAACTCCAATGTGCTTGGTGAGCTCATGCTTCACGGGATCACGAGCAATCACCGATAGCTTTGCATTGTCGACAAGAGAGGGAATTCGGTGTAGTGACGAAACACCAAAATCCTCAAGTAACCACCGTAGCCAAGTAATCTCTGTTTGTCAAGAGAGCCATAGCTCGCAACTCACCTCTGCACTCGAGCGGGACACTGCGATCTGTTTCTTCGTCTTCAGGCAATGAGAGAACCACCAAGAAAAACACGATGTGAGAGATAGACCGCGATCGGAGGATCGCTGGCCCAAGTAGCATCCGAATAGGCACGAAGGCGTAACGAGCTGGAGCGTGGAAAGAAGAGACGGCGAGAGATAGTCCCACAAAGGTATCGCAGAACTCGAAGAAGGTGGGTGTAGTGAACCCGAGTGGGAGCTGAAACAAACCGACTCGAATATGAACCTGGATAAGTGATATCGGATGAGTATGAGCAAGGTAGACAAGACTCCCAACAAGATGACGATAGCGAGTCGGATCGTAAAGAGGCTCGCCATCGAGAGTCGGAGGTGAACATTGAGCTCCATGGGAGTCTCAACGACGCTGATCGCTGAGAGAGGCGCGATCAAGAAGATCTGAATATATTTCTCTTGGGACATAAAGAAACCATCCGGAGTGGAAGTAACCTCAATCCCAAGGAAATAACGAAGAGGACCAAGATCCGACATAAGGGCGCTCACTAAGACGAGCCTTAACAAAGGCAATGTACTCAGAATCATCTCCCGTAATGATCATATCATCAACATACAGGAGAAGAAGAGTCCGACCACGAGACGAAGTGTGGACAAAGAGCGCAGGATCATGATCACTAGCTGAAAATCCAGCACCAGTAACCACAGAGGAGAAGCGCTCAAACCAAGCACGGGGGGCTTGCTTAAGGCCATAGAGAGAGCGACGAAGGCGACAGACCATGCCCTCAGGAACAGAATACCCAGGTGGCGGATGCATGTAGACAGCTCAAGAGAGCCATCAGAGCGAGTCTTAATCTTATAGACCCACTTACATGTGATGGGATGAGAATGGGATGGAAAAGGAACAAGATCCCAAGTACCAGTACGCTCGAGGGCAGCAATCTCCTCGGCCATGGCAAGCTGCCACTCGGGGTGAGTAATGACATCCCGTGAGGAGACAGGCTCACGAGTAGCTGCGCCAACAAAGGCAAAACGGGCAGGAGGCCGAATCGACTGGCGATCGCGGAGAGCGTAGCGAGGAGAAGATGACCCATCAGGGGAAGATGGAGCATCAGAAGAAGATGGAACATCAGAAGAAGATGACGATCGGAAGATCCTCAATCACGAGGTCGGCGAGTGTAGACGATAGTGGGAGGAGCACGAGGAGTCGTAGGAGACGACACAGGCGGCGACAACGGCGGAGAGGCCACAGGGGGAATATGTGGAGACTCAGTGGGACAGGTGGACGAGGGCAAAACAGATATAGGAGTATCTGGAAAGGTCAAGAAAGACAGAGACTCCACAGAGGAAGCCGAAGGAAAGGCGGGGCGTGGGTAGAAGGGACGAGACTCGCCGAAAGTCACATCCCGAGAAACCCGTATCCGACGACCAACAGATCCCAAGACCGATAGCCCTTGTGCTCGGCATCTGTACCCTGTAAAGACACACTCAACAGGTCGAGCGGTCGGTTTGGTACGTTCTCGGCGAGGAGAACATAGCAAACGCAGCCAAGCAGATGAAGGGCGAGTAGTCGGAAGAAGACCACGAGGCGCTCAACAGGATCGCACCCTTAAGAGCGAAGAGGGCTGAATGTTGACGAGATAGGTGGCGATGGAAACGACCTCGGCCCAAAAGTGAGGTGGAATAGAGGCGGCGATCATCGAGCACGAGCCGTCTCAAGGAGGTGACGATGTTTGCGCTCAGCGACACCATTCGAGCATGAGCACCGAGGACAAGAAAAGCGGCGAGAGTGCCCGCTCGGCAAGGAAGGCTGCGCAGTGACGAGAGAGGTACTCGCCGCCAGAATCGGCCACGAAAGACACGAATAGGAGTGGAGAGCGTGTGTGTATCATAGTGGCAAATTGTTTATAGATAGGCAAGGCCTCACTACGAGAAGACATGAAATATATCCAAGTGTGGCGAGAGAAATCATCTATAAAAATAATATAATAACGATGACCCCTTTCAAACGAAGGAGCGGACCCCAAACATCCGAATGAACAAGATCAAAGGACGCCGAGACACGAGTCTCACTATGAGGATAAGGAAGCTGAATCATTTTACCTAACTTACACCACGACAATCTAAAGACACGTCTCTGAGGCGGACACGAAGACCACGACGAACTAAGGGCGACAAAGCGAGATCCACACAGATGGCCAAGACGGTGATGCCACCGCTGGAAAGAGCCGGTAGGCGAAGTGGCGAAGCGAGAGATCGGCGGCGGCGGTGGCGGCGGAAGGAAGATGAAGCGTCAAGCTCCCGAGACGCCGTGAGTCACGCGCCGAGGCGAACCAACCGAGCTCCGTGTGGCGATCGAGAACACAACAAGAGTCGAGTCGAGAATAACTCGATAACCAAGGTCGATGAATCGCCCAGCAGAAAGAAGTCGCAAGGTAAGGCGAGGAACATGAGCAATGAAGGAACATGAAAAGATGAGTTGCTAAGAGATCCTCGACCGAGAGAGCGAAAGAGATGTACCATCGCGGTAAGAACACCGACGGGAGAATCAAGAGGTGTAATAGAAGGCAGTGGAAGAATCGGAGTCATGTGAAAAGATGCTCCGTAATCAAGAATCCACGGGAGGTACCGATGTGTAGGAGGTGGTCTCTCGGTGCTGAAGAGTCGATGAGAGAACTCGAGAACACGCCGAGGAGAACACGAAGCGGCAAGTAGGCGTCGAAGTCGGCTATCTCTGCTCGGTGAGAGAAGCTCTGAAGAAGTCGAGGCGACGTCGTCGTAGAAGCACTAGTGCCCGAGAAGAACGGCGTGAAAGATGCCGCTTCTTCTTGTAGCACCGAGACTCGGTGTGGCCATCCTTGTCGCAGAGGAGCAGTGAGGACGGCCACCTCAGATCGAGGACGCCACCACCACTGTGGTAGTAGCCGGAGGAAGCAGTGCAGCGCGACGGCGGCGAGCACGCAGGGAGTGGCATCGGACCAGCACCACTCAAAGCGAGTCTCTCTGCGCGTATCTCGGTAAGAGCCTCGGAGAGTGACATGAGGTGGTGTGCAGGAGCTGGGCACGCCTTTGCTCGAACTCGGGGCGGCGAGTAAGGAACTCGTAAACCCGCTGAAAGCGCAGATCGGCACGTACCTCCGAGCAGCGGACGGACAGTACGGCGGCCGGCGATCGAAGTGAGTCCAGCGGCGACGCGCATGCAGAACTCGGCGTAAATGCATCAACGATAGCATCACCTGCTGAAGAGAGTGCTCTGGCGGACCACGGACAGTGCAGGGCATCACCGGAGGGCTCGTAGCGCCGACAAAGATGAGTCCACATCCGAAAGCGAAGGAGTCCCACAACCTCGTAAGAAAAGCGAGGTCGACATCGGCGATGAAGACAGCGGCGGCGCGCGTCGTCATCATACCGCGAGTGTAGACGGTCGACGATCCGTGTAGAAATCCGAGCCTCTGGTAGGCGAGGCGGCTTTATCATCAGCGTCATCATCGCAGCGGCCTTATCGGTATCGGAGGCAATGCAACAGCGAGGCTCCATCGGAGAATAGGGCAAGGCGGGCGATGACATCGCCGAGAGGGCGCCCGAGGCGAAGACCACGCATGTGAATGCGCATGTGAGACACGGTCGGTGTAATTAACACCATCAAAGATCACCGGCAGCGAGGAGGGAAGCGGTGTCCATTGGTAGCGGCGCGGGCGGCGCGGCGACCAAGGCAACGAAGTCTAATAAGCGGCGCCGGGCGGCGCGGCGGTTAAACGACGCGTTTTTGCTTTTTCTCTTACCGGTCGGATTACAGGTAGCTAGTTGTGACCGATTCGGTCACAACTCTCCAACCCGACCGAAGCAAAAGAGGAGGCGGCGACGGCGGGGCGGTCGGCGGGGTAGCGGCGACGGCGGAGCGGTCGGGCGGTCGGCGGCAGCGGTCGCCGGCGGCAAGGTCTTCAGCGGGAGCGCGGCGGCGGTCTGCAGCCTCGGCGAGGTCTCGGCGGCGACCCGGCGGCGGCCCACGGCGGCGGCCGTGGACGGCGGCCCCGGCAGATCGCGACGCAGCGCGTCGGCGCGGCGGCAGCGCGGCGACGGCACGCACGCAGGCGGCGGCGGCACCGAGTCGGCGCGGAGGCGGAGGAGCGAGGCGGCGGAGGCGAGGCACCGAGGACCCGAGCGCCGAGCCCGAAGCGGCGGGAGGCCGGCGGCGGCGCGAGGCGCGGCGGCGGAGGAGGCCGGCGAGGCGGCCGGGTGGGAGTCGGGCGGCCGACGGCAGCAGGCGGCAGCGGCGACGGGGAGGCGCCGAGGCAAGAACGGCGAGGCGGGAGTCGGCGCAAGGCGGCGGCGCGAGGAGGAGGCGGCGCGCGGAACCTAGGTAAACCAAAACCCTAGTTTTGGCTCTGATACCATGTTATGAATAGCGCTTGTATTCATATGAGGCCAATGGGCCGGTATATATACACAAAGTACAGGTGGTAAATATGCAAAGAACCCCTCATAACAATGGAGAATAACAAACTATACATATATCTCTAACAACTGGTAGGAACACATGTGCGTTGCATGCCATACTTATTAGGGGCTGTTAATGTAAATGGCAATTTAATAGAGGGCACATGATGTGCTGCTTTAATTGCATTTGGAGGCTAGTCCATGCAGAGACGGTGACAATCCTATGTGTTTGGTCTATGGGTATAAATTGCTGGCTTCACAACAAAAAAAAAGGAAGAAAAGGATGAAAGAAGGAAAATCAAACAAGTAGGAAGAATGCGGGTACGCAAAGTTGGGGGAAGAAGCAAAATTCAGCATTTGTACTTTATTACAGTTTTCTGACAGCACTAGCCTCTTGAAGGACCGCCTTCTTCAGAGGATGTCCTGTGAAGAAATGAACATTACAACCCGACCATGTCAACTGTAAAGCATTCTTAGATTATTCTACAGCAATTCATATTTGGTTCCTTTCGGATGTGCCAACTTGCAGGAAATACTAATAACAAAAACAGACTTACGATAGAATTGTACATTTGTACTACTACTGGAGTTAGTAGTTGTACTTTTACTAGGAATAAGGTATTTGACTCTTTGCTTGCATTGCTTTGCAGCTGCATTTTAGCAAAATCAACTAATATGTGGTCCAAAATTATTCTTTCAGGTAAGCTTGCAACTGTGAGGATAAAACAGAATTCAGGGAGCTATTGCTCTTTCTTTGTGGCATTTAATTATGAAAATGGTAACTCACAAGGTGGTGTGGAATTGATAAAATCAGTTAAAGCTGTTTCCATCCATCCTCTTTCCTAGGACAAGTTTTTGGCACTTGATTCAGCTGGAGTATTACATGCCTTTAGTCTTCCAAACACAGAGATGGTCTCAGAAGCTGCCAGCAAGCGATATTGTCAAAATATCTGTGCCTATTGTTTGCATTATGCCATGAAAGTACAATTGCTTGCTGTCTTTCTAAGGAGCTCTACAAGTGAGTTTTTGTCCTGGATTAGTTGTTTTTGCATCATGGTGGTTTACTTCATTAATAAATGTGTTCAGAGTGTTTGTGCAGGGGCACAAATCTTTTGGGTTTCAGATGGTGGACATTCCATACACATAATGTCAGCATTTGATGTTGAACGCCCTAACAGCGACAATGGAGATGGTGATGGAGAAAGAGAGTCGGCAACCATTAATCTCTCAGGTTTGTAGCATTGACCTAGTTCTTTTGTCCCATATGCTCCCGTGTTAATAATTTTAGTTCTTAACTTAATCAGATGATCAGATCTTAAAAAACATGCATTTATTTCACAATTTCTTAGATTTTTCCTGGATTTATTGCCTATTGAAAATATGGAAATTATATTATGAATTGCTCAACATCATAAGATCACACTTTCGGAAAGAGAGCAGCATTACCTATTAAGTAATGTACTGGTTGCTTCAATCATTTTCAGGTTTGCCTGGCTGTGCATGTTTACATGTTCCGGTTTGCCTGGCTGTGCACAAGGTTCGAAAAATCGGAACCGGGTCAAATCCCGCCGAGCGGGCGGTATCGGTAACCGGCCGGTTACCGGAAAACCCGGTTAAAAACCGGCCAAAATTTGCCAAATGAAAATTGGGAGAGGGGGGGGGGGGGCAGTAACTGGTCGGAAACCGAAAATGCCAGTGAAAAACCGGATAAACTAGTGGAAACTCGGTTAATGTTAGTTAGATAGTTGAGTAATGCAAATATTAAATGAAAAGTATTTAATGAAGAGTGAAGACCTAAAGTTGTATATAAAAATTGCTCATTGCTATCTTGACCATGTGGTGAAACCCTCTCATCGTAGTGTCGTGTCGCATCTGAAATAATAAAAACACAAATTAATAGTAATGAATACTAACTTAAGCAGTATACTAAAAAGTAAAAACACTAATGGAGGATCAATTCATACCAATACATTGTTGAGAAACGCAAAAGTTGTGCAATGTACTCATTGTTATCAATTAGGACAAGTCCTTCAGAATGAGCAAGGTGGGCTTTGTATTGATCCCAACTGTATGTGGGATGGGCATGTTGTACCCAATGATTATAAACTTGTTGGTAATATGTAGGTTCCGCCCACTGGTAAACAATTCTTGCATTGGGAGGATAAGAAGAGATGTCCGAAGACGAATGAGAATCATCAGCAGAAGATAGTAGGTTGGCAACTCAACACCCATAAATCGGCAAAGAGTATGAGCTACCATAGGATGTGTAGGAAGAAGAGTCTTGTGGCTGAGGATGATCTCGTTGGCGGTCCTTAGCCCTTGTGTAGGTCTTTTTTATTAATCTTGATGCGTGACAACCATGTTCTTCATCCTGGGTAGCATGCGTGAAAGTTTTCTCATAGGTGAATTCCAATGGTTGACATGTGTCTTGTTGGTCTTGTACTCCATCGTGAGATGTCCCAACATCAGCACCATCATCAGATGGCGTAGAGGTAATATCGTCAGACTCTTGGTACTCCACTGCATCAGATGTTGGAGTTTCTGTCTCTTCGGTGCTTCAGCATTGCAATTCTTCTATTAACAAGCTTTATAATATGAGGATATGTAGCCTCATCTTCTTTTAACACGGCTTGAGGTTCAAATTGAAGTTTATATGTTTTTGCAACTATTCCTACCACTGTTGCAGGTTTCTATTGGTCCACAAATCTCAGTAGTCGATAAATCGGTTCTACCACTTTAATGATCCATTCCATACTAGACCACCATTGTCTACTTGTGAGGCAGGAATACATGTATTCTCCTTCTTCGGTATGCACAAATGGTTGGAGCTCCACACATTTGATATCATCCACTTCATGAACTTGTCTTTTCTGTCCCAAAAACTCTACAAAAAAACAAATGTCGTTCCAAACCTTGTGGCGCCTAGACGAACTATCTCTCCTCCAATTTGTTGTCACATTTCATTATGTAAGCGATTGTGGTTGTATAGGAACTAACAAATCCTCTTGGTCGCCTTGACAAACTGTAGCAACCGCCTTGAAATTATTGATGTCCTTCAACATGAGGTTCACAGTATACACTGCATAGTGCTGCTAGACTAGAGTTGAATATTCTTCAATTACCAGTTGACATGCTTTCTTGTAGTTTGCACCATTGTCAGTCACAATCTGAATAATATGTTTAACTCCAATTTCTTCTATAACTTTACGGATCTCACGATACAAAAAATTCGCATTTTGTACGTCAGCGGTCGCATTCACTGACTTATGGAAAAACATTCTTTCATTGTAGTACAACATGAAGTTAATTATACTCATCTGTGTAGGTCTTGTCCAGGAATCACACATGACGGATACTCCTTATATGCTTCAGTCTTCTTTGAACTCATATACATACTCCTTTATCTCTAGTTCATTAGCATTAATGTATGGCCCATCGATTTCATGCCCTCTAGGTGACAGAACACCTTCACTAAGTTCTTATGTAATCATGATGGCAGCACGAAAATAAGGACACTCTGCTTTATTTCCAGCAATGTCATTACTATGGAACCACTTAGCCCAAACTTTCCCAAGTTTTGACTTTGTTTCTTTTTTAAGCGTTGTGTCAACGCAGGGTTGGACGGGTGCCCGACTGCGCAAAATATCAGAATCAACTCTCATAGACTTCGACTTGCCAAACATCCTCGAAAGGGCATTACTTCTTGTACCCCTTCCTGTGGCACTTCCACTACCACCATCATGTTCAAATGTCACACCCCGGGCTCTTGCCCTCTGCTCGAGCTGGTGCAACTCCAACAACTCTTGGCGAGCCCATTCCATCTGCTTTTCCTCATCATCATCAAAGACATCTTCATGTGATGGACCACGAGCTACAGGCACTGAAGCAACTTGCTCCATTCTCAGGCGTTCATCTCTAATAAATTTCTTTTTGGCCTTCGTTTCTTCTATACTTGCTAGCATGAGCCTTCTCACTTCCGCCGGAACCCCACTGCAAGGAATAACATATCCATGCTTCCCAGCAAGATGTTCTTTCAGGCGTATCACACCTCCGTTAGACTTCGTAAGCTTATAATATCTGCACTTCCACCTAGCACCTCTTAGTCTCTCTCCATGGTCTCAAACATTGATACTTTTACCAGCCATCAGCTACAATATAATGCAGCAATAAAAACATGTATATTTCATATTATTGTAGGTTTGCTAACTGAAAAATAACAAGAACAACAATTATGTGGACTGTGGAGTATGGACATGGACTCACTTACTAGCTGTTGGACTACTTCTGCTCCTCCTCCTCTCCCTCCCGTGCTGCTGCCCCTCCTCTCCCTCCCGTGCTCTACTTGAGTTTCGCCTCTCCTTCCTGGTTTGCTGCTACTCCTACTACTTTTCCTCTCAATTATGTGCTGTAGGCTGTTCAATTTTTCTCCCCCACATGCAGAATTGTCCTCCCTTCACATGCAACAACCAAAAAGCATCACTTTACCATGCCCCATGGGCCCTAGATGCTCCCCACCAGCAACATCAAGCGTCCAATGCATCTACAATGTCCCTTGGAAGCCCACTCTTCACATTCAAACATCTACAAATTCAAAATTTTGAATTACAATTTTCGGCCGGTTTTTGGCATACCAGACCCCGCCGACCGGTAACCACCAGGAATCCAAACCCTGGTTGTGCATGTTTAACCTCCTAAGGTCATTCCCAGTACTTCGATACACAAAGTAATTGTTCAAAAGAGTAGGACAACCTATTATTAAGTTTTTTTATTGGCTGCTTTTCACATATATTTTTATTGACTAAGGCACTAAGTTCATTTGGTTTAAGTAGTCTATGATGCTGTGTAGCATTTATATCATAGCCCTCTTTTCCTCAGGATTTTAACTTCTATTTTCCTGCAACTATTGAAGTAATCTTTATGAGTGAAAAGGTTCAGGACATTGTACCTATCACCAAGGATTCAGTCCTTATCCTTGGTCAAGGTATGAGTTAGTGATGTATCTTGAAGCTTGACATTCTAGATTGCCATACATCTTCTGGATATACTAGTTTTGCTTTCTTTTCTTTTGTAATTTTGCATCATAAATATTGTCTTGCAGGCAACATGTTTCTGTGTGGAACTGCTTGAATTTGGTTGGCTATCATATGTGTTGTAAATCTATCTGAAGAACTTTTTGTCATTTCAGTTCATTTTTACATTCATTGGTTTAGTCTACACCCACAAATTTCATTTGATATCAGGTGGAGAGATGACTGTTGTTTAGATCATGAATTTGCAGTTTTGGATGAGTTTTTGGCCAAAGACAGGGTGAGTTTAGTGACTAACAATTGCCTTTTATTTCACCACTTCTGAGACCATTCTTATTTGTTGCTCTCTAATACTTCGCCTTTCGCCCTTTTCTTCCAAAATGCAGTGTTGCTGAAGATGCACTTATTCACCTGTCTTTGAAGTCATGAGCATCACTAGTCTTTAAGTTCAGCAAGCAAATGAAAAACTCATGACTTCCACAGCAACCGGTAAGAGTTGAAAGGTGCAAGGCCGTTCTCTATCTTCTCAACCATTTGAAAGCAACATTGCAAAACTACAAGTACTAGGAAGATCACACTCAGCCAGTTCGCATATGCAACAAAGGTGTTGGACAAACACGGTATGAAGGATTGTAATCCAACGCAAGTTCCAATGAAACCCCACCTGAAGTTGAGCAAGGACAGCACAAACCCTCCAATGGACAAGTCCCTATACCAACGTATAGTCGGCAGCTTGAGATACTTGCTACAGATGCGCCCGGACTTAGCATTTTCGGTTGGCATGGTGAGTAGGCACATGGAGAAGCCCAGTACGGAGCATATGGCCGCTGTAAAGCACGTACTAAGGTATGTGAAAGGAGTTTTGGATTAAGGGTGTGTCTACGAGAAGAAGAAAAAAGGTTTGGGGCTGATCGGTTACTTTGACCTAGCCAGTTATCCTAATGACTAGAAGAACACTTTAGGCATGGCGTTTTCCTTGGATCGAACCCTATTAGTTGGTGTTCACAAAAGTAGAAGTTAGTTGATTTATCTTCGTGTGAAGCGGAGTACATCGTAGCTTGTGAGGCAGCATGTTAAGGGGTGTGGCTGAGATGATTGTTAGCTGATATGCTAGAGACAAAGGTTGAGAAAGTGACTCTGAAGGTCGATAATCAGTTTGCAATTGCGTTGAGCAAGAATCCAATCTACCATAAGAGGAGCAAACACATCAATAGCCGTTTTCATTACATTAGAGAATATGTGGAATCAGAGTTGATAGAGGTGCAACATGTTTGCACAGAAGGCTAGCTTGCTAGTATCCTAACTAAGTCCCTTGGTAGATTCGGAACCCGGAGCAACGACTCCTGGATCCTCTGTGTAAATCGCAATAGTCCAGGATCAGCTAGTGCACACAGTGAACAACAAAGATAAATACCAAGCCTAATGGCATTTATTTAATTTAAACAGTACGACCTTATGGCCAGCGTTTACATCATCGCACATTGGCAAAAATAACTGCAAAGGAAGCTGCGAGCGGTGTGAAAAGCCAAGCCCAAGCACGCCACGGGCAAACAAGCGCAAGGCGTGGCCTACTCGTTACGGTCTTCACCGTAGTCGAAGTCGTCTTCTCTGTGTGGAGATAGCAACAATGAGTACAAACTTGTACTCCGCAAGTCACACGGAGAAATGCAATATAATGATAAAGGCTTCAATGGAAGGCTCATAGGGTTAGTTTGCATAAAACAGCATTTAATGAAATACAGTAAATAGATTGAAATTGCTGAACTTGGTACAATAAGTAAAACAGTACTTGTAATTGAAAATATTACCGTCAGTGCAGGCTCCGACCAAACACCAACCTATCCACGGGCATCCCACCCGGACCATCTTTTCCAAAAGATCACGTATGGATTCCATCCATCCACACGCTTTCACTGCGCAACTCTGATGAATTCCATCCATTCACCAGATTTCAATCTCTCACGGATTCCATCCATCCGCAAGGTTTTCGAAAACATTTTTGAAAAACAAAGTCTAATCCATGAAAAACTTTACTCAGCATGCCCATGACCGTGGGCACGGCTATCCAGGATAGGTTATACACTCTGCAGAGGTTGTACAGCTTTACCCACAAGACACGATCATCCCATATTGCCACCGGTTTACACACTTCCTTAGGTGTGCGGCGAGGAGTCGTGACAAGGCCTTTACAATGCAAAGCTTCAACCTGGCCAAGCCAACTCTAAGGTTTCACCCCAGTAAGGAATCCACCAGACCGGGACCCCCTTTTGAGCCGAGTGAGACTTCTCATGGCCTACGCCACGCTCACTTTCATCCTACGGCATGACCCAGGTTGGGACCCGCAAATTATTCAGCCAGAGCTGTCCCATACCAGCCTTGTGGTAGTACGCTAGGGCTTTTGCCTTGATAGCTCACGGACTGTCCTTAATCGACTTAGGCTCAACCACATGCCCCTTGTGCCCGACAATCAACCTGTGTCTCCGAACAACGAGCATGTACGCACCCACCACTCTAACCGGTTGCCTAAGTCTAAACCAGGTTTATATTTTGTTTTCAAAATAATTCATAAACCCCATTGACTCACCAAAGTCAAGAGTTTCATTGAAAAGCTTATCATTTCATGTGAAAAGGTATCCCAAAACCAAGATTATATCTAAGCAGGTCTAAGCATTTGATATAAAATTCTCTAGCCAATACTAGTGTACTAACTAGAGTTTGATCTAGGGTGACAAGGTATAAGGATTTGCAGTATCAAAGGAGGTAATAACAAACAGGTATTAACTAAAGTTAAAACTGAATTTAAATACGTTGAATAAAAATATGCATGCAATATAATTTAAATCAACATAATTTTATTTGCAATCTGGGATCAACATGGTCAAAGAGTGTGACTTGCCTTGCCCTTCAAATTGGTTTGAACCTTCGTCGAAGAAATCTCCCGAATCGTCGAAGTCTACACGTGAAAATAACCCACCAAATTCAAATAAATTCAAATTGACTTCAAATATTTGAATTTAGGCTATAAATGGATAGAGGGGAATTTTTTGATGAATTTAGAAATTTGAATGGGCTCAAACGGAGTTAGGACGAAGGAGAACGGGCTCCGGGAAGTTTGAAAAGAGAGAAAATAGAAAAAGGGATTTTCTGGAATTATTTTCCTAAAGGAAAAGAATTTATGGCGTCAGCATTGCGTCAGCCAGGGATTTTCATTTCCAGGCGAAATATTTTTGAACGGGAAATTCGGGTTTAATGCGTCATCATGACGTCAGCATGGGATAAATCCCGCTGACAGGTGGGCCATGGGTCCATGGACCGAGCCCACAGAGGAGAGGGGGTGGTGAGGTGGCACGGGTGGCGGGGTCGGGCTGGCGTGGCACTGACGGGGAGCGGGAGGCCGGCGTGGCCGAGGCGTGGCGCGCGTCACCGCCACGCGGGCACCGACGGGACCGGTGGAGCGCATCTGAGAGCGAGCCTCGCCGCGAACCGGCAGCGGCTGGCGGCGGCAGCGGTCGAAACCGGGAGAGGGGCGTACGGGGAATACGGCTATACCTCCGGCGGGGTGCGGCGGCAGCGGTGGTGGCGGCGAGGAGAGGCGGCGAGCGGCTCGGTCGGCGTTAGCGAGTGGCTCCGGTGGCGAGAGGCGCAGCAGGCGCGAGGACACCGTGACGGCGCGGGAGGCCGAGGGAGGTTGCGTCGGGGCACGAGGACGCCGGAGACGACCGCAATCCCTCGCCGGAGTAGCTCCGGCGCTCGGAAGCTTGGGCGCACGGCTCGAGGGCGCTACGGTTCCCGGGGAGGGAAGAAGGGAGCGGAGGGAGGTGGTGCGAGGAAAGGAGGTGCCGGTGGGGGGTTTATATAGGGGTCGGGGAGGGGGAGCTGGCGGGGATTCCTCGCCGGAGATGGCGGGCGGTGGAAAGGAAAGAAAGGGGAAGAAGGAAAGGGGAGGGCGCGGAAGGAAAGAGGGGGCGCGGGGACTGGGGGATTTGATCCCGGGCGGCGATTGGATGCCAAAACCGGAGAGAGGCGGAGAAGGAAAGGAGGCGCGATGAGGATTCGGTCGGCGGCCGGAAAAGGAAAGGGGAGAGGAGAAGAAGGAAGGAGGCGCGGCGGGGAAGACGACCCCGACAGGCGGGCCCCACGCGCAGAGAGAGGGGAGAGGGGGAAGGCGCGGGCGGTGCGGATGAAGCCGCGTGTCCGAAGGTGGATCGGCGGCCGGGGTTCGCGAGGCGAGACGGAGGCGGCGGGCGGCCCGCTTGGCGGTGGAGTGGGGAAGGAGCGGCCGAGATGGGGCGGGGGAGCGAACGGGCCAGATGGGCCGGCGGGAGAGCGGGTGGGATCCAGGCCGGCCAGGTGGCAAGCGCGGGAGGGGGGTTTATTTTTATTTTTGGTTTAGGATTTTCAGAAATTGGCAAGAAATTCATTTGGCCTCAGAAAAATACCAAATAACTTCCAAAAATTCCAGGAAAATTCAGAGAACCTCCTGGACACTTTTTGGACTAAATAAAAATATTTCCACTAATGTTGGTATTTAATTTTCATACTTTAAAATACTTTTTAATTTCAAAAATACATTTTTGAACTCCAGAAAATCCAGGAAACCAAATAAAAGCCAAATAACTCCAAATAATTATTTTGAACTAGGAATTTCATATAAAATCAAAATATTATTTTATTTAATTTTAGGATTTTCTGAAAATGCTTTTCAAATCCAGCTTTTTCAAAAACAGAAATTCAAGGCAAATCCAAATTTAAACTTTAGGCACAGAAATACTTATTTTAATTTAGGTTTTTATTTTAATCAATTTTTAATTATTTATTTATTTATTTTTATTTTAATAAAAACCTGGGCTGTTACAATCTACCCCCCTTAAAAAGAATCTCGTCCCCGAGATTCGCACGGGCTAGCAAAGAAATGGGTTTGGGTCTTACCCTGCATGGTTTGTGCCGAGATCTGATTCAGTCGTCCTTTCATGAACTTCTGGGGCCTTTTTCTTCCTGCTTGAAGGTGGTTGGCAGTTGATGCTCCTGGTGTTCCATTCTTCACTACCTGTTGCTTCTTGGGGCAGTTGTTGGCGTAATGCCCTGTCTCATGGCAGTTGAAACAGGTGACTCCTGCTGTAGGGTTTGAGTCCTTTGAAAAGTCAATTGCCAGGGCTTTGTTGTCTTCGTTGTTGGGGAAAGTGTTGATTTGGACTTGTTCTTCGAGTGAAGATGAAGACTGAAATCTGTTGGCCTGTAGTGGAGTCCTTCCGATCTTGGGAAAACTTCTGGTGTTCATGTGCTGGGTGTTCATTCGCCTCTTTCGATTCTCCATTTCTTGGTGCTTGGACTCTTGGCGAATCGCCTTACTGACAAGCTGGTGGAAGTCAGTGTAGTCATTGGAGAGGAGTTGAATCGACAGGTCATCATTGAGTCCTTCAAGGAACCTTTCCTGCTTAGCTTCGTCGGTAGAAACGTCTTCTGGCGCGTAACGTGCCAATTGGTTGAACTTCCGTAGATATTCATTTACGGTGCAGCTTCCTTGGCGCAAAGTTCGGAATTCCCTTTTCTTGAGGGTGATGGTGCCGGTTGGGATATGGGCTTTGCGGAAACTCCGCATAAACTCATCCCATGTTATGGCTTGTGCGTTGGCATGAGCAGCGGTGTAGGTGTCCCACCATTCTGACGCTAGTCCGTTCAGCTGATGAGAAGCGAATAAGACTTTTTCCCGATCACTGCATTGGATGATGTCCAGCTTTTTGCCTATGACTCTAAACCAGTCATCTGCATCCATGGGGTCGTGACTTGCTGGAGAAGGTCGGGGCGCAACCTCATAAATTCAGCCGAGCTTGGTCGGGAGCTTGTCTTGGCACTAGTGGAGCGAGTTGTGCGAGATTGTTGATGGTGTGCACTAGTAGTTGAATAAGCCGATTCTGATTGGCCATCATCTGAGCCCAATCCGGTCCATTAGCAGGAGGTGGTGGAGGGATAGGTGCAGCCTGGTTGCCAGTAGTGTTGTTGTTGTCGTGGCCATTGTCGTTGTTATTGCTCCTTGTGTTAACCATCTGCTGGGTGCTTTGAGAATTAGAAGAGAGGAGACTCAAGGCAAAGGGGGAATAGGGGATATTTTGCACAACCCAAACAAAATTCAGCAGAACCCTTTTATTAATTAATAGTTATGGCTGCCAACAAAAGAGAAAACTGACAGCCCATAACAACGTTTTATTAACTAGCCTAACAACTTATCCTAAAGGGCTAAGGGTCGTCTTGGAGTCATCCTGCATGGCTCTCGAGATACTACTCATGATCCTTCAAGGCGAAGATTGAAGTGGCGACAGGGTCGAAGAATTTCAGCTGTTGCCATCTATAGTTGTTTGAACAAGGGAAGAGGCAGAAATAGGCTTTTAAAAAATGATATAAAGACAAGAAAGGATTGAGATAAGGATAAGCAAAGATTTGAAAGGTAAGGTTTAAGCAAAACTTTTTGAAACTACTGATTATTAAAAATAAGTCCATATGGTCTGACCAATCTATTTTACCTACGGTCACGTCTTGGAGTCATTAAGGCTCTGATACCATCTCTGTCGGAACCCGGAGCAACGACTCCTGGATCCTCTGTGTAAATCGCACTAGTCCAGGATCAGCTAGTGCACACAGTGAACAACAAAGATAAATACCAAGCCTAATGGCATTTATTTAATTTAAACGATGCGACCTTATGGCGGTGTTTACATCATCGCACATTGGCAAAAATAGCGCAAAGGAAGCTGAGCGAAGTGAAAAGGCCAAGCCAAGCTCGCCTACAGGCAAACAAGCGCAAGGCGTGGCCTACTCGTTACGGTCTTCACCGTAGTCGAAGTCGTCTTCCTCTGTGTGGAGATAGCAACAATGAGTACAAACTTGTACTCCGCAAGTCACACGGAGAAATGCAATACAATGATAAAGGCTTCAATGGAAGGCTCATAGGGTTAGTTTGCATAAAACATCATTTAATGAAATCTGATAAATAGATTGAAATTGCTGAACTTGGTACAATAAGTAAAGCAGTACTTGTAATTGAAAATATTACCGTCGGTCTGAGCTCGACCAAACACCAACCTATCCACGGGCATCCCACCGGACCATCTTTTCCAAAAGATCACGTATGGATTCCATCCATCCACACGCTTTCAACTGCGCAACTCGATGAATTCCATCCATTCACGATTTCAATCTCTCACTGATTCCATCCATCCGCAAGGTTTTGAAAACATTTTTGAAAAACAAAGTCTAATCCATGAAAAACTTTACTCAGCATGCCCATGACCGTGGGCACGGCTATCGAGATAGGTTATACACTCTGCAGAGGTTGTGCGGCTTTACCCACAAGACACGATCATCCCATATTGCCACCGGTTTACACACTTCCTTAGGTGTGCGGCGGAGTCGTGACAAGGCCTTTACAATGCAAAGCTTCAACTGGCCAAGCCAACTCTAAGGTTTCACCCGATGAGAATCCACTGGCCAGGACCCCCTTTTGAGCCGAGTGAGACTTCTCATGGCCTACGCCACGCTCACTTTCATCCTACGGCATGACCCAGGTTGGGACCCGCAAATTATTCAGCCAGAGCTGTCCCATACCAGCCTTGTGGTAGTACGCTAGGGCTTTTGCAACAGTAGCTCACAGACCGGTCCTTAATCTGACTTAGGCTCAACCACATACCCCTTGTGCCCGACAATCAACCCTGTGTCTCCGAACAACAGAGCATGTCTGCACCCACCACTCTAACCAGTTGCCTTAGTCTAAACCAGGTTTATATTTTGTTTTCAAAATAATTCATAAACCCCATTGACTCACCAAAGTCAAGAGTTTAGCTGAAAAGCTTATCATTTCATGTGAAAAGGTATCCCAAAACCAAGATTATATCTAAGCAGGTCTAAGCATTTGATATAAAATTCTCTAGCCAATACTAGTGTACTAACTAGAGTTTGATCTAGGGTGACAAGGTATAAGGATTTGCAGTATCAAAGGAGGTAATAACAAACAGGTATTAACTAAAGTTAAAACTGAATTTAAATACGTTGAATAAAAATATGCATGCAATATAATTTAAATCAACATAATTTTATTTGCAATCTGGGATCAACATGGTCAAAGAGTGTGACTTGCCTTGCCCTTCAAATTGGTTTGAACCTTCGTCGAAGAAATCTCCCGAATCGTCGAAGTCTACACGTGAAAATAACCCACCAAATTCAAATAAATTCAAATTGACTTCAAATATTTGAATTTAGGCTATAAATGGATAGAGGGGAATTTTTGATGAATTTAGAAATTTGAATGGGCTCAAACGGAGTTAGGACGAAGGAGAACGGGCTCCGGGAAGTTTGAAAAGAGAGAAAATAGAAAAAGGGATTTTCTGGAATTATTTTCCTAAAGGAAAAGAATTTATGGCGTCAGCAGTGCATCAGCCAGGGATTTTCATTTCCAGCCGAAATATTTTTCAACGGGAAATTCGGGTTTAATGCGTCATCATGACGTCAGCATGGGATAAATCCCGCTGACAGGTGGGCCATGGGTCCATGGACCGAGCCCACAGAGGAGAGGGGGTGGTGAGGTGGCACGGGTGGCGGGGTCGGGCTGGCGTGGCACTGACGGGGAGCGGGAGGCCGACGTGGCCGAGGATGTGGCGCCGCGTCACCTGCCACGCGGGCACGCTGACGGGACCGGCCGGAGCGCATACGGGGAAGCGAGCCTCGCGGCGAAGCAGCGGTGCGGCGGTGGCACGCGGTCGAAACCGGAGAAGGCGACGGAATACGGCTATACCTCCGGCGGGGTGCGGCGACAGGCGGAGGTGGCCGGCGGCGAGGGAGAGGCGGCGGAGCGGCTCGGTCGACGTTGGCCAGGCGGCTCCGGTGGCGGAGAGGCGCAGCCGGCGCGAGGACGCCGCGACGGCGCGGGAGGCCGAGGGAGGTTGCGTCGGGGCACGAGGACGCCGGAGACGACCGTAATCCCTCGTCGGAGTAGCTCTGGCGCTCGGAAGCTTGGGCGCACGGCTCGAGGGCGCTACGGTGCCCGGGGAGGGAAGAAGGGAGCGGAGGGAGGTGGTGCGAGGAAAGGAGGTGCCGGTGGGGGGTTTATATAGGGTCGGGAGGAGCTGGCGGGGATTCCTCGCCGGAGATGGCGGGCGGCGGAAAGGAAAGAAAGGGGAAGATGGAAAGGGGAGGGCGCGGAAGGAAAGAGGGGGCGCGGGGACTGGGGGATTTGATCCCGGGCGGCGATTGGATGCCAAAACCGGAGAGAGGCGGAGAAGGAAAGGAGGCGCGGCGAGGATCTTGGTCGTGGCGGAAAAGGAAAGGGAGAGAGAGAAGAAGGAAGGAGGCGCGGCGGGAAGACGACCAGCAGGCGGGCCCATGCAGAGAGAGGAGAGGGGAAAGCGCGGCGGTGCGGATGAAGCCGCGTGTCCGAAGGTGGGATCAGCGGCCAGGGGGTTACGCGGGGCGGACGGGAGGCTGACGGGCCGGGCCCGCTTGGCGGTGGAGTGGGGAGGGAGCGGCCGAGATGGGGCGGGGGAGCGAACGGGCCAGATGCGCCGGCGGGAGCGCGGGTGGGATCCAAGCCGGCCAGGTGGCAAGCGCGGGAGGGGGGTTTATTTTTATTTTTGGTTTAGGATTTTCAGAAATTGGCAAGAAATTCATTTGGCCTCAGAAAAATACCAAATAACTTCCAAAAATTCCAGGAAAATTCAGAGAACCTCCTGGACACTTTTTGGACTAAATAAAAATATTTCCACTAATGTTGGTATTTAATTTTCATACTTTAAAATACTTTTTAATTTCAAAAATACATTTTTGAACTCCAGAAAATCCAGGAAATCAAATAAAAGCCAAATAACTCCAAATAATTATTTTGAACTAGGATTTTCATATAAAATCAAAATATCATTTTATTTAATTTTAGGATTTTCTGAAAATGCTTTTCAAATCCAGCTTTTTCAAAAACAGAAATTCAAGGCAAATCCAAATTTAAACTTTAGGCACAGAAATACTTATTTTAATTTAGGTTTTTATTTTAATCAATTTTTAATTACTTATTTATTTATTTTTTATTTTAATAAAAACATGGGCTGTTACAATTGAAGTTCATGGAGATGAGGGAGAAAATCAGCATGCGGAATATCGACGAAAGTCAACAAGCTTAATGAGCAAATTGATGAGTTAATCTAGTTGTCTTCAGGTCTAGTCATGTAATCAGCTTGTGTGTGTTTATGCAGGGAACCAAGAGTTGGATGGTGTGAGTCCACGACCAGTCGTAGCTTCAGAGTACTGTAACAGTCATAAGTCGAGTACTGTAGCAGTCGTAAAAAATCAGGTTTTAGAGCTTGCATGTAACTAAAGAGAGGGAGTCTTTAATTAGGCAAAGTCTAGGTGTGTTGTTTAGGACTCTTAACGTGGGATGGTATGTTGTTTGCAGAAGATGCCATGGGCCACTTCTGCGTTGGGCCGTTGGGTGAAACGAGAGGGTATTGAGCCGACTGGCTGAGGCCATTGCCATTTGTAGTTTGGTCCATGCGACGCAGCAACTTGCCCAGAAAAGCTTCCATGCCATGGCGTCTGGCGGCGGCGGGAGCATGACGTGTCAGACAGCAGTGACAAAGCCATAAGCAGTAGTAGGACAAGAGCCATGGTGGTAGCGTGGTGCCTTAGCACGGTTCACGTAGGCTTATTGGCATTTAGCACTCGGCACGACGAAAGATCATTCGATGGTAGCATTAGTCAGTATCCATGAATCCACAGTAGTTGATCTAGGTCGAAAATAATACAGAGAACTCATGCTCTATATATGTATTTATCAACTCATCCATCAATAATGTAGTAGGTAATAATTCATTTCAAATTTTGTAACATTAACTAACTTCATAACAAAACTTAATGGTAAATAACTATTTGTCAGGTAACATACCAAAATAAAAAAATCTACTATTAGTGAATGATCTAGGATGAATCTGGAAAAAAAGGTTAGCTATTGAAATACACTTAATTAGATATTGAAACATATTGAAAAATTCCCTAATTTAATTGTTACAAGAATTAAAACAAGGCATTCTAATATTAAAGTCCTAACCCACAAATATTTTGAAAATCATAAAATTGAAACACTAAAAATCTAAATAACAAAATTTAGTACTTTTTTTAGTCGACTGATCATTACTTCATTAGCTATGAAGATCATTGAACTTTAAAGCAACAAGCCAGTCAGGCAGCACGAGACAACAAGTGGTCAGTGGACGGCCTCATATATTGCTGTGACCGTTGGTCATACTGCATACATTGATACACACACTGAGATTTACTTCATTTGTATGTGCACGTAGTGAGATTAATACAGCGAGAAATCTAACCATACCATCCGAGTCCGACGCACGCAGGCGTAGGCGAGAAGAGGCCGGTGTGCTCCTGGACGACGACAGCTTTGGTGCGGGGCCCGTCGTCACTGCAGACAAAAGGACCAACTTACCAAAGATTGCGTGCATGGCGTGAGAATAGGGGAAGGATAAGGCATTGTCTAGATCTAGCATTGCCTACTTAGTTGGCTTGGGGCTGGTGCTGGCTTGGACGTTTGGACTTCGGGTTGGTGTTGGCTTCAGGCTAGATCGGCTAATGGACCACACTCGATCGGTTCAGATAGCCCCTGTTATTTTGTTATCTTTTCACTGCCGATTGATAATCTATGTCGTGCCAACTTTAATTTACACGTATTTTTTAGAGTATCTTGCTTTTATCAACGTCTTACGTGTTTTCTTTTCTCCCCCTATTTTTCAATGTGTTTAAGCATATTTTCTTTTAGATAGATGTAGTTCTTGACATGTGAGGTACTAATTTTTAAAATGTAGGGACACACACTGTGTAAAGTTAGACTCTAAGTAATAAATATTTAAATCAGTGTGAGGACCTATGCTCCCTAACTTGATAATGTGCATCCGCCCTTGTGAATGCATGTATTGGAGGTGACCAGAGAGAGGATGATGCTTGTGAGTTGTGACAAGGACTTTGAGCCCAACTTGAAGATGTCAGCCATGGCGCTTGATTGTCAAGCACTCAAGTTGGAATACAGTCACCTTTTGAGTTTCTTGTTCGAATCAAACATCCAGCCTAAGGTAATGCGGTCTCAATCTACACGCTATACATAATATTATTTATCTATTATATTATTAAAACAAAGACAAAAGAAACCACCATGTTCGCTCTCAAGAGGTAAAAATTCTCGTGTTAATTAGAGAAAAAAGAGAAAGATTCACACCATTGATCATAGTGGGTACAGATTATAACGGTTTAGATTAAAAAAAATGTCCATGTCAAATACAATCCAAAAATAACCAAATTTTGGAATAAAAAATAAAATAAAATTATCAATTTGATTTCCATATGAATTCGTAAGTAAAATTAAAAAAAAGAATTTGGAATAAAAATGAAAACAAAAAATAACAATTGGAATTGCATATGAATTCAAAAATGAAATTTGAGAAACAATAAAACAAAATTAGCAATTTGATTATGATACAAATTCCAAAGTAAAATATCTAAATAACTATAAATCACAACAAAAATAGCAATTGAATTTACGTATGAATTCCATTCAATAAAATTGAAATAGAAAATAAAAGAAAATTTACAATTTGATTTCCACACAGTTCCAAAGTAAAACATTTAAATAAATAAAAACTGAAATAAATTGAATAAAAATATCAACTTGATATTCATATGGATTTCTAAGTAAAATCCCTAATTAAAAAAGTTTAGAATAGAAATTTAAAAAATATTAGTAACTGGATTTGTACATGAATTCCATCCAAAAAATAACTTAAACTACCAATAAAAATAGAATAAAGTTAGAGATTTGATTTCGATACGAATTCTAACGTGAAATCCCTAAATAACTATAATTCCAAATAAAAATTAAACAAAATTAGCAATTAAATTTGTATACAAATTATAACAAAAATAATTGAATTTGAGAGGAAAAATAAAATAAAATTTATAATTTACTTTCCATACAATTGCAAAATAAAATATTTAAATAAGTAAAATTCAATATAAATTAAATAAAATTAGCATTTTGGTTTATATACGAACTCCAATAAAAACAACTAAAATATTTAACAAAAATAAAAGGTATAACAAGGATAATACAATTGGTGTTGAAGGAGACCATGAAAGAGTGTAATGATATCGATTTGTCCAACAAGAAGATGTTGACATACTGAAGTGAAGAGACGAGGCGATGGTAGGGGAGATGAGGACAATATCGTCCTGACCACCCTAGCCATTTGACACGGACATGTCTTGCTACTTGGCAAAGTCATTGAAGAGAAAGACCAGAATCACAGGAGCCAAGGGCCACGATGATGAGCGGTGAGTGTCAGCATTGTTGAAGAAATCAGTATCCAAATAAGCTCAACAATAGGGTAGTTTTGGCATGACATTACCTACTATAGCAAGAAGATCCTTCATATCATTAGACATCAACTAAAACAGACATATTGATATCAGTGAAGATGCAAGATCAACGTAGTTAGTGAGAAAGCTATAGCGTTGAGGTGGCCAATGTTAAAGGAGAGAAGTGATTAACATGGAAAAAGAGGGACATTAAGTATGTATAACATTATACATGTGTATATATATGTATGCATATGTACAAATAGAAGCATATACGTACAGAAGTAGAGAAGCAAAGAGCTCGAAGTAGAGATTGTAATCAACGTAATGCTTTGAGATTAAATTAAGGTACATGCGCATGCATATATTTTGAAAAAATGGTAACTAATGGAGGAATGATAGAGGTATATAGCTACATGATCCATGCATGATGAAGAGTGTTAACATTTTTAAGAACCTCAATCCATTAAATCCATACTTCAATTATATTTCTTAAGTTGTATTTTTCTTCAAGCTTATATTATCATTTCTAATATTTATGATGTAGTAAAATCCTAAATAGCTTACAAAATACATAAACATATTCTTAAGTATTTAAGTTAAACCATTTAATACTAAAAAATTTAAAATAAATTTAGCGACGCGAATACCTAGGCCACCTTGCTGCTAGTTCTAAGTGAAAGAACGACGATTCTTGAAGCAGGAAACATCAACTGTACTGTTCTGGAGTGGAATCGCAGCCCATGCTCTGCTTACTCAGTGTTCGCACACGAACACGTCACCGTGTGCCCCCGGCGTGGAGCGCGATACGCAGGACACGTCGCCGGAGGAGACTCGACGGGAGCGCGATACGCAGGACACGCCGACGAGAGCTCTTGAGACCCGACACCCCGCGCACCCGGGAGGGACCCCGTCAGGGCGAGCGGCGGCGATGGGCTATCCTAGGTTGGCCTGACCGCCCCTAGGACCTTGTGATTCGTTATCGCAACAAAGTAGCGACAACGAAGAACAAGAAGCAAAATAGGCAGAGGAAAAATAGCAGATTGCAAAATAATGTAATAGATGAGTTTCGATTGTGTGTTGTCCATCGGCGTAACCCCTACACACATATATATAGGGGAAGCTGGTCTAGCTTCTTTTGGAAACAATGATTATTTGAATCGAATCGAGTCCGACCGAATAAAACTTATCTTAATTTATTCGGTTGCAATTTTACCACGCGCGAGATCGCTTCAAGATTGTTTCTTGATCCTTTCCAAACTATTGCCCGCGTGTCATGACTTCCCAAGATCGTTTATGACCAGCCCAAGATCGCCTCGACCGATCCCGAGTGCTCTTGATGCCGTCGACCATTCCAAAAACATCCCTTTGATCATGCTCACTTCCTTCAACATGGTGGAATCGCCTTTGGCACGCATCGACCTTCTCAACTTGATCGCTGCTCCTTACGACCGCCTTCAACGTGACCGTGGCCTTCTGCGTGGTCGAACCTTTTACGATAACCGGTCGGTGTCTCTTATGACTTCCCGGGGCGTTTACGATTGGTTAGAATCGTTACGATGGTTAGAACTATTTATGACTGGTTCGGATGCTTACGACCGATTCGATCCTTCTATTGCTTTACCAATCAGTTTTCCTTCGTGATCGTAAACTTCTTGTGAGCGATTCGACCGCTCCATTGTATCGCTGCTGCTGTCTTTCCTTCACCGCTCAAAATATCGTGATCGAAACCTTCAATGAGCAGCGGTGATCTTTGGCGATCAAGATTTTTCGTGGTCGAACCACCCTTTCGATCACGTTCACTTCCTTCAATGTGGTCGGAGTTGCTACCGCTTCTCGTTATAACGTGATCGTAAGCTACCGACTTCTCATCGTGGTCGTAAGTTCGGCTGCCGACTATCAACCCTGATGTCATCAGCGTGAACCGGACTTACGATCGTGGCCAATCGTGGTCGTCGCAGCCTCCAATGCGATCGAGACTTCTCGTGGTCATAGACTCCAGCGTGATCGTGGCCTTCAACGTGGTCGTAGATCCCACCGTGGTCGTAGCCTCCAACGTAGTCGTAGACTTCACCGTGGTCGTAGATCTCAACGTGGTGGCCAACGTGGTCGTAATCAACTCAGCTGGCTTCCGATTAAAGATGATATGGTCGTGCCATCGACCACAGCCAACGTGGTCGTAACCGGTCCAGTTGGCTTCCAACTTGCTTTGCCGTGGTCGCAACGATCGCCAGCGTGGTCGAATCGCGCCGACTACGACCAACATGGTCGTAACCGGTCCAGCTGGTTTCCGACTTGCTTTGCCGTGGTCGTAACTACTCACGACCATGATATAGGCACAACCTTCCCTTGTTAACCTGCTTTTGGCTTTACGATGATTGTGGTTCCAAGCCAAATTTGATTATCAACATATGCCCCCCTGTTTTTTGCAACACTTGTGTGCCAAAAAATAAGGATTACTTGCTCGACCAACAAGGCCAATGTCAACACATCCATTGGCCATGTTTATATGTCTAATGGCGATAAGTTATTATCGGCCATGTTATAAAGTCTAAGGGCGATAAACAAGTATCGGCCATACATGTTCAAGCTTCCTGCCACACACTTGGATGAAACTTCTTCAAGTATCTCCCATTGAGAGCACGGGGCAGCAACGTACCTTGCAATGATTCGACCAAATATGAGTTACCGGGAACCACTCTTGCAATCTTTAAAGGACCTTCCCAACTTGGAGACCACTTTCCGAACTTATTATCCTTCGAGCCAATTGGTAGAATCACTTTCCACACTAGATCACCAACTTGAAAGCTCTTCAACTTGACTTTCTTGTTGTATGCCTTTGCCACCCGCATCTTATCTTTCTCAATGGCTTTTAATGCTTCTAATCTCTTATCAGTGACTTCATCAATGTTGTCCATCATTAAATTATGATAATTCTCTGCCGATAAGTCATTTTGCTTAGCTAATCTCAAGGCATCCAAATTTACCTCTACGGGTAAAACAGCCTCTTGCCCATATACAAGCTCGTATGGAGTTACTTTGGTTGCTCCATGCCTTGAGATTCGATGCGCCCAAAGAGCCTCGGACAGCACTTCATGCCACCTTCTAGGATTATCTTCAATCTTTTTCTTGATGAGCTTGATCAATATTTTATTTGTAGACTCGCTTGTCCATTAGCTTGGGCATAATATGGAGACGAATTGAACAACTTTATCTTATATAATTCAGCAAAATCTCGGACTTGAGTTGATATAAAGAAGAACCTTGATCTGAAGTTAATGTTTGAGGAATGCCGAACCGGTGAATAATATGCTCGATTATGAATTGAATCACTTCCACATGTGTCATGTTCTTGAGAGGTCCGCTTGAGACCACTTAGTGAAATAATCGGTAGCAACTAGCACAAACCGATGCCCTTTTGACGACGGAGGATGTATTTGCCCGATGAAGTCTAATCCCCACCCTCTGAATGGCCACGGTTTGACAATAGGGTGCAACATAGCAGCAGGAGCTAGCTGAATGTTACCGAACTTTTGGCATGCTGCACACCCTTTGTAGTATCTGAAACAATCATTAATCATTGTCGGCCAATAGAAACCAGCACGTCTTAGCAACCACTTCATCTTGTGTGCCGACTGATGTGTACCGCATATACCTTCATGTACCTCTCCCATAGCAACTCTTGCTTGATCCTCATCCAAACATTTCAGAAGAATACCATCTGCAGTACGGCGATAAAGATTGTTGTCAATTAAACCATATTTGAAAGCCATCCGTCGAACCGTCCTATTTACCCTCTTGCTAGGGTCTTGCAAGTAATTAATGATTGGTTTTCTCAATCTGCATCCTCATTGCATCAGATTTTAAATTAATGGCGAATCGGTGAGTTGTGGTTCGGTCTCGTCTCGTTAGCAAGACAAGACATCATTTGGTGAGAAAGGTGGAACATACCACGAGAAATATGGTAGCCGGATGCTTGCTGTGCTAACTCATTTGCTCTCCAATTTTCATGTCTAGATATATGAGCAATACTAAAGAAATCAAAGGCGACAATGATATCTAGACATTTATCAAGATAAACATTAAGCGATTCGTCGAAACATTGAAAAACCTTGGAAACTTGCCGCACTACTAGCAACGAATCACCGAAAACCTCAATATGTGTAGCACCTATAGCAAGTAAAAGCTGCAGCCGAATATCAAAGCTTCATATTCGCTTGATTATTTGTGCAAAAGAACTCTAAACGACAAGAGGCCTCAAAAATAGCCCCATATGGAGAAATATAAACAACACCAACACCTTGGCCATTGTTACAAACTGAACCATCAAAATATAATCTCCATGGTACTAAAGAAACCAGGTCAATGTCAATATGATGCCTATCATCAATCCGATGTTCAACAATAAAATCAGCAACGATTTGGCCCTTCATAGATTTCAAAGCTTCGTAAGCCAAATCATATTCAATCAAAGCATAAGCCCACTTACCAATCCTACCACTCGAATTGGTCATGCAACATATATTTAATGACATCGGTTTGACATGCAACTATGCAAGCACTAGACAACAAATAATGTCTTAATTTTGTGCAAGCATAATATAACGAAAGGCATAATTTTTCAATAAAAGTGTACCTTGTCTCTTGATCCAATAAACGCCGGCTCAAGTATGTAATAACATGTTCTTTTCCTTCGGTTTCTTGTGTTAAAACAGCACCAATTACTCCTTCTTCCGCCGCAATATAAAGCCTGAAAGGCTCTCCTTGCCTGGGCGCTTTTAACACCGGTGGAGTAACTAAATACTGCTTGATCTTTTCAAATGCTTCTAGCTGTTTTGCCCCCCAAGTAAAACCAGCATCGTTCTTCAACCGAAGGATAGGCGTAAAAGCGTCCACTTTCCCAGACAAGTTAGCAATAAATCTCCTCAAATAATTAACTTTGCCAAGGAATTTCTGTATATCTTTCTTGCACACAGGAACCTGCACCTTCTGGATTGCTTCAATTTTCTTGGGATCTATCTCTATGCCATGTTCATGAATAATAAAACCTAAAAACTTCCCAGCCGATACACCAAAAGCACATTTTAGAGGATTCATCTTCAAACCATATTTTCTCATTCTATCAAAAGCCAAGCGCAAATCGGCCAAATGTGGTTCAATGGCATCCGATTTGACGACAATATCATCAATATAAACTTCTAACATGACCCCAAGAAGATCATGAAAAATTAAGTTCATAGCTCTTTGGTATGTTGCACCAGCATTTTTCAATCCAAAGGTCATTACTACCCATTCAAATAAACCAAGAAAACCAGGGCAATGAAAAGCTGTTTTGGAAATGTCCTCTTCGGCCATAAAAATCTGATTATACCCCGCATTGCCATCAAGAAAACTAATGACCTTATGTCCAGAAGCAGCATTAATAAGCATGTCGGCTATTGGCATAGGATACTCATCTTTTGGTGTAGCTCTGTTCAAATCTCTGAAATCAATACATACCCTTAACTTGCCGGACCCTTTCTTTTCGACGGCACAATATTGAAATCAATCAGCATACCCGCAAGGTCTAATAAAATTAGCTTTAAGTAGCCGATCGATTTCCTCCTTAATCCGATCATACATCTTGGGATTAAACCTCCTAGCTTGCTGTTTGAAAGGTCTAAAACCTTTCTTAATGGGTAGCTGATGTTCCACCAACTCTCGCTCAAACCGGGCATCTCATGGTATTCCCAAGCAAAAATGTCGACGTATTCTTTTAAAAGCTCGATTAATTTCAGCTTATAATCGGCTCTCAGATTTTTATTTATAAATGTCGGCCTAGGAATTGACCCATCACCAATGTCCATCTCCTCCAATGGGTGGTGATATGAAACCTTGTCCCAATTTATCAAAATTTTCTAGCTCTTCTATAGATTCATACATATCGTTCTCTTGAGACCGATAATCTTTGAGACGTTTTGCAACCAATCTAAGCTAGGATTCATCACATCATATTTTGGAGCCGATCACCACCAATCGGCTTTAACATGACAGTACAAAACCATTCCTTGTAGCGCTAAGTAAATCAAACTCGGAAGATCACTACATGCGATAAACAAGTAACTTCAGAGTGCTGCCAATCCACTATAGCATCGCCAAAGCGACACAAACCGATGTGTCGGCGTAGATGATCTCCACTTCGTCCTCAACCCATTGAATCAAAAATTGGTGCATGGTGGATGTCACACTCGATTAGCATGTACCAGTCTCGGCCTAAAATCATATTGTAGTTACCTTGTACTTCAAAACAAAAATGCGATGGCAAAGTCTTGCTCCCAACCGTGAGCTCGACATAGATAACTCCTTTGGCCTCCGTCTTTTCTTTTCCTTCAAAGCCATTCAGCACCATGTTCGTCTTCTTCAAATCATCATCTTGCAGCCCCAATTTTTGAAGACTGAATACGGCATGAGGTTGACAACAGCACCACCATCAACAAGCATCCTAGCAATTGGTGACCCGTTGATGTGGCCCTTGATGTACAGCGGCTTCAAGTGTTTTACCGGCTCTTTAGGCTTCTCGAAGATAGCATTTTTAGGACCAAAGTCCATCTGAGTTATCTCTCCTTTTCATCAACAAAGACGAAATTCAGCGGTAGATAGTAAACCATATTGATATCCATACCTTCTCTAGCCGGTGTGGGCTCAAAATCTAACATCTCCTCATCATCTCCCAATGCACATACCTGCTCATGTTCTTTAGGTGATGTACGTCCTGCTGCAATAGGAGTAGTATCTGCGGCCCGTCCACTAGCTTAGGCCTCCATACATGCTTCATGGGCCGAATTTTATTGAAAAATTCGTCTCTCGTGCTTCCGCTGCATCCTCAATCTTCTGCTGATTCCGCATGCGCTGCAACCTTCTTTTTTGAGCTTTGGTTAGACCGGAAGGGCACCACCTTGGCGGGTATACTTGGGATCTCTTCCCTTCGCGCTAATGCTGCTAGCTTCGTGTTCATTAGTCTGCTGATCTGGCTGAACAGCAACCATAGTACTACTGGATTTAGCTGGATTATTAATGACAATTGGCCTTTTACCAAGATCTTTGGTTGACACTTCTGCAGTACTAACAATCCTGCTTTCTTGCTTGTTAGGTTCTGAATTTTCAGCACTTGGCGATTTAGCATGCCATTCTTGCTTCATAATCTTCTTCGTTGCAGAGGCATTGGATGGTCGGTTAGCACCACCACCAGAACAACCTTTTGTAGAGCGGGTTAGCCTCTCAAAAACTGATCTTCTAGGTGCTGTCCACCCAGGATGAAAAGCATATGGCGTCATTGGAGGGTGCGCCCATCCTCCATTCTGATTGTATGGTGTGTAGGAGAAAGGTGTCATCCATTGCGTAGGCACCCATGGCTCATACTGAAAACCGACGTTGTATTTGATGCCTCGGAGGTGATCTTGGGCGCTTCAATTGTGATGGTCGATTAGAGCTAGAAGTGGCGCTTGGTTAGCATATTTGGACAGCAGCATATCGAATGTTGGCTTGATGCGCTTCCGCTGTACTTTTGCTTTGTTTATCTTCCACTTGCCAACCTCTGGATTTTTGGGCTTGATAAACTTCTCGCAAGCCTCATGTTGCACTTGCCCAGTGTGAAGTGTTCACGGTGATCTTCAATGTTTCCTTCCCATCCGGGCCTTCTCGATACAACCTCTCTTCCTGAGACCTTGTCATCGGCATGTATCACTCTAGGCTCACCGATAACAACACCTGGCTTTCCTTTTGCTGATTCGGCATGTTTAGGCCGAAGCAACACTTTCCTGCCCTCCATATCCATCGTGTTCATGGGGAAGGGAGACTTGTCTACTTGCATTTCGGCAAAACTCAATCGTCCATCATTGATAGCCGATTGGATCTGTCGCCGAAAAACATTACAATCATTAGTGGCATGAGAAAAAGAATTATGATATTTGCAAAAAGCCCGTCGCTTCAGCTCTTCAAACGGCGGTAAAGTATGAGAAATTTTAATGACCTTATCATTCATCAAAGCATCAAAAATTTTATCACATTTTGTAACATCAAAAGTAAACTTCATCTCCTCTTCACGATTTTTGCGAATTGGCTTAAGAGCATTACATGCATATGGTTTGGCCTTTGAGGGCCAAACAAATTCAGCAGCATAGACATCAACTTCATCATCCTGATCGGAAGAATAATCAACTACGTTTATGCGAGGAACGTCAACTTTAGTCTTATGGTTTTCTTTGATATCTTTACTTTGGCTTTCTTTAGCCAAAGCTCGCTGCAACACTTGGTTAACGGTTCAAAACTCATAACTTTCCGACTTTTCTTTAATGTGAGTTCTCAAACCGCTAAACACAAGATCAGCCAAGTCCCTTTCACTTATCACAAGACTATAGCACCGGTTTTTAACATCTCTGAACCTTTTGACATAATCGGAAACCGATTCATCATTTTTTTGCCTAACCGATGTAAGATGTGATAACTTAAACTCAGCGTCACCGCTATAAAAATGATCATGAAATTTTTGCTCAAGCTGCGACCATGTAATGATAGAACCAGGGGGTAAAGCAGAAAACCATGAAAAAGCCGTGCCAGTTAAAGACAAAGAAAACAAACGAACTTTAAGTTCATCTATATTACCCGCCGCTCCCAACTGGGCGAGATATTGGCTAACGTGCTCCCATGTAGTTTTGCTGTCCCCACCATCAAATTTAACAAACTCAGGAAGCTTATAACCTTGGGGATAAGCAATAGTATCAAAATGAGATGGATATGGTTTCTGATAAGTGCAGGCTCTAACTCTCGGCTCAATGCCGAAAGACTCAACAAACATCCTGCGCACATCATCTCTAATTTTTGCCAATGCTTCGTCCATATTGGCGAAGGCGTGATGGGTGATCGCAAAGGAGCTACAGGGTGTTGGTCACCATGGTAGGCGGTGGAGGTGGTATCGGCGATATAACGAGAATCACGGCAAGGACCTTGGCATACTTATATCGCTCGATGTTGATGTTCCCAAAGGTGGTAGGCTCATGATATGATTAGGATACGTGGGCGCTACCATTAGTTCATCTCGTGTTTAGTTTGTTGTCGAGAAAGAAACTCAACGGCATGCCACATTGGGGTTGTATACTTGGTACTCCACTATTTGCCGATGAATTAATAGGCGCTGTCGGCTTAGAAAGTTCTACGCTAGAAAAAGTGCCAACGACTTGTACCCATGGCGCACTATTTATTTTCTTAATGTTTGTCATCGATGCATATAATCAAAGATCTCTCTAGTGTTCTCATTAAGCATGTGTTGAACTTGCTCCATTGTAACACTAGATGAATTGGTAACAACAGATGAGAGGGTTGATGCGGCACTTACAAGGGTTCTACCTTTTCCGAGTAATGCGGAGGAGGAGCGTGATGTCGCCGAGTGGAGTTATGTTGCCTTGACGATCCTTCTTGAATTTTGCAAGGAACGCTCGTAAATCCTCCTCCTCGCGCTTTTTCTTGTATGCCTCAAAAGTTTGGCGATGCTCTTCCGATAATTCATCGTAACGGGCTTGACGACATTATCGGTGTTAACCTCCCGGGTATTGGGATTTTCTTGCTGCCGATCATGGTGATTGGCGGCGTCAATTTTCCTTGATCTTTCCCGGTGGAGTCGCCAAAAGTGTGTTCGCACACGAACACGTCACCGTGTGCCCCGGCGTCGGCGCGACACGCAGACACGTCGCGGAGGAGTCTCGACAGAGCGCGTCGCAGGACACGCCGGCGAGCTCTTGAGACCCAACACCCCGCGCACCGGGAGGACCCGTCGAGTGGCGGCGGCGATGGGCTGTCCTAGGTCGGCTGACGCCCCTAGGACCTTGTGATTCGTTATCGCAACAAAGTAGCGACAACGAAGAACAAGAAGCAAAATAGAGCGAGAGGAAAAATAGCGATTGCAAAATAATGTAATAGATGAGTTTCGATTGTGTGTTGCCCATCGCCGTAACCCTACACACATATATATAGGGGAAGCTGGTCCTAGCTTCTTTTGGAAACAATGATTATTTGAATCGAATCGAGTCGGACCGAATAAAACTTATCTTAATTTATTCGGTTGCAATTTTACCACGCGCGAGATCGCTTCAAGATTGTTTCTTGATCCTTTCCAAACTATTGCCGCGCGTGTCATGACTTCCCAAGATCGTTTATGACCAGCCAAGATCGCCACGACCGATCCGAGTGCTCTTGATGCGCGTCGACCATTCCAAAAACATCCCTTTGATCATGCTCACTTCCTTCAACATGGTCGGAATCGCCTTTGCGCGTCGACCTTCTCAACTTGATCGCTGCTCCTTACGACCGCCTTCAACGTGACCGTGGCCTTCTCTGCGTGGTCGAACCTTTTACGATAACCGGTCAGTGTCTCTTACGACTTCCCGGGGCCGTTACGATTGGTTAGAATCGTTACGATGGTTAGAACTATTTATGACTGGTTCGGATGCTTACGACCGATTCCGATCCTTCTATTGCTTTACCAATCAGTTTTCCTTCGTGATCGTAAACTTCATCGTAGCGATTTCGACCACTCCATTGTATCGCTGCTGTTGTCTTTCCTTCACCGCTCAAAATATCGTGATCGAAACCTTCAATGAGCACGCGGTGATCTTTGGCGATCAAGATTTTTCGTGGTCGAACCACCCTTTCGATCACGTTCACTTCCTTCAATGTGGTGGAGTTGCTACCGCTTCTCGTTATAACGTGATCGTAAGCTACCGACTTCTCATCGTGGTCGTAAGTTCACGCCGACTATCAACCCCGATGTCATCAGCGTGAACCGGACTTACGATCGTGGCCAATCGTGGTCGCCGCAGCCTCCTATGCGATCGTGAGACTTCTACGTGGTCATAGACTCCAACGTGATCGTGGCCTTCAAGCGTGGTCGTAGATCCCACCGTGGTCGTAGCCTCCAACGTGGTCGTAGACTTCACCGTGGTCGTAGATCTCAGCGTGGTGGCCAACGTGGTCGTAATCAACTCGGTGGCTTCCGATTAAAGATGATATGGTCGTGCCATCGACCACGCCAACGTGGTCGTAACCGGTCCAGTGGCTTCCAACTTGCTTTGCCGTGGTCGCAACGACGCCAGCGTGGTCGTCGCGCGCGCCGACTACGCCAACATGGTCGTAACCGGTCCAGCTGGCTTCCGACTTGCTTTGCCGTGGTCGTAACTACTCACGACCATAATATAGGCACAACCTTCCCTTGTTAACCTGTTTTTGGCTTTACGATGATTGTGGTTCCAAGCCAAATTTGATTATCAACACTCAGTCCATCAATCAGACGCAGTTCACATTTACAAACGTTCTCACTTCTAAGTGTTTGACATATGGTCCTCTACTCACCTGCAGCTGCAGGCAGCATACGGTGAATGGCCCGAGCCCGACGGCGACGGCACCGCCAGAAACTGGAAAATCCAGGGCGCTGACTGGCTGCCCAAACCTTCCCGTGTTCCAATTTGGCATGCATGCCTGGATAAAAATGTATGATAGCCGGAAGTCTTCGGGCGCAGACCCGGTTCGCGATATTGCTGACTAGCTACCTGGAGCCATTTTATCGGGCTACGACAAGAGTTTTTCTTAAGTACAACGAAGGCCGTACTCACTCGTACGCTTCATACGTATACGCCCTAACTCACACATGTGGATGTCTCCGGTGGTCAGAGAGTTGGACGTGCCGGTTGGTCCAGGACATGTTTTCCTTTAGGTGCCGGCTTCCTGGACCGTCGGTTGCATTGCCGTTAACTGTGTTGGTTGCGACTGTACTGTACAGTATGTAACCGGCCCTTTTTTTTTTTGGTTTTTAGTGTTTTCTGACTTTTAATTTCTCTCAGTAATTATTATTTATTAGGTTAATAATCTGTAGCTAAAAGTTATAAACGGCAGCTTAAAAAACGGGCACACGAGCGAAGAAGGCATCAGCCATCTGTCCAGGTTGCACGGCTCGGGCCTGGTTGGCCGCGTTTTGTCGGCTCTGTAGTCCCAGGAACCCACCGAGGATCGTAGCGCTAGGTGGCCCGAGGCCTCACGCCGCGGCTGCTCTGCTAGAGAATCAGATGCGGGCACTCCCATCAGATCGATCAGATGCGGGCCAGCGACGGCGAGGTCGTCGTGCGCGCGCGGCGCGGTCGCGGTTGCGGGAGCGACGGCAAGCCTTACATTTCTACCGTCGTGAGTCCGCGGCTTCTCGCCGCCTCTTGGCAAACACTCCCGACTTTCCGCAGTTCAGCATAGGATCAGGATCGCAATGTGACGGAGCTACTACTCCAAGTAAGGATTCTAGGTTTGGCGCTTGGTCCAGCTTTTCGCGCTGGGAATGGGATCGGTGTTGGCGGAGCTGTGGGAGTGCTTCCTTGCCTCGATTTGCAGTCGGGTTGGATTTCGAAATGTTGGCATCGTCTTGCCCCCGCTCGGGCGTACTGTTGGGGGTAGAATCTAGTATGCCCACCAAACTGAGCGAGTTTTGTCCTAATTATGCATCTCGATCAGTGAGGATACTGTCATGGATGATGGTTCAGGCAATTTCTCTCCTTAGAGAGCGGGGTTCGCTTATGTGGCCTGTTCAATTCATCTCAGATCCTTAGCTTAAACGCACTGAACTATATAGCTATCTATTCCTTTCCTTCCGAACTCGAACAACAAGAATTTTACCACTGTATCGTTGTGATTATTCTATGATAGGATCGATGCTGGGACGCTGGGTACATAAGTATTCTTCAAGCAGCTCTTTACGTGACCTTTTAGGGGCGTTTATATTGACTTTTGCTGATGGCTTTTAATTTTGGCTTATGAATAGTAACAGCTTGTAAAGAAACTTGTAGATAGATACTCGTGTGTGATTTTAGCTGATATAAATAAAATCATTATAGTGCATACTACAATCGACTAGTAGACCCCATCTTAAAGACTCTCCATTTGAAAGTCAGGTACTACAAAAAGTTATTTACTGTAGAAAAATAGCTTTTAGAAGCCAAAATGAATAGGACCTTAATCTGGTGCTGACGATTGTACATCATCAGTTGCTGCGGTAATCTAATACCAGACATATATTGTTTTGTTTGAGGTAATGTCAGTAATATGTTCTTGATGACACTGGTACTTTTTTTAGGAATGAAGCAGGGTGCTCTGCTTCATATTTCATCAAGGAAAGAAGATATTACAAAGATTGCACTAAGAAGGTAAGAACAAACCAAAATCACAACCTCTACCTAGCTTTACTAAGATGTCTGCTCTGGGTCATAACCAATGGAAAAACTTACTTGATCTGCAATGTTTGCTGCAAAACATCTTTCTCCGACAGGACAACCAAGACACAACCTCTTCCTGGATTATTCTGAAAAAGCTATATCAAGCTTGCATGCATGTGCAACTAATTTGCATGTTTGGTGCGAGGACCTAGTAATTTTATGTTTGCAACTACTACTACTAATGTCAAGCCTTTATTTCATGTTGACTTGTGCCAATTCTTGAAACATGTTATAATTCCTTGTATTTCTTGCTTCCCAATCAGTTTGGATTAGTACCCAGATGCAGTAAAAAGTTGAGAATTTCATGAGTTCATGGTGAATAGAAGTTTCACTCAGTGAGCTCCCTTGCTTCCGTAGCTGAGAACAGTAACTTGATCTTGTTTAACTTGACAACCACATCATTCATTGGCATTCTTTCATCAGGTGCAGCTCTTGAGCAAAGTAAGCCCAACTCAATTATGGATGCTAGGCAGGTATTCAAGATGGTGGATGAGTCTTCAGAAGGCCTAATTGCATCATCAGTACCATACATCGGTTCATCTTGCGGTAGGCTACAGTCAGCGACATTTAAGAGTTCATATGGGAATGCTTGACTAACCCACTGCCTCAAGCTCAACTCACTAACAAACATTGGATCAGTTGGCTTTTTCCTTGTGAAGACTTCAAGGAGAACAATCCCGTAGCTGTAAACGTCACTCCACCGTGATGCTTTTCCTGTTGATCCAAACTCTGTTCGTTCCATGTCAAAATAAAGCTGGTCAGCTTATAGTAGATCAAAACAAGTATACATACTGTATCAGACTTTGCAAGGGTAATTACCTGGTGCCATGTATCCTACAGTGCCGGGCATGCTTGTTAACACGATAGAGTTGTCATCTCCAACCAACAACTTGGAAATGCCAAAGTCAGCAACATGTGCAATCATGTCCTTGTCAAGCAAAATATTGCTTGGCTTTAAATCAAAATGCAGGACAACTTCGAAGTGCCGGTGGTGTAGATACTCCATTGCCATCGCAACGTCCAGCATGATGCTAACCCTTTGGAGGAAACTGAGGTGCCGCCCATCATTTGAGTACAACCAATGGTCCAAACTACCATTGGGCATATACTCAAGAATTAGTGCTTTGAAGTCGAGATTAGAGCAAGTGCTTACTATCCTCACCAAGTTCCAGTGACGAGCCATTCGCAGTGCACGGCACTCTGTGTCAAAACTCTTGGAAGCTGCTTCATTTTGCATGTTGAGGACCTTTATTGCGATGACAGACTCATCATCTAGCTGACCTTTGAAGACCTTACCAAAGCTTCCAGCCCCTAGAAGGTTATCATCGCTGAAGCTGCTTGTTGCACGGACAAGTTCATGGTATGAGATCAACTGGAAGTTCGGAAAGCCTGTGTCTGAGGGTAGTGACATCTTTCCTTGCTTATTCATCTTTCTTCTAACGAACATGTACAGGCAAGTGGCTACAATAAAAAATGCCACGACTGCTGGTAATATGACTTTTAGCAGCAGTTGTTTTGACCTTGAGTGTGTGTTGTTCTGGCATGGTGCTATTCCTTGGCTTGGAAGGCCGCAGAGTGCCTTGTTCCCCATCAATGATTTGAGGGTGATGTTTGAGAACACGCCTCCTTCTGGTATCTGTCCATCTAGTCTGTTGAAAGAGAGGTTCAAATTGGCCAGGTAAGTAAGATTGGCCAAGGACTTCGGAATGGCACCGGAAAGCGCATTGGAGGAGAGGTCCAACTTCTCAATACTAAGCAGCTTGCCAAGTGAGTCTGGTATTGATCCTTGAAATAAATTGCTGGATAGATTCAGGTAGATCATCATCTGGAGTTCACCGAAGGAAATTGGGATGCCACCTGATAGCTGGTTGCTTGATAGATCCATCTTGGTAATTGCGGTCACTTTTCCAACATCGACAGGTAGGGAACCACTTAAAGAGTTTTGTGACAGATCAATCTCAATAAGTTTCTGAAGGTTCCACAGACTTGTTGGTATGGTTGAAGACAATGAGTTTTGGGATAATGACATAACCTGTAGCTGGCTTAGGCTACTGATACTGCTTGGAATGGAACCTACGAGTTCATTGCCGTCAAGATGCAACTGAACTAGATTTGTTAACCCGCTGATTTCTACTGGGATGATGCCAGACAAGCTGTTGTTGGAGAGGTTGAGTTCTTGGAGATTGTTCATCGTAGTGATTGGTGTGGGTATCTTCCCACTCAGCTGGTTTCCACTGAGAGAAAGTATCAATAGGTTGCTAAGATTAGCCAATGTACTGGGGATGCTCCCAGTGATCCTATTGTTACCTGCTACGAAAATTCTGAGCATTGTGCTAAGGTTTCCGATGTAGGACGGAAGCGTCCCTACGAATGCGTTGTATGACATCCCAATTGTATTCAGGCCCCTGCATATTGATAATGCAGCCAGGAAATCGAGGTTCCCACTGAGCTGGTTCCCATCGACATAGATGCGACGGAGATTCAGCAAGTTCCCAAATGACATTGGCACTGATCCAGTCAACCCATTTCCATACAAGTCTATGATGGTGAGGTTAGGAAGATTGCCTATGGATTCAGGAATGGTACCAGTTATTTGATTATTTGCCAGCATTAGAAACCTGAGGTTTCTCAACTCCCCCAATTCTGGTGGGATTTCCCCTTCTAATTTGTTTTCGCTGAGGTCCAACCCAACAAGCCCGGTACAGTTGCTCAGCTCAACCGGAATCTTTCCAGTGAGGTCATTGGTTGACAAGTAGATTCTGGTGAGGTTTGTCATCGTCGCCAACCATGATGGCACAACACCAGTGAAGTTATTTACAGAAAGGGAGAGCGCATCAAGGTTCTGACACGCGGAAAGACTCGAGGAGATAGGCCCACTGAAACGATTTTCATCGAGGGAGAGCCGGCGCAACATAGGGAGATAAAGGCTCTCATTTCCAGGAATTTCACCTGAGAGATTGTTCCGTGAGACATGTATGGCTTGCAGCCTGGACATATTGAAGATAGCAGGCGGCATGGGGCCTGAGAGAAGATTATCTTCTAGGACTAGCATGTCCAGCTTGAACAATGAGCCGATGCTATCAGGAATTGCTCCTGTCAGCCTATTGGACCCAAGATGTAGTGTGCTCAAATTCGGTGTGTTGTTGAACAGACCTTGCGGTATTGGTCCGCTCAAGTCATTGTTTGACAATAGTAGCAACTGAAGGCTGTGCAAATTTTGCAACTCATGTGGAATTCCCCCAAAGAAGTTGTTGCTATCAAGATAAAGAAACTCGAGCCTAGTGAGGTTGCCAAGGTTGGAGGGGATGGTACCTGACAAGCTGTTGTATGAAAGAGCAAGATTTCGGAGCCGGGGCAGGCTACCAAGCTCGTTTGGCACAGGACCCTTGAGGCTGGTGTTGCTGAGGACAAGGGTGGAGAGGAAGGTGAGGATGCCAAGCTGCGGGGCGATGCTGCCCTGGAGTGGCACGTCGCTTAACTCAAGACCGGTGACACGCTGCCCGCGGCGGTCGCATGAGACCCCAACCCATGAGCAGAAGGATGCAGCAGCAGTCCAGTTGCTGGCAAGGATGCCAAGGGGGTCCTTGACCTGTGCTTTGAAGGCGAGCAGTGCAGCGAGGTCTGTTGTATTGGACGGCGAGGTGAGTGCAGGGGCGCATGGCATCAGTAAGATGAGGAGCACCATGCGGATGCAGAAAGGAGCCATGGTGGTGAACAACTGAAGAATGATGAAGAGAATGTGGATATGCAGTGTGCTGGTTTTATTTGGAGTTTTGGACGGGCACTTTATAGGCTCAAGTAGCTGAAAACTGAAAAGGAGCTCACGCCAACTTGCTCCGGTTTTTAGTGAGGAATGGCACGTGCCTCATGTTCTATGGTCAACAAGTTGCCCCTTCTGGTTGTGCTTTCCAAACGTAAGGATGGAAGTGCCATACTATTACTTTTTTTATGGAGTTGATTACACACTGCTGTTTGTTAGAAACAAGGGTTATGTTTTTTTGGCTTTTTAGCAGCTTACAGCTTTTCTCAGCAATCATTATTCATTAGACTAATAAGCGCAACCAAAAACAACAGGAGCTTCCTTCCAAGAAACAAACCTCATTCAGAAATCAGGAGGAGCAAGCAACTTGTGCTTGATTTACGCCTCTTTCTTTTATCCCAGTTTCACTTTGATATGCTTGAATCTTGATATAAAAACTCTAGGTATGTGTTACCTACAGGAATTATTACACATGAACAGAACTCACGGGTACTGTAGCAGCAGGCCTACAAGGAAGAATGCTTCTTTCCTACCAAATTATCTATTTCCAAAATAGTTTAATTAGTTTTCTAAGATAAGGATTAGTTGTTTAGCATCATATCTATTAGTTAGGAAAGATTATTTGGATTGATCATATCCATAATTGTTAGGAGAACCCTCGATATAAGAAGGCCTATTGTAATCACTATTCTCAAGCAAGAAAGAATGAATCAAAGAAACCTCTCCCTTCCGAGTGCATCTAATCTTCTCTAGCTGAGTTCCTCCCTCCCTTTATCGAGTGCCCTCGTTCTCTTAGTGCTTTCTCCTCAAGCCATGTTGTTTGGCCTCATCTACCAGTAGTTATCCCTTTGTGTACCAATGTACACAACATTTGGTATTAAAGCCGTCGATCCTCCATGGCTTCTGTTGTTGATGATATCAAGTCCGTAAGGGCTACATGTGACCAGATCCTGGCAAGGTTGCAGGAGATAAGTGCAGCGATCGAGGAGGCAAGACATGCTGCTGCGATGAATGCACCGCGGCCATTGTCTCTGGCACCGGCGCCATCACTGGACATGATGTCGTCGCTAAGGAAGAACGTTGCCGCTATACCGCGGTCGTGTTCTCCACACCGTCGACCACTGCCATACCTTTGGAGGTGTGGAACGTGGTGTGTGGCATATGGGAGGTCACGACGTCGTCGTATTCGTCACCCATCTATTGCATCTGGTGGTGGAAAGGGCAACAACACTACCCTGCGCTCACTATCTTTGTCGGTGGAGCGTTCGTTAACGTTGGGCAATGTTAAGGTTCCTGTGCCTTCGCTATTAACAACAATCGGCTACTTGCTACGCACTAACGCAAGGTGTCACGGACGCTTGTCGTGGTGGGCTGCCAAGGATGGTTGCTATGGCCACTACCACAGCTCGAGGATGAGCTGTGTGTGAAGGAGGGGAGAAGTTGTTACCTACAGAAATTATTGCACATGAACAGTACCAGTAGGTACTGTAGTAGCAGGCCCACGAGTAAAAATGTTTTTTCTTTACCAAATTATCTATTTCCTAAATAGTTTGATTAGTTTTCTAAGATAAGAATTAGTTGTTTAGCATTATATGTAGGAAAGATATTATTTAGATTGATCTTATGCGTAATTGTTATGAGAACCCTCTATATAAGGAGGCCTATTATAATCACTATTTTCAAGCAAAAGAATGAATCAAAGAAACTTCTCCCTTCCGAGTGCATCTAATCTTCTCAAGCTAAGTTCCTCTCTCTTTATCAAGTGCCCTTTCTTTTAGCGCTTTCTCCTTAAGCCATGTCGTTTGGCCTCATCTAGTGGTAGTTATCCTGTGTACCACTGTGTACCAATGGACACAACAGTATGCTAGTTCATTTTCATTAATGGACTAATAAGCGCAATTATTTCACACACATCACTTTAAGCTAGGTGGCAAGCTTCTTCTATGTAAGTTAGAGATTGCTAAGAGAAAATGAGAAGTAATATAATTCTAGGCCAAATTTATTGAGAAGTTGCGAAATGTAAAAGGATGGCAAATAATCACTAAGCACCCATTTTTTCGTGGATTTTTTTTGTCGAAAATACACAGGCGTTCTTGGAAAAATTTCAGCAGGAAAAAAGCTTATTGAAGTGTGTGTAAAGTTCGCCAGATACTGCTGGCTGCTCTAGTGCCACTGATACAAGAGGAAGGAGCTGCTTGGTCTACGGGGCAAACAAACTATGTCAACTGCTATCGAATCAGGCATCTGACCTCGAGACCTCCATTCTCACACCAGAATAGTTGGACTAACAGAAGCAACAGGATTCCCTGTTTTTGGTTATCCTGAATGAGTCAATCCTGATCGGAGGAGTGCGTTCCGATTCGTACACACCGGCAAACCATTTCACATGATTCTTAAGCTGTTGACTCTGCAACTTGGCACATTACTGAAGGTGGCCAGGTTTATCAGCAGTTCAAGTTGGTGACAGTAGCATTCTGCCTCCTTGGACTCTCTGTTCGGTTGCCTTGGAGTTAAATAGTCAACTGAAGGGCCTTCATATCTAGACATCACAGTATCATATCTGATCTAAGTAAGTGTAGCGCCTAATGGATACTACTATGGAACGTCATCGCTAAAATGAAGAATAATAATAAAAGCAATAACAGAAATCACGAGAAAATTGAAACTTTAAAAGTACATTAATAGATAACCAACAGAAACTAAAATAAATGTTTGAACTATGGGACCGGTCCACATCTAACTAAATAAGAACAAATAAAACAACAAATAGTGGTAAGCAACGGTGCTGAAAACTTGAGTGCTCCCACCCATGCATGATGCTATCACTCCACTGGCCTTTTACCTGAGAATGAAAAGAGCAAGCGTGAGATTTGAAAATCTCAGCAAGTACCCAACAACAGTCGCAACACAGTGAGTAAAAGACTGATAATGTATGCAAGATATGTAAAAAACAAGCAAAGCAAGCAAGCAATTGATACAGGTTAAGTGCAATGAAGCTAGGTTATCGAAAACACTGATACAGATTAGATATAGAGATCACAAGAATAGTGGTATTAAAGATAAATGTTATTTAGCAAGTTATGACAATGGCACCGGCGATCACTTCCTACATACATGGTTATACGAGAATAATCAGGCACACCATCGTCCTCAACTGTATAACTGTCGACTGATTGTAATATCCTGAGTAACGAAAGTGTACAGCCCCCCGTACATCACCAGGTGGGTGGGAATCTCTCCTATATGTGGATGATCCCAGTCCAGGTAACTGTCATCTAGTCAACTGTTATAATTGTTATTTAGCAAGTTGTGGCAAAGGTACTAGCGATTACTCCCTACATACCCGGTTATACGAGAATAGTCAGGCACACCATCGTTCTCGACTGTATAACCGCCGACGGGGGGTGTAATATCCTGAGTAACGAAAGTGTACGGCCCCCGTACGTTACTCGGTGGGTGAAAATCTGCTCTATATGTGGATAATCCCAGACCAGGTAACCGTTATAATATTAATATGGTATATGGTGTGAATTTAAGGGAACTAAGAGAAAGTTTAGATAAGATTAGGAGAAGTGAAAGGATTTGCTAAGGTTGGAAATGGAGAAACATAATTCCCGATATAAGGATGATAAGGAATGATAATGTGATAATAAGGTAACTGATACACCCTAGACAGGTTATGTAATGTGAATTTAAGGAAACTAAGAGATGGCGGTATGGAATGATAACAAGGTGGTCGAGATCTAGAAATTAATCTAAAAGGGGTATTATAACATAGTTCACGCAAGGGTTATCATTCATCCGATTTTTATTATATGTTAAGTGATTATTAGTCAGATTAACACGTATCATACACATATAAATCCGTTATGACCTACATACAACATCAAGCAGTTAATGGATCATGGTATTAGGAACTAAAACATAGCAGCCCTAATGTAAAAAGAGTGCTAATAATTTTAACCTAAATTAAATATGTTCATATGTTACCCCCGTTAATGGTCAAAGCATTACTTATAAATCACTAATTACTAGTAAAGTGCCCGTGCGTTGCAACGAAGTACCAAAGAAAAAAATATATTTAATTCTGTATAGCACAAGCAGACAAAGCTATTTGCCACCTTAAGTAATGAATACATATGCAATAAACTCTTAAGGCATACATTGATCTTGTTTGTTCCAATATGCTGCCTGTTAACCAATCAATTCTGATTCCTGAATTGATGGCTACAGACAAAACATGAAGTAATCAAAAGTAGAGTTCGTTGAAAAACTTGAACCTTTAAATTCTAGTGAAATCATATAGGCTGTCCAGTCTTTATATAATGTCTTCCCCATGGCAAATGCAACGTTCTACCATCTGTAGAAGAGGTTCTTGTTCAGAAACCATGCATTTTTCCAATTGCCAAAAAGGCTTGAGCTGTAGGGGTGATTGCGCAATGGCTTCTCCAAACAATGAATTCTTGACTGTCCCAGTGTAACTCAATAAGCTCAGGCACCATTAGGCATTCAGCATTGAGCATACTGATATCACAAAAAGAAAAGGCATTTGATGACTTTTGAACACATTTTCTTTACTAAGACAATAAAGCAAGTTTGAAGTTTGACATTCCGAATCAACAGCCTAAAGAGAACAACGCTTTCTAACACCATTTGCTAGCAACAAATGTAAGAGGCGAAAAGTGTTTGTCCATATTAACATGGCACTTCTAAGAACAGGAAAAATGTATAGTGATCAATTTTTTCCAAACCATGAAAATGATACTCATCATACCAAGTACTATGCAGCAACCAAACAATAGCTTCTATTTGGGCTAAAAAGGCATGCAATTCCCCCACAGCCATAAACAAACATCCCCCCATTTACAAACAACCTTTTCTTCTAATTTCTTCAGCAAATCAGAAAACCTTTCCTTCCCTACAGTGGCGAAGCCAGAATCAAAATGGAGGGTGGGCTTAAAACCTTGAACGACTAAGCTAGATTAACACAGACATAGTATTTTACTCTTGTACAATTCAAATTCATACATAAATAGAAGACACATATCGCAAAAAAAAAAGAGAAACATAACATATCACAAAAAGTGCATTCCAAAAATATATAAATATGTTTCTAGTGAGTAGATATCAGTCATCTGCATATCGAAAATAGCAAAATTAATTATACGATAACTAAATATAAATGATCATGAACATTTAAAAAAACATAACATACTAATAACACACAAGCTTGATGGTGAGAACATTTTTAGTGATCTGCAAGCTGAGCTAGTACATCGTGCTTCAGAGTTATGTCCACTTGTGGTTTCGATTTTCTCAAGTGGAGTAGGCAATGGCCTTTTTGATGTCTGCACTGCTGGTGTTCCTTGAATTGAAGGGTTCTGGTAGCATTGCCTCAGGAACGTCCATAACCTGCATACATAACAATTGCAATGAGAATGATGAGAGAATTATCATGATCTGAAGTAGTAATCAAAGTACTTCAACACAACTGGTGGATTCTTATCTGGCACCAATGTCAAGGGTACGGTTCCATTAAGTATCCTGACTACCCTTCGCATTACCATGCCGCAAGACTTGTACTTATCAGCCAGGAAGCAGCAGTTAAGTAACCGCAGTTGCTAGGTCACAATATATTTTTGGAGATTGGATGGTTCACCACCACATGAAGAGTAAACTCATTGCAAAAGAGAACATACCAACACCGAAACAACATATTTTCTACTTGTTGTATTTGTTTGAACTACAATGTACTACTGCTAATGTCCCGATTTGATCAAACAACAACAAATATAAGAAAGTGAAAACCCATATCAATTCTCAACAATTGTTAGCTAAGAGTAATGGACTCGTACGAACAAGGAATATTGAGATCATATACACTGAGAGGAATACAAATAATAAACCACAGGGAGAAGGAAAGCCTGCGTACCATACTTTGGTGATGAACTGCATTTTAGGAGGCTCAAAGGGATAGCCACCTACCAATCAAAGACCACAATTAACCAGTTACACAATAATAACATTTTCCAAGCCTTTGCAGCTCTTGACTGGGCTTGGCTTCAGTTATTAGCATATAGCGGTGAGAGTGATGCACAAAAGATTTTAACTTGCAGAACAACTAACAGAGCCACCAAATCCAAGCAATTGAAGATTGCACATAGATCATTCTTCTCACCCCAAGAGCGCCAAGCATTTCGGGCCCTATGGCAAAGACTCGAGTTGTATTATTCAACATCACAATTTTTTCACATCATAAAAGACAAAAGTGTGATACACCTTGCATCTTTGTAGTATATGTTTACATCTGCAGAATTAGAACATGAAGTACAAATCTGTCTGCTCACACACACACTGCTTCTCTACACCTCAAAGCAAAGGTGCATACACATGAAGTACTGCGCTCACAAATGTCTGCCCAATCAAATCCTAATCTAGAACGAAGAGGGCACACGCTCCAAATCCTTACCCTACCTCACACACAGGAATCGCACTACGCCACCTCAATCAATCTACCCAGCCTCGCGGTCCGCAGAGGCTAGGGACAGGTGAAATCGTGGGGCAGAGTTGACGATGGAATCCCACAAGGGACAAGGGGAGAGACGAGGGAGATGTGTCTACCTGGCAGGCGGATGTCGACGAGGAAGGTGCCGACGATGGTGCCGGTGAGGTGGGAGATGTTGGAGCAGCCATCGTGGAGAGCAACTGAGACATCAGAGACCTCCCTATCCCGGTTGCACTCCGTGAGCTCCTTCTGCAAGCACGACACGTCCACCATCTTTGCATTTGCCTCCCCTCTCGCCTCACCTCGCCTACAACTCCCCTAATGCGAGGGGAGGAGGATGCGGCAGTTCTGCGGAGGAGGCGAGGGCGGAGCGGAGGAGCGGGGGGAGGAGGAGGCGGCGGCGCGGGGTGGGGTGGGGAGGAGGAGGTGAGGCGGAGCGGGGAGCGGGGGAGGAGGAGGGGAGGCGAGGCGCGGGGCGGCGGAGGAGTGGGGGGAGGAGGAGGCGGCGGCGGCGCGGGGTGGGAGGGAGGGGAGGAGGCAGCGGCGGCGCGAAGGAGCGGGGGAGGAGGCAGCGGCGGCGGTGCGGGGTGGCGAGGAGGAGACGAGGGCGGAGCGGCGGAGAAGGGAGGAGAGTAGGTGAGGGCGGAGCGGCGGAGAAGGGAGGAGAGTAGGTGAGGGCGGAGCGGCGGAGGAGGGAGGGGAGTAGGTGAGGGCGGAGCGGCGGAGAACGGTGGAGCGGCGGAGGAGGGAGGGGAGTAGGTGAGGGCGGAGACGCGCAGAACGGGGGAGACGGGGGACGTGGGGAGAGATTCGACGCGGGCGGGGAACGGGGCAGCAGATTGGGCGGAGAACGTGGGGACGTGGGGAAACGGGGGAGATTGGGCAGAAGGAGAGAAGCCAATTGGCAAGTGTTTTGTCAGTTGGGCCCACATGTCAGTGTAGCTTTTTTTTCCTGAGAAGGGGTGAGGGGGGCCACACCAACCACCAACTCCTTCTTTTATATAGTAAAGAAAGCATAATTCCTAGAACATATTTAACTGAGCATTCTAATAAACCTAAGAGCATGTGAAACAGATAGGCAATATTAAAAGTCTATAACCAAACAATTATTGGTAATATGATAAAAATCAGACAAGCATTGGTGATGTAATAATAACCAGGTAAGGTTTAGCAATATGTCAACAGCTAGGTAATTTTAATGATATGATAGTAGACATGTAACTTTAATGATATGATATTAGCCAAGCGAGCATGAGTAACATGTTAATTATACTAAATGATAAGGTGACAAATAAGCTGGAAATACGTGATATGCGAAACAGAAAGGTTATGGTCGCGAGGTACTTATCTTGAGCACGTTTAGCAGACACGCTGCACAAAGGATCAAGAATACATAACTGCACAAACGCTTCCTCAAAACCACGTGCGAATCTGAATCTATAGGCCTAATCAATCTTCCTCAACTAAGAGCAAGTACAATAGTATAGCCAATTAGTGGCTATAATACTTGTCCATTTCATCTATAGCCTTCAAAAAAATAGTTCATACAATAAGGTAGCTATTACAATAACTATTTAGCCCCACGTGTAAGAGAGTGAAATGCATATTTTTACGTGCTATAGCTAGCTGTAATTTAGTAGCCAGCTTCCTTCTCTCTCTTCCTTTCTCTCTCTACCACGTAAGATTTGGTTGATATTATATTTGCTATAGCCTGCTGACTAAGCCTTATTGTACCTGCTCTAATACTATCTGGATTAATTAATACCATCAATATCAACTTGCATGCGGGTGAAGAGAGTAGAATAATTGCCTTCTATCAATGCTCATTCAACTCATTGCGTACTGACGCTTTGATTACGATGTGAATCAATTTAGTGCTTGGACTTTTCTTCCCGTGAGAGCACTTCAGATCAGTTGGTGGTGGCCGTGACTTGACCGAGGAAAGGGAAGAAGCAAGATTTGAGGTGCTGCTGCGTTGATTTGTTGACGCAAGGATCGAGCATGACGATCGAAGACTGAGGAGCCATGACGGAGAAGATCGAAGACCGTGCAATGGCCTAGGACTCGCGCGTGATGACTAGTGCACCGGTGGCACGCCGACCGACAGACCGTGGAGATGTGCTGGCTTCTTTCCATCCGTGCAGCCGCGAACTCCTTATCGTGACATCGTCGACTTTCCATCCGGTGTTGCTCCTCGATCGAATCAATCACCGCGCAAAGCAAGCGAGGACGAAGAAGTGCTGCGAAACAGCGTGAGCCTGAGAACGAAGACTGGCTTCCACATGGACGGTCGCCGTCCGTGCCGCTTACAAGTCGTCTTTCGGCTCTGCTGCCGCTCGGCCGCGCCGCCACTGGCCAAGCCGTGCCCGACGATGCCGCCGCCCAACGCCGCCGTCCTAGTCACGGATCCAAGAGAGAGATTGATAGAGATGGAAGATGGGAGAGAGATATTAGGGATAGATGGGTTTTTTTAGAGTGATATTGAGATAAAGGTGGGAGAGTTATAGATAAGATTGATTTTTGAAATGCAGATTTTTAGGGTGCTACAGTAAGCGACCTGTACAGAAGTTTTTTTTGGATATGGTGGGCAACTGTTTTTGTAGTGGGTTAGGCCAGTTTCAGTGGGAGTTTTATCTGCATTTAGGCTCTGTTTGTTTCCACTTAAGATTATTATAATCTAGCTTATAGGTGGGGATTATATAAGCTAGCTTATAATAAGCTGGTGGGAAATAAACTGTCAGGTGTTTGGCAGTCTGAATTATCAGAGTTATGGATTGTTGTATTCGAATGTTTAAAGACTACAATGCCCTGGGAGAGAGAGGCACGGGAGTTGGGGGTTGGATGAATGGCAAATGTGGGTAATATTCCTAAAGTTTTATGGTCATTAAGATAAAAGGTGGATCTATAAGCTGAAATAAGCTCCTTTTTTGAGCTTATTAGATTACAATAATCTGGGCTATTAGATTATAATAAGTTACCTTATAATCTGGGCTGTTGTTTCCACTTATGATTTATAAGCTAGATTATAATAATCTTAAGTGGAAACAAACAGGGCCTTAATAGGCTGCCATATAGATGTTTTTGATGATATGACAACATTTTTAAAAAGAGAGAGAAGAAGTGAAACTCTCTTGGCACGATTACCAACTCTATATGAGTCATGAAATTAAATGTCTATGAAACAATAGAATGAAACTATGCATTGAGGATGAATGTTTCATCCATGTTTCATTTCATTTTACATGATGTAACAGTTTTGGAAACAACGTCATGAAATTCTCCACTGAGAATGGCCTTATGATGAACCAATCAGTATTTCATTTCTAGACTTCATTAACTAAAACTATTTGATGACACCTTGCAAATATTTAATTTTTGGTGCTGTTCTTCTGTGATGTTAGGTTTGCTAATTTAATTCTCATGGATGAACAAACTAGTGCTATTCTTTCAGTAGATCACTTTTAAGCTCGGTTGAAAAGCTGCTTCTTATTACTTGATCACATGACACAGCTGCCCCATTGTTTAGCACATATATATTAACAGAATCGAAAGGGTTCCTGTCTTTGGTCACCGTGAGTCCGTACCTGCCGAGTGTGTTCTGATTCCTACACACAAGTACAGCATTTCACTACACTATTAAGCTATCAACTTTGTAACTTGACGGCCCAGATTTAGCGGTGCAAGTTGATGATAGCAGCTTACTGCTTTCCTGGACATCTCTGTCCGGTTGCTTGGAGTGAAATAGTAGAGCCATTCATATCTATCATGGGAATATCATATCTGAGTAAGGGACGTGTACAACTTTTCTTCCTTCCTTACTTTCTTTTTTTCTTTTCTTTGTGGTGTTCGGTGGACGGTGGACAACTATTCTTGTAGTGGGTGATGGATCATGGACCTATGTTCTTTTTATATATCTAGAGTTCATTAACTGAAATTATCCAATGGTCTTTAAATTTGGTGCGGTTCACCACCAAACAATTTAGTGCGGTTCTTTGTCACAAAAGCGGCAGATTAGTCCTAATCAATTGGTATTACGAGAGATGTTTGCAAGGAAGGTTTGCGTAGTTCTTTTGATATGCCATTCCATAGTTTCCTGCAATTTGCTGCTCCTACCAAAGGTTTCAAAAACCGAAAACGAGAAAAATATCATATCCTCTTTGGTGCCAATTTTAAATCAACCAAATTTTATCAACAAAATTTAAACTCAAAATATGAATTGGCCGGTCTTCAGCTGGCTTAACGTCTGAAATTACTGTTTATCAATTTAAATTTAGAATTTTTTTTGGATGATATTTTTTTACCGGTGTAGGTAGGGGTGGATATCAATCCAACTCCTCGTCTTATCGAGATTTTTCTAAAATTGACATAGTTTTATTTAGTATCATTTTACGTGTAATTTAAAAGTACTTTTAGAAACGAGCTAACGAGCCGAGCCAAGCTAGAACAAGATTCAAATTCATTTGAAATCAACTCATTTTAATGTTTAACTAACTAACAAATATAATTAAAATAATTTTGAACCAAGCTAATGAGCCGTACTAACAAACATTTTTTCCACCCCTAGGCCGGTACAGATACGATAGTCCTCTTGGATATTGTCGAGAGAAAAAGAAACCATTCATGCAATGCACCTGTCACCACCAAAAAATGGAACAAAGGCTTGGTAACGACGGTATTTGTCCTGCAATTGGAGCCTTGCGCCAGCAGTAGCTACGTTGGCACGGTGACGACGGGACGAAACCGGCCCCATCTCCATGCCGATGCGACGCAGCCCGCCGCGCGAGTCGACCAAATGGCCGTGCCGTGCCGACTGCCGACCGGTCCGCGCCCGTGCGTGCGGTGCCGGCACCTCCGGTCTCACTTCGAGTGGAAACCCTGGGCATGTGGGGGGATATCCGGACATCTGCCGCGCACGAAACGTGGAAACCGCGAACGGGAACTGTATTTGATTGATCGATGAGGCAGCTTGTCAGATCGCGCCGCCGGAAAATCATGCGTAACGGACGAACGAACTCCGCGCGGTACCGTACCCGTACTCCGGTTTTACGCTGCTTTTACTCCGATCTCCGAGCGAACTCCGCACCGTACCGGACGAGACGAACCAAACGGCCATGCATGCCATTGCCATTGCCAACCGCGCGCTAACTCGTACTGTCGGCCGGCTGCTCTAAGTGAGGCCCAACACGCATAGCCCGCCGTGCCCACCAGATGGGCCAGTCTTGAGTCACCGAGCCGAGGCGAGAGGGACGGCAAAAGCCTGTATGCCGCGTGCGCGGCATGTAACCATCCGCCGCTCACGGCCCATGTTTGAGACAAGGCTGGAAAACTCGCAAGGAGACAGGAATAGCTGATGCCAGCGGGTTTCAAAAGTGATTTCGAAAATTTAAAATCCTATAACTTTTAAGCCGAGTATCCGATTCACAATGCATTTGAATTATCGTGTTTCCTATTATGTGGTCACGACATCGTTTTTGATATTATGACAAATGTTCTACTAACAATTTGGATTTGTTTCACTAATAGGTTTGAATTTGTTTACATTTGTCCTACCACTGTAACATTGTTAATGAACTATTGGAATATTATTGACGAACTGTTAGAATATTGAAACCGAATGAGCAGAACATTGACCATTCCTTCTTAGAACTTAATGCATGAAACATTGTCAATGAATTGTTAGAACATTAAAACAAAAGGTGTAGAACATTTTATTTTATGGGAAAATTTGTTCAGTAGTACTGAAAGGTCACTGCTTTCGGAAAATACCACCAAAAAAACCGGGCTCCGGAAATTACCACCAAAAGATTCATTTCGCTTCGGGATTTAGCATTCTGGACAAAAATGCCCTTACCCCTCCGCTCCTCCTCCTTCGTCGCCACCTCCCTGCCCCTCTCCCTCACCTTCCTCTCCTCCTGAGCCGCCCCGTCCGCCTCCCTCTTCCCCCACCTCTTCGCCGCCGGCCTCCCCGCCTCCTCCCTCCTCATGCCGCTCGCCTCCTCCCTCTCCGCGCGCCCATCCCCACCGCTGTTGCCTACCTCCGCCCCCACCTCCCTGCGCCTCCTCCTCCTTCTTTCCCCGCTCCCCCGCGTCCGGCCGAAAACCGCCGCCGCCAACGCCACCTCTTCCTCAGGGGTAACTGAGATACAGATGAACAAGGGTAACAGCAGGCAACGATAATGATCGAACAAAAATTTTAGCATTTGTGCGCTACCGATCATACCACCATTGAGAAATTGGTCTGGCTAGAGGCTGGTCTAACCGCCATTATGTGGCCGGTCTGACCGCAAGTTTAATGATGGTCTAACCGGTCCTATCGTAAAATGTCCAAAACCTGTAGATAGTTGATTAGAGGGACCAAAGCAACGATAAGAAGCTTGCACATATTCCAATCCAGAATGAGAAAACATTCTTAACCTATCGCTCTTTTCTTTTTTCGCTTTTTGAAAGCAAAATTGAACCAAATGACCACCTCTAGCACAATAGGTGCATTGATACTTGACTTGATAAAAAGTCATATCTGTTGACTTCACAACACCCACTTTGGTAGAGGGGTCCTTTGCTATACTAGCAGATTTAAACACAATTTATTTCGGTTCATATTTTATTTCAATTTTTCTAGGTTCAAGAAACTTAACTAACTTAAGGGGATTATTCTTGGCATATTTAACAAAATTAAATATTAGATCATGATTTTTCACACTTGTTTTTGACTTGTCTAGAATCATATTCAGATTTTTCTTCCTAAAGAAAAATCTCTCTAAAGTATCCTTAAGGTACTTATTTTCTTTAGTTAAAGCGGGATAGGTTGGGCATTTAACAACTTCATTCACAAGATTTTTAAAAGCACTAGACCGAGCTAATCTATCTTTTTAGTAAAATCATTAAGTTATCTAGTCAATGCTTCTGTTTCAATATTAAGCTTATGATAGTTAGGGCAAGAAAGTGTCATGATAAAGCATTTGTTCAATTGATTCTTGAGACGAATTAATCTTACTTCTAGTAATTCACAGTTAGAGTAAGCTTTAAATTGAGTATTTGAAACACTTGACTCTAAACATGTAAAAGAACTAGACTTGAGCTTTTCAATTTCATCAGTAGCAAATTTTAGTTTTTCATCACAAGATCATCCACGGTTAAAGTATCTAGATCGACGGTTTAATTAATAGTTGTGACAATCATCAACCATTCAGAACATAAATATCTCAAAAGTTTAGTTGCATTATCTTTATCAGCAGAAATAACATTAACACCACACAAATTACTCAATATTTTCTCAAAGCAAGCAAAAAGATCATCAATAGATTCACCAGGTATAGTAGGGGTGGCCCCCACCTGAGTCCATCCAGCCTGTTAGGGAATTGTAAGGTTCAATATGATATATGCAATGACCTATATACTCTTATGGGAGACATATGACTATAAGGGTAAGATTGTAATTGTGCTTCATGGAGAAATATATACACGCCCTAAACATGGAGAAGGGGCAAGCATTATTCATCCCTCACAACCACTGTACTACTCTCCTACTTTACTATTTGGTCAGTAGCCACAACACCAAGCATTATAGCAAAATCAGAATATCCTTTTTAATAAAGATTTCACTTTCTTAATTTTAGTGATTTTTTCATGATAATCGCAAAGAGTTTTCTATATTAAGTGGGCAGACATAATATGAGCTACATGATCAAAGTCTTTGTGAGAAATCCCTTGAAATAGCGAGTTACGAGTTTGAGCGTTTAAATGAACATCTGTTTTATTTAGATTAGTAACAGTCGCAGAAACCTCATAAGGTCTAGAAACTTTATTCTAAATATCACTACCTTGAGCCTCAATTTATGCTTGCGTACGGCTCTTTCAAAAAGCGAAATCAATCCTATCTAGCATTGGAGGACAGTTCACATACCTCTCTGATGCTATAGCAACCTGCTCTGATACCACTTGTAGGATCGAATACCGCAATCAGAGGGGGCGAATGATTGTACTGGTTTCTTTTCGAATTATCGAGGACGACCTGCATTGGATTGAACTAACAACTGAAGAAGCCATGGCTGTGCGTGACACCACCGAGTTGACGTGCTTTGATATGCTCTGCCTACTAATCGAGTGAACGACATAGCATGTGATCGAGGAAAGTGAAGTTGATGGAAGAAAGCTATCTTGGCATGCACTGCTCGGAATGAGAATGAGTCAAAGACGATTCTTAAAAAAACACGCAGCCGCCACTGGCTAATTTTCTATGGAATAGATCTGATGTTTTATTTCTAAATCATATTCAGTGGCTACAAAGTGCCTTCACAGCACCCCTCAAACCTTAGCATGAAAATGTCAACGGCTTTCACCCAAAAAGCCATCTAAAAATCCTCTATTTACTCTTAACCTCTCTCTCTATCTCTCCTTTTAAATGCTAGAGCCTCGAACTGTGTCCTCATCAACACGGGCACGAACTCCTATCTGATTTCAAAAATCAAGGGACCCGAAACCCTTCCGAATATAGGTTTTCGAAATTCTCTAAACCTTTAGTTATAGACACCTTCCAAAACTCCTCACGTGTCGAAGCCTCCAGGACCGCACCTCCTATAGCTTTCGCACGCATCATCAACCTTTGATCTCCACATGTCCTAGGATGTGATGGAACTCACTTTGAAGTATTTTATAATCATTATTAGAGTATGCTCAAATAGATAAAGTGTAGGATCGTCGATGGCAATCAGAGGGGGGGTGAATGATTGCAGCGCACAGCGGATTTTCTTTTATTTTTTATCTACTATCTTCTGCTTTTTAAATCTGACAATCACAGTAAGAATAAAAAAGAACAAAGATAGCAATAGAAATATATATGGTTACTGTAGCAATCTAAAAGAAAGAAAGAAAAACACTAAATATGAGTCTCCTTTTACCAACAGCTAAGCCGTGCGAGTATTTAACAGAAATCTACTAGTATATGTAAGTATGCATGGCATGGCCTTGATTATTCATGGATGGATGGTACTCAAAATCAACTAGTATATTATGTATGCATGGGGTAGCTCTGATGACTCACGGATGGATGGATTAAAAATGCATGCAAAGCTTCTAGTAAGTCATGCATGCAGCCATACCACAACTTTCTAGTCGACACACACACATCTACTAATCAAACTCATTAGCAAACCTTATTAACCCTAATTACTTACCACCCGGCCGCCGCTCACGACTTACCTGCATGCAGCGATTAGAAGCACAAGAACAATCACAAAAGCAAAACACCTTTTTCTCTAAACTTCACGTCTGCACTCCAGCCATCATAAAGCCTCCAATCATGTAGCCATGAGATCAACACAAAAAACCAATAAAGGCTCACGCATGGAATTCCAAAGCCGAGATCCTCTTATTAAATTCAAGTCTCGGCAAAAGCTAACTACTTCTTCAGTCGGCCCGTGATCTCCCTGATCCCTTTATATATGGCCGCCACGCTCCGTTTCCGTTTCCAAAAGCCGCGCTCCGCTTCCTTTTCCAAAAACCGTGTCCAACTTCTAATCCGATTCCATGCCGCCGCTACCTCTAATGCGAACTCATCTAATTTGGCCTAGACCTTTTTAACTCAACCAGACTTTTAGCCCACTACTATTTAAGGGACCCGAAACCCTTCCTAACACGGGTTTTCACACTTTGACTTTTCAACTCATCGCGCGTCGAAGCTTCCAGGACCGCACCTCCTGTATCTTCTCCACGCATCATCCACCTTTGATCTCCATGTGCTCCAGCGTGAGCCCGACCACCTCGTGACATCCTCGACCGCCTGGACCTCAGATTTCCCCCTCCTAGTCCCGGTCTTCCTCGTCACCGACCATGACCGTCTCCACGCCCAACCTGCACATGCAAAGATCAAAGAATATTTTTCCCGGCATAAGTTCTCACCAACTTGACCGATATTAGTCCACGCACACACGCACACGCCTCGAATAACAAAATTAAGCAATGTTGTCAATTATTCATCATTATAAAAATCCTAGACCTAGCCACATGGTCTTACAATCTCCCACTTGATGAATACATTGACAACACCGAAAGATAGCATGATGAATTTGCTTCAAATAGATATAAGCGAAGTACTGAAGCCGAAAAAGCATTTCAAGCCACAAGTCTCAAATCTCTCCCCCTCAACACAAGAGAGCAAATTTCTCCAATGTCTTACAAAACATACTAAATCTCTCCCCCTTTGGCAATGTAATCATCAAGAACTTTTAAATAAGAACTATTCTAAAAAGAAGCAATGAGAATAAAAATCTAGAAGCTTTGTAGATTATCCAAGTCACTTTGAATTGATTTAATAATTTAACCAAGCCATATTTTTGATTAGAGCTATCTAGATCATATAAAGTCATATATCATATAGCAATATCAAAACAAAGTTTTTAATATGATTAGATGATTTATATCAATGACAAGCATCTAAATAATGACTAGACCAATTATAAAGAGCACAATGAGATATAACAACAAAAAGTCAAAGCCTAAAAGCGAAGCAAATCTTAACTCTAGACGGGCTAGCAGTCTCATGTAACAACTTATTGCTTCACACTCAATTCTTAGGCATGTGGCATGCTTGTAGCATACTTCTTTTTCATAATGACATATAATTTTTTTATGGTGGCATGCTTGAAGCATACTTCTTTTCATTTTGCGCACTTTTGTGCCTTTTTTTTCACCATGGCATGCTTGAAGCATACATCTTTTCAATTTTTTCTTTATATACTCATTTTTTTAATAACATGCCAAATTGAGTGATCATAAAAATTAGAACATGAAACATGCGAGCCTCATAGCCAAGAGTTAAAATAAGACTCACAATCAAGCTAATCCTTTTCGATGGACATCGCAAAGTAATAAATATAATTAATCTAGTCAAAGTATTCTGCCATGTCATACTTTTAATTCAAATGTAGCAATTTAATTATAAACAGTCATGATCAAAGCTACACAACATATGAATAGATATGATAAAGATAGCTCTACAACTCATTTAAATTTGATGGCTTGGACTTGTTAATTTAATTGACAAGTATAATAAACAAAGCTTCCTAAATTCTTAAACATCAAGCTCCCCTCAGAATAATCCCATAAGATGCAACACGCCCAACTTACTTCGCAAAAGAGCAAAATAAGGGGAGTCAAGTGGATTTGAAAGAATATCATCAACATGAGAATTCAACTCAATAGGGTGTAAGACAACATCACCTTTTCCACATGGTCTCTCAAGAAGTGAAATCTCTTGCAAACCATCAAAAAAATGAAGAACCATCAAGTGTTCCAATCAAGCGATGATGAAAAAATCGGAACCCAATTTAGCTCATGTTCTCCATCCTTGTCAGCTGTTCTTACATGACAGGAAACATCGGTCTCGCAGTACTGGGGTTAGTGAAATAAGATCTAGGAATCCAGTACTGAGACACACGAACCGGAGCAACAAAGCTAGAACCAAAATCACGTGCATGTGAATGATCGGAATGTCGAAAAGAACGTGAATTATTTGAATTAAATCCCAATCTAGCATGTGAAGAAGATTTAAAGCCATCATAAAAGTTCTCTAAAAACATAGTTTTCACATTTGATCTAGGAGCAAAAGACAATGCACGTTTTTGTCTTAAAGCATTCAACCTTTCCTTCCTTTCTTTCTTAGCCCGCCTAAAACAAAATTCATGCAAGTGTCCATCTCTTCCACAGTAGGTGCAATGAAATTTAACATAACCAGAACTCTTTTGAGATGATGAGCTAGCACCTATATTATTGTTTGATGAACTTTGCACAAAGCCAGCAGATTTAAACACAGTTTGTTTTGGTTCAGATTTTACTTCAATCATTCCAGATTCAAGAACCTTAACAACCTTAGGAGGATTATTTTTGGCATGCTCAACAAAATTAAATCCTAGACCACGATTTTTCACACTTGTTTTTGACTTGTCTATAATCATATTCAGATTTTTCTTGCCAAAAGAGAATCTCTCTAAAGTGTCCTTAAGATACTCATTTTCCTTAGCCAAAGTGGAACAATCAGTGCATTTAACATGTTCATTTGCAAAATTCTTGGAAGCACTAGATTGAGCAAATCTTTCTTTTTCAACGAAATCATTCAATTGCCTAGTCAAAGCATCAATTTCAATATTTAACTTAGGACAATTTGAGCAAGACATGTTCTCGTGATAAAGCATTTGTTGAATAGATTCTTGAGATGAAGTAAGTCTAGCTTCTAGCAATTCACAATTAGAGCAAGTTTTAGATTGAGCATTTAAAGTACTTGACTCTAAACATGTAGAAGAATTAGATTTGAGCTTTTCAATTTCATCATTAGCAAATTTTAATTTTTCATCACAAGAAACATGTATCAATTTTAATTCATCAAATTTGTCAGTTATATCTCTAAGTTGAACCAAATTTGTTGCACTAATAGATCTAACAGCCTCCAACTCAGAATGTAAAACTTGGCAAGACTCACATGATTCATCGTCAGGAATTAAATCTCTAAGTCTATTAATTTCAGAATTTAGACTTTCAACAACACAATTATTTTCTTTCAATTTCTATTTCGTCTTTTTAATTCAATAGCAAGTTTAATCAAACCATCTTCAAGCTCATCATATGAAGGTCTTACCTCATCGGGATCACTATCGCCATCACTGTTGTTGCCTGCCATGAAGCACATGCCCGTGAAGTCATCGTTCTTCTTCTTCTTGCCTTTAGCATCGTCGTCGTCGTGATCATCGTCGTTGCAGCTCTCATATTCCACATCACTCAAATCAAGACGCTCAATAGCCGATATGATCTTTTCAGCAAGCTTGCGACGGAAATTGCCACCCTTGGTGCTGTTGTTCTTGGATGGCCGACGACGATAATTCTTCTCTTCCTTTACCACCTTTCCCTTGAGCTTGGGACAATCCATCTTAATGTGACCTGCCTCGCCACACTCAAAGCATCTGATCGGACCTGACACACCACCTCGCTTCCTTATTCTCACATTGTTGAGTGCCTTGTATGCTCGTGAGGAGATCAATACCAAGTCCTCTTCAAGAAGCTGCTCGAACTGTTCCTCTGAAAAAGAAGACAAAGCAGACAAAGAAACACAAGACAAAGCACTCGACGAAGCATCCTGCACGGGGTTAGTCACAAGTGCTAAAGATGAAGATTTATTAATCTTAGATGGCAAAGCTTCCATCTCATAGGTTTTCAATCTAGAATAAAGATCATCCATGGTTAAAGTATCTGGATCGACAGTTTGATTAATAGTTGTGACAACCATCAACCACTCAGAACCTAAAGATCTCAAAATTTTAGTTGCATTATCTTCATCAGCAGGAATAACACCAACACCACGCAGATCACTCAATATTTTCTCAAACCGAGCAAAGAGATCATCAATAGATTCACCAGGTTTCATAGCAAAATCAGAATATTCTTTTTGATAAAGATTTTTACGCACCTTCTTGATTTTAGTGGTTCCTTCATGATAATCGCAAAGAGTTTTCCAAATTAAATGGGCAGAATTAATATGAGCTACACGATCAAATTCTTTGCGAGAAATCCCTTGAAATAGCAAGTTACGAGCTTGAGCATTTAAATCAATATCTGCTTTATTTAAATTAGTAACAGTAGTAGGAACCTCATATGGTGTAGAAACTTTATTCCAAACATCACTACCTTGAGCCTCAATATAAGCTTGCATCCGACACTTCCAAAATGCAAAATCAGTACCATCTAGCATGGGGGGACGATTCACATACCTCTCTGACGCCATAGCAACCCGCTCTGATACCACTTGTAGGATCGTCGATGGCAATCAGAGGGGGGTGAATGATTGCAGCGCACAGCGGATTTTCTTTTATTTTTTATCTACTATCTTCTGCTTTTTAAATCTGACAATCACAGTAAGAATAAAAAAGAACAAAGATAGCAATAGAAATATATATGGTTCTTGTAGCAATCTAAAAGAAAGAAAGAAAAACACTAAATATGAGTCTCCTTTACCAATGACTAAGCCGTGCGAGTATTTAACTGAAATCTACTAGTATATGTAAGTATGCATGGCATGGCCTTGATTATTCATGGATGGATGGTACTCAAAATCAACTAGTATATTATGTATGCATGGGGTAGCTCTGATGACTCACGGATGGATGGATTAAAAATGCATGCAAAGCTTCTAGTAAGTCATGCATGCAGCCATACCACAACTTTCTAGTTGACACACACACATCTACTAATCAAACTCATTAGCAAACCTTATTAACCCTAATTACTTACCACCCGGCCGCCGCTCACGACTTACCTGCATGCAGCGATTAGAAGCACAAGAACAATCACAAAAGCAAAACACCTTTTCTCTAAACTTCACGTCTGCACTCCACCATCATAAAGCCTCCAATCATGTAGCCATGAGATCAACACAAAAACCAATAAAGGCTCACGCATGGAATTCCAAAGCCGAGATCCTCTTATTAAATTCAAGTCTCGGCAAAGCTAACTACTTCTTGATCGGCCCGTGATCTCCCGATCCCTTTATATATGGCCGCCACGCCCGTTCCGTTTCCAAAGCGCGCTCGCTTCCTTTTCCAAAAACCGTGTCCAACTTCTAATCCGATTCCATGCCGCCGCTACCTCTAATGCGAACTCATCTAATTTGGCCTAGACCTTTTTAACTCAACCAGACTTTTAGCCCACTACTATTTAAGGGACCCGAAACCCTTCCTAACACGGGTTTTCACACTTTGACTTTTCAACTCATCGCGCGTCGAAGCTTCCAGGACCGCACCTCCTGTATCTTCTCCACGCATCATCCACCTTTGATCTCCATGTGCTCCAGCGTGAGCCCGACCACCTCGTGACATCCTCGACCGCCTGGACCTCAGATTTCCCCCTCCTAGTCCCGGTCTTCCTCGTCACCGACCATGACCGTCTCCACGCCCAACCTGCACATGCAAAGATCAAAGAATATTTTTCCCGGCACAAGTTCTCACCAACTTGACCGATATTAGTCCACGCACACACGCACACGCCTCGAATAACAAAATTAAGCAATGTTGTCAATTATTCATCATTATAAAAATCCTAGACCTAGCCACATGGTCTTACATAAAGAGGTATAATGAGACTATTAAAAATGCATATTAGAAATGGGAGTATGTACCCCTTGGATATAGAATCGTTTTACTATACACACGCGCGTATAGTAAAGTAGTGAATCTCGATTATTTTATTTTAGTTCTGCCCTTGAACTGGAGGAGAACCCTTCTTGATCCGCTCCAGCTTTGCTGCCACATCCTTCATCATCATCCTTTCCTCGGGCAAGTCTGTCGTGCACAGTGCACTGTAAACCCGAATCCAGTATTTGCGCTAGGCAGCTCGTCCTGTTGTTGGAAGATTCTTCCCCTGATGGCCAACCGACATCTTGGAGTTCACCGCTGCTTCTTGTCTCATCGTCTAGAAAAAAGTTAGGATCCACGACATCGGCAAACCTTAATGGGACGATGCTTGGTTCACCCACTCCCTCAAACTCAGTTCTCCGGTGAACTTGGTGTCGGTTGGCTTCTTCCCTATGAAGACTTCAAGAAGCATGATCCCGTAACTGAACATGTCGCTCTTTCGCGATACTTTGCCCATAGAGCCGTACTCTGTTATGCTTATAGTAAAAAAAGGCGAAGATTTGTGATTGCAGTGCAACCAAACACTATAGCTACGACCATTGATCAAGCACTGTAACTACGACCATTGACCAAGTACTGTAGCTACGACCATCGATCAGACACTGTAGCTACGGCCATCGACTAAGCACTGTACCTACGACCATCGACCTAGCACTGTAGCTATGACCATTGATCAGATACTATAGCTACGACCATCCCAGTCGAAGCCTACGACTACCAACTACCTATCGAAGTCGAAGCCTAGCGGCCGATGTGGTCATCGGGTATCGCCGGTCAGACCACTTAACCTGAATATTCCAGCAATTTCCAGTTTTACAATAGTGCATTGACCGGAATTTCACAACTGCAAATTTCAATGCAACCCAAATGTCAATTATTCCTCATCACTATATTCACAACCTATCTATATGGTCCAACACACACACACATACACATATACATACACATACACACATATAGGAAGCCTTTTCCGTACTCCCGGGAGTACATACTCTCAATTTCAATATACCATTTAAATAACTATTTTATACCTCTTTATCTCTTTTGGTATACCTAAATACTAATTCTAAAATATTGCAACACAACTTGGTTAAACAATTTTCATCGGAGCCCTTTATTTTTGCTCTAGACACTTTTTCATGTATAAAAGGAGTAAATACACAAATTATGATATAAAAAGTGGACTTTCATGAAAATTTTCATGGAACTCACTTTGGAGTATTTTATAATCATTATTAGAGTATGCTCAAATAGATAAAGAGGTATAATGACACTATTAAAAATGCATATTAGAAATGGAGTACATACTCCTTGGATATATATATATATATATATATAACAGGGGCACCATGGTGCCCAAGCTCCATGCTTGAGACTTTCCATTTATGATTAAGGCTTTTTATCCATAATTAAAACTTTCCTTCCTGATATATTATATATTATTACACTTGCACGTATCTAAAAGCAATATAAAAACAAAGAGGTTTGATATCTAGACACTATAATACCCTATTTCAGCGTGCTATATACACACACGCACGTATAGTAAAGTAGTGAATCCCGATTGTTTTATTTTAGTTCTGCCCTTGAACTGGAGGAGAACCCTTCTTGATCCGCTCCAGCTTTGCTGCCACATCCTTCATCGTTATCCTTTCCTCGGGCAAGTCTGTCGTGCACTGTAAACCCAAATCCAGTATTTGCGCTAGGCAGCTCGTCCCGTTGTTGGAAGATCGTTCCCCCCATGGCCAACCGGCATCTTGGAGATCACCGCTGCTGCTTGTCTCGTCGTCTAGAAAAACGTTAGGATCCACGACATCGGCAAACCTTGAGGGGGATGCTTGGTTCACCCACTCCCTCAAGCTCAGTTCTCCGGTGAACATGGTGTCGGTTGGCTTCTTCCCTGTGAAGACTTCAAGAAGCATGATCCCGTAACTGAACACGTCGCTCTTCCGCGATGCTTTGCCCGTTGAGCCGTACTCTGTTATGTTTTTTGTAAAAAAAAACGGCGAAGATTAGTGATTGCAGTGCAACCAAGAGAGCAATTAATGTTGAATGGGGAAGCAATTACCTGGTGCCATATAACCGATTGTTCCGGGCATGCTCCTACAAAGTATGGAAGTATCATCTCCCAGCAATAACCTTGCGATGCCGAAGTCAGAGACGCAAGCTGTCATGTCTTCATCAAGCAGCACGTTGCTTGGCTTCAGATCACAATGCAGGACTACCTCAAAGTGCTCATGGTGCAGGTAGGCCATCCCCAGTGCAACATCCAGCATGATGTTCACCCTTTGGACCAATCCTAGGCCACGCCTGGTACTAGAGAACAACCATTCATCTAGGCTCCCATTTGGCTTGTATTGGAGCACTAGCGCCTTGAAGTCTAAATTCGAACAAGTGGTGAGTATCCTAACCAAGTTTCGATGTCGAGCCATGCGGAGTGCACGACACTCTACGTCAAAGCTCCTGCTGGCTCTTTCAAGTTCCATATTAATGACCTTTATTGCGACGATCTGCTCATCATCCAGCCTTCCTTTGAAGACTTTGCCAAAGTTTCCAGCTCCTAGAAGGTTATCACCATTGAAGTTGTTCGTGGCACGAACCAGTTCATAGTAGGAGATTGACCTATAGTTGTTTGCCCCCAAGCTAGTGATTGGCAGCTCTTTTGATTTCTTGTTTACACGAGTCTTAATAAGAACGAACAAGCAAGCTCCTATTATTCCAGTTGCCAATATGCTTGGAAGTACAATTTTTAGAAGCCTTGATTTTGTGCCCGGGTGGAGGTTAAAATCATCGTTCGGGCAGTGTGGAAACCCAAGGCGCGGAAGACCACAGAGTGCCGTGTTCCCTGTCAAAGATTGGAGGGTAATGTTTGAGAACACACCACCCGTTGGGATTTGGCCATCCAGTCTATTGAAAGAGAGATTTAGGCTAGTGAGATAACTAAGATTGGCGAAGGACTTTGGAATGGTGCCGGACAGAGAGTTGTATGAAAGATCCAATGTTTTGATGCTGCTTAGCTTGCCAATTGCATCCGGGACTGGCTCTTGGAGCATGTTTTTTGACAAATTTAGGGAGGTCAGTGTGCTGAGCACTCCCAAGGAGGTTGGTAGATTGCCAAGGAATTGGTTGGAAGAAAGGTCAATTAGTGTTACTACTTTTAGATTTCCAATCTCTTCCGGCAAAGAGCCACTCAAGACATTTTGAGACAGGTCAAGATTCACAATATCCTTAAGGCCCCATAGGCCTATGGGTATTGTTGAAGTGAGCCGGTTGGTTGATAGTTCTAGGACTTGTAGTCGGCTTAGATTACCAATGCTGTTCGGTATGGGGCCATGGAGCTTGTTGCTGGCAAGGCCTAAGCCGGACAATTTTTCTAATTTTCCAATGTTTGGAGGGATCGTCCCAGACAACTCATTGTTAGACAGGTCAAGCCTTTGGAGACTCTTTATCTCTGTAATTGATATTGGAATTCCCCCAGTGAATTGGTTGTTGCGTAGATCAAGGAACGAGATGCTACTTTGATTTGTGGGCATATCAGGGATGTGTCCAGTTATTTGGTTCTCGAATGCTCGAAAGATCTGTAGGGAGGAAAGATTGCCAATAGAGCTAGGGATGCTACCAGTGAAGTAATTTGCCTCCATGACAATGTATTTGAGGCTCTTGCAAGTTGACAAGTCGGCCATGAAACCGACATCTCCACTGAGCTTATTCTCTCCAATGTAGAGTTCAGTAAGAGCTTCCCCAAATATTGATCTTGGCACGGGTCCAGTCAACGAATTGTAGGATATGTCTAGCATAGAGATCATGGACAAGTTTTTGATGGAGGTTGGGATCGTACCTTCCAAGTTGTTCCTTTCAAGGTTCAGCCACTGCAGCTGTGTCAGCCGTCCTAGCTCCGCTGGGATCTTACCATGCAGCTTACTCGTGGTGAAGTCTAGAACCGTGAGACCGGTAAGATTGCTCAAGCCGGCGGGGATCTCCCCGGAAAGGTCATTACCACCTAAGGAGATAACCATTAGCTGTGGCATGGCAGCCAACCACGGTGGTATGCCACCGGTGAAGCGGTTGTAGGCTAGAATGAACACCTGAAGGTACTCGCACGCCCCAAAGCCCGGTGGTACCGTGCCGGTGAGCAGGTTTTTGTAGAGATTCACTATTTGCAACCTGGGTAGGCTGAAGCTTTCATTGTTCGGGAGAAACCCAGAGATATTGTTCTTGGACAGGTAGATTCTTTGCAGATTGGACATGTTAAACAGTGAAGGGGGTATTGGACCTGAAAGTTGGTTTCCCGACAGTGCAAGGACCTGAAGGTTTGGCAAGAAACCAATTGTGCTAGGAATGCTCCCTGTTAGGCTGTTATGTGCAAGACTAAAGAAGATTAGCTGAGATGTACCATTGAACAGGCCCTGTGGCACTGGCCCGCTCAAGTCGTTCCCAGCTATACTAAGATGTGCGATGTTTTGTAGATTGTGCAGCTCAGGGGGTATTTCACCAGTGAGGTTGTTTGAGTCAAGATCGAGAATTTCAAGCATGGTGAGGTTGCCGAAAGTCGAGGGGACAGTACCTGAAAGGTAGTTGCTTGAAAGATCAAGAAACATGAGGCGCGGCAGCTGTCCAATACCGTCAGGAATGGGTCCTGAGAGCTCGGCATTGCTGAGGTTGAGGCTGGAGAGGAAGGAGAGGCTGCCGAGCTCAGGAGCCAGGGCGCCGACCAGCGGCACGCCGGGCAGCGCCAGGGCCGTGACGCGCAGCCTGTGGCGGTGGCTGCAGGTGACGCCAACCCAGCTGCAGTAGGGCGTGCCGGCCGTCCAGTTGCCGCGAAGGACGCCGTGAGGGTCGGACAGCTGGGCTTTGAAGGCGAGGAGGGCTGAGAGGTCGGCGGTGGCGTTGGATGCCGAGGCGAGTGCAGCCGCAGCTGCGATGAGCAGTGAAGCGATTAGCACCGTGTGGTGTAAGAGCGCCATGGCAGAGAGCTGACGGCTCGGTCGGACAAATGGCGGTGAACTGGTGATGGCAATGGCGTGTGGTGCAGGCATGCTCTTATAAGTTATAATAACCTAGTACCAGTGGAGAAGTCCATGGGAAGAAGACCGACTTTTTTTTTTGATAAGTAAGAAGACCGACTTGGAGACCTATCTGATGGAAACAAGTCACGGAGTTGCTCCGGGGAAAAAATGCCATGGGGAGGGCCTCACCCCCTGATGCTGCCACGTGGATCTATGGAAGTACGTGGCAGCATCTGGGCGGCGGGCTACTTCACGCGCGAGCTCTCACGCATGCATGTTTGTGTGTGTCAGTGTGTGAACATGGTTGTAGCAGTGTCAAAAGTTAAAGAAGAAAAAACAATCCATTTGAGCACGCAGATTGAACTTATCATTAACATTGGCTCACGGATTAACTGTTCAGGATTCTGACAGGAGTGGCTTTAGGTTTGAGTGGCCACGTATGTACGGCCACGACTGGAATCCATCGTACCTTATGACTGGTCAATGTCTCTCGTGTGTATAGGCTAAAAGGCTAGGTTGGTACTTGGTGGTGGAGCATCAGGATTTGATATCACCAAAGAAAAAACCAATGATAGAACTTAGGGTACCTTTAATTGAATTTTTTAGAGTTACTTTTATTTCGAAAAAGTCAAAAGTCAACCAAATAGGTGGAAACCAAAAGCTGTTTTTTCAGAAACAGCTACTTTTGGGTAGTACAATTTTGAAAGCACCTTGGACCCTGCTTGTGGCTTTTGGCTTTCTAATTTTTGAAATGGTGAAAATAGAGAGCTGTTTCACAGTTGTTTCAAGGAAAATAGAGATAGAAGGTAAGTTTTATACTTGTTTGAACCAAACAATTACTTTTCCACATTTCACACCACAAAGACTTTTTAGAAGCCACGACAACCAAATACATCCTTAATGCTTGAATTGAATTGAATTGAATTGAATTGAATAAAAATATCTTTCTTAGAATGCACAGCTGCTGCTGCTTCTTCTTCTTCTTTTGCTTGTTCTTTTTCTTCTGGTTAACTTGAACATACAACTTGGAATCCAAATGTCCAACAAGTAAACAAGAAACATGTTAATTCTCTCTATTAAAAGAAGAGGAAAAAACAAGGGACTTGTTAAGACTCAAGAAAACTTTGACTGGAACTGTTGCAATTTAGCCTTGTTGGCTATGATTCCTCCCAGCAACCGATGAGATGGCTTGAACTTGACTGGACACGCTTTTGTAGAAACAAGAGAAGATTCATTCAATCCTTTGCGTTGGACGGAGGTTACCTCCGTTGCCTGAAAGAAAGCGACTGGACTGAAACGGGATCAATCAAGCGAGCATGGTCACACACGTTAAAGCCGCGTTTCAGACGAGGGGGATGCTTGAAAGTTCTGTTCTGCTTGGCATCGTCGACCTGAACACATGTGAATGCACAAAGAACCAATAGACCGACGGGTTGGGACTTGGAAAAAGAGTTGGCCTGAAGTGCTAGGATAGTTCTTTTTTCTCTCTCTCTGTAGTGTTTACTTGAGAGGGACGGGAGTAGTACAAGATAACATAATCGTGGACTCACTGACTATTATTGGAACGGAGAATCTGCGAACATGTTGGCGTGAATTCGTGAAAGATCTGCAAGTCTTGCGGAAACATCCACTAAAAGGTTATCAGGAAGCAGAGCATCCCCACCAAGAGCTGCAAAACGACATGCTGCTTTGGTCAGTTCAGCTTGTATTCTACAAGATAACCAGCAGTAGTGCACTGGTGCCTACAACTAGCAACGGTTCACCTGAGCCACTGTGTGAAGCAACAGTGCTATGGCATGGAGATGGTCAAGGTCTTCCCATGTTGGCAGAGAAAAAAGGTCGAATTTCACGGGGGCAAAAACAACGAGTTTAGTAGCACGTAAGAAGCAGTTTGCGCTCACGGTGTAAACATTTTTTTTACAGGACTGGTTCATTGGTTCGTAGCCAAAGTTTGGCACTGGCCACTATCAACTTGCCAAACGGGTCAACATGTCACACATTCTAGGTGTATTCTTTTCGGCTGTGATTGATGGATTATGGCTGTGACTGATGACTTTTGGCCACGCGAGCGCTTATACGAATGGAGTGAATGCCAATAAACTGCTTCGAAAAGGCTGTCCTGATAAACCGCTTAAAAATGGTGTCGGAGAAACCATCTTGTTTGTTTATTCAGAAGAAGTCATAAAGCTATAAACCCTAAATTATAAACCGAAAAGAATAGAACCTTTATATCAACTTTTTTAACCATAAACCAAAAAACAACTCATGCCTTATTCTGTTGCCATACAAAGTAGGCCCAAATGAGAAAATCTAACAAGTTTAGATGAAAGCCCACATGCTTAGCCCAACCAGACTAACCTAAGAAGCCTAGCACGAATCCCGGCCCGCCCTGTCCAAAACACTCCCTGTGCCCAATCCGTACCAGTGGCGACGATGTGGCTGCTCTTCGGCGCCTCGGTTTCCCCCTCCCCTCCCCTCCTATCGTTCACCCGCGCAAGTGTCAAAGTACTGAAAACCTGAAGGCTGAGAAGGTTTTGGATGGGAAAGTTTAGGCATCCTTATTAAGTGCAAGATGTAGTTGATCTTTTCCTGGACAATATATACAAACTGCATGAGCTTTCCAGTGGTGATAGTCATTGACAGAGACCGAATCTTTACTAGCAATTTGTGGAAAGAACTCTTCAAGGCTTTGTGTGTCAAAATGGGGCTCAGCAGTGCCTACCATCCCCAAACTGACGCCCAGACCGAAAAAGTTAACCAGTGCCGTGAAAATTACTTGAGATGTATGGTTTATGCTAACTCAAAGAAATGGCTTTCTTGGCTATCTCAGGCAGAGTGGTGGTATAACACCAATTTTTATACTTCCCTGAGGATGACACCATTTGAAGCACTATATGGTATAAAACCACCAACGATCTCAAAGGCTATATTGCCGGACACTTCTGCTGAAGAGACCAGGGACATATTGCAGAGGTGGTAAGCTGCTTTGGAGGCTATCAAGGTTAGCTTGGAGAAGGCCAGTTCTAGAATGAAATTCTTTGCAGACAAACATAGACCGAAAAGGAGCTTGAAAGTTGGAGACATGGTCTATCTCAAGATGCAACCTTATCAACACAATGCTTGGGTTTACATTTTTTTTAGATAAAGGATATAAAATCCGGCCTCTATATCCACAAGGGATATACACAGCCAAAAGTTACACGAGCTCTTAGGCCCAAATCCTCAACACTGAGGAGTACACAACAGCAAGAAAGAGATCTAAAGGACTATGAAAAAGCTAGAAAGACTAAGCTTCAGAACTTCTTCTCCGTCCTTGCTTTCAACCAAGCCCCTAACCTTCTCCAATTGAGCCACCCAAACTCCGGTCTATCACTGTGAAGATGAATCTCGGCGGCGTCTTCAAAGAGGCGACTAGGGTCACCGACGTCGCCCGCCTCACCGAGACAAGGCTTTCACCTGGAGAACAGATTACATGATGGCTATGGAGTGCCATGACAACCCTTCAGGAAGGAAAATGGCGTCCATAGACGTCATAGTTGTCGAGACCGGCATGAACACCGGCAAGGCTTTTGCCAGCACAACCACAGCAAACCACGCACACCCACACACAAAAAAGACCACCACCAGCACACCGGGGTTCTGCACGCCTCAAGGCCATGGCATAGCCATCAATTGAACCCACCACAAGCCGCTTCCCGCTCGAGCAACAACGCGCCAAGAAAGCCTGGACAACCCAGCAGCCACCACTCCTGCCACCTCCCAGACTTTGCCGCCAGCGCCGATCAGCCTCCACCCACCGAACGACCCTCTCCAGCGCGCCCACCCTCACCGCCCGATTGCTTTGTTGCCACCGCTCGGCGCCTACGGGAACCGCCGAGCCGCCACCGGCCTCCGCCTCCTCGACGCTGCTGGCCGCCGTGAGCTCCTCCGACCCCACTTCCCTCTCGCCATCCTCCTCCACCGCCTCCAGCCGTAAAGCCAAGCTAGGATCCATTTTCGCGCGCGCCGAGCCTCAAGACTGGCCGGTTGCGCCGCTCAGAGACGACATGTGGGCGCGCCGTCAAAGCCGCCCACGTGCGAAGGCTGTCTTGCGTCGGCGGACATGCTTGGGTTTACATAGAGTATTAAAGCTACATTCAAGATATTATGGACCATTTCGAATCTTGATAAGGTGAGAAATGCAGCTTACAAGCTCCTATTACCTGAAGGTTGTCAAATACACCTGGTTTTCCATGTCAATCAATTGAAGAAACACTTGAGACCTAAGGCGATTCCCAGTGCAGAGTTACCCTTGGTAGATGAAGAAGGGCACATTTTAACTGAACCAATTGCTATCTTAGAGAGGAGGATAATTCCAGGGAACAATGAACCAGTAGTTCAGTGGAAGAATCACTAGGCAAACTTGCCCCCGAGATTGCTACTTGGTAAGATGTAGATTTCATCACAAGGACCTTTCCAAACTTTGATTCTTGAGGGCAAGGATCTTGAGAAGGGGGGTAATTGTCAGAGTATTGAAAACCTGAAGGCTGAGAAGGTTTCAGATGGGAAAGTTCAGCTTTCCAAGGGCTAGGGTTAACGCATACCCTTTCATTTAGTGGCATGTGGTTCTCATTGAGAATCTGAGGTTATGAAGACTAAACGGTGGAATCGGGAGATAACGCTTCATCACACATCCTACGGCTGAGAAACATTGCCGTCATCACTGTTACTCATTACCTCTTCATTTTTCGTTGCTGTTCCCCATCAATTCCTATTACATTTGTCGCAGATGCTACTACTGTTACTTGTGAACTATATAACTATATAAGCCGCCGCTTGTATTGCTTGTGCTATGAGAAATAAAATACTAGTTATTGTCTCTACTTTCCTTTGTTCTTACTTTACCCTTTTTCTCTTTCGGCAAATCCCCAATTATTTCTAATTTTTCCTCCCGATCTGAACCGGATTTCAGACCTAACCAATTTGGTCCTGACAGCAAGGCCTAGATGCGTGCCGGCCTCCGCCTCCGCCTCCGCTTGCCGGGCCGCCTCCTCGTCAGCCGCGGCCACGGGCGACGGCGGCGCGCAGAAGCCTTGGCTGTTCGTCGGGCTCGGGAACCCCGGCAAAGTGTACCAGGGGACTCGCCACAACGTAAGCAACCTGACCCGCCCCATTCATCGTAAAAGCTATCGTTTTGCACGGTGGGGTTGTGGGTTTTTCCTAGTTAGTAATGGCTCAAATTGATAAATGTTTTGAGTTTCACGCCGAAACGCTGCTCGCTTTGACTGGTGAAGACAGAGGTATCGACATCTAATATGTGCTAGAGTGTAGAAACAGGCTAGGAGCAAGTTTGTGAGGGTATTTCTGCTTTCATTTTAAGTCGTTGGATAGATTTTGTCATTGTAGTGGCTGGACGCGTTGTGTATGCATGGTGGTATCGGTAATGTCATCATTGATTTCAGTGTTCTTGATGGGCGCCAATGGTCAGTTGTAGTATGTAGAAAACCCTGGTTTTATTTTATGCACGATCATTCTGCTATAACAGTATATATTACCAAGGAGATTTCACCTTTTGACTTGGTTTAAGGTTGCTATAGTTTCAGATTCATTTATGTGGAATGGAATTACACATAACTTCAATCTTCCACAATTGGTTCTGTTTGTCAATGCTCCAATGTACAATGGCCCTGTTCTTTTCAGCTTCTAAAAAAAGAGGCCCAATGGATTTGATAACATATCTGATTATTTACAGGTTGGATTTGAGATGATCGATGTTATAGCAGAAGCTGAGGGTATATCTGTCAGCAATATGCACTTCAAGGCAATGGTTGGAAAAGGTAGTATTTATACCAAGTAAGTTTTTTTGAAGCTGGTACATTTTGTGTTGAAGTCTGGGATGCTATCTTGATTCTTGATTTAACACTTGCCAGAGCTGAACTTACTTCCTCAGGAGTCTTGTGCACTTACTTTTGCAATCTAACGTATTGCAACTGTCAAGAATGGTTTCACAACTATCTTTATGGGGTTCTTAAGTATTTACTTAGAAACAAAAGCTATATGATTAGGATACTCTATACCTGCATATTGAACTTGAGTCGACACATGTTACTCCTTCAAAATTATGTAGGTACTATCAAACATTCATAACAAGCTTTGTCATATTCAGGTCGTATTGGTGATGTTCTTATCATGCTTGCCAAACCGCAAACTTTTATGAATGCTAGCGGTGAGTCCGTAAGTATAATGATCCCAAAACAGCCTTGAGTATTAATTGTTTCTTTCTTTACCCTTTTTTTTTGACACTCAAAGGTTGGGCAGCTAGTTTCATATTTCAAGATACCAATTAATCAAGTCCTTGTGGTAAATATTAGTCTTGAATTGCTGTTTTTTTTTTATCACAGATTGCTATAATCTGGTTCTTCTTCTCTTCTATGCAGACGTACGATGATCTAGATTTACCCTTCGCAAAGTTGCGTCTACTGCCGAAAGGTGGACATGGCGGGCATAATGGGTACTCCAGTTCTCTTCATCTTTTATTCCAAAACCCATTCCCTGTATACTTATTCAATATTTCAGTGTTCTTTGTTTACCAACTGTAGTCTGAAGGCCTCTATGACTTCGGAGGCAGATAATTTCTGTGCTGTCTCAAGTTCACCTAAGCATAAGGGTGCTTTCATCATATACTTTTTGCACTGTCTTTGGACAAAATGCAATGTAACTGTATGTTGATCTTTAAAAACTGACTATAATGTGCTTATGTATGACAAAATGCAACAGGCAAACTTTAGTAACGTGCTCATTTGTACATTTGTCTCTTGTTTTTTCTTGAGAAGAAAGAAACCACACTCTATTGATTCATATAGATGTTATTATTAATTACTTGAAAACTGGGAAACTGTAACAAAATGATCTTTTTTTATTTACTAACCATTTGTCCACCATTTGCAGGATGAGAAGCATTATCAACCATTTGAAACAGAATTGTGCTTTCCCACGTCTAAGAATTGGTATTTTCCTTCTCTCCTTTTCTTTTCAATTACCAAGTCTGAAATATTCTTGTGACGATATTTTCCAGGCATCGGACGACCACCTGGGAAGATGGATCCTGCCAGTTTTGTTCTCCGGCCATTCAACAAGAAAGAGCAGGAAGAAGTTTTTACTATAATACTTAATTTAACACTTTCATATTTTACCTATTTTCTGTTCCGTTCAGAGCATTGTTCAATGAAGCAGTAAATAACCTTTTAAACTTAAGTCTACATTGATCCATATGAGAAAATAAACACCAATGAAAGACACCTCTTTTTGCAGCTTGATTTTACGTTTCATAGGGGCTTGGAGTCTGTAAGAACAATGGTCCTTGAAGGATTCAACAAGAGCGCAACTTGTGTGAACACTGTACAGTCATCTGAAATGTTGAATAGATGATAAACTATTCAATTCACTCCTACGCCAAAGAGATTGAGTCAAGGTAGGAAGGTAGTAACTACAGAAGGTCACACTGCTGTCGGTTTCAATTCATCCAAGTACTTGCATGGTGGCCCATTTTCCCTCTTAAGAAAATCCTGACGACTGAAGCGTTCATTTGAGCTTACAAAAATATTGGATGGTGATTTATACCAGCAGCTTAAATTCTGTGAATCGGTGATCTTACATTTTGTGTATACGGTTGCCGGCATGTTACTTGCATCACTAGTTTGTACTTTGGAAATCGGCAAGATACTATTGAAGAGGTTCTTACGGTGCCTTGTATCAATTTGCATATACTCGTGCGGATTCAATAATCTCGCCTGCAAAAATGCTGCTTCCTCTCCCCACTGAGTTCAGCAATACTGGGTGCTTTTTTCTCATTTTCTTGCAGGGTTCGTGCATATTGCAAAACAACGGCATCGGGATGTCATAACTCGCAGCAGCCTCTGGTACAGCACGAGATATTTTTTGGAAGCTAACAAGAAAAATACTGTGTACTATGTACTCTGCAAATCGACAGATACCGTTAAAAAGGGCTTTACATAGTTTTCGTCTCCATTTGCATATACTTATGTTGATTCAGCAATCTCGCTTGTTAATGTGCTTCTTCATCTACTCATTGAATTGAGCAATACCGTGTCCAGGAAAAAAAGAAGAAAAGAAGAGAGCAATGCTGGGTGTCTGTTGCTCCTGTTCTGGCAGGATCAACGCTAAACAGCGGCAAATCTAACTCAAAACAGCCTTGTGCTTACATCACGAGATATTATTTCCACCTCGAGAGAAGTCCACCGGGATACGCGGGTGTGGCGTTCACCGGCAGCGAACCCTCCGTTCGCGCTGTATGTGTGCTGCGGCGCATGCTCAGATGTGACCATCTATGGTGGCAACGAGCCAGGGGCGCTCGACGTTTCCCTCGAGCCCGTACCATCCATGCAAAATCAATTTATAGGCCTTTTTTTGGCTTTTAAAAACTGTTTTTTTAAATTTTTTTACAGTAACTAACTTTTAAACGGGGTATCTTTTCAAGATAGAATCTACTAGTTAATTGTAGTATATATTATACCGACTTTATTTATATTAACAAAAATCACATGTGAGTTTTTGTTACTCTGTAATCTCTCGCAAGAACATTCCAAAAGCTACAAATCGTAACCAAAAATCATAAATTTTAACAAAAAAGAACAGACCTGCAGCTACTGCCCTTTCGCTCTTGATTCTCCACGTTCTAAATATGCGGTGCGCGTTAAAAACTGTGCAGAAAGATTGTGATGCTCACTAAAAATTTGTTCGATTTCTCACCGATATGTGGTTTGCATGCTAGGATCCTTCAACTGTTGAGCTTAATGGATCTTCAGCTAGAACAAAAATTCAGTACGACGCGACGGAATTCCAGTAAAACTAAACTGAAAGCAAAACCAGGCAAGTACATCGCTCACTGCCCACACGGCCCAACCTGTCAGCCTCCCAACCACTGCCGCCCAATTAACGTCCAGATCGATCGACGACGACTCTAAGAGCAACTCTAAAAGAGGCTCAATATTTTATCCTCTAAAATCTCATATTAGAAGTTTTCTTAAAAAAATTATCCTCTAAATCTTTCCCCTCCTTCAGCAGCTCCTCTAAACTTGGATCCCTAAAATTACCATCTAGGCACTGTATATTTGATGGTGATCCACCTCAATTTTGGAGTACCAAAATTATTGGGCGTGCTTTTGAGTATCTGTTGGAGGTTTGTTTTTAGCTTTCATACCCAATATTTGAAGATAGGGGGTGAGAAAGAGCATCTCTTGGAGATGCTCTAAGGGATTGTACAACTGTACAATAATTTCTATCCCTCATATTCTCGATATTACCTATAGATGATACTAAAAAACATTTTTATAATAAATTATTTTATAATATATTTTGTTTCTCATGTTATAGTTAATTGTTGCATGAGAGACAACTCAATTCTCTATACTTCATCTCTTCTCTTCATATTATTTTATATCCTACATAGCAAAACTTATTAATAGCTGACATCACACCATTATACAAGAGAAAAACTAGCGAACAGTATATCGTTCAATGGTGTACCATCCCCTCTCTCATGCTCCTCGCTCCCGAAGCACTGCCGTTCCCTCCCTGTCCTGTCGCTCCCTCCCTCTCGTGCTCTCTCTCTCACTCCCGCCGGTACTCCCTCCCTTCTCGCTGCTGTCATTCCCTCACTTCCCTCCGTCGCCAGATTTGGCTCCTCCGCTACGGGTTCATCCTCCCCCTCGGGCATAGAAGGAGATTGGAGGGAGGCGGTGGCCCGACGATGGGCGGCGGCAGAGGTGTTGGGTAGGATAGGAGGGCGTTGGCAATGGCGGCTATGATAGTTAGGTTAGTTAAGGCGGCGCAGCGGGGAGGGGTCGGGGACAGCCCGATGAGGGACAACGGCATCGCTGGTCATAGGTGGTGGTAGAAAGGGTGAAAAATGGTGGAGGAGATGTATAGAGCTGCTCTGGAGCAGAAGAAGAGTGTGTGGGAGAGGAAAAGAGCGGTGGGCGTTTCGAGAGAACAGAGAGGAAGGGGAGGGGCTACGCAACGAAGATATGCCATCGAGAGGCTCTCAACGAATTTTGGACATATCTAGCACTGTATGCCTTCCAAATTCCAAATATAGCACTTTGCACATAAAAATTCCATTTCTAGCCCCTGTTCCGACCACGGGACTCCGGAGGCTCGACACGTGGGCAGTCGTGCGGTCTGGCACCGCACGATTGAGCTACCGTCGAGTCGTGCGGTCTGGGACCGCACGTCTTCACTATAGGCGGTCGTGCGCTGCCGGGACTGCACGTCTTGCCGGACCGCACCACACGTCTTCGAGAGATTAGCATTGGCTCAGCACCAGCACCGCACATTTGCATTCATATTTGCATTCATCCAACTCTTTGCACATTGATTACAAGACTGTTTGCATTAATTGTCCCTGTTCAACACCGCACGTTTGCATCAAGTTTGCATTCATCATTGATTACAAGACTGTTTGCATTAATCCATCTTGATATTTGCTAACAAAAGATCGATTGTAGCTCGATCGTGCAGTGCCGGACCGAACGACTGAGTTCCGCGGTCGGAATGAGGGTCAGAAACGGAATTTTTATGTGTAAGATGCTATATTTAAATGCATTCAGTGCTAGCTCTCAACGGTATACCGTGCTGTTTACCCTTAAAAGCCTAAACCCTCCCTGCACGCCGCCCACCTCCTCCCTAATCACTCCCTCCCCACCCCTCCTCCGCCGCCGCGCCGCACCATGGCGACCGCCGCCTCCTCGCTCTCCCTCCTCTTCACGCACCCCCACTCCCACCACTCCTCCACCCCCAGGCACTTCTCCAGGTCCCACCTCCGCCCCCCGCTCCGCGCCGCGCCCCACCGCGCGCGGTGCGCCTCCGACGCCTCGGCATCGGGCTCCACGACGGCCACGAAGCACCGCCGTCCCGCGGAGGAGAACATCAGGGAGGAGGCGGCCCGCCTCCGCGGCCCGGCGCACAACTTCTCGGCGTGGTACGTGCCGTTCCCCCCGACGCCCGACGGCGACCCCGACGAGCGCTACTCGCTCGACATGGTCGTCTACCGATCCAGCTCCGGTGGCCTCCTCGACGTCCGTCACGACATGGAGGCACTCGCGCGCTTCCCGGGCTCCTACTGGCGCGACCTCTTCGACTCCCGCGTCGGCCGCACCACCTGGCCCTACGGCTCCGGGGTCTGGTCCAAGAAGGAGTTCGTGCTCCCGGAGATCGACTCCGACCACATCGTCTCCCTCTTCGAGGGCAACTCCAACCTCTTCTGGGCGGAGCGTCTCGGCCGCGACCATCTCGGCGGGATGACCGACCTCTGGGTCAAGCACTGCGGCATCTCGCACACCGGCTCCTTCAAGGACCTCGGCATGACGGTGCTCGTCAGCCAGGTCAACCGCCTCCGCCGCGCCCCGCACTCGCGCCCCATCGCCGGCGTCGGGTGCGCGTCCACGGGCGACACCTCCGCCGCGCTCTCCGCGTACTGCGCCGCCGCGGGCATTCCCGCCATCGTGTTCCTCCCCGCCGACCGCATCTCGCTGCAGCAGCTCATCCAGCCGATTGCCAACGGTGCCACCGTGCTCTCGCTTGACACGGACTTTGACGGATGCATGCGGCTCATCAGGGAGGTGACAGCTGAGCTGCCGATTTACCTTGCCAACTCCCTCAACTCCCTTCGGCTCGAGGGGCAGAAGACGGCGGCCATCGAGATATTGCAACAGTTCGATTGGCAGGTGCCGGATTGGGTCATTGTTCCAGGAGGCAATCTTGGGAACATCTATGCCTTCTACAAGGGGTTTGAGATGTGCCGTGTTCTTGGGCTAGTTGATCGTGTGCCGCGGCTTGTCTGTGCACAGGCTGCCAATGCAAATCCATTGTACCGGTATTACAAGTCTGGGTGGACTGAGTTTCAGCCACTTGTTGCTGAAACTACATTTGCATCTGCGATACAGATTGGTGATCCAGTATCTGTTGACCGTGCGGTGGTTGCGCTGAAGGCAACTGATGGTATTGTCGAGGAAGCTACAGAGGAGGAACTCATGGATGCGATGGCGCTTGCTGACCGCACTGGGATGTTTGCTTGCCCACATACTGGGGTTGCACTTGCTGCTCTGTTCAAGCTCCGGGACCAGCGTATAATTGGGCCTAATGACCGCACGGTGGTCGTTAGTACAGCACATGGGCTGAAGTTCACACAGTCAAAGATCGACTACCATGATAGGAACATCAAGGATATGTTCTGCCAGTATGCTAATCCACCGATTAATGTGAAGGCTGACTTTGGTTCTGTCATGGATGTTCTCCAGAAGAAGCTCAACGGTAAGAGCTGAGTTTATGTTTACTTAACCCCCAAAACTGCTTTCTTGTTTATCATCACCGCAAACTCTATTTCTGCATCTTATTGAACTGCAGTTGGTGAACATGGTATGACGCAATCATCTTTATTTTGTAGTACTAGGTCTTGAGGCTCTTCTAATTATAGGCCAAAGTGGATAGAGCTATTCCTTGTACTTTATCTGTATCATGTAATATGAATAATAAATTATGGTCTTAGTGTTTGATTGAATAATTGTTTGCTCGGGGTTCACTTGGTTGCAAGATTTGAACTAATAAGATGCTGTAAACATGTTGAATTGTTGCAAATTGTGTTACTTCAATTAGTTGAAAGATAATTCTTGGCCTGACCATAATTCTTAATTGTACCCAACTACCCAAGGTAATAAGGCATTATGGGGCACCAACATGCGTATATAAGCAAATAGTAGTTTAGATCGTTAGTACTACATAACAGTGTTTCATAGTGATAGGCCATAATAACAGGATAGATACATATCCGAAATTCAATTGGGCTAATTAAATACTAAAATCCTAGTGCGCTTGACCTGTGAGTATTTCACAAGAGATTGTCCTAAGCACGATCTGTTTTATAGTGATCACTTGCAGTTGCTTGCTATATATTCTCCATTTATTAGGATGTAAGCTAGATTGCGCATTAGGAGCCAGCCAATCAATCTGTACGTTTTGGACATTAAAATTGGAATAGGCCAAAAATGAGATTTGAGTTTTGGGTGATTGTGGTAATGTAAGCGAATTTAAACACAAGCTAACACAATGACATAACTTTTTGATGTCTAGCCTTGGAGGTTTTATGTAACACTGAAGCGATGATTCTGAATGGAGTCTTCTACTCTGTTATTGGATAGCTTCGGTTTTTCTTCCTGCAAGTCTGCAACGTCTCAAATTAAGAGTACATACACTCTATTGATTGTGTTGTACTCTGTCATCGTCGTTAGTTTCGTAGCTAATATCCAGTAAAGGTAATAGTAGTTTTCCATCAGAACCATTTACCCCAAATCCTACTTTCTTCAGAAGGGCCTACCTTGTCCTTGTTTCATTTCTACCACTGCCAGTTTGATGTGCCTGTCTTCCTCAAAACTTGGGGACTTAATCTTTGTGTGTGCTTCTTGTTGCCCAACGTAGAACATAGAGAAATCTACAGGGTCGTAGTCGGGGTGCACACAGATGGAACGCTTTTTTTTTCTCAGAATCGAAATAGGGCACGGATATTGCGGGAAAACAAAAACATATATATCACACATATAATGATAAATCAATCATACTATCAGCTACATTACAGGCTTTTATAGTAGTTCAACAAGCAAATTTAACTGTGGCCCAGCACGGGGACTATTGGAGTAGCACATAGCCCTAGAAGTCTACAACAGCATAGATGCTGGGACTATAGGAGTAGCACATAGCACTACAAGTCTACAACAGCATAGAGTATCTGTGCCATGTCAAGTAAACAAAAAGGACAGCACAAAACATGTCTCACCCATGTTTGCAAACACATGAATAGCACACAGCATACAACTAAATCTGAAGAAGCCCATTGATCTTGAATGAATAGTATCATCAGTGAAGGAATGCTATCGGTCAATAGCAATGTCATTTGTTTATATCGACTACGCAAAAAAAAAAAACCTTCATTTTAAACCACTCACAGATAAGCTCATTAACTTGAATGTCCTACATGTCAGCGAGTAGGGATGTAAAAGGAGCGGATAATTTCTATCCGACCGACCGAAGGCTTATGTGGCTAATACGAAAGAGGTAAATAGACATCTGGCACTATCTCTGACTAACTCCGACTCTAAAAAAAATACAGAATATGATACATGATGAGTAATATCTATCTATATATATCCATATGTTAAGTGATATAAGTAAGTCTGCTCTGACTTCACTTAGGAACAAGATAATAGCTAGACAGATTGTCGCATCTAAATAAGCGGGGAATACTGAGTACTCTTCTTTTAACATCTTGGTGATTAGTCTCTCCATGTTTGCTCTGATTGCACCTCTACTGTTCAATATCCTGTGTAGGGGTGCAAAAGAAATGGATAATTTTTGTCGAATCGATCGTCCGAAGACTTGTGGAGCGAAGACGGAATGAAAAAAATATATATCTAGCACTATCCTTGTTCGATTCCAACTTCGAAAAAATATAGAATATGATACAATATAAGCGACATTGGCTTATATTTGCTCCAATTGAACCCACATCAATGACGATGTGTAACAAATATTATTATCCCTTCCCAACCGCGCTCGTCCACTCGCTTCTTCTTCTCTTTACCCATCGTCTTCAACGAAGCACTTAGGAAGCAGTTCAACCCATTCCGTTCGAGGACGCCATCCATCTACTCTATCGCTTCTCCCTCAATGAGTTGTTCACGTATTTGGTTTTGTAGCAACTTTTTTTTATTTTGAACATCAAAACACCCATTTTGCAAAAATAGCCCTCTTCCTAAGCTTGAAAGGCACGACAGATGACCCGTATCACTTGTTGTGCCCCCTTGTTCGACAGGCCGTGTGGCATGTGGCAAGGCACTAGCGTGTAGGAGGATGACCGACAGGCGCGACAGCGGATGGGCTAGCGTGCTGCTAAGCAGCCCCTGCTCGATAGGCTACTGCTGAGTGCCGGTGGCTCAACAGGAGGTCAGGCAGCGAGCGGGTAGGGGGCCAGGGAGACTAGTAAAAATGTGAATTTTTGAAAATAGATGAATTCCTGTAGAAGCCAATAAAACATGTGATTTGATTTAAGATTGCTAAAAACACATGCCTTCTATACTACAAATTCCTTTAGGACTACTACAATGGGTACAAAGCATTGTAGCACAAAGCATTAATGTGTACGTAATTAAATTCGACTTGTTAGGACTGAAGAGTTGACACCAAACGAAGTAGCAGGTTGAGGGTTGCCTGCTGTCCGCTTCCTCTGACGGTGAAACTGGTCCTAGGGGAAGGTCATCTTGTCAGGAGAGCATCGTGCATCATGCAAGTTGTATTGCGATGGTGGCCAAGTGGGAACAGTGCATCGTACAATTGACTAGGCCCAATCTCTTGTGCACTGACATCTGGTGCACCTAGTTCTCTGCGTAATTACTGGTGTCCTATGGAGGAAAACACATTTTGTTAGGCCGACATAAGGTAGAAGTAAAATGAAACCCATATTGTAAGCACCGGTGTCGCATGTTGCGGGGAAGACAAACCTCCCGAGTACTCTGGTCCACGATATTCGGCTGTAGCGAAGCCTGATACCACGTAGTCTGCACTGTACTGGTGGATCGTGTAGCTATTGTATGTCCGATCATACTACTCATTCTGCCATCAGAGATGCGGGTGGTTCACGGGTACGTATGTGCCGTACTGCACATCACAGTCTCAGACAGGGGAGTTGATGTCGGTGTCTGCAGTGTCCTATGTGTCTGGTTGTCTTTGTGCTGAGGATGGAAGTAGAGTGCTTTTTCATCCCTTGGCGAGGATTATCTGGGTTCGGGTTACCTTCGCGATGAAGACGGAAGTAGAGTAATGTCGGCGCGAACGTTCCACACGAAGATGACATGTATGAAGAACAATGGGAGAAAGGTATCTTGTGGATTGTGGCAGAATATGAAACCATCAAACCTAAGCAGTGCGTTGCATGGACCGAGAACGGCCAAGGCTAAGGGTGCGCCAATGAGCTAGGACGTGCGGACGAAGCTACTGACGGACAATGCAGCGGCTTGTCACCCGTCGAGATAAACACATCGCTAGCACGGTTGCAGCTGATGGTCCCCAGTGTGTGTTTGGTGTCCTCGTACATGTTGCGGACAAGCCCCAGCAGTTGTTCGATCATGCTCGATTATCTGCAGCGCAGTGCAACTGCATTCTTGAACATGGTACGGCACAGCCAGTCGATCTGCAACGATGGACGAAACATGTTAGGTGTGTATGCTCGTACAACATGATACAAATACACACTTTAATTCTTTTACTGCTTCGCTCTATTATGCGCATAGTGTTAGTCTGGGCCGAGTGCCAGCCTGTCAACGTGTGTGGCCTATGTGGGGGCTGCATAGGGAGACGCATAAGCCTGCAACGGGTTTATGACATGTACCACTCTAAGTATAAGTGGTATGTTTCTGGGTCGTACGATCGTCGCTCCTGCTCGACCTCCATCCTCTCTGACTGCTCCCAAGCGTGTGTCCACAGTGCCTGTGTCGCCCTCTAGTCGTCGCTCTTCTGTCTCTTCTTCATTAGTCTACGGAGAAAAGTGGGGGGGGGGGCATGCAACTATTACTTAAACAGGGAAATAAAGAAGTCATGAATGGTACACAACGGATTGTATGAAATGAGGTAACAAATAAATTTACTTATAGATGAATGTGGCCGGGTAGTGGTCGACATGGTGCTAATGGCACGTGCTGGTGAAGCCCAAACTATCTCATGACTCATTGGGGGTGTGCTGCTCCACCACATGTGAGAAGACGAGGAGGCAGGTCGTGTGCCAGTACTTCCTGTCTTGCTAACATTGCTCTAACAGTCCAAAAGGCGCTGTCTCAAAGATGAACTCTGCGGTCCACACCGTCCACAGGATGCTACTCTCATGCAAGGTCTCAAATGCATTGTGGAAATTCGAGTACGCTCGTTGTGGCCTCTCCATGGACCATCCTAGCTCACTGACAGTCCAGCGAGTATCCATGGTGGGACCCACTAGGTCGTTGCCATCGCTGGCACCATAGAAGCGTGCCTTCAACTAGTACGAGTGCACTCGTACCTGAAAGTACGGCTGACCAATAGGGAAGTGTTCCAACGATAACAACTACAACAAGATGTAGCAACCGTCGAGGTTTGGCACGCTAGTAGTACGTTACGAGCCATCACACAAAGCCTTGTAGGTCGCGCACAGAATAACCAAGCCCTAATTATACATCAGGACCTCCTGAGGCTCAGTGTCGACTAGGGACTCAGTAATGTGGATGTAGCTAGGGTACACCTAGCCTCCCTGATTCGTAGGAAATATGACCCACGCGAACATGATGAGCAAGTAAGCCACTAGGTGGGGACCTCACAACATGTGTAGGTGCGTTTGCTGGGCATTGCCTATACCGCCGCAGCCATGAATGTGGCACTCCATCGAATTTATCCGAAATGGGATGACCAAACCGGTGCAGCATACACGCCTTCTAGTTGGGTGATCTAACAGGTGGAACAACGAGACGACCCCCGTATTCGTAGACCGGTGAGGTACGCAACATCTTGCAGGGTAATGATCATCCCTCCCTACTGGAATTAAAACATGTGGGTCTCCGACCTTCAGTAGTCAACGAGTGCCAACTGAAGTGGCTAATCCAACGTAAACTATCACCCAATGTCCATCATCCTCGCCATGGACAGCAACCTGGCCCACTACAGAACTGGAACGTATCGATTGTCGAGAAAGCAGTCCTCCTAAGGTCATCGGAGAACAAAGGGGACTGGTCCTTCACTGCTCGACCACGTCCGACAACGATGCTGCCCATTCCAAACTGGGTCCAGCAACGTGCCACCCCTCTAGACCACCATCAGTAGTCATTCCCTGTGGTACATAAAATAATATGTCGGTGTTAAATGGTGCTAAATATAACTGACCATACCGAGAATAATCACGTTGCATACATACGTACATGTTTCCTAAATTGCATTTTTTCTTCTTGTGCTAGCTTGCTGCTATGATTAAATGCACACTAATACTAATTTATTGCGATTAGTACTAATTAAATGCAATTAGTACTAATTAAATATGATTATAACGCTAAATAGGCATGCACAGTGTGTACAAACCCCATCATTTTCTACAATTTTCTATATTCGCATGAGACTAATAAATATATATGTGCGATCCTATATGAAATTATTTTAGCTATTTTTCAGCTCGTAATTTAGTAGCTGTTTACAATAAGTAAAAAGGCTACTTACAGAAACACATATATCAACTAAACATGGCTACCTACCGTATTCCACATAACAAAATCACAGTTACGCTAACGATATATTAAGCGCGTTGCTCACATGAGAATGGAGCATACCTTTTTTTTCTGAAGGTATTCACCAGTTCCACAATGTTTCTAATTGCGAAGGATTACAGTTGCGCTCTCACTTGATAGGAAATGTTTCTTTTCTTTCCTTCCCCTCCCTCGGTGCGGTCTTGCTCAACAACAAATTGGCCGCGGTTCACATTTTATACACGCATGTGAGAACACAGCGCGATTAACACGCAAATAAATCGAGAATCTAACGTCATGTCGTGTTGCATCGTGTAATTATCCATGTGATTCCCCCACATCAAAAGGCAAACCGTGCATGCTACCCCTGTGATTCCACAGCCCCCTCTGCTGTTGCACTACCCACGCTTGCCTGCTTGCCCACCCCTGCCTGCTTGGCAGGTTGTTCTCGAGCAGTGCTAGCTCGGTAGCGCTCTGGGCATACCCGCTGTCGTGCCTATCGGTTGTCCTCCCGCGCGCCACCCAGCCTGCTGAGCAAGGGGGCACGGTAGGGGACACGTGTCGCCTGCCGCGCCTTCTGAGCTCAGGGAGAGGTTATTTTTGCAAAAATGGATATTCAAGGGTCAAAATTGAAAAAAAAATTGATACAAGGACACATACGCGAATAGTTCTCTCTCAATGACTCAGTACAACAACTCACTAGTACCACTCGTCCACTTCCTCAGCACTTTCGCATCGCTCTGTGCTTCTACTTCGACTACACCACTACCGCCTAATCCGATGCCGGTGATGACGAAACTCACCGTTGGTGACCACAAACCAGACCCCCAGGCTACCCCGGTGCCTGGTCTACTCCCCTACTCTCCACCTCCTTCATCTTCGATCCAAGGTTGTGCGACCCATGGCTTCGCCATCCATATCCCGAGGCCGGTGTGAGAAGGAGGTAGATGGGCGTTGACGGTGAGGGAGGTCGAGGCAAACAGTGGTGACTGGTGAGCTTTGCCTATTTGAAAGTGGGCCTTACATGGTAACGCTGCTATCGGTGTGGGGCCGCACAAGCAATTTCACGTGATTCTTTCGATGTGAGCTGCCTGCTTATTTTTAGGCCGTGTTCCAAACAGCTTTGAGCTTTTAAAATTCAGCTTTTGAACAGAGTGACTTTTGAAGGTGGTTTCTATAAACCATTTGTAGGAGTCACTACATGAGCCGCTTTGAACGGAGTGGCTTCTCAATACGAGTGTGCCTTCTTCAATTCTCGCAATCAACCAAAAGTCACAACTAAAAGCCACATCACTTTTGAATAGGGCCAAGTCAGTGGTGAAGTCCACCTCTGCAACCCTACATATAGGCTCTGTTCTTTTTAGTTTATAGCTTATGGTTTCCCCCAAACAAACAAACAGGACGACTTCTTCACTGTCTTTTTGAAATAGTTTATAGGGACAACTTTTCCAAACGGCTTAATGACATTTGATTCATTCGCATAATCGCTCACACTAGAGCCAAAATCGATCATCCATAGCCAAAAAGAATGCACTCGTTTGGTATGTGTGTTTCTAGTTCAGGCGCCTAGGGGCAACGCCAATCGAACAAGCATGAAGGGGCCAGCCAACCTATCTCGGATATCTAAGACTTGTTGTTTTGGACAGCGCTAAATTTGACTCAAACATTGATCCCATATTCGAGACAAACTATTTTGATTTGACTCTGAATTCCAACAAAATCCTTAGAAATACATTTTCTCTAATTTCACTCTGAAAGTCTTTGGTTGTATGGATAGTTAGGAACTATCCGCTCCGTTTGCACCCTGCTCCCTAGGATGCGCACTCAACTCAACCTTGTGTTGCTTTGCCATGCAAGTGTTTATTCTCAAATATTTTGTACTCCATTTACAATGCTATTAGTCATCGGTGGTGCGGTGATACTTGTTGCTCTCGACGTTCACCCTTTGTCGTAGTGACTAGTTTGTTGGCCAAAGCATATTGTCTGGTGGCATGGAGGTTGGTCTCCTATTGTGTATCAACACTCTTAATGCCGATGCTTTGCTACTGTTGAAAAATTACCATATTTTCCCAGTACATTGAGTCAATGTTATCACGATCGGCTTGCTCAACGTCCTTGGCTCCACATCTGCGCTCGGTTGAGCTTCGATCAAGCTGGCGGCATGCCTCACTACTACAAAACACATCTTTTGTAACACATTAAACATTGTGTTACAAAAGATATTACAGTAACACATAATTTGTGTTACAAAGGCACACTATAACACATACTTATTAAGATTAGAAAAGCATTACAGAGGCATACTGTAACTCATGGTTGTAAGGTGTGAATATGTGCTACAGAATAATAATTCAGCAACACATGTCGAGGCATATTGTAACACACGGTTTAGTTGCAGTACATAAAGATTTGAACCAATAGCCTCCCAGTTGGAGACAGCTGCCTCTACAGTGGTGGGGACGAGGAGGGCCATGGTGATGGCCGAGATGACAACGCCGTCTAGCGCTTGCCAGCTAGCCATCACTGGGGTATGGAGCTGGGTGGCGCCAAGGCCTTATCTTGGAATCTTCAGGTGGAAGATGGTGGCCACCTTTAAGTAGGGAGGAGCTTTCTAAGGACGTACAACATACGTGCAAGCATGGATTTTTGTACTTGCCTGTTTTAGGGTTTGCTTATAATAGGTTATGATTGACGTACTAGCTAGTAAACCAATTTTAAGTCTACCTCCGCATATTTGGATTGTTAAGTCTACCTCCACATGTTTGGTTTGCCTTTATTTCATGGTTAAAACTAGATTCAGCATGTGTGAGATTTTCATTTTTGCTTGGGGTGGTTGAAAAGCTAGTAAGTAGAAAATTGGATCATGTATATAAGTGCCTCCATTCCTTTTGCTTTTCTTTTCTTTTTCTTTTCTTTTTTTGAAATAAAAAAATGACTCCTTGAGAGATGGATATGCTCCAATTAATGGGATATTGTTTCCTTCAATTAATAACACACGACCTTACTAACACCATATACACACAATATCTCCACAAAGTACAAAAGGAAAATAGAAAAAAGTACCACATCCATTTGGCCCTGTTTTACATGTGAGTGCTAAAAGTAGTAACTATTTTATCCAGGGCTCACCAAACCGGAAATGGATTGGTTAAAATCCCGCACCTGCGGTCTAATAGAAAACGTCTAGGAACCGTGCACGCAAAATTTACCCTAGAAAACCTGAATCAGTAGCAATGGATCTACATAGACAAGAATCGGTTTGAATCATTAGCAATCTGGTACCAGCTTTCATAAAAAAATTCCAGCTAGAGTTTTTGTTCGCACACAATCCACGTCTGCCGGAGATCCCAATCCAAGTATGAATGACACTGCCAGCTACTTACGGCTTGCAGATGGTCTAACCAGCAAGCGGCATACATCGTATTGGCTACAGATGACACAGTGCACATACTCATTCTACGGAGACGAAGCCGTGAATTACAGTATTATTATGAGCATACGATATGAGTGATCTCAAAACTTAGAACTGGGACATGTTAAATTATAGTAACATGGCCCAAAAAATTATGACAGGTAATTTTTGCGATTATCTTAGTATATCTAGTATGTAGCGCCTTTGTGTCAATTACTGTTGCTACTTGCACGATCCCCGTGATCTGAGCAGCAAACACCAGAAATACTCATCCAAAATAGTGTATAAATAGAAAATCTAAAAGAATTGTGGTGCCACTAAGATTGTCCTTTTTGTTAGCATCAGGTACATAAATTAGACGTCCACCTCCCAGCATGATGCAAAATTCCTAAACTAGCCTAAACAAATATAAATAGCGGGTGAAGAATTTGAGAATTACAATAGGCTTTCATAATATGCGGATTTCCAGGATACTACTGAATGAAACAACACTCCCGGTTCAATATGCATGTAAAAAGTATGGATGGGTTGTTACTGAGCATCTCAAAGTTTAGGTACAATGGAGCAAAAAAGCAAAGCTCATCTTAGTGTAAAGGTGTGACATACAAGAAGAACATCAGTTGGCTGGTAATACTCTTGTTGGAAAACTAAACTATGGTCTTCTTCTGAATATTCATGTTTGATAGACATAATAGGCCTTCATGTACCACCAATGACACATAGGGGCATCAAAGTTGATTTTCCTACTTAGAATTTTCTCACAGTTGTAAATAAGTTATGTTTAAAAGTTACGCATTTATTCAACCACTGCAGATTGACAAGAGATTGTGGCTTTGAAGTCAGGACCTGCTAAGGATAAAGAATGCTACAGTTATTTGCTATTATTGTTAGTTGCTTAAATTCATTTGAGGCCATTGTGGTGCATGAGTGTAGTCCCATATAGGAAAGTAAATTTTCACGCAAAATAATCAAAAGCTACAGTATGCGGTTGTTGATCAGCGGAAGAAGTAAGCACTTGACATATGGAACAATAAATCCAATCCATATTGATTGTCTGATTCATTCAAACCCACTGGTTGAAAGAAAAATAACAAATGATTATGATAGGTGAATCAACTCACATGTGAATGTGAGTGGTCACGAAATCACATATGCTTCAAACATTCTTATGGATGCTAGAGAGTCAATCCACTGAAATCAAATGTCAGTTCCACATCAAAATTGGAAAAATGGCTCTTGATGCATTGGAATCACTTCTTGACGTAAGAATATGTTCTCAAAAATAACCTGAATGACAAATGAAGCATAAGATCTATCAGAATCATTTCTTGACACAAGAATGTGTTCTCGAAAATAACCTAAATGACAAATGAAGCATAAGATCCCCACTACAAAATGACTTGAGATGGAAAATTGTAAATTTCTCATATACCTCTTTACTTGTAGCTGACTTCTTTCATTAAGTGCCGATAGCTTCGTCCACGTATCACATATTGCCACAAGGATGCTATTGATTCTTAAAGGTTCAACTCTAATATCTACTGAACAACCTAGACATAACGATAGAAAAGAATGACAACATAAGTTCAAAACACAGAGCATTTCCTACAGTATGTAAGGAGTACAAAAATGAACCATCTAGCAATACAAAACATTTCCTACAGCATGTAAGGAGTACAAAAATGAACCATCTAGCAAGACAATGCTGAATCCCATAAGTGATTGGCTGCATAAAGTATGGATCTCTTTGTTGATAAAGTAAGTCGACCTAGTAAACAGCAATCATGTAAACATCATATCATTAGGCCAATATCCAATACTACTTAATCAAAATACCTCCATCATGGTGACTGTTGTAGGATCATCCAATATTTCCAGGCTGCATCTGCTAGGTAGTTCACCTGTGAATTACACAAAATAGAAGAGATTGAAACTCTAGTGTGCCATCCTCTCCAAGGCTCTGTTCCTCGGTTGCATGCCCAAGGTTCGAGTGATCTACACCTCGAAGAAGTACGAGGGACAGGTGTACAGTCCTAAGGTGAACTTTGTGATGGGATTGGCGAGCATCATAGTCACGATAGCCTTCAGATCAACCACCAGCATCGACAATGCTTATGGTAAAGTAGATAGCAAAGTCTGAGGCTATCAATGGAACGGTGAACACATTTATTCATCTGATCAGATGTTGGTGATGTGCAAGGATCTAGATATTAAGAGATCTAGCTTCTTGAAAACATTTTCACAAACAAGTCACAGTTTCTAGATTTTTTATCTCCTTGTCTATAAAGTATCTAGAGTTACCTTTTTTCCCCTCATAGTTAATTTTATTAAATTGCTGCAAAAAAAGAGAGATTAAGGGGAACGTGGTATCTTCTTAAAATAGTTTTGCAGGGATATCTTATTGATATTGCTCTTATTCAAATTCCAAACAACATTAAATAGTAATGATAATTGTAAGTTTGTGACTCCTACCGAATAATAAGTAATAAAGCATTATGCAAGGGAAAAAATTCATCAGCTACTTACTAACAAAAGTTAATTGACAAATCATCCTCAATTTGAGACAACTATAGAACTGATACTATTCATGTATAAAATTTGCATCAAAAACTCAAAAGCTACCTGCCACTAACATAGGGAGCAATAGAACAACCAACAGTAAGTGCAATAAGCTCTGTGTTAGTCATTAGTCAGAATAGTCCACTTTATGCCATACTACTTGCTAGTTAGTAATAATTCAGGTGACTTCAAAAAAGTTACTACATACAGAGTCACATATAAAATTAAAATAGATAAGTAAATAAAACTTACAATAGATTTTGAGCTTAGTGTTCCTAATATGGAGTTCAATAATTGTTGGCACCTGGCAAATTGACTAGTCAATTCTTCAACCTACATAAACAAATAGAAAGAGCTTCTACAAGATTCTACAAATTGACTGGTCATTACTTACATTGATTACTATGCTATGAGAGATAAAATATCAGGATTAGAGATTCTGCAAAAGCACAAGGCAATACAAAGATAGTAGTTTGGTTCATAGTTTTTTATATACAGCTTGGCATAGGTAAATATGAGACCAAACAAAAACAGAGGTTATAAGCTGAAACATAGGACTCAAATCTTTCTATAGGAAGAACATGGAAGCAGATGGCCTAGAACAGCTACTCCCAGTCCATAGTGAACCCAACATCTTAGAATTTCTGGAGATTAAAAGTATAATATCAGTGTATTGCTCTTTCAAATTCATTGTCCCCTCCACTAAGTACTGCCCTCCACTAAGCTTCATTATTCAAAGCATTATTATCAGCATCCACTGTTGTTCCCTCAACATCTGTTCTAACCCAATGTTGATTATTATTTGCATTATTGAACATCTCTCGAAGTGTGAAACATGGAATGGCTCAGTCTCTATGTCTCCTGTCCATTCTCATTGTCCGTGTCATATATATCTCTAGGTGTCATTTTCATTACCACAGACCACCCCGGGTTTGTTGGATCTTCCACATAAAATACTTGATCAGTCTGGTTAGGAAAAATAAAAGGCTCATGCTCAATCTTTTCTCCCATGTGTATAAGATGTGAGAAGTTGACAAGTGTGTAGCCATATTTGTCTTTTTTAATTCCTTTTCCAAAAATAACATCAACCCATTCACATCTAAACAAAACAACTGAAAATTTTCCGGAGTAGTTCAGCTCAATAATATTGACCACTCTCCCATAGTAAGTCACATCACCTAAAACCGGACTTGCATCACTTGCTCTAGCATAACTTGATGCTTTTTGTTGTTAACACTACTCCACTATTTTGCATCACTCTATCCAAACGTTTAGGACTAAACCAAATTCCTCAGGTGTTGAAAGCATGGTATCCTTTTGCTGCTTCAACTAGGCCACGAGCTAGCCATCTAATGTGTTCTTTAATATTGTGGATGCATTTTTCCCTCTCCAAATGCATTTTCTGTGTAGTTAGAATTAATTTAGTTGGTGACTTCAGTAGTACATGTAAAGGATGCAAAATATGGTACTTACATGAGCTCTAAACCATCATGGAACTTCTCATTTTGATTACGCTCAATGATTTTTGGGTTGACATGGTATCGAGGATATGTTCTGGTGATCTCATCAGCATGACTCTGCACAGTAATTTATAATGAATTGGCAAGTCAATAAAAGGATAATTAAAATTGTCTTCGAGCTTGAGATATTACCGTAGGTATACATTAACATCCGAACAATTAAACAACACATATCTATGTGCTTGTACTTTAGCCAAACCATAACATAATTATTGGGCTTGCCAAGTGGTTTTTCAATATGAGTGAAGAGTTAGTACTTGTTCAACAACATGATATCCAACTGACTCATCGTTGTCATCATCATTCCTTGAAGGCTAGTTATGCTTGATCTCAAAACCTTTAAGATATCTTGAACAAAATGTCATGCACTCATCTGCCAAATATGCTTTAGCTATAGAACCTTCAGGATGAGCTTTATTACACACATATGATTTCAACACACATAGGTACCTAGATAAATCAAAAGAAAAAAAATGTTAAACAATCTGGTAATGAAATAGATAAGAAAATGCAACTCTATGTTTGTAAGAGAAACATACCTTTCCACAAAGTACATAGACCGGTAACACACAGGACCGCCTATTTTTTGCCTCAGTTGCTAAATGAACAACCAAATGCACCATAACAGTAAAAAAATTTTGGTGGGAATATCATCTCCATATGGCATAACGTTATTCTAATTTGCTTCTCCAACTTCTCAAGCTCATCTACGTACAAGAATTTTGTGCTCAGTTCTCTAAAATATCTGTAGAGATCAAATAAGACAGATGCAACATTATCTGGAAGTACACCTCACAAAGCAATAGGAATAAGCTATTGCATTAGAATATGACAGTCATGACTTTTAAGGCCTGAAACTCTCCCTAAAGTAACGTTTACACATCTCGAGATGTTTGTTGAATAGCCATCTGGAACCTTGATATCATGAAGGACTTTACATTATTGTTGCTTCGCTTTTTTAGACATGGTATAGGAAGTGGGAGGCAAGTAGTACTTATTATTTGCTCTTTTCTGTGGATGCAGCTCTTCTCTGATATTCATTTCTTGTAGGTCTTGTCATGCTTGCAAATTTCCCTTTGACTTGCCCTCTAATCCTAGAAGTTTCCCATATATATTATCACAAACATTCTTCTCAATATGCATAAAATCAAGATTGTGACAGAGTAAATTGAAGTCCCAATGAGACAAAGAAAACAAGCCACTAACACACTTCCAGGTTTTTGACTTTTCAAAATTATTAATTGCTTTTATCTTTTGTAGAATTGAAGTTTCAGAATAAGCAATAGGCTCCAATCTATGTTCGTCAGTTCCATCAAAGAAATTATTATCGTATCGATACTCATGATCTGGAGGTAGAAATCAACGATGTCCCATGAAACAATACTTGTGAACATGTGTCAACCATTTAGAGCATGTTTCTTCACGATATGTTATTGGGGTTGCCTTCTTTCTTTCCTTCTTGGTTAAAGTAGTTTTATCAGCTTTGTTTTTCCACCTTGAAGTTCCACATTTTGAACAAAAGTCATCATGTGCCTTATCTTTTTGATAAAGCTGGCAGTTATTTGGACAAACATGAATTTTCTCATAATTAAGCCCAAGCTTTCTGATTATCTTCTTAGCCTCTACAAATGTACTAGGTATGTTCTTACCATTTGGAATAGCTTGTTGCAGAACTGCTAGAAATCATTCAAAGATTTGTTACTCCACTTGTTAATGGATTTGATGTGAAACAAAAGTACAAGAAATGAAAGTTTGGATAGTTCACATCCTACCCATAAAGGTTCATCGGCATCCCTGACTAGGTCGTAGAAAGCTTGGGTTTCAAAATCTGATCCATTTTTACAAGAATTTGGGACATCAGGTTCATTCATTAGAGGTCCATTGTCTATGTTTCCAAAAGCATCTTGAACTAACTGACGCATATTACTATTTATTCCTCCAGATTGTGACTGTGACTCTTTGTTAGCGGAGATGTATGCTGCAGTTTCACCATGACAACCCCAAATAGTATATCCAAGTAGCATTCTATCACACACTCAATGATCATATACTTCATCCCGCTGCAATAACCACTTATTGACACATTTGCGACTTGGGAATCGGATCTTGGCTTTAGGACTTTTTCCCCTATATGCAAATTCAAGAAAACCGTTTATCCCATCCTCATGTCATCACCTCGTTCAGGGGAAGCAGTATCTTGTTAATAGCTTTTAAATCCATCGATTAACTATGTTAAAATAGCAAATAATGAAAGTGCTCTTATTAAAATTCCAAACAACTTTAAATAGTAATGAAAATCGTAAGTGTGTGACTCCAACAGACTAATAAGTAATAAAACATTATGCAAGGGGAAAATCATCAACTAATTTCCCTTGCTGGTCCCAGAGGAAAAAAAGCTGAAGAGCACATCTAAATGTGTAATAGGCCAAGCCTCAAACAATTTCAACACTCGAGGAAGGCATACTGCAAAAGTAATTGCTAATTTGATAGGCATGGACCATGCAAGAAACAAACAAAAGCATTTATCCAAGAAACAATAGTCATTTATCTTGAAGAAACGAAGGATCATATGCTTGATTTAGCTGCAGCGAAACATGAGATTACCATAATTAAGCGTTGTTGATCAATGCAACCAACCTAAGTAAAATTTGCCAATGAAACCTAAGAAACCTAAAGGAAAAAAGAGGCACAGTAGTTAATGTATGCATATGAAATAGTAAAAGAGGAAAAACATATAATCAAACAAAGTGATAAACACTGGAGGCACTTGAAAGAGTGTTCTGTTACTTGAGAGGCATAACATCTTTTGGAATTTATTATACTGGATACCATTCTGTATAGAGGCATAACATCTTTTAGAATTTATTATACTAGATACCCTTCTGCATTAGAAGGATAAAATGATCCCAATTGGATGTCTGATGCACATGAGTTCAAAACTACAAGTGGCTATGTGTTTACTTTAGCTAGTGATGCAGTTTCATGGCGGTCTTACAAACAGACCATATCGACAAGGTCAACCATGGAATAAAAATTTGTAGTATTTTACACAGCCACTGTTAAGGCCGAATGGTTGAGAGAGCTTTTGTTAGACTTGTTTTCAGTTGAGAAACCAATACCTGCAATTCTGATGAGCTGTGATAATTATATGGTGTTGGCTAAGTTACTAGTACTAAGAATAATATGAAGTTCTTAAGATATGTGAAGCATAGGTTTAAATCTGTCAAAAATTGAGGAACTCCGGAGTGATTATTATGAATTATATTCGTACTAAGAAAAATATGGCAGACCCTTTTACAAAGAGATTAGCAAAAAAAAAAAAGCTATTTTCGTTACATATATGGACATGGGAATGAGACTCATTTGAGTTGCATCACAATGGTAACCCATATCTTCTTGATCGAAGATCCCATAATTTAGGCAATTGAAAAATAAGTTGATGTTGTAACAAAAGAGTACATATTTATTGTACCCAAGTCCTAATAGATAAAGTACTCTCGAATGTGTGGAAGATTGGTATAAAGTCTTAATGTATTCTGTTGTCTAAATGAGGAAAATGTATTAGTCTACAGGATATCTAGAAAGAATACACCTACTTGAGCATAATTGTGTAGTTGTAGTTTACAAGAATGGGGTATTCTATAGAAAGTTGATGAGAAGATCAGAGAGCATGGCATTTTAACGCTCTATTTAGGAGTGATTCTTTGGCAGCCTAGTATCAATTGAGATTTCAAGTGAAGTCTGATCACGAAAAGCTGTGAATGCAGTGCATAGTCCATTCATTAGCTATGGGAAGATGAATATAGGTGCAAGTTCAACCCTTATAGGACTTACACTCAAAGATGAGTATATTAACAGTACTTCATGACAATACCTTTGACATCTTTTTACTACTTGCTTTGTAATTGGTGGAAGATTGTTAGAAATTAGGCCTATGTGAGTGTGAGACCTATTTCCTATAATTCTAAAGCATGCGTGGTTTAATATTATATTGCCTAACCAAGTTGAGGAAACACAATTTATAAGATGAAGTTCTTGCCACTACTTAAAATATGTGACACATAGATGGAGATGGTATAAGGATGACTTTGGCTAAACACGCTCGTGTGCATATTCGTGTATTTCCACATGGAAAATTGTGCCTTATGACTTGCAACCACGCCGTGACATGACATGCCACTTGGCGGACCATGTCTATATTTTATTTTGTGAATTGTGCATTTCTTTCTCCTTTTGAACTGTCCAGGAGCTAATAAACACTGCATAAATATCATTATGTGATTTGATATGACAATTATTAGTGTTTTAATTCTGTTTAATCATGACAGTTACTAGTGAGTGATTGCAGTGCCCTTAAAAGGACGTGGAGATGTCCAGCAGAAAATACAGAGAGAGTTGTAGTATCAAGCTGCTCAACTACGCCGGGCTTTCTTCTTGGCGTGCACCGAGAAGGGAGGAGAGCGGGATCTCTAAACCATTACCGTAGAGAGAACCTGCACGAGGCGGCAATAAAATTTTTGGACAATGCACACCTGCATGACAGCTTGCTTGACTGCTACGTCCACGTTCTATACTGCATCGAGCCTACGCTGGTTATTGTTCTTCATCAGACCCTATTGTAAGTCATTCGTGTAACCGATCGATTTTGATATAATTTTGTTCTTGTGTATATTTGAAGTACAATATGATTTACTTGCTGCTGTTAGTTATAAGCTTTGCATCACTAGTTATTTATGATATTTACCTTCTAGTAAAATCAGGAATTAAAATATTGACCATATTTAACACAACTACCCATCTGGCGAGGCTGCGGCGGCCTTTCTATCGCGCCCCCTCCCTCTGCCCGATGCCCACCTTCTCGCGCATCACCTCCACTGGGTTCGGCCCCACCACCGTGTTCTCCAGCACCAGGTGCGCCATGGTTGACGACGACGACAGGATAATTACAATGAGGACGAGGAAGGCAAGGAGGTGGCTCTGGCGGCACAGAGATCCCTGATGGCGCTGCGGAGCTGCTGGTGCAGACGAACAGCCAATGGGACTTCGAGGAGGAGAGCGGCTGCGACGGCGGCGCGCACAAGAACGTGGGGGACGAGGACGACGAGGAGGGGCGGTGGGAGGAGATGGTGCACTCGTTCTGCGTGTGCATGGCGCGGCCTTAATCCAGTGCGGGCGTGCGGCCGCACCTGCCGCCTCTGCTCCCGCGAGCTCTCGGTCCGGCTCTGCTCCCGCGAGCTCTGAGTCAGCCGCGGCAACAGCCCCCTCTGCAATGGCTTCATCCAGGAGATCCTCGGCATCTTCTGATTGAACTCGTCCACCGTTTGTTACCTCCCCTCATCCATCCATCACATTCTTGATTCTTCGGAGCAATCGTGCAAAGTTCTTCGTTCGTTCGAGTAGCAAGATTGATGACGATTGAGTGGCCAATGCGCCACTCCGCTGTGAAACTGATACCCATATCATAGGTGAATGAATTGATCGATCGATTCAGTTCTCGAGTCGTGGGACGCGAACACTGGTGTTCGCTATTAATTGTTGGGATGCGATCGATTGTTTAATTAAGCATGTTACAATTGTTTGGAATAAGAATGATATGTATGTATAATGTAAATTCTAGAACGGTTGTGACTAAGAAACACCGATATAGTATGTTGTAGGTAGTGAGTCCAGTGAACGTGTGAGTGCATGGGAAGACCAGAAAGCAAAAGATCTGCCGAAGAGTATGACCTTTTGGGTCGAATCTCATTGTATGGGTCTCAACATACATTTGATCTGTACAATCTTCATCGGAGAGGGCAGGCCTACCCGTAGGGCTGAAGCCCACTGCAGTAGTTATTTGGATTTTGGGCAAACTCTGTTCCTTACTAGTCATTACCTTAGGCCTGTTACAGACAGTTTAACAGCAGCACTTCGATCTAACGAGCGAGGACTTGAATCGCATAATATATCCAGGGTCTGTCTATTCCTCAACCGAATGTTTTTCTGTAAATTTATTATCAAAATTACATATAGCACTGCACACTTGTGTTTGAATTTCATAGAACTACATATTTAGAAGAAAAATTCTCACAAAATTAGAACTCCGTAAGATTAGCGTTGAGGACCCACACGTCAGAGAAACAAATCTTTTTGCAGCTTTGGCGACAAGCTTGTTAGAGGTCAACGGCGACGAGCTTTGGTGAAGGACCGGCTCGGGTGAAGGTACAGCTAGCATTAGGAGGACGAGGTGGTGGTTCTGACGCGGTCAGCAAGGTCGGAGGCGCCTCGGGGCCGCTGGACGCCTACGGTGGCCATGGGGCAGCGACAGGCCCGGCCCTGAGGGGGGGGGGGGGCGAGCGGGGGGCCGCACCGGGCCCCCAAAATTCAGGGGCCCCCAATCCCCCATATACTTTCTCTCTAGATGATTCATCTGATGTTGAGTTAAATGATTTAATTTCTGAGTTAAGTGCTATGCAATTGACTTTATCAGATAAACCAATGTCTGCTATGGAGATCTTTGAGTTTGTCAAAGAAGCGGATTGTTATCCTAATATTTCTATTGCTTATCGGATTTTATTTACTATGCCTATGACTGTGGCATCAGCTGAAAGAAGTTTTTCAAAGTTGAAATTGTTGAAGAATCATTTAAGGTCAACAATGTCTCAAGAGAGGTTAAACGGTTTGGCAACTTTATGTATTGAGAAGAAATTATTGGATGAGATTGATATCAATACCATCATCAATGACTTCGCATCTAGAAATGTTAGAAGAAATTTTTAAGATAATATCTATAAATTCTTTGATATGAATTTTTTTTAATACATAACGCAATTTAAGTGTTTATTGGTAAAATTAGATACATATATATGTGTATGTAGATTTATATTTAGATATTTATACTAGGCTTCCTATTTCTAGTTTCGCCCTGAACCCTTAAAATCTCAGGACCGGCCCTGGGCAGCGAGAACAGGGGCACGACCGCACGAACGGAGCGGCTGGTCGATGGCTGAATTCCGGTGGGGTCACAGAGGCATGGAGGAGCTGGCTTAGAAGCCAATTTGGAGAGGTAGGCGGTGGAGACAACGCTTCCTTGACGTACCACGAGGTAGGCAAGAGGCAGACGACGGTCGACACAACGCTTCCTTGGCGTACCACGAGGTTGGCGGCCTGCCGTCGCGGGGCTTCCTTGGCCGAAATGCTGCCCCGGAGGACGGCAGCGGCATCGTGGGCAGCACGGGTGGGTATGCTTGTGGGAAGTAGAGCTATGGCCGCGACCCTCGTCTTCATCTCCGGTGCGATTTCTCAGTGCCTCTCGTCTTCGTCTCCGGTGAAAGCACCCCGCCGCACCTTTACTTGGCATGAGTGAGCTGTATCCGCGACGCTCGTGTCATCTCGTGTTATATGCTTTTCTATCCAAATCTGCTTAATTAATTTTGCGCTTCATGCAGCGATCCATCGGAATCGCATGCCTTCTTCATCTCCGACCGCTGCCTCCACCACGCCATCGATCCCTATCAGAGACTCATTTCAATTCCTCGTCACAGAGTCATCGTAACGCTCTCCTAAATCTGACACGTTGCTCAATTGCAGCTCTGCGTTGCTGGTTAGCCGTGCCACCATGGAGCTCCCACGGCAGCTAGGATGTGAGCCAGAGGCGGCAAGTAAGGATTAAAAAAAAAAAAGCTCGAAACTCGCGAGCTACTCAAGCTCAACTCGTTTTAGACTTGATTCGAGTTCGGCTCGAACTTTAAATGAGCCAAACTCGAGCATAATCTCGAGCTCGCGAGTTTCACCGAGCCAAGCTCGAATAGTTCATGAGTCTCGATTCGAGCTTAAATAGTGATACATATTAACTCTTACCGAGCTTACTCGAGCCGAACTCGAGCTCGAACTTTTCTTATTGTTGAAAATTAGTGTATATTTGAATTATTTTGATTGTTATCGAGTTTACTAGAGCTGAGCTCAAACTCAAAATTTTATTATTATTGAAAAATAGTGCATAATAAACTATTTTAACTGTTATCGAGTTTCAACAAGCCGAGCTTGAGCCTACTCAAGCTTAGGCCGAGCCGAGCTCGAGTCCAGATCCAGGCTCAGACACCAACTCGACCTCGGCTTGAGCTTCTACCAAGCTTGAGCCTGGAAGGCCAAACTCACTCGAGCTCGACTCATTTACAGCCCTAAGGGCAGGTGCAGGGGAAGGGGTAGGGGTAGGGGTGGAGCTAGCAGGGGTAAAGAAATTTATGGGGTTGGTGTTGTACTTTTGATCCAACCCATAGTGAACAGCACACTCATAGCCTCACACCAGCCCACATGCACCAAATTAGTCTATAGCTACATTCAATTTCAATTCATCCCTAATTCTCAGATCCTAATTCTCTTGTCTCCTCTCCACCTCACCAACAGGAGTAGACGAGTAGAGCAGGCATGCAATGGCAGGCAATCAGGCGTAGTACAGAGAGGAGGAGCAGTGTGGCATGGCCGCATGGGGCAGGGCACGACCGTACGGGAGTAGGCAGCGGCTGACAGGCGAGGTGCTGGTGCAGGAGGGGAGGAAAAGTGGCGCGGCATAGGAGCAGGCAGAGGTCGGCCGATGTAGCACCAGCACGAGAGGGGAGCAGAGCTAGAGGCAGCGTGGAGCGCGGGCGCAAAGAGGAGGAGCCTGCGCGGGAGCAACTGGCGGTGCAGTGGGCATGCATCGGCACACAGCCACAGACCACAATAAGTTCTTAATTTCGATTTACCGATTTGGGATTTAGGGTTGGGGATTTGCCGATTTGTATTGTACTTTTGGCAATTTTTAAACTTATATGCTGAAGTTATGATGTTACAAAGCTGGTGTATAAAACTATGAAATTGTGTATGTGAAGTGTGCACCTCTATTACAAACTTTCTTGCTCCACCACTGGAAGAAGGTGAGGATTGAGCAAAGGTCAGGGATGGCGACGAGGCGGAGCTGACGTGGAAGAGTGAGAGCGGCGGGGCAAAGGGAGGGCATGGAAAAGGGAGAGCTTTGACACCGGTGTGGTAGAAGTGCAGATGGCATGGAGTGCAAGCACATGGTAATCGGGTGTGGGTGGCAACAATGAGGTAGGGCGTTAGTGAGGTCAGGGCGTCACGTCGCCCACAAGCGGCTGGATGATTTTGCCCAGGCACATCCGTTAGTGTGGCATGCCAACGTGGTTGCCCTAGCCGGTGGCATCCTATAATGGTTACGAATTAGCCTATGTCTCTGATAGTGGGCCTGGGTTGTCATAACGCTAGTTGTGAAGGAGTTAGAGTACTGTGAGATTTAGCTTCAAACCGCTTCAGATTTTTGGCTTTTGCTTATTTAAGTCATAAGCCACTTGGAGCTTCTAATTTCGGTTTTGGTTTTTTTTTTTGTCTTTTTTCTCTCCTTATTCCTTTGCATTGTCTATGACGACATGACGGTTTTTTTTCTCAATTTTGTTCTATTTTTTCCTTATTTTTTCTCAGAAAAAGCTAGCATCCGCTACAGTGTAATTTCAGTCAAAAGTCAAAAGCCATAGCCAAAAAACTTAAGCTAAAAGCTAGTTAGAGCACCACCTATCCTGCTCCAAAGGGCTTATAAGCTGGGGTTTATGGTTTTTTGTATGTATTGTGGCTGTAAAAGTATTGTAGTGGCTGTTAGCTTTTTGTGAGTTAAAAAAATAAGAAAAATAGTAAAAAAAATCAAAAGAAAAATTAGAAAACACCGCTATATGTTTTGAGACAATGCAAACAAACAAGGTGAAAAAAAACCAAAAACGAGCCAAAAAGCTAAAAAATAAAAACCGTTTGGAGTGGGATTTGTAATCTTCAAATTTTACTCTAGACTTACTCACTGCACTATGGCATGTTACATGGTGCTCTGGTCATGTTCTACGGACCATCACACTGATGTTATATCTACACCCACCTGTCCTTAGTTTCCACCCTCTTAACCAAAATTTGTACTCGTAGCATCCCTTTGACATTGACCGTTACCTCGTAACCAAAATTTGTACTCGTAGCATCCCTTTGACATTGGCCATTATCTTCGACAACTTTATATTAAACAATTAAAAAATGTAATATAAAATTGCTTTTGATGCACTGATTATGGGTCTATTTATATGGGTTACGGCCGGTGACTTTTAACTAAAAATGAATAGTATAACTGAAAAAAGTCGTTTTTAGAATGAGGAGGTAAGCGGCGATAAAAGTAAGGGAGAGATATGTACATGATAGGAGTGAGATGAATGAAGTATGTGATGGCACCGTGACCCCTTACCTTCCCCTCAGAGCGAGATAGAAGCGAGAGCAATAGAAAAGCTGCTTCGAGAAGCTGATTTCTCTAAGTAGAAGCTAATTAATATAAACAGACCTATAAAAACATTCCGTAGAAAAAAAAGCATAAATTCTATTTACTGTGACTTTAAAGCAGTTGTTGACTTAGGGTGTGTTTGGTTGAGTGTGGCCAGAAAAAGCTCTTTGTGAGCTATGGGTGTGAAAAGTCTGCTTGTAGATTGTGGGTGGAAAAGTCAGAAGGTGTTTAGTTCAAATAAGTATAAAACTTACCTCCTATCTCTATTTTCCTTGAAACAACTGTGAAACAGCTCTCTATTTTCACCATTTCAAAAAGCAGAAAGCCAAAAGCCAAAAGCAGGGTTCAAGATGTTTTCAAAACTATACTACCCAAAAGTAGCTGCTTCTGAAAAAGCAGCTTCTGGTTTCCATCCCTTTGGTTAGCTTTTGGCTTTTTGGAAGCAAAAGCAGCTCTTAAAAGCTCAATCAAAGGCACCCTTAGAATTCTAGACACATCAGGTAAAGATAGAATCGAACAGAAGATACGAAGAAAGGAACATCGCATGTCCTATGAGTATCTTCCACTGTGTACGTACATTGGATTTGGAGGTAGACGAGGTCCAAATAAAAGATCAGAGCTTGATGCACCATTTTGCACCACACTAGCTGTGAGTGTGACAGCAACCACAGCTCAAAACCCTCTTAACAACAACAGTAATAATAGGAAATTTTTGTACGGATAACCTTTTGTTTATTCGGAAATACAGAAATATACCCGCGGGAAAATTTTTTACAAAAATAGCCTCCAGTCGCCCAATGGGGAGGCGACTAGAGAATTTCGCCCACCCGAAAAGCGACATTTAAAGAATCTGCGAACCGTTGGCGAATCGGTATTGTCGCTTTGACGTTGGCGACTTAATTTGTCATTTATGCGGTTGGGCGATTGATTGCGATCGCCAACGCTAGGCGACTCTGTGAAGTTAAGGCGGCTGCCCGGTAGGCTCCACTACCAACCACGTTTTCACTCATTCAAAGCAAACACATTCAGCGCGCACAGAGAAGAGGAAGAAGGAAAAGAAACAAGGGGGAGAAGAGAGGAAGGAGGGGAAGAAGAGAGAAGGAGAGGAAGGAGGGGAAGAGGAGAAGGAGAGGAAGGAGGGGAAGAGAAGGAGAGGAGGAGGTGAGGGAGGGAGGAGGAGTAGAAGCTATTCCATCAATTTGGATCCAGGTATTTTTTTGGATTATGTTGTATTTGCATTATTATTTATATGAAAATGTTGGTGTTAATAAAAATTATAGATGTAGAATAATTAGTACCGTGTTAGTATGGAAATATTATTGTAGAAAAGGTTTGGTATGCAATTTGTAATATGGTAGTATAGAAATTTTAACAAAGTTTGTGGTATAGAAAGTTTAGTATTGTGCGATATTATTTGACATGTCGCAAAATTGAAATATATATGCAGGCCGACATCATCAATGTCCACTACATTGAGAGTGTATTACGGAGCTGGAACCATTCGTGAAGGTCCGAATGGTGTGGATTTGAGCGATTTTCCGCAAGTCTCTCGTACTTCGGATGACGAGAATGCTCGAATGGGAGATGTGCGATTTTGGTGACCGGAGTTTTCGTTGAACCACGAGGTGTCAGCGTGCGTCGTGCAAGGGCTTTGGAGCCGGTCTCCCACGGACATCGGATGGGAGTTGAAGACATTGGTGCGCTACGCCACATGGAAGGGCTTTGTGCTAGGTGCGGCGTCGTGGATACGAGTGTGTCTTTGCTTGTGCAACCGTGCTCGATACAAGCGGTGAGGAAGCTCGTGCAACACCGTTGTTGTGGAGGTGCTAGCAGGCTCGGCGGGCCGCATGTTGGCGAACATGATGAAGTTGCTCGTCATGAAGCGATGCGGTACATGAAGGAGAGTTACTGCCGTCAAGCCATAGAGAGCCAAGCGGGCAAGCCGATGAAGGAGAGTATAATGAGTACATTGTGCAGCAGATGGACTCACGATGCGAGGGCATGGGATGAAGAGGAAGGCTGAGAGAACGGCGATGAGGACGATTCGATGAGGATGAAGTTCCTATCCCCCAGGAATGGAACCGGTATAATGCGGAGGGTCTTTCCGCACATGATGAGCATGAATCACAATGGGAGTATCATGAGACAGAGGTTCGGTTGCATGCTATGTTTGCTGACAAGGAAGCGCTGCAGGATGCCATCAAGCTTTGGGCCCTTTCAATGCAGCGGACATTTCGCGTCGTCAAATCAAGCCAGGAGCAGTACACTGTGAAGTGCGAGCAGACTGGTTGCCCTTGGCGGGTGCACGCCCGTAAACCTAAGTATGAGACTCACTGGATTGTGTCCAAGGTTGAGCCGCACTCCTGCATTCTAAACACTGTCTTGGCGAGACATCGTAACTGACGTCGGTTATAGCCAATCTCATGTATGGGGAGATAGTGCAGAAGAAGGACATGGCAGCCACGCATATTGTGGTAGCTATTGAGAATAAATTCAAGTATAAGATTAGCTACGCGAAGGCGTGGCGTGCCAAGCAGAAGGCGTTGGAAAAACGTTTTGGCACTTTCGGGCGTACGACAACCTTCCTCGTATGCTTAATGTCCTGCAGGAAAGGAACCCAGGCACGTACATCGCCCTCCACGAGAAGTCGTCCATAAGTCCACCAGGGTATGCGGTGTTGCAGAGAGCAATGTTTGCATTTGGTGCTAGCATCGAAGCATTCAGGCACATGCTGCCAGTGATCTCAATTGACGGGACCTTCTTGTGAGCAAATACAAGGGGCGATCCCGCGGCCATAGGCGTTGCGGTAACAATCAAATATTGCGCGGCCATTGCATTTGTGGAGAGTGAGAATTACGAGAGCTGGTTGTGGTTTCTCAGACATGTGAGGGCTGGAGTTGTAGCCACTCGGCCTGGTGTGTGCGTAATCCATGATCGCCACGCCGGTATTATCAAGGCAATAAGAAAACTTCAAGAAGACCCCGAGGAGCCCTTTCCTTGGCCGGACATGAGGAACCGATGGTGCAGTTGTCACTTAGCGGCAAACTTTTTCAAGCAATTCTCTAAACAATCTTTGATGAAGCTATTCAAGAGGCTGGCTAGGCAGAACCAACAGAGGAAATTTGATGCTTTGTGGAGGTTGTTGGATGAGCACACTAGGAAGAACGTCGAAGAGAGGAGCAAGGAGCCGATCACTCCTGGGGCGGCAAAACCACAATGCTTGCCGCCAATCGATGCGCCTAACCCAAGTGGTCCAAGAAGAATGAGCTCACGAAACATCAGGTGCATCGCGCAGTGGATCGAGGGGGAACCGTTGGAGAAGTGGTCGCTGTTGCACGACGTGGATGGCGCAAGGTACGGAATAATGACAACTAACCTTGCCGAGGTGTACAATTGGGTTCTAAGGGGTCTCCGTTCTCAGCCCCTTGTCGCCATCGTGGAAGGTGTTTTTCACAAAGACAATCCGGTACTTGAGGAGAGAGACGCGAGGGCCGCACTTCATGCGCCAATCCCGGAGCTCTGTATTCGGCAAAAATTACTGCTTACATGGAGATGAAGGCACAAAAGGGTCAGTTGCACACAGTGCAGGTCATGGGCAACAGAGAGCATCGTTTTGAGGTGATACTCCATGATAGAGCCGGATTTGGGATGGCTCGTTCACTTGTTACCCACGAGGTATGTCTTGGAGATCATGGAAATGAACCTAGCTGTACGTGCAACAAGCTTAAATTGTTACACAAACCATGCTCTCATGTCCTCGCTGCATGCGGGACCGTGGGTATGGATCCTTCGAACTTCATGTCCGAGTTCTTCTTTAAGGAGGGTGCTGCAGCTTGGTGTGGGAGCTCGAGGGTTGAGGTGGGGAAACTTCGCCACTTTAGACATTGCATCGAGGACCTGGGTTCCGGATGTTAACATGTTGAAGGGTGGGAAGGGTCGGCGACAGAGCCGACGTATTAGGAATGACATGGATGAATCACAAGCTGGAACATCGGGTGCACGTTGTGGTCGATGCGGTCAGGAGGGGCACACAGCTAGACGATGCAATGCATGTCCTGATCAGTAGTTACATGACTTTTCTGTATTCGGCCTTGGTTATGTACTTATTTAGTACATGTATTTGCTGTTTGTTAAAATGAGATACTTTTGTGGCTCGTGCACAAGACAATCAATTCATGACATGCTTAACAACATTGCGCATTATTTTGATCGACCCTCGTACATACTACGGTACAACCATACACATCGTTGCTTATATGCCAAATGAGCCTCGTGGCACCCACATGGAGAACTGCTGAAGTGGACGCCTCGGACGGAGCTGGCCATCGTGGTAGTGGCACGCACATATGCAACTTGGGTTTGCACAGCAACATGTCGGATCGTACGAGCTTCCTATGTTGACAACCTCCTCGTTTCCCCTCTCGCGTTGCATCTGTTGGCGGAGCTCATTGTTCTCCTCATTGAGAGTCTCCATTCGGTACTCCAAGTCCATTATTCGGTCCCATAAAGTACCCACATAACGGTCAATATACCGTTCATGAGGAGGGTCGATCCAGTGGGAGAAGTCGCATTTCGCCATCTGCGAAAAAGGACAGTAAACATGGAGGGTCCATAAGCAATAACAAAAATGTACTATTAGTAATTTGTACCCCGGAGCGTGGGCATCGGAAGAAACGGCGCCCGCCATTGTTCGGCCCTTCCAGGACCTGCACGACCGCGTACTCATTGTGTCTGCATTTCGGCCACGCTAGTTGCGCACGCCGGCTTGGTATCAAGCGCATGCGTGGACCGAACATCTCCTCCTTTCCAAGGAAGGTCTTCCTTCGTGACCCATATCCGATCGCCCTCATCTTCCGCCATGGTATGTTCCACCACGAAATAGAAGGTACTTCTTTGTTCGATTTACAGGGTTTTCTGGCTACAACTTCATGGGACCTCAACCGTGCTATTTATATCGAACGGCGGGACAAAAGAGGACTGCTTTACCCAGAGACATGACAAAAGCGCTCAGCTTTACTCGATAAGATGACAACACATGCCAGCTTTATGCAGTGATATGACAAAACGGGGCAGCTTTGCTCAATCAGATTACAACACATGCCAGGTCTGAAAAGGCTACGATCTATGAATTCCCATGTCGTCCTCTCCATGGACTATGCCCACTGCACCAGATAAACTGCCTACATAAAGGCTACGATATGAAAAGCCTTCATAGGGACATTTATTGCTACACTGGAATCCTGAGGATAATTCAGGCCTATCGCTACAGAAACCAACAAAATAGGGGCGTAGGCTGTACCCTTGACAGTGAGTGTTCACGTCATAGGCCTGTATCCTTTCCAGTGAGTTTTCATGTCACCTTAGCTTGTTGTTTCACAAATTATGATTACTGGCCTCTGAGAAGGCAATGTTGTAGCACTTATTTCCTGCAAACGACTGAAAAGGCTACGTTGTACCAAATACATTGAATGGTCCAACCTCTGAAAAGACTACGAACTATGAATTTATTACGAGGCTACATGCTCTGAAAAGCCTACATAGGGACATTTATTGCACCAGATTCAGATAGCAAGTCATACCGGTTCTCTCCGTAAACTATTTCTCAGCAACATCAAAATATCACTTACCACTCTATGTATCTATCGTTCTACGGTCAATCATTCTTAAAAAAAAATTTGGAATTTTTTGGTGCACCTACAACATACAGTGCACATAAACTTTTATTACAACTATACTAGATTTTTTCTCTGTTTCAAACTACAAAATTGCCAAAACTCTACAAAAAATCAGGGGGGACTGAATGAAGTCGCCTACCTATTGGGCGACTGCATTACAAGTCGCCCAGCCATTGGGCGACAGCATTACTAGTCGCCCAGCGATTGGGCGACTCTATTAAATCGCCCAGTGACAAAGCGACTCAATGGTGTCGCTTTCCCGTGAAGCGACACAAACTCTTGTCGCTCCCCGGGTGGGCGAAAGGCTCTAGTCACCCCCCCATTGGGCGACTGGAGGTTATTTTTGTAAAAATTTTCCCGCGAGTATATTTCTGTATTTCTGAATAAAAAAAAATTATCCGTACAAAAATTTCGTAATAATAGCAAGCCAGTCAGCAACGCTAGCTGAACGCGCCACTGTGGCCCACCAAACTGAGATGTGGAATTTGTGGATCCCAGCAATTTCGCTTTCATGTTGTGATGTCGCCATGCATACTTTCTCACTAGCTAATTTGCTTTGCCACTTGCCAGTAACTAACTACTCATGAATGCTAAAGTAATTTTGGTAAAAGAAATTAAAGATATCGACTGCGAGCGCTTGACCTCTGTGCTAGCTTCCAGTATACAGAGTCAATTAGTTTGTTCTTAAGAAGGGAGGCATAGTATATATAACCTTCAGTTTCGACGAACAGCTCTTATCGTAGCAGCTGCTGCTTACGGTATCAAATTACCATCTTATGTAGACAAGTAGCATTTCGTTATAAGTTTTCTTTACCATGGATTAATGGAAGTGAAATTTACCAGTTACCATGCACTTACCAGGTATTGCACATTCACGTGGACTAGGTGTACGTATACCTCAAAATAAATTGAGCTCCGGCTCGTACGTACGTCATCTGCGAGAAATGTTAGACGACTTGGTTGTTCTGTTGTTCATAGCAGCGTGTGTCGGTGCGCGCCAGTGCCCATGTGTACGAAGCACGTTCACTTGTGCTCAAACGCGTGATTCCACGAGCACGAAGGATTCGCCCTAGGCACGCAGCTACCCCCATCATTTTGCACCTAAATTACACCACATTAACGCGTAATTGTAACCTGTGACCCACGTGAAGCACCGCGACTAATCGGGGCGGAACGGGACAGCAGCGATCACTACGGAGTGGGTTATTTTAGACTGTGGCTCTTGTTTTTAGTTTATAGTTGTTAAATTCTATTTATTTTTAAATGATGGTACGCAAAAAAAAATAGTCGTATATAATTTTAGTTAATGTAGATGAATTTGAATTTGATATTGTTGGATTAATTGGGCTTGGTCCATTTAATTTAGCAATTAATCAAATGAAATTCCTAGGCCCACATGGAAAAAATGTTTAGTCCCATATGGAGAGTTGAATGGGAGTTACACCACTTTAAAAGGTGGGCGTGGTAACCCTTTGTGAAATTGGAGAGAGCCATTACACGCTGCGCTCGCTCGCTCGCCTCGCCACGCCACGCCACGCCACGCCACGCCACGCCGAGCCGGCGTGCGTGTGCGTGTCGCGTCTTGTAGCAGCAGCGTGTCGGTTTCTTTGTTACAAGAGTATGCAGTTACTTTCGAGTAGTGGTTGCTGTTACTAGTGACTAATGGCTGCAGTTACCAGTCTCTTCATTTTTTGCTGTTACAAGAGAACAGCATAAGAAGGCTCTCCTCTCCATACGAAAGAACGGTTCTCTCTCCTCTGTTTTGTGTTTTGCTCTCGCAATCTCGGTCCGAATCTTGCGCGCACAAGTTTCGGCGGTAGGCCTCGGAACTCCGTCCGTTTGCGTACCTGCACGGGTAGACGGGCGATCAAGTTTTTGGGGAGCGCATTGGCGCGACTGGTCAATTTGGTGGTGAACTGTTTGCGACACTGCACGGCGAACATCTTCCTGCATCACGCCTCGTCCTGCATCACGCCTAGATCGACTACATCGAACAGGCCATCATGTCGACTGATGGTAACGGCGCCTCCCGTGTCACCGACACTGGCCCCGCCCGAGGTTATTACCTTAAAACCTCTCTGGTATATTTGTTTCTGTGCGCTATGAATATGTTCATAGGTGCTGTTGTTAGCTTGTTCATTAGCGAATATGAATATATCATCATTAAATCACTCATATCTTTGTATGTCATGTTTTATATGCTGAATTTCTGGATTAAAATATGCCGAAAATTGACTAGATTTTCAACAATCCAAAAACTTGATAGGTCTTTTTCGGTAGTTGGCTTTGCTGCATCACTTAAACCGCACCCTCCGTTTGATGGTTCCAATTTTAAGAGATGGCGTGCACGCGCGATCCTGTGGTTTACTGCCATGGAATATTTTCATGTTGTACAAGGAAAGCCCGCTGAGGCTCTGTCTGATGAGGATGAACGCAAGTTCAATGTAGCGGATAACTTTTTTCGAGGTGCACTTATCAACATACTGGCGGATAACATTGTGGATGTGTACATGCATTTGCCTACGGGCAAAGATATGTGGAATGCACTTGAGGCCAAGTTCGGAGTTTCCGATGCTGGTAGTGAGCTGTATGTCATGGAGCAGTTCTATGACTACAAGATGGTCGATGACCGTTCGTAGTAGAGCAAGCTCATGAGATTCAGCGCGGCAAAGGAGCTTGAGAACAATAAGTGCGAGTTACGGACAAGTTTGTGGTGGCGGTATTATCGCCAAGTTACCACCCTCTTGGTCGGATTTTGCTACTTCTCTAAAGCACAAGAGGCAGGAGTTGGTGTTCCGATCTCATTGGCACTCTTGGTGTTGAAGAGAAGGCGAGGCAAAAGATACTCGTGGCAAGAAAGTTCTTCTTGAGGAGATTCTAGCGCCAATTTGGTGCGAAGAAGAATCCTCATGCTTTCCACAATAAAAAGAAAAATAAGCCTTTTGTCAAGCCCAAGGCTACTACTGAGTTTAAGAAGAAAGGCAAAGGAAAGGGCAGCTGCTTTGTGTGCGGTGATTCTGGCCATTGGGCTAAGGATTGTCCAGATCGCAAGGATAAGCGAGAAGAAGTCGCCAACATGGTTATTAGTGAAGCTGGAGGAACATCGAGTGCGGTAATTATTTACCTACAGTTCTTTCTGTTTGTCAATCACCTGAGTGGTGGGTTGACACTGGTGCTAATATTCATGTTTGTGCTGATATTTCCTTGTTTTCATCTTATCAGGTCGGTCGAGATTGCTCCTTGTTGATGGGAAGCGGATCGCATGCAGCTGTTCATGGTGTTGGTGCGGTCGATCTGAAGTTTACTTCGGAAAGACCGTGCGGTTGAAGAACGTGCAGCATGTCCCTCCATAAAGAAGAATCTCGTTAGCGGATCTCTACTATGTAGAGATGGTTTTAGGCTTGCTTTTGAGTCCAATAAATGTGTCGTGTCTAAGTATGGAACATTTGTTGGTAAAGGCTATGAGAGCGGAGGTCATTCCGTTTTTCTTTGATGGATTCTGTAATAAAATTGTGAACCATGTGTGTAATGATGATGATGAGTCTAATGTTTGGCATTCACGACTTTGTCATGTTAATTTTGGGTGTATGGCGCTTAGCTAATATGAGTTTAATCCCGAAATTCACTTTGGTCAAAGGTTCTAAGTGCCATGCATGTGTTCAATCGAAACAACCTCGCAAGTCTCACAAGGCAGAAAAGAGGCGAGAATTTGGCACCGTTAGAACTTATTCATTCGATTTATGTGAGATGAATGGCGTGTTGACTAAAGGTGGAAAGAAATATTTCATGACGCTTATAGATGATTGCACTAGATTTTGCTACGTGTACTTATTAAAAACAAAAGATGAAGCATTGAATTACTTTAAGATCTATAAAGCTGAGGTAGAAAACCAACTTGAAAGGAAAATCAAGCGGGTAAGGTCTGATCGTGGAGGAGAGTATTTTTCAAATGAGTTTACTGTATTCTGTGAGGAACATGGAATTATTCATGAGAGGACGCCTCCCTATTCTCCTGAATCAAACGGGATTGCCGAAAGAAAGAACCGCACTCTAACTGATTTGGTTAACGCCATGTTAGACACTGCGGGACTCTCTAAGGAATGGTGGGGTGAGGCTATATTGACCGCATGTCATGTCCTGAATAGAGTTCCTACAAAGAACAAAAAAGTAACACCATTCGAGGAATGGGAAAAGAAGAAGTTGACTCTCTCATACTTGCGCACCTGGGGATGTTTGGCCAAAGTTAATGTGCCAATTGTCAAGAAGCGCAAACTTGGACCAAAAACCGTAGATTGTGTATTTCTTGGTTATGCTATACACAGCATGGGTTATAGGTTCTTAATTATAAAATCTGGAGTACCTGACGTGCGTATTGGTACAATCATAGAGTCCAGAGATGCTACATTTTTTGAGAATGAATTTCCTATGAAAAGTGATGTATCTAGCTTATCTAGTCAAGAATCTATAATTTCCCTTGATTCTTTTGTGCCGATAGAACATGTTGAGCAAACGCCTGTGGAAAATCCTGAGGAGGATAACAATGAAGTTACTCGAAAGAGTAAGAGACAGAGGACTGCAAAGTCTTTTGGTGATGATTTCATTGTATACCTCGTGGATGACACTCCAAGAACCATTGAAGAGGCATATTCTTCTCCTGACGCTGACTATTGGAAGGAAGCAGTACGGAGTGAGATGGACTCTATTATGTCTAATGGAACTTGGGAGGTCGTTGACCGTCCTTATGGGTGTAAACCTGTAGGATGTAAATGGATTTTCAAGAAAAAACTTAGGCCTGATGGTACAATTGAAAAGTACAAGGCAAGACTTGTGGCCAAGGGTTATACCCAGAAAGAAGGCGAGGACTTCTTTGATACTTATTCACCTGTTGCCCGACTGACCACAATTCGAGTACTACTTGCCCTGGCTGCCTCTCATGGTCTTCTCGTTCATCAAATGGACGTTAAGACAGCTTTCCTAAATGGAGAGTTGGAGGAGGAGATTTATATGGATCAGCCAGACGGGTTTGAGGTAGAAGGTCAAGAAGGAAAGGTGTGCAAGTTGTTAAAGTCTTTGTATGGCCTAAAGCAAGCACCTAAGCAATGGCATGAGAAGTTCGACAAAACTTTGACATCTGCTGGCTTTGTTGTGAATGAAGCTGACAAATGTGTGTACTATCGCTATGGTGGGGGAGAAGGAGTGATCTTGTGCTTGTATGTTGATGACATACTGATTTTTGGGACCAACCTCAATGTGATTGAGGAGGTCAAGGACTTTCTGTCCAAGAATTTTGAGATGAAAGATTTGGGAGTGGCTGATGTGATTCTTAACATTAAGCTACTGAGAGAAGGTGATGGTGGGGTTACACTTGTGCAATCCCACTATGTGGATAAGGTCTTAAGTCGCTTTGGTTATAGTGATTGCAAGCACCTTCTACTCCTTATGATCCTAGTGTGTTATTGAGGAAAAACCGAAGAATAACAAGGGATCAATTGAGATACTCCCGGATCATTGGCTCATTGATGTATTTAGCTAGTGCTACGAGGCTCGACATCTCGTTTCTTTGTGAGCAAGCTAAGCGGTTTGTTTCAAATCCGGAGATGATCATTGGCGTGCTCTTGAGAGAGTAATGCGCTATCTAAAGGCAACCGTGAGCTATAAATTCACTATCTTTGGGTACCCAAAGGTACTGGAGGGCTCTGATGATTCAAACTGGATCTCGATCTTTGATGAGATAAAAGCCACGAGTGGATATGTGTTCACACTTGGAGGTGGTCTTTGTTTCTGGAAGTCTTGCAAGCAGACCATCTTAACGAGGTCGACAATGGAAGCAGAACTTACAGCATTAGATACCGCTACTGTTGAGGCTGAGTGGCTTCGTGAACTCCTTATGGATTTGCCGGTGGTTGAAAAACCGATACCGGCTATCCTGATGAACTGTGATAATCAGACTGTAATTATCAAGGTGAACAGTTCTAAGGACAACATGAAGTCATCTAGGCATGTTAAGAGGCGGTTGAAGTCTGTCAGAAAGCTGAAAAACTCCGGAGTGATAGCGCTGGACTATGTCCAGACAGCTAATAATCTGGCAGACCAATTTACAAAGGGTTTATCACGTAATGTGATAGATAGTGCATCGAGTGAGATGGGCCTGAGACCCACATGAGTCATACCACAGTGGCAACCTGTTCTACGTGATCGGAGATCCCGTGAAGTAGGATGGTGAAACAAGCTGTTGGTTGACTGGGAGGAGAGACCTTTACAGGGCTCATTTCTTCAATGATGCGCTTCTCTCCTATTCTGTATGGCAGGTTGGTTTTTACCTTAATGTGATCCGAGTGGCTTATTTAGAGTAGAGATGTCGGCCTACAGGACATCTTAGAAGGAACACACCTATATGAGTTCGACTGCTGGTCATAGTCTATGAGATTTGGGTGATCTCTAGATATTCATGAATAGGCATGGAGTATGACTTATACGCTCCAACCAGAGGGGATGCTTTAGGCAGCCTAGTACTAGTAAAGGAATTGGGTAAAGCTTGTTCGCACAAAACTGTCAATTCAAGGCATAGTCCATTGTTCAGTTGTGGATGAGTGTAACTCCTTTCCTAGATGGATGTTCAACTTAACAGTCTCCATCGAAACACTGGTATATCAAACATCAGCAGAACTGAGGGTATTTCTCGTGTGCCTTGAAATTTGGTGGGGATTGTTGGATTAATTGGGCTTGGTCCATTTAATTTAGCAATTAATCAAATGAAATTCCTAGGCCCACATGGAAAAAATGTTTAGTCCCATATGGAGAGTTGAATGAGAGTTACACCACTTTAAAAGGTGGAACGTGGTAACCCCCTTGTGAAATTGGAGAGAGCCATTACACGCGCGCGCTCGCCTCGCTCGCTCGCCACGCCACGCCGAGCCGAGCCGAGCCGAGCCGTGCGTGTGCGTGTGCGTGTGCGTGTGCGTGCGCGTGTGCGTGCGCGCGTGTCGGGTGCGGGCGCGTTTTTCTTTATCTATTCGAAAAACGAAATGCACTGATGGCTGGCAGTAACGGTGAGGGATTATGGCTGCAGTTACTTTCGAGTAGTGGTTGCTGTTACTAGTGACTAATGGCTGCAGTTACCAGTCTCTTCATTTTTTGCTGTTACAAGAGAACAGCATAAGAAGGCTCTCCTCTCCATACGAAAGAACAGTTCTCTCTCCCTCTGTTTTGTTGCTGCTCTCTGCAATCTCCGGTCCAGAACCTTGCGCGCACAAGTTTCTGGGCGAGTAGGCATCCGGAACTCCGTCCGTTTGCGTACCTGCACGGGTAGACGGGCGATCAAGTTTTTGGGGAGCGCATTGGCGCGACTGCTCAATTTGGTGGTGAACTGTTTGCGACACTGCACGGCGAACATCTTCCTGCATCACGCCTAGATCGACTACATCGAACAGGCCATCATGTCGACTGATGGTAACGGCGCCTCCCGTGTTACCGACACTGGCCCCGCCGAGGGTATTACCTTAAAACCTCTCTGGTATATTTGTTTCTGTGCGCTATGAATATGTTCATAGGTGCTGCTGTTAGCTTGTTCATTAGCGAATATGAATATATCATCATTAAATCACTCATATCTTTGTATGTCATGTTTTATATGCTGAATTTCTGGATTAAAATATGCCGAAAATTGACTAGATTTTCAACAGATATAATATCTACTATATTTTACCTGTAAATTTTGTCTTAAAAAGATATACCGATTAAAAGTAGTTACGGTAGCAGAAGGTAAAAAGAATCCAGTGTTTTACTGCGCGCTGGACTAATCCTACCCTTACGATTTCCAAAGTCGGATGGAAGAAACAAACCGTTTATCAGGAAACAAGTGGCATGGCAAGACTAACACAGTGCATACCTGTCGCTGTGCCTGCGAGTCAGTGATCGACTGGTACGTTGCGGTGGTCACCAAGGTCAATGCCAGCCGACACGGCACGAGCGAGCGAGCGGCGAACGACCGGTCGGCTCCTGTCGCGGCCGGACCATTTCATCGATCTATCGGTCGCCATTGCGCCCATGTTTTCTCCTAGGACGACGATAGGTGCTTCCCTGCCGATTGATTTTCCGTGGAAGAGCCTGTGTGGACCGAGCTGGGCGGGGTTGGGTTTTTCCATGGGAATTTTCGCTCCTTGCTGTGGCAAGGGAGGCTACAGGGTACGTCAAACGTCGTAAATCACGTCATTTTCGGAATTTCGGAAAGACAGTCGTGCTGGCCACCGTGCAACGGTGGCTCGATGAGCGGTATCTCCGAGTCTTCGCCGTGTGATTCTCTGCATGGGAAGGTAGTGTGAAGGTTTCTAGATTACGGTGGCTGCTCATATTGCGGATCTTGTGAGGCCTGAGAAGTTTGTGAGTGAAAACTTCAAAAAATGGCAATCTATCTAAAGCTTGGCACTACCTGATACCCCAGAACTTGTGGTATGTTATATCACATGAGAGACCGCTGACTCATCAGCACTATGTGGATTTTGAGGTGAATAATAATGTGGTTGTAGGTGTCATTTTGTCTGACCAGCTCTACGATGTGTACGACACATACACAAATGCCGCGGAGATATGGGATGCGCTGGACTGTAAATTGCTGTTTGAGACATTGGATTTATGTAGTTGAATAGTACCACAACTTCAAGATGATTTGCAACTCGTCAATGGCAAAATAGTCTCATGATGTCACAAGATCATGGGTGAGATGGCTCAATTTGATGTCCATATCAATGCCAAGTTGGTGGTGAGGACCATTATTGCCAAACTACCTCCATCTTGGAGTAGTTTTGCCACCTCGTTTAAGCATAAATAGGTGGACATGACTGTCGATGACTTGATTGCTCATTTGGACGTGGAGGAGAAGGCATGTGCTAAAGACGCACCTCGTGAAGCACATGACTTGGCATCCAATGCCAACTTGGTACAGAAGTGCTAAGAAGAAGACTAAGCATGTTGTTCAGAATTCAAAGGCCAAAAGCACAACCAATTTTAAGAAAAAGAATATGGATGACATCACCTACTTTGTGTGCTGCGAAGCTAGCCACAAGACCAATAGATGCTGTGATAGGAAAGGCAAAAAGGATGGTTAGCAAGGGTAGAACTCCGCCAATGTGGTTGTTAGCGAGCCTATGTCTTCATAGTATAATGTTATTCCTGTTGTACTTATGGCGTGTCAATCCACTGATTGATGGGGTTAACACAGGAGCTAGGATTCATGTATGTGCTAAATTTAATCTATTTTCTTCTTATTAGGTTGTGGATGGTTCTTTCATCTTTGGGGAATGGTTCTGCTGGTGCTGTACTTGGAGGAGAGAAGGTCGACCGATCGAGTCGATGGCTGAGAAGACGATGAGGATGCACTCTAATGTATTCTTTGATTACATTTAGGGATGTTAAGTTTAAGGGTGTGTTTGGTGTTGGGATACAGGTAGGTTGCACTAGCGCAGATTAAAATTTACTACATTGTAAAGCAAAAAACCATGCAAGAGATCATAAATCGATACCACTAGACGTGCAGTGTAGCGAAAGTAAAATTGAAGTGATCGGTTCAACGTAGCACATGTCGATATAGTGAAAGTAATCAATCTTCCTCTGGCCAATCATCTCCTCATCTCCTCCTCGCAATCATCCCAATCAGCATTACAGTCGTAGCAACACCTCTACCGAAGTTCACATATCCAGAGATGGAACACCATACATCGATGTGCTAGCACTAGCGCGCACGGCAGGAGTTTTGAGAGGTGGCGGCTAGGATTCTGATGGGTGTCTTGGGGGTGCCTCCCTCAGCCATGTGTCTCTCTCTATATAGCCTCTAATCGGAATTTTATCTGATACAATTAGATATTATATCCACCTTAAAAAGTCTCTGACTGGATACTTATCTAACACAAGTAAAGATTGAATCCTTCGGAGAGCCTCCAACTGGATCAATACTAGTAGAGATCGTATCCCACTCAGAGTCTATCATCTGAACCCTTATTATTCCAACCCGTTAGTGTGTGACCCTATAGGTTCATGTATATTCAACAAGAGGCTTAAAACTCCTTGTCGGTCCATAAATTGGTAGTGGTCCCTAGCAGAATGTAACGACTAAAAAATATACATAAAAATCATATCGGGTCAATGTATATAGTGCTTATGTACCGATTCTTTTGCCTCATGATATCAGATCGAATTCAAGGCGAGAAATGTGCCATCCTTTGATAACTCGATTCATCACTTGAATCTGTAGTGGATTATTAAGTTTGTGATTGACTCCTCAACCACATTCGGCATGACTATACACTTTCTTAATCCAACCACATCGAGGGGCCCAAAATATGTCTCCCATTATATAGGAGGGGCAAATTTTATCTTGATCACTCACACTCCTCTGTGTGTTTCATAGTAAACCCAAAAACTATCTTTATGACTACCTAGTTATAGAGTAGTGTTAAGCAACCCCTATGTAAACTATTACACATGTAGAAAACAATGATAATTTTATGTCCAAGCATTCTATATACATTATGTATAAGACCAACTTGTGACACTTCAGAATATAATAGTTCTCACAGTGTCTCATGGTAGGTCAATCCAACACTATATTCTCTAACATGTGTCAAGATCATTGATTTGATATCCTCATATTCATAATCCATAAAACATGGTCATCAATCAATATATGAGCTGATTTAGAAATCATAATTATCCCACATAATGATATAAAATTAGGGATAATTTAGAATAATATCAAAATATAAATAAAGAGTTCCACAAATAAGTCATATACTTGTTGATCAATATGAAAGATATTAACTCAAGTAATAAAATAATATATTATTCAAAAGATCATAATCATAGAAGTGATATAATCATATCTATGATCACCTGTAGAGCATATAATTAATAATCTTCTACTTGCACTAGAGTCGATCATGCAAGTATCTAATACCCATAGCTCTTGTGTATGCCTCGTGCTTTGTCTGCTTGAGAGGCTTTATCAACAGATCAGTAAAATTTAAATCCGTGTGTACTTTGCATATCTTCACATAACCTCTATCAATAATATTGTGAACGAGGTGAAACCACCGAAGTATGTGCTTGGATTTTTGATGTGATCTAAGCTTCTTGGCTTATGCAACGGCTCCACTATTATCACAATAGAGATCCATTGGACTAAAAGCACTAGAGACTACACCCAGCTTAAAAATGAACTTGTTTATCTAAACAGCCTCTTTGCAGCTTCATAAGCCACAATATACTCAGCCTCCACTGTAAAATCAGCAATCATCTCTTACTTGAAACTTTTTCAGCTCACTACCACTCCATTAATGCAAAACATAAACTCAGACTGCGATAAAAAATTATTCTTATCGATTTGAAAGCTAGCATCAGTGTAACCATTCACAACTCGATCTTTCTCACCTCCATAAATAGGGAACGCATCCCTAGTCCTCCTTAATTATTTCAGGATATTCTTTATAGCTATCGAGTAACATTCACCTAGATCTGATTAATATCTACTCTTAACACTTAGAACATATGACACATCTGGGTGTGTACAAAGCATGACATACAATATAGATCCAATGGAAGAAGCATATGGAATCTTACTCATCCGGTCTTGCTTATCAGGTGTCAAAGGATACTAAGTCTTGCTAAGACTAATACCATATGACATAGACAAGAAACCCTTCTTAGAATCCTACATGTTGATCCGCTTTAACACTTTGTCAATGTACATATCTTAGTTTAATCCAATTAGCCTTTTAGTTTTATTTCTATAGATCTTTGTGACCAAAATATATTTTGTCTCTCCTAAATATTTTATAGAGAAACTATTTCTTAGTGAAGACTTGACATACTCAAGCATAAAAGTATAATTTTTTATCAATAATATGTCATCCACATATAGAACTAGAAAAAGAAGTGCACTCCCACTAGCCTGTTTGTAAACACAAGGTAATTCTTCATTCTTGATGAACCCAAACCCTTTAACAACCTCATCAAAATGAATGTTCTAACTTCAAGAAGCCTGCTTCAGTCCATAGATAGATCATTGAAACTTGCATATCTTTCTAGCATTTTGGAGGTTGACAAAACCCTCAGGTTGTGTCGTGTACACATCCTCACTTAACTTTCCATTTAGGAACACCGTTTTGACATCCACCTGCCATATTTTACAATCGAAATATGCAGCAATAGCTACAATAATCCGAACAGACTTAAGCATAGTGACAAGCGAGAAGGTCTCATCATAGTCAATACCTTGAATTTGTTTGAAACTCTTCATGACCAATCGTGCCTTATGGATATGAACATTTCCACTCATATCTATCTTTTTCTTAAAAACTCACTTACATTCAATGGTTTTTACATAATCAGATGGATCAACCAAGTTTCAAACTTGATTGTCATACATTGATTGTATTTTGTATCTCATGGTTCCAAGTCATTTCTTAGAGTCCAGGCTCATTATCGCTTCCTCATAAGTCTTAGACTAATCATTGTCTAATAATAAAATATCATATTGATACCTTATCGGCAATTGACTTGGCCTTTCAAACCTACGTGGAGCTAGTGCCTCTTCCACAAGTTGTATAACATCTTGTACACCCTATAGATGTTCAGTAGGAGTTGAAATATTTTTTGCTGATTCCCAAATTTCTTTGGGTCACACCATGCTCCGACTAACTCCTTTTGAAAGAAACTCTTTCTCCAAAAGACACCGTTTTGGACAACAAACACTTTGTTTTCATCCTTTTTATAAAAGTAATATCCTTTAGTTTTCTTATGATACCCATGAAGAAGTATTTATTAGATTTAGTGGTGAGTTTGTTAGATGTCAACCATTTTACATATACCTTACATCCTCATATTTCGAGAAAAGACAACCTGGGATGCTTCCCAGTCCACATCTTATATGGTGTCTTCTCTACGGCTTTTGATGGCTCATCATGGACTAAACCATGTCTAACAAGGTCCAGCTCCATCATTCAGACACCCCATTCCATTAAGGTGTTCCCGCGGAGTTAGTTATGGAACATTTCTACATTGCTTTAGACGATCACCAAACTCATGGCTCAAATATTTAGCTCCACGATCTGACCATATGGCTTTAATTATCTTGCCAAATTGATTCTATACTTCATTATGAAATTCCATGAACTATTTAAAGGATTCAGACATATACTTTATTAAGTAGATGTAATCGTATCTACTAAAATCATCAGTAAAAGTTATGGAGTACTGAGAATCACCTCTGCCCATTGAGCTCATTAGTCCACATTTATCTGAATATACCAATGCCAACAAGTCATTTGTTCTCTCACTTAGGCCAGTGAAAGGAGCCTTAGCTATTTTGCCAAGTAAACAAGACTCACATGTTTCAAATGATTCAAAATCAAATTAGTTTAGAAGACCATATTTATGGAGCTTCACCTCGCACTTCTCATTTATGTGACTCAAACGACAATGCCAAACATAAGTGAGATTCAAATCATTAGGCTGAAGACTCTTAGTATTAATGTTGTAGATAGGCACATTCTTAAGATTTAAAACATATAATCCATTCACCAATAGAGTATGACTATAAAGCATATCATTCAAATAAATTGACGAACAATTGTTCTTTATTCTGAACTCATAAATTTTTGCTCTCAGATATGGAGCAAAAATATTTTTTTTGATGCGGATACACACATGCTTAGCAATTTTTAGTTAAATATATTATTTGACTGAAAAAATTATTGAGCCACATTAAATACTACCAGGTGAACTCTAATTTTATTGGGTCTTTATTTATTAGATTTGGAGATACATGGCTACTATTATTTTATTTAATTATATGTGTGCCATACTCGATTTATACAAGCCTAAAGTGAAGATGTATTTATAAGGTCTCATCGACACTAGTTCATCATCGATCTCTTCAAGTGTACAAGATGACGATGACATCCAGGTTGGACCGATTATATGAGCACAAACTAAAAAGATTAATCAATAGGTAAACTCACTCCAAATTGAATTTGATTTTAATTTACACGAGAACTGGTTACTACCTAATGATAGTATTCTAATTATTCTCAGGTTTGTGCGTGAGGAGATTTTGGGACCCAAAAAGATTATGTGTTGTCTAGGAGTATGTGCCCAGCAGAAGGTTCTCAGGTTTTGATTGTTTTTAGATTTGTCCATGTGTGAGTCCTGGAGGGGCGCCATAAGTACCATTGCCCCCTCCCTTGTAACCTTAGACCACCATAGATCAATCTATTATTTCAAAGAGAGCTATCACTTATTTTTTTCTAGGGTTTGACATATAGTTGCAACCTAGAGGGGAATTGGGCATTCTCAACTCCATTGTTCTTGTGATTCCTTGTGTATTGTAGGAGCGGCGACATGTCTACTTTGTGTGGTCAGGTAGATGCAGATCGAAGCATGTGGTTGGATGAATTCTTTCATCGTAGGTTGTTGTACAATACAATGGTTGGTGTCATCAGTTCATCAGATTGTGCAAGTCCAAAGTTATCTTGATTCTACGTCATGAAGGTTAGTCACCCCGTATCATCTTGATATCAAAGCACAGTTGCCACTATAGCATCAATTTACTCGTAGTTAGATTTATTTTTCTATCCTATACACAAAAGCCAAAAAATACAAACCCTAATTTCAATATATTATTTCTTGTGAGTTTTGTTAGGTTTTAATCCATTAGATTTTTTGTTTAGTGCTGATCTTAGAGTTATTTGGCGTTGCTTAATCGTTGTGCCCAATAAAAACTAGCCAAAAAAATCAGCACACTACAGTTGCACGTGGAAAAATAGTGCTCACATAGCTATAGTAGAACACTACAATACTTGCTGCAATACGCGATAAGGACTGCTATAGTGCCTCAGCTATAGTACTGCACTAATGCAGTACTATACCAGTTCTGCCACTGTAGGTGTTGTACGTGGTATAGTACTTCAACAGTCGCTATAGTACTGCTACAGTACATTGCGTAGAAAAAACCCATGTTCATGTATGGGCCTATTCTTTTTTACTTCGGCTGGTGACTTTTGGCTGTGGCTTTTGGCTACGGCTGGTGAATAGTAACAGCTGGTGCAGAAGCTGTTCTGTTCTTTATGGCTGTTGGTTTTTGGCTTTTTGTTGAATAAGCTGCAATACGCTGGAATGTTAAAATAAATACAGGAAAAAAATGTACGCACGATAGAAAAACAAGATCTTCATCAACAGAGTCATTCCCTTTGCACAAGACCGCCGCAATGATGGTTCAAATAAACGAGACAGTAAACTACGTGCTTCCAACAATAACACCCATTGCATGGGAATAGTAATCGTATGATCTTACAAGGCAGCGTACAAGCTAGCCTTCCACCACGGTGTACGTAACCGTGTGGGCGTACGTAGTCATACATGTTGGGGGAGCGTACAAGCGTACTTGGGTAGCGCAATAAATCATGCCACCAGAGCGTCTGCTACCATCTCACGTAGCTAATTCATTTGTAAATGACCCATGTGTTCAGTGGTGTGAACCCGAAAGGAGCCATGATCTGAGCCGACAAGGGTGTTTGCATGACCCATGTTGCCCTGTACACCGCCAAGTAGGAAGTTATGTAACACCATGGTGGCATTAATTATCTTCCTCTGTGTGACATGGTCAAAACTGGGAATTCGTTCCAGAATACGCCATTTGTTCTTCCACACGCTGAATGCATGCTCGATGACGTTGCGTAAAGATGCGTGAAGGTAGCTGCCCTCTTTTGTCATCTCACTGAGCAAAGCTGCCCTCTTTTCTCATGTCACTGAGCAAAGCTGGGTCGTGTTGTCATGTCCCTGAGCAAAGCTGGGTCGTGTTGTCATGACCCTATGTAGCCTTTTCAGAGACTATGGTCTCGTAATAAATTCATAGTTCGTAGCTGCCCTCTTTTGTCACATCTCAGTGCAAAGCTGGCCTCTTTTGTCAAGTATGTACGCAGAACTGTCATCTTTTTTTTGTGGTCACTGTATTAAGCTGCCCCATTTTGCTATAAGTAGCACGGTTGGGGTCCCATGACATTGTAAATCGAACAAAGAAGTACCCTCTCTTTCGTGGTGAAACATACTATGTCGGAAGCCGAGGGGCCAGTGGGATTTGGGTCACCGAAGGAAGACATTCCCTTAGAAAGGAGGGAGATGTTCGGTCCACAGTACCGATTAATACCAAGCCGGCGTGCTCAACCAGCGTGGCCGAAATGCAGACACAATGAGTACGCGGTCGTTCAGATCTTGGATTCCCCGAACGATGGCGGGCGACGTTTCTTCCGATGCTCACGCTCCGGGGTAGAAATTAGTAATATTACATTTGTTATTGCTTATGGACCCTGGAAGTTTACCGTCTTTTTTTTTGCAGATGGCAAAATGCGACTTCTCCCGCTGGATCGACCCTCCTCATGAACGGTATGTTGATCGTTATGTGGATACATTATGGGCTCGAATATGGGACTTGGAGTACCGAATGGAGACTCTCACTGAGGAGAACAACGACCTCCGCGAACAGATGCAACGCGAGAGGGGCAACGAGGAGGTCATGAATATAGGAAGCTCTTATGATCCCACATGTTGCTGTGCAAACCCGAACTGCATATGTGCATGCCACTACCACGATGGCCAGCCACGTCCGAGGCGGCCCCCTCAGCAATTCTCCATGTGGGTGCCACGAGGCTCGTTTGGCATGTAGGTCACGAGGGTTATGGTTGTGTCGTATTTTTGTTCATGTATTTGTTAATGTGTTGATGCTGTGGCGGTAGGACTGTTGTGTTGATGTTTTGGGTGTACTACTTTCCATAAATTCTGTCTGTATGTGCAATGTATGTGTTGTTTCGTGTTGTAAGTGCATGACGCCTTCATTTTCTGTGACCTGCATATTCTGTGCAACGTTGTTAAGTATGTGATGAATTGGTTATTATGTACGTGGAGTTGTTATCACAAGCCAAAAAAATTGCAATACTTCAAAGGGAAACAGTACGTTTCACGAAATAAGTGCATTACAGAAAAGGGATGTAACATACAAGGTTTACAAATGTTACATTAAATTTAGCATGCATTACAACACCAACTACTGATCCGGATATGCATTGCATCGTCTAGCTGTGTGCCCCTCCTGACCGCATCGCCCACAACGTGCACCAGATGTTCCAGCTTGTGATTCGTCCATGTCATTTCTAATACGTCGGCTCTGTCGCTGACCCTTCCCACCCTTCGGCATATTAATATTCGGAACCCAGGTCCTCGCTGAAATGTCCAAAGTGGTGAAGTTTCCCAACGCCCTGAACCCCCGGAGCTCCCCACACCAAGCTTGCAGTATTCTCTCCTTGAAAAGTACTCGGACATGTAGTTGGAAGGATCCATGCCCACGGTTCCGCATGCAGCGAGGACATGAGAGCATGACCTGTGTAACAACTTAAGCTTGTTGCATGTGCAGCTAGGTTTGTTTGCATGATCTCCAAGGCATACCTCATGAGTAATAAGTGAACGAGATGTCCCAAATCCGGCTCTGTCACAGAGTATCACCTCGACGTTCTTCCGGTGTGCTCATCCAACAACCCCCATAAAGCATCAAATTTTCTTTCTTTGGTTACGCCTAGCTTGACCTCTTGAATAGCTTCATCAAAGATTGTTTCGGGAATTGCTTGAAAACGTTTGCCCCTAAGTGACGACTGCACCACCGGTTCCTCATGTCCGGCCAACGAACGCTCTCCTCAGGGTCTTCTTGAAGTTTTCGTATCGCCTTTATAATACCGGCGTGGCGATCATGGATTACGCACACACCAGGACGGGTGCCTACAACTCCAGCCTTCACATGTCTGAGAAACCACAGCCAGCTCTCATAATTCTCACTCTCCACAAATGCAATAGCCAGCGGCAATATTTGATTGTTACCGTCAACGCCTATGGCCGTCAGGAGCTGCCCTTTGTATTTGCCTGTCAAGAAGGTCCCATCTACAGAGATCACTGGTAGCATGTGCTTGAATGCTTCAATGCTAGCACCAAATGCAAATAATGCTCTTTGCAACACTACAAATCCCGGTGGACTTATTGACGGCTTCTCGTGCACGGCGATGTACGTGCCCGGGTTCCTTTGTTGCAACACCTTAAGCATACGAGAAAGGTTGTCGTACGCTGCCTCGAAAGTGTCAAAACATTTTTCCAACGCCTTTTGCTTGGCACGCCACGCCTTCGCGTAGCTAATCTTATACTTGAATTTATTCTCAATAGCTAGCACAATATGTGTTGCCGCAACATCTTTCTTCTCCACTATCTCCCCATACATCAAATTGGCTATAAATCCGGACGTCAGGTTACGATGCCTCGCCAAGACAGTGTTCAGAATGCAGGAGCGCGGCTCCACCTTGGACACAATCCAGTGAGTGTCATACTTTGATCTACGTGCGTGCACCCTCCGAGGACAACCACCGCCGCACTTCACGATTGCATCGCTCCTGGCTTGATTTGACGACGCGAAATGTCCGTTGCATTGAGAGGGCCCACAGCTTGATGGCATCCTGCAGCGCTTCCTTGTCAGCAAACATAGCATGCACCCGAACCTCTGTCTCATGATACTCCCATGGTGATTCATGCTCATCATGTGCGGAAACACCCTCCGCATTAAACCGGTTCCATTCTCGGGGATGGGAACTTCTTCATCATCGAACTATCCTCCTCGCCGTCCTCGGCGACTTGCTCTTCATCCCATGCCCTCGATCATCGATTCCATCCGCTGCACGATATACTCATTATGCTCTCCTTCATCTGCTTGCCCAGTTCCGTCTCTATAGCTTGACAGCTGTAACTCTCCTCCATGTACCGCATCGGCTTGCCCAGTTCCCTCTCTATAGCTTGACGGCCGTAACTCCCCTCCATGTACTGCATTGTCTTCATCACGAGCAACTTCATCAGCTCCACCAACGTGCGGCCTGCCCGAGCTGCTAGCACCTCCCGAAGCATAGGCGGACGCACGAGCTTGCGCAGCTGCTTCTAGTGAGCACGGTTGCACAAGCAGGACACACTCATATCCACGGCGCCGGCACCCTTGCACAAAGCCCTTCCACGAAGCAGAGCGCACCAATGTATTCAACTCCCATCTGATGTCAGTGGGAGACCGGCTCCAAAGCCCTTACACAACGACGCTGCACACCTCGGGGTCCAATGAAAAACACTGGGTCAGCCAATGCTGCACATCTGTCATTCGAGCATTCTTGTCATCCGGAAGTACGAGAGTGACTTGCGGAAAATCGCTCAAATCCACACCATTCGGACCTTCACGAATCATTCCAGCACCATAATACACTCTCAATGTTGTACTGGCCATTAATGATGTAAGCCTACATGTATGATTGAAATTTACGACATGTCAAATAACATCGTTCAACACTAAACTAAACTTTCTATACTAAAAAGGGTACTAAAATTTCCATACTACAAAATGTATACTACATCTAGAATTTTTACTAACACCAATATTTCATCTAAATAATAGTGTAAATACAACATAATTAACAAAAATACCTGGATCCAAATCGATGGAATAGCTTTAACTCTTTCTTCCTTCGTCACCTCCTCCTTCAACCCTGTCCTCCTCTCCTTCTCTTCTCCCCTCTTCTCCCCTTCTTTTCTTCCCCTTCCTCCTCTCTTCTTCTCTCTGGCTCTCTGCGCAGAATGAGGGAAATGTGGTTGGTAGTGGGCGGCAGTCGGTGTGGTGAATGGATATCCACACCTGTCGCCCTACCGTTGGGCGACTGCAATTGCAGTCGCTCAACCGCATAAATGATCGCAATTAAAGTCGCTTAACCGCATAAATGACGCATAAGTCGCCCAACGGTTCACACATTCCCTAAATGTCGCTTCCTAGTTGGGCGAAAGGCGGAAGTCGCCCAATGGGGCGGCGACTGGAGTCTATTTTTGTAAAAAATTTTATCGCGGGTATATTTATGTATTTTCGAATAAAAAAAGGATTATCCGTACAAAAAAAATTCATAAATTTTCGCTGCTTGATGTTGCACGGAAGGCTACAGGGTAGGTAAATGTCATAAATTATGGCCCTGATCAACTCGGCTTCGGCTTCTGGCTTCTGGCTTATTTTTCACTATTCATAAGTTTCGTCTTTTTCTGAACTTTTGGCTTTTCGTTGAGCTTTTTTACCGGTTCTTTTTTTCCCGTATTTGTTTGTATTATACGTAATGGGCTAACATATTTTTTTTATTTTTAAATTTTTTTAAATTTAATTATGCTAAATAATCCTCTGTCAGCTATAATGCTTTTTTTCAGCCAGCTACAGTATTTTCAGCCATAAGCCATGAGCTTTTCAGCCGAACCGATTACCACCGCATGTATCATTTTCGGTCTTTCGGAAAAACCGCAACATATACCTTTTGGCGGTCTTTGGTTCTCCAATAAGTTCCCATGTGAATTGGGGAAAAAATGATAGACAATGGATTTACTTTAAAGTTATGCGTGTCTGAGTTTGATTTCTTATTGCAAACACTATTGAGGCGACAATAGTACATTCGAGTTCCTATTCAAAGTTCCAGGAGTACGGATGGTAAGAGCAACTCTAAAAGATTAGCTAAAAGGATTAGCCAAATTTACTGATTTAGCTACTTTGTAAAATAGATCTCACAAAAAAAGACTAGACTACTCCAACAGACTCTGTAAAATTTGAACTCTTCATATTCAAAAGTACCACGTCAGCAAGTGGAGGAACTTCTCGCGGGAAGGTATTTTGTGCGAGACTTAGTTCACAATCTTTTAATCATGCATGTTGTACTAGTAGCAACATGGGCTTGGGCGTGTGGCTCTAGAAATGCTAATAATATATAATCTTGACGCCGGAAGTTTGGTCCTTTGCTGACCAAGTGCATATTCTTCTCGGCCACTGCCTGAATCTCCACGGCTTCGGAGTTGAGTGCCTCTACTGTGGAGTTCAGTGATCAAAAGCTTGAGTGCTGTTGTTGTATAGCTTTGATATGTTTTGCATCATCTCAGTGGCTCCTGTTATATTGTAAATTGTCGCCGTCGCCTCAAGTGCAGTACACCGTCGCCTCATTTTTGGTCTAAACATAATTTGTCAGCAACTCAGCACGATTGCAGCAAGCAGTGTGTATGACTGCAGATTGTGTTTAGAGAAGAATAGAACTTACACTCCAGTAATGCTTGTTTGTGTGTATGACTGCAGATTGTGTTCAACATACTCCTTTCAAGTATTGCAAGTATCACTCCAAGAGTAGCTAAAAAATGAAAACAATGACACATCTAATTATTTAGGCGTCTTGCAAGTATGTCATTCTTGAGCCCTTCATAGTATTGCTGCTGTTTAGTGCACATGATACTTGTGTCGACATTCATAATTCTCTCTTCTTCCAGGTTCCTTTGGAACTCAAATTGGTCCCTTTGCAACTCAAATTTTTCTTTCTCAAGTCTGATTCTTTCTTCCTATAATGCGAAGGCTTTCTTGCACCGCTCCTCTTTCTTCAACTCCTTCTCCGCATCGGCTTCTTTCTTTTTTGCCAAAAGATAATCCAATGCTTCGATGCTAGAATGTTGCCGTAATTTCTGCTTCGCCTTCTTCTGCCCTGCAGGTCTCTGAAGTGCACTATTCGAATGTTGACTCTCATCAACAGTACCAGGGGGCAGCAAAGGAGGAGCCGATGCAGGACTTGAATTGGCTAAAACCTTCTGCTTTTTAGTGATTGTCTTCTGGGTTTCCATCTGCTTACGCCTATCTGCCCACTTAGGCTGGTCTTTTAATTTTTTCCAACAATGCATGTATGAAAAATGCCTATGCTGCTTGTCTTCATGGATGAACATTTTCAACGCATCTGCTTGCTACATAGTGGACAAAAATGAATATATGAAATGCATCCAAATCATATACAATTGGAAAGGGAAAGGTGTGTCGTCAAACCTTGTCATCGATAGATAATCCACTTTGATTTCTGGCCTCGATCTTGGAAAGACAACCAGCAAAGATGTTAACATCGTGTTGTATACCAGACCAACGGTTCATTAGAGAGCCTTGCGAGCGATCAGATATGAATTCCTTGTGGGCATGGAAATATGCATGTATCCTTTTCCAATATGTGGTACGTGATTGGTCAACACCTTTCACTGGATCCAAACTCACGTTTAGCCACGCTGACACAAGTAGTTCGTCCTCATCAATTGTGAAATTTTTGGTTCTTTTCTGATTTGCTTTCCCTATTGCTTGAACCTCATCTTGTGCTACTACTTCCTGAGCAGGAGGTGGATTTTCAGACTGACCAGCAAGACCAAAGCTTTTTGTAATCAGGTTGGTGAAATATCCCCCTGAATCCATGGCACCTGTGATAGCAAATAACAAAGAATATTGAATTCATAAATTATTACTGCTCATTGTTTGGCAATATGTATAACAAACACCATCATTTCAGGACTTGCTGTAACAATCAGATTAATCAACCAAATGGCTACCGATGTACTAACAGAACTGCTAAAAACTCATGTAGACAGTTTTAGTGCATGCCCAGAGTATGAAGGAATAAAACATGCAGCCAGCACTATTTACATAAGGCTAGCTGTCCTCTCCTGTCGACGTGCTTCTGAAGTAAAATGAAACATCCAGACTCCCTTGGCTTCCGAAGCTATATACTTGTAGCTAGAACCTTCATGCTAACAGGTTTTAACTTATACGGCTAGCAGATGGCTTTTGGTTTCATACTCCTGAAACATCCAGTAAAGCAAACCTCAAGACTTCTATACTCTACAGTTAGTCATGCTTGCAAATATAGGTTTTTTTAACATGATCGATGCAGATATAACCATATCGATGCAGATATAACCATATAACCAGTGTGAGTACAGACAGAACTTAAAAATCACATTATTTAGATTGCTATTGCTAAAAGTCACTGCTGTCATTACCAAAATACCATGCATTGTATTTCATTACCAGAAGGAAAGGCATCAACTCAAGAGTCATTACCAAAATACCAAAATAACTCTATTTCATAAAACATCTAGAATGACAAGTCATTTTTTTCATGACCGTTTTCACAGTTTCAATAGAAACATCCCATTCAATCTACTCGACAGATCCAATATGCACTCTGATAACCTTGCCAATTGCCATCCATGATATATGAGCGGTTCTGTTGAGCAACTCATAATAGATTTTCAGTCATGTTCAACATTGATAATTGCTAAAATATGTAATGTCCACAGAATAGATGCTAGACTACCTTATTAGGTATGCCTGTAACACCACTTACATGCTAATACTGATCCAACAATTAAAATGTAGTATCCTAACATGACTCATTCAATAATATTTCTATGAAGCACAGTTCATAGCTGAAGATGGCTTATACTTTTTCAAGTCACTTTCTCCCTATTCTGTGACCTGCTTGCTTCCTTCTTCCTAGTCTCTATCAAGACATTCAGGTACATGCTGGTTTAGTGTAATTTCCTAACATTACTGATTCAACAATATTTCTGTGAAGCACAGTTCATATCTGAATATTTCTGTGAAGCACAGTTCATATCTGAAGCTAGTTCTTTATTTTGCGAATTAAATAACTATTGCTTAGAACTGGTATGAAGAAATTCAGAAACGGGAAAAAATACCAACACCTGGGAAGGGGAAGGGGAAGGGGAAGGGAACCTCACCAGATAACTCGTCCACGACCTCGACCTCCGCTGCTTCTGGGAAGGGGACCTGCGCCGGCTGGCCAGCATCTGGCCAGAGGACTTGCTGCGACTGGCCACCGAAGCTGGTGGGAGGAACCACCCGACGACGCATCAATCCGACCCCTTCGTTCTCCATCCAATCCAAATCCACCAAGTCCTCGGAACCACCGGAATCCTGGATTCCTTCGGCCATGGAAGCGCCGGCAAACTGGTCCATCGGATAAGAAGACCGAGCTGTCGGGTTGCCATACCCCCTACGCACAGCCGCCGGAACACGGGGACGCGGCGGCAGGGACATGGCCGCGACTGCTTCTAGGGGGAGCGGACGGAAGGGGGCCTGGAAGGGGGGAGAAGCTGTCGCGGGCGCAGCGTGGAGTCGCATTCCCGGGCGGGAAGGGGGCGCCGGCGCCGGCGAGCGCGAGCGGAACGGGCCGCGATCGTGTCTAGGGGAGCGGACGGAAGGGGGGAAGGGGGCTGGAAGGGGGAGAAGCTGTCGCGGGGCAGCGTGGAGTCACGTTCGCGGGCGGGAAGGGGCGCCGCGCGGCGAGCGCTGCGAACGGGCCACGATCGCTTCTAGGGGGAGCGGACGGAAGGGGGCTGGAAGGGGGGAGAAGCTGTCGCGGGCGCAGCGTGGAGTCGCGTTCGCGGGCGGGAAGGGGGCGCCAGCGCCGGCGGAGCGCGCGGGAACGGGGCCAACCCGCGGGAAGAGGATGGATGGCGAGCGGCGGAGACTATCCAAGAATAGAGAGCGAACGTCGTGGGATACAGGGTTGCTAGATTTAGAGAGTCATTTAGCTAGTCTCTTGGAGATAGTTTTTTCTAATACTAGCTATATTTACCTTTACAAAATGATTTGGCTAATCTCTTGGAGATGCTCTAATTACACTTTAAAAATACTCAGAACTTGCAAGAAATGCAGGGAACAAATAGGACCTCTATTTTCTTTCTCCCGTCAATTTTGGCAGTGCCATTCTCACTGATCAATTAATGGAAAGATTACCAGCTGCAGCCGCTGAAATTCGAGGCCTTCCTTTAGGCTATACATTTTAGTTTAAAATTTTAAATTCTAACTTTTCGCAAAAAAAAAATATACAGAGAAAGAGATACTTATGTATGATTTTGGTGATATAGATAAAGTCAGAATAGTATCTACTACAATCAACTTATAAACTCCATCTTAAAAAATATTTCATTTAAAACCTAGTTATTATTAAAAAAATCAAACAATAAGTAAAAAAACCCCTCTCTAGATGTACCTCACAGGCTTCGGCTTGCAGAACGCCGGCCCCATAAACCAACGGCCCAGAAACAGACGGTGGCTTTCAAGGCAAGTATCCATCTGTGAAACATCCACCAGGGACCCACCGCAGTAGAAACAGTGGGAGTGCAGCTTCCTGGAAGTGTCCAAGCAGAATGCATCCTGCCTGTTGCATCCAAGCGCTGCACTGCACTGCACTGCTCTATACAATCTTATCTGTATCTGCGTATCACGGCAATTTGTTGCTATTAAAAAGGCCGGGTGGTTGCCGCGATTTTTCGGCATGCATTGCATGTCGAAATAATCGTCGACCTGGCTGGCAGGACCACCACCGCCGGCAGGGCGACGAGACAGCGATTTTACTCGGTTTAGGGGAAATGCGCGCGCTTTGGATGCTTTCCGGTGGTGTGGGGGCATGCTGGTTTGGCTTTGGCGTACCGGTTCATATATTCTAATGCATGGATGCTATTTTTTTTTCCTCTAGTTTTTTGAGGGACAGTTTGCTTGCTGCGTGTTGGTTGTTTACTTGCAGAGGTCAGATGTGCCTTTCGGCCTTTTTATGCCTACGCGTGAAATGCGTGTTAGCGACAGACAGATGGGCCGAAACTTGATTCGTGAAATGCTTGTGGAACGTACAAAACTCATCAGGGTATGAAAGTCGACACAAAAACACCGTCCGTCAGCGGGTGTGTTCTTTTTTTTATTTTAGAACTGTGGCTTATGGGTCTCTTTTTTTAATTTGTAAAAACTGTTTTTTGGCTTTTTTTATAGTAACTAGTTTTCCAATGAAGTGTCTTTTTAAAACGGTATCTACAAATTGATTGTAGTACATACTCAGTGGTGGACTTAGAATCAAAATTTAGAAGAGGCTAATGGGATTGCTCACCGGTTTGTCGAATGCCGAGTTGCAGGCCTATGATAGCCTGCCAGACCACCATCTCCCGTCTTCGCCTCCGAGAGTACCCATCATCGGGTACCTCCACCTCATCGGCTCACTCCCTCATGTCTCCCTCCGTGGCCTCGCAAGGAAGCACGCCCTGACCTTATGCTCCTCCGCCTCAGCGTTGTGCCCATGCTCGTCGTGTCGTCACCTTGTGCCACCGATGCGGTGCTGCGCACACACGAACCAGCAAATACTTGCTTAAAAGTTACCTAATTTGATACTATAAGATGTGCTAGGTGAGCATGATGATAGGCAAGATCAGTGAGGCAGCAGTTGCAGCGGTGGACATGAGCTAGTTGCTCATCTCCTTCACCGTGCCCTGTGCATCTTGTCACAGCGGTAGCCATTGTCCCAATCGTCCACGCCCGGCACGCACCTCACGACGAGCCATTGTTGGGTCGGCATGACGGCAATGTTTGACAATGTGGGCTATAGTTCGTGGCTTCGTGCTCAGTTGGTTCGTTTGACGTTTGAGTCGGTGTCAAAATCCAGTGTCTTTATGGATTTGAAACAGGATGGAATTTGGAAATGATGGGCCGGTGAAATTTTAGAAATGTTGAGGTGGAAACTATGCTTGCCGGTGAAAACTTGGAAGTGTTAAAGTGGAAAAATGTGCTTGCATTCTTGCATGCAGGCCTGGAAACGTATTTAGCTTGGCCTATACCGTTTCATACACCGCCCGAGGGGTGGGTGGTGGTGGACAGTAGGGGGGGCACCAGCCCCAGCTGACCCCTCGGTGGGTCCACCGTTGTACATACTGTAATGATTTCATTTATATCGGTCAAAACCATATGTGAGTTTCTGTTACTCTATATTCTATCTCACGAACAGCCCAAAAGTTATAGCCACAACCAAAATTCATAAGTCGAAGCCAAAAAGAATAGCTCATATAGCTTTTCGCTTATGACTTTTGAATTCTGACCGTTCGTAAGAAAGAGTACGAAGAGAGACGGTCGTATGTGATTTTGGTCGGAATTGAAGTCGGTATAGTATCCACTATAATTAACTTATAGATCTCACTTTAAAAATACACCGTTTAAAAATTAATTTCTATAGTAAAAATTATGATCATGAAGTCAGAACGTACTCAGCCGCTGCTATGGAAAAAGTACTGGCCACTTTACTTTTTGTAACCTGCAAAGATCGCAATAGGTCTCTTGCAATATGACGAGACAGAGTATACAGTCTTTACACCGTGAACCGTGATCAAGGGGCGTAGTACACACAGCATGTGAGGCGAGGCAGCTCCGTTTACGACTGGCTCACGACTCGGATCGGCCTTTAAGAACTCCTTCACAAGAAAAACATGAATTCTATGATGGGATCCAATCATCCCACTGTGCATCCGCACCTCCTCCGTACGTGAGATTATTAAGGTTGTCACGTTTCGCTGTTGCTTGCGTACGCACTGGGATCGATCGATTGCTGGTGGTGCAGTACGCACAAGTGTGATGTGCGAGAGCGATGGTATAGACGGTGGTGCTTGCGATGACCGGCACCGGCAAGGCAGGCTTCATGGTCCAAACCCTTGTCTTGAACAGGGATGCGAACAGTTTGGGATTTATCTTGCGATCCCTTGATTTGCCTTTTGTAACATCGTTTCCACGGTTGTTTCTGATAATTAAACAATCACTGATTGTCAAGGCAAGGTTGTCCATCGCCTGTGAAAGTGAACTCCGAATTGATAGTGACAACCGACGGGTTATCTGGAGGGCTGAGAGCGATGTGGTTAGAAATTTGATAACCATTTCCCCACCTTCACGGCTAAGATAGAGGTAAGACTCGAACCCGAGCGATGGATTTGGACAGTGTGCGCGTCCAACCACGTGCTGCACTCCCGGAGGGATCTCTATGCTTAGGAATTAGATGGCGTGTCTCTGTTCAGATTTAATTTTCAGGTCTTATTTAGTGTTTGCTGTATGTTTTTCAATCAGTTAACATAGCATTGATGATTTTTCTACCTTGGAGCGACGTGTACGTTCTTGCGATGTTAGCTAGACAGCATTTACAACCACAGAAAACGATATTTAGCCACTGTTAGCTCTGGTCAAAATACAAGAACACTGCCATCGGTACGAGCAATTTGTTTACGAGATTTCATAAAAAAAAAAGCTATTCGCGAACAGATCCACGCACAAAGCAGTGGAAAGTTGACTGTCCGTTAATTAGTGGCTGATGATGATACCAGCAAATTTAAAAGACCCCATTAATTTGTCCATACATAATCGTGGACTGAACTCAAATTCATCTGTTGAAAACAATCTTCACATGGAGAGGATAAAAGAAATGATACAGGTACACCTCCAAGGCTCCAACCACCCCCATCGGTCAAAAGTACGTCTTAAACAAACCAAACCGCGGTCAAATTAAATATGCGCCTAATGATATCATCTACCGACGATGACGGAAAGAGCCCCGCGCTTTTGATCTTCTCCGCCCGGTCTTCACATGCGTCGATCACCCGGGAACACTTCAGCTATTATATGAATCTGTTCGCTAACTACCGCCAGGTCAGCCGGATAAACCCCAGGATTTGTTAAGCAACAGACGCTCAGCTCGCATGCATGTGATGCGAACAGAAGCTCACGTACGCAATAAGATGGATTTTTTCTGTAGTTTATGGCTTTAATTTTTGAATTTTGGTTGTTCACGAAAGACATTATATAAAGAAAAATAGTCACAGTTAGTTTTGACCGATACAGCTGAACTTAATATGTTGTACTATAATTTTTTTGTTAATTCTATTTTTAAATATACCATTTAAAAATTAGTTACTATAGTATAAATAATAAGTCATAAGATATATAAAAAAAGAAGGAACCGACCGGCCCTGACACATGTAGCCGAAGGCATATTGATGAGTAGGCCAGCAGCCCAGCACCGGAGGAAAGCTAGGCACATAGATTAATTAACTGAAACTCCTGTGCCTTTTTGCGATATGAAGCACATGGGCGTGCTGTGCAAGTGCAAATGAGTCGGTCCCGGGCTTCTAGTTTTTTGCACAAAAACATATTATTTTTAATTTTAATTTATTTTGAATTTTTTGCTTTTTGGTTTTTTTATGTCTTTTCTCTCTTATTCTTTCATATTGTCTATAATGATATAACAATTTTTTTATTTTTATCCTTCTTTAGAAAAAAACTAGCAACCATTACAGTGCAATTTTAATCAAAAATCACAAACCGAAACCCACAACCAAAGGCCTATTTGATACGACTGTGGCTTATGACCTTTGGCTGAAATTTTTGAATTTTAACTGTTTGCGAAAGAGATTATGGAGAGAGATACTCGCTTGCGATTTTGGTTGATACAGATATTGGGCTTTTAACGTATACTATAATTAACTTGTAGACCCCGTCTTGAGAAAATAATCTGTTTAAAAGTTATGTACTGTAGCAAAGCCAAAAGTCGCTTTTAGAAACTGTTAAAGAACAAGGCCTTTAGCCTGATGCCGAATGGAGCGCCACCGAAACCTTTTCATGCATCATATCGATTTATTCATTTACGCGTGTTTATAGCACCGGCAGTATAGCATGTTCGCTCCATCAAGGGCTTTTTAGCATATTTGGCACTGCATTTACAAAAATGGCCATATGCATAATGTATTAAAAAAATGACGTTTTTACTGTCTAGTGGCCGGACGGCGGCGCGCATGGGCTGACACGTAGCCGCTGTTGTTCTGTAGCCGACCGGCAGGCCGTCTGCTAGCCCACCACAAGACGACAGGGACCTGCCATCCCACCATCAGGCGACAGGTGATTAGGCCAACTGATTAGTTGGCCTAATTACATGCACTAATTTATTTTTTATATACTATTTATTTAGATTTTAAATATAGCAAATAAGCTCAAAATTACAAAATTTTAGTTACAATCTCCAGACACAACGTACTTAGTTGTATAATTTTTTTGGTAATTTTATCTACTGTGAATATTGCTAAAAAAACTCATACGATTTTGATATTTGTAGGAGCTATTACATATCGCAAATGAGCTCTAAAAATTACAAAATTTTGTAGAAAGCCCCCCGACATAGTCATAGTAATTATATAATTTTTTGAGAATTTTATGTACTCTAAATTTGCCATGTTAATTTAATCATAAAAGTTATGATGCTCATGCATCTTTTGCAGTTCATACATTATAAATATATGTAGAAATACATATAATAGTACAAAAAAATGCATCACATGGGATGCGATATGGCTCACCCATTTGAGCCACTGTTATCTCCTCGCCGCATCTGCCTCCCCGTGGATGGCACAAGCATGTCCCGTAGGGTACGTCAGCTGGTCCGAAGGTTGCGTCTCGGTTCGGAGGAGGTATAGAGACTGTTTCATTTGCTCAGTGGTCGGTGGTGGTCTCGTAGGCTCATGTACAGCAAGCGGGGTTTGGTAACGGTCGATGTCCTCCAGCTGAGACATGCCGAACTGCGAGCTGTCAACAATAATGTCATGAACAAAGCAATAAATGAGCTCTCGCCTTGACCGTACGACATTGCAGCGAAACTGGAAGAGCTCTACCCACCAAAGCCTCTAAACTGTGCATATGGTGTGAATGCTGAGCTCTGCCCTACGTACGTTGCAAACCCTAGCACTGTGTACCGCTCTCTGGAAGCATCCGGGAGGCCTGTAACGTCATCGGTGGACTTAACATCACCCCCACGTTGAATTGAAGGTTGGAAGATGAAACAGTGTTAGTCACAATAAATATTCCGGATGTACAATGCGATTCTCATACCTCCTAGATGTGCAACAAAGATGAACGACAGGGAGCGGTAGTTTGTGTAGGTCGTGCAGATGTCAAAAGTGATGCATTTTGACGATGGACCTGCAGCGGGAGAATGCCATGATGTTAGTGGAATGTAAGGCCAAACAGAAAAACAAAACATAGGTTTGTACGTAAGTTACTCCTCATTGATACAGCCCGTGGATGATCGGCGGCTAGTACTATGATGCCAGGCAAACTCGGTAGATTACGATGGCCAGACGGACTCACTAGATCACGATGACTTGGTGGGTAAGCATGGTGCCCCCTCCAGGTGCCCAATGTGCACGACGTGATTCGTCGAATGGCCGCAGCTCAGGTTGTGTACTATCTTTAGGCTTACTTTAGAATATACTTCAAAGTATTCTGCATGGTCGGTGGTGTGTCTGGGCTAGTGAGGGCGGTCTCGGATGTGCTACGCTGCGTTGCGCTCACTCCAATTGAAGTGACATATCAAACATGTTCAGTAATGACCAGTATGAATTTCGTAAATGAATATCTCAGAAATTGCAACTGTCTTACGATGTCATGCCACCGTGAAGCGTTGTGGTGATCGATCGAGTGTTGTAGACTGTCGTCGTGCATGATCTGCTCAGGGCGATCTGGTGGACGAACGTTGAGTCTACTGCGCGATCGGGGTACGTACCACTCCAGGTACTTGTCAAACATCTGGACGTTGTACCGACGCTGCTCCATGACGACATCCAGGTACGCCCTGTCTGTCCATGTCATCGTCCACTCATGTTATATTGGTCGCCAATCCGTACCATGCCAACCAGTTCTCGATTGCCTGCATTTTTAAATTCATCGATGTTACAGAGCAAGACATACAAAGTGTAAACATTACTCGGATTGAGTTTGACTCACCAGTGTATGGCTCACAGTAGGGACCTGCCGTCCGAAGGGGCACGACCAGTGAAAACCGAACTGTCGCATTACGCGCTGCGACGCATAGGCCTCCACCATGTATGAGAACACTAGATGGCGTGTCGTCACCCATAGTGCCATGTCCTGCAGGCATTGTAGGGACAGTTCGTATGGCGATACACGCTCCACGAAGTCTACAGTCCATGGACCCCAAATGACGTCGCTGTCGTGCAACGACTCAAACTCGTGCCACAGCAAGTAGCACATCGACGGTTTGCCCTTGCAACAGCGCAGATGGGCACCAGTCCATCGGAAGCCCATAATGGGCCCATCTATAGTCTTGGTGAACTTGCCGAACGGGTGCACTGGCATCAAAATGGTCAGATGCCCGATAGGGAAGTATAGCTACAGGAACACATAGCACACACACAGGTTGGGGTGATCAGTAGTGCCGCGCTGGCAAGCGTCACACAACCACCGATATGTGACGCATAGGATGGTTGATCCCCAGCTGTACTAAGGCATCGCCCCAAACTCCACGTCAACCAATGACTTGGCGAGGTGGATGAACTCGGGTTGCAAATATCGTCGTGTGTGTCTAGAAACATACTCCAACCAAAGAGATGAAGAAGGTACGCGATGAGGTGTGTCCTAATGACCTCGAGTGTTTCATCCTGTGGGCACACAATGAAATTCTTCAGCCAAGCATGGGGGACGCCACGAGCACTCTCCGGGATAGGCAGGTTGAACTGGTCCATTAGCCTCTCCTTCCAGTCTACCGGTGTAGGGCTAAAACAAGTGCGTCACCCCAGAGAGGGAGACCGGTCAAGAACGAGACATCCTGCAAAGTGATCGTCATCTCACCCCATCGAAAGTGGAATGTGTGCATCTCGGGCCTCCACCTGTCCACCAATGCCACAAGCAAGCTTCTGTCGATGATGAATTGGCGTCTGATGGAGACCAACTTTGCAAAAGGCAACAAGCCAGTGGCCCGTAGGGTTGGGACGTAGCGCTCGTCCAGCTCCCAATGATCCCTCCCTCACCTTAGCTTGAAGGGCTAAGGGCCAGCCGTGTCACCCATCATCAATGAGTGGCAGTGCTGGTTCTCATCGTAGAACTGTTTGAGAAGCTCCGGTAACACTATACCTTCTAACAAATGGGATAGACCAAATTTTAGTGCGGAGATTAACAATGACAATAAAATAATACAAGTTAGTGATTATATGCGTGTAATTACATACAAATAATTCATTAATTACCGACAATTCGATTACCCGTCCAAAAAATTACGAGTGATTCATTACCGTCGTCCTTACCACTTAATTACTTACCACTAACTCATTATTTAACCCTAACTAATTGCCACTACAGTAATTACGACTACTTAATTACACACTACCATACAATAATAAATTATGGGTACCGTATGTACACAAAAAATATAAACTATGTCTACATTACTACGACCAACATACTTCATAATATAAACTACATTAATTACAATTAACTATATAACACTAATTAACTAACAGTACGGGAATAATGTCGAAAGCATGCAATAAAAAAAATTACCTATATTTCAAGATAAGCAATCAGCACTAGCGCGTCCTCCTGACGCATCCTCAATGAGCTATGCACTGGCTTCTCAAAATAACTAGCTATGCACTCCTAATTTTGATAGCACACATTGCAACAAATAGGATATACAAAATATTACTGCGAAGATTGATAATAACAATAAAATACTACAAGTTAGTGATTACATGTGTATAACTACATACGAATAATTCATTAATTATTGACAATTTCGTTACCCATATGAAAAAAATTACGAGTAATTTATTACCGTCATCTGTAGCACTTAATTACTTACCACTAACTCATTAGTTAATTATAACTAACTGCCACTACAGCAATTATGACTATTTAATTACATATTACCATGCAATAGCAAATTATGGGTACCGTACATACACAAAAATAGTAAAAACTACATCTAAATTATTACGACCTACTTACATCGAAATACAAACTACATTAATTACAACTAACTAAATAATACTAATTAACTACCACTACGGGAATAACGTCGAAAGCATGCGATAAAAAATTACCTACCTTTCAGGAGAAGCAATCAGCATTGCCGCATCCTCCTGCCGCATCCGTAATGAGCTATGCACTCTTAATTTTGAGTGACGACCGCAAGAACGAGTTTCTGTAATGAGTGACTGAGATGAGCGATGACGATCCGCAAGAGGTTTGCATTTATGGCCAAGCGAAAAGGGAACACGGTGCATTCATCCCGCAAATTAAGGACTTCTTTTCAACGAGTAGCACTTCGAGCGAGGGGGCGGCATGGTAACACTGACAAATGTACATACGAGGGAGTGAGCAAGGGGAGACGGTACGGACATAATGACATTAGTGCGAACAAAGGAGCGCGCGAGGGGGACGGCACGGATAGAGCGACAATTCTGCAAAGTAAAAGATAGTAGTAACGGGCCGATATATGTGTGAAGGATAGGGGTCAGACACTGCAAAAGATGTCTGAACATCGTTAATTTCATGATTAAATTAATATAAATTAACATAGCAAATTCGTAGCACAGAAAATTCTCACAAAATTGTACAATTACTATGACTATGTTGAGAGGCTTCTCACAAAATTTTGTAATTTTTAGAGCTCGTTTGCTATATGTAACAGCTCCTACAAACATTAAAATCGTATGAATTTTTAAGCAATATTCACAATGGATAAAATTACCAAAAATTATACAGCTAAATACGTTGTGTCTGAGGTTACACACAAAATTTTGTAATTTTTTGAGCTAATTTGCTATATTTAAAAATTCAAATAAATAGTAAGCAAAAAATAAATTAGGATAGATAATTAAGCCGGCTAATTAGTCGGCTTAATCACCTGCCACTGGTGGTTGGACGGCAGGCTATCTGCCATCCGATCGCGGGACAACAGCGGATACGTGTTAGCCCATGCACGCTGCCGTCCGGCCACCGGATAGCAAAAATGCTATTTTTATTGATACACTAAATATACATATATTTTTATAAATACAACGTCAAATAGTATCAAATATACTTAAAAAGTGCTCCATCGAGCTGCAGGGATCGTTTGTACGAGATGGTGACAGAGAAGAGGACGGATCGATCGAGCTTACGCAGCAGTTGAAGAACAACGCGGGAAGAATATGCCACAGGCATGGCATGGGCACGCATGGCACGGGATAAGGATGGGCGGTGCGTGTGAGATGTTTTGTGGTATACGTAACTCCGTTTTTTTTTAATAGTTAGATGAGATCGATGCCGCAAAGGTGCTGACCGGTGAGTGATAAGATACTGTGTTCAAATCGATTTGGGCTAAAGCTTATTGACATAGTTTACTTTTTAAAGCGGTTTTTCAAACCATTTTTAAAGCCATCGGCTGGCTTTCATCGTCTTCTTCACAACCACATCTTTTAAAAACTTTTTTTAAATTTTATTTCAATTACAACTTTTAACTGTTGTTATCCCATTTTAACTAAATATTATAATTAAAAGTTATCAGCTCTAGTATATTAAAACATTTCTTACTGCTACCAGCAACTGGCCGGCTAGGTGGAACACGTGAGGACTGGCCCCGCGCGGCGCGAAGCTTTTTTTCATTCAGTTTTAACGTTTCGATGTATCCTGTTGTCTTTCTTACACCCCCACTTATTTTAACTTGAATTTTTAGTTTTTAGTTTATTTTTTACTATTAATAAATTTCATCTTTTCTGAATTTTTGGCTTTTCTAAAGCTTTTTTACCGGTTTTTTCCTATATTCGTTTACGTTGTCCGTGATAAGCAAACATATTTTTCTATTTTTAAATTTTTTTAAATTTTAATTATACTAAATAAATCACTTTCAGCTACAGTGTAATTTTAACTAGTTACAGTATAATTTTAGTCATAAGCCACTATTTTTTAACCCAGCCGAGGGGGATCTTAGCCCTTTTTGGCCTCTTTTTGCGCGTGCGTACGGGAGAATTTGGCTAGCTGATAAGATCAGGATGCACTAACGGTAATGGCCAAAATGCCAAATGGGGACATACAGCCTGCTCATTTCGATTAAAAAAATAATTTATGATTGAAATTATACTATAACTAACTAAAATTATACTGATGCTGATGGTAATTTATTTGACATAATTAAATTTTAAAAATTTTAAAAATAGAATAAATATGTTAGCCAATCACGGACAATACAAATGAATATGGGAAAAAAGAACTAACAAAAAAAGTTCAAAAAGCTAAAAAGTCAAAAAGATGAAATTTAAGAATAATAAAAGATAAATCAGAAATCAGAACTTCGAACCGAAATAAGCGGAGACATATAATTCAATCAGCTTCTGCACGCGCGAGACAGGTAGCTTGCTATGGTGATTAGTTAGCAAAACACTCGTACAGAACGCGGCGCGCGCGCACCAGGGGGGTCTTCCGTGCCGGGCAAAATTCGATCGATCCATGTGTTTTGCTTTCTGATTAAAAGGTTGTGCGCTAGATCGTACTAGCTGATGGTGCTGCAAACTCACGGTCTTCCTAGAATCAGGAAAAACTATTTGTTTTGGATTTTTTTTAGTAAGTATCGAAAGAAATGATATCACCGAATTTCGGTTATTTTATATGAATTTTAAATGGCTCAAATTAAATTTAAAATTTTTACTTAAAAGTTACGATAAAGAACATGTAAACCTCTATTTGTACAATAAGGATAGACTAGTCTAACATAGGTCTTGACTGCTTTATTTGCTTGGTGTAGGGATTTATGTTCTTTTACACTCGAAAAATTAAACTAAAATGAAATATTTTAACCAAATTAAAATTATTTCAGGGTTGCAAAAGAAATGAAAATTCTGAAATTTTAACAGAATTTCGTCGAACTTGTGAACCAGGTTTAGAGTAACCTCTAGTCCAACATAGGGTCGTAGATGTAGCTATATAGTATTAACTGTATGTGATTAATATCTTGTAGTAATTACTACGGTTAAAACTAGAGGGGTCAACTTTCTTCTTGAAAGCTCAAAAACGATACTAGTATCTATTTAGAACCGTAGGCAAAAACGTTGTTCGGATATGTAGCAGAAATACACTCACTCTTTTATGAATGTAAAGGAGTCTGTTTAGACCCGTTGTCGTTGATCAATGTTTTTTTAGTTTTTCAATGGTTTTGACTTTTGATTTCTTTTAATAATTATTATTTATTAAACTAATAAATTATAACTGAAAGATAGAAGTTACAGCAAAAAAAAAAAGTACTGTTGTCGGTTATTTGTCACCCCTGATAAATCCGAGAAATTTCTTTTAGGTGCTACGGCTAACGATCCCTTTCACTCCCGTCCAAATCTTGCGATAGGACAGCCCCTAGTTTCATGCACATCGGCTTCCACATTTGACCTCACACACATACGAACACACAGTAACGCTCTAGGGTCTAAACCAACCTAGTCCTAACCCTATTTTAGATAGGCCACGCACATGTAGCAACCCACTTGTATTTTCATCCTCGCTTCACGCAAAACAGTTAACCGGAGCTTGCTACCATTGGAAGTCCTTGGCTTATATGTTAGTGCTTCTCAAGCTAAACTAGTAAGGTGGGACTAATATTATGCTTCATTAATTGTATGATGTTGTATTTGAGTCATGAAGGATGCATGTATTAAACCTGTTAATTGGACTAATAATCACTTATCACATAATAAAAGTTGACAAGTTGATAACCTTATGTGAGCTTTATTATAGTACCCCTTTAGGTTATTTCCTATATCACCATCACCTTGTCATTATTCCACATCGCTCTCATATCAGGAATTTTGTGTCTCCATTTTCAACCCTAGCACACCTTTTCACTTCTCATAACTTTATTATAGCTTCATGCTTGCTATCTCTTAGTTTCCTTAAGTTCATATCATATAATCTGTCTATGATGTATCAGTTACTGTATCACCATATTATCATCCCCATATCGGGAATTATGTTTCTGCGTTTCCAATCTTAGCAAATCCTTTCACTTCTAATATTATCTTAGTTTTCTCTTAGTTCTCTTAAATTCACATCATATAACATGTTAATAATATAACGGTTACTTGGCCTGGGATTATCCACGTATAGGAGAGATTTTCACCCATCTGGTAACATATAGGGGCCGTACACTCTCGTTACTCAGTATATTACACTCCGTCTGCAGTTATAAAGTCGAGGACAGTGTTGTGCTTGACTATTCTCGTATAACCGGGTACGTGGGGAGTAATCGCCAGTGCCATTGCCATAACTTGCTAAATAATATTTATCTTTAATGTCACTGTTCCTGTGATCTCTATCTCTGATCCGATCAGTGTTTTTAATAACCTAGTTTCATTGCATTTAACATGTATCAATTGCTTGCTTGCTTTATTTATTCTTTTCTCACCGTGTTGCGACCGTTGTTAGGTACTTGCTGAGATTTTCAAATCTCACGCTTGCTCTTTTCGTTCTCAGGTAAAAGGTCAATGCAGTGATAGCATCATGTATGGGTGGGAGCACTTGAGTTTTCAGCTCCGTGGCTTTCCGCTATTTGTTGTTTTGTTTGTTTTTTATTTGGCTAGAAGTGGGCCAGTCTCATATTTCAAATATTTATTTTAACTTCCGATGGTTCTCTATTAAAGTACTTTTAAAGTTTTAATTTTCTCGTGATTTCTATTATTGCTTTTATTATGATTCTTTATTTTAGCGATGACGTTCCATAGTAATATCTCACATCGGTATGTGAGGTACTACACACATAAGCTCTCCGATAGAATATTTTTTCACGAATCTGCTCTCCGATATACTATAGGTACACAAAATGCTCAATGCAAATATTTCGTGTGAACTATCAGACAAGGAAGGAGAGGCACCATGCGCATTGTCTTTTCTGTTTTGAAAATTCCTAATGCTAACATCAGTAACCACAGGCTCCTTAATATGTGTACAAGATATTTGAACAGTTCTAGAGAATATTTTAGTTGCATTGCGCACAACTATGTCTTCAACAATATTTAAGCATGCAAGTGTGCAGTAGTTTAATGCCACTTCATGTCAACAAAAGAGAGGGGGAGAAACCACTACCCACCAGGGATAGCACCATACAATGTTATTATTAGGTGAGCATAAGCCAATTCCCTTTTACCTAGCCGAGATAAACAAATGGTAGTGGAAGGGACAGCTAAGTTATCTTTGTTTTCTCGTCGACCTTATCTGGAAACAAAACCGGCAAAACCTACAGCCAAGGAGAATCTCGCCTTCCATTCCTACTGAAAAAGGAGCACGCTCATCCTTAGAGATGCAATCACAATGGATACGGATAAATATCATTTATCCTATATTCTATTCCATATTTCTTTAGAGTTAGAATTGGACACGGATAGTACGGGATACTCATTTCTTCATTGCATATTCACTCTACAAGCCTTCGAACAGTCGATCGGATAGAAATTATCTGATTTTTTTGCACCCTTACAGGGCATTACACTACTACAGAAAGGGTCATCGCAGATGATTCAAAACCGTCATCACAGATGGTTTCTGACCCGTCTGAATTTATATAGATCTGTGATAACAGGTGGCTATTACAGACGGCTCTCGAACCATATGTGATAAGGTACAACATAGACGGTTTTAGTTAAGAATCACATGTGATATTCTAATATCACAGGCGGTTCTATTTAATAACCGTCTGTGATTGCATTCTAGCGTCCGCATAAATAGGCCTCCTTCAGTTCATCAATATTCTCTAATTGCTCTACAAAACAGCACAATCAGATAATACAGATGAACCAAAGCAGGCATATTTGTGAGAACAAGATCATCATGCAATAAACTTTATCGCCATGTCTTCATCCTACAATAAAACATGGATTTCAACAAGAGCCAAAACCCTAGCCATCCATCAATCATCACAAGAACTAAGACATCAACAATTAATTTTTCACGCACACGAGCATCAAGATTTACATGGCCAAAATCCTAGCCATCTAAAAATTTCGGATGGGGATATATCACCGACGATGAAGGAGAGGCGGTGCGGTGGCAGCGTTACCATTGTGTCACGACGGTGACACTGTACAAGATACTTTTACGACACTTAGGACAAGAGTATCTTGTGCAGTGAACCGTGGCATCACAATAGGAAGAGGAGGAGCTCACGGCGGTAGTCGGCGTCGTTGAGGGGACGGGGTGCTTCCGTTTGGGGGAGGAAGCAAAAATAAGTTGTGGATGAACTAGGAGCAGCAGAAAATGTCTTCATCAGTGTTAGTTCTTAGAGTGAAGTTGGGGAAATGGGTAGGGGTAATAAGGGGCGAGAGGTGGAAGGAGACCGGTGCCTGCCGTTCAATGCAGATAGAATGGATGGGTGAGATCGAAATTCTAGGAGAGATGCCGCGGATCAGTGATGTGACATTATCACAGACGGTTCGGATTAAAAACCATCTGCGATAATATCATAGACGGTTCGAAACAAAAATCGTCACTTATCACAGACATTTTTTGTTTTGAACCGTTGTGATATTATCACTGACGGTTCGAAATAAAAAAATGTTTGTGATAACTTTATCATTGACGATGTGTGTTGAGACTGTCTGTGATGAGATGTTCAGGATGACCCTTTTTGTAGTAGTGTTGGACAGTAGAGGTGTAATCAGAGCGTACATGAAGAAATTGTTTGTTGAGATATCGAAGGAAGATCACTCAATATTCTTCGCATGTTTAGATGTGGCAATCAATATATCTATTTTCTTGTTCCTAATTGAAATCATAAAAGACTTTCTCATATCACTTGACATATGAATATATACAGACGGATATCACTCATGCCGTATCCTATTCTATATTTTTCCTCGGAGTCGGAGTTGGGACATGGATAGTGCAGGATACTCATTTATCTCATCCATATTCGCTTCGCGAGCATTCAGTCGGTTGGACAAAAATTATTCGCTCTATTTATACCCTACTCAACCTAAAGGGCAACAAACCCATGCATCACTCCTCAATTCACATAGAAGAAAAGAAAGAAAATGAAATGGATAGACGAACCCTAGAGAGATAGAAACAGCAGGAGAGGGAGATGAGAGAAGCGACCAATAGGCAATAGCGATGCAAATGTCAGCGGTCAGCACCCGTCCAACAGCTGAGGGGGAATGCATTCGGTGGTGGCCATGCATGGTCCACACTTCATGTGAACGCCACTCCCCTCCCTCATCCACCTGCCCCTCGGCTGGGCCCACCCTCAACCTCAAGCCCCTCCCATACCGGAGGCTGCCCCCCCCCCCCCCCCTCCCCGTGCCACCATAGCCTTTTCCCATGCTTGCTTCCCTGTACAGATCACCATGCATGCATGCTGACTATAGGTGCATCTAGCTTGCTTGTTTCTCACCCCTTCATCGCTCTTTTCTTTCTTGAAAATGGCAGCAAGATACTCCCCATCTAAATTTATAAGATATATTTGAAAGATAATAAAAATAACTAGATTACTTTTAATTATTATCTATAAACACTATATTTAATACATACATATAGAAAATAGCAAATAAAATTGTATATTTATTATGAGGATAAAGAGAACAACACATTAATTTTACATTGGAATATGAAATACGTCCTATATTTACGAATAAGGTGATTATAAAAATAACCAATAAACTTAGACCAAGAAAGTATCCTTATGTTGTTGAATTGTGTCTGTGACTATTTTTCAGAAAGCTTATTATTCTGGCTGAGTGGCTAGGAATCTGTGACCGAAAGGAATCGTCTATAGTGCCTAACTAAGTACATGCAGATGGTCTCGCCCGCCAATCTTGACACTGTTTACATCAGCACAGTGGTTTTTCAGGGACCAGAATAGCGTGCAGAAAAGAATTTTCACCCTTAATGTATCTATCGACATTCTTATATACGCGTAGAAACTTCTACGCTGTGCACGTCATGTATATCTGTCAAGCGTATACGCTAGACAACGCGTCGCATTCAAAATTAGTGTACGATTTCGCAATGCTTTGCTGGCAATATATATGGAGGAAGTAATTTTCAACCTTTCTGCATTTTAGATATCTATACATTTATATTCTAAATATACATGTGGAAACTTTTACGATGTGCACATGTGATATTTATCTCTCAAGATGTACACGACACAACGCGCATGTCGTATTCAGAATTAGAAGATAATAATATAGCCAACAAAAATCTACGGGAGAGAACTAAAATACATCCGAGTAACTATATCTATACATGGCTGGACTCACAGGAAAAAAATGAAAACAAAGTCAGTCAACCTTACTCCATATTATTCTCTCAATGTAACTAATTAAATCGACATGCAAAGATACTTTTCCTTCGAGACGTACGTACGCATGGAGGTTTTCTACCCCCAGTCTTCCCATTTTCTACCTGATGAACCAACCAGACGTACGTACACATGGAGGTTTTCTACCCCACAGTCTTCCCATTTTCTAGAGAGCATCTCTGTCCCAGAGTCGGCAGCTAGCAGCACATCAAAAACATAATATGCATTCAGCTGTTGCCCATCAAAAACATGCACAAAGTCTCCGGCGTAGCAAGTCTTCGCCGGTGTACAGTCCTTCCGTTTTATAAATATACGTCGCAGTTTTAAATTTCTCCTTTATGGGAGTAGTATTCACTCTCTGATGTGTTGGTTTCAGTTTATTATTCAATTCCACGAGCCGTGGCTGCGTGAGGCGCGACAAGTTGCAACATGCTTGTCGCCGTGGCAATTACTCTACTGTTTCGTAGCCAGCCACTTGACGAGCTCGACCATATCGCCCGATCGCGTCGCGTGGCTCCAAATCCGAGCAAATTTCTCGCGCTGTTGTTTTCGCCCGTGTACCAGCGACGTCCAGCCAAAGCACAGCGCACCCATGAAAATTCTAAGCCAACTTGCCCGGTTTAGGCTTGGCATGCGCCGTCTTATCAACCACTACTCCAACAACATTATCTTTGGGACAGCTTAATTAGTTTAGGATAAAACCAACATCGCCGACTTGTAATGCTAAGGGTATCTACAATGTTTAATAAGATAAACCTATCTACAATGTTTAATAAGATAAACTTGGCATTTTTCCTTGTAACTCTAGCCTAATTAGGGATGGAAACGGTGACAGGGTCGTGGTGGCCAGCGCAAGCGGTGCTCCCTCGCGGGGCATCAACAACGCCAGCTGCTCGATTGCTGGTGGCGCGCGGGTGCAGGCGGCGCCCCCACAGGAGCGCGGCCGTAGTTGGCTTGGCCGGTGGCGCTTTGTTGTGAGGGAGCAACGGTGCATCGCTACCACCCGAGGAAGCAGCTTGGGCGCCGGAGTTAGGTTCTTGTAGCTCAACATTAGAATTGTTCCAACTTGGCGGACTAAATATCGGATGGATCACTGACCTTTAGAACAGTTAGGTTCGAAACTACGGGAAAAGACCATTGATTCTGTTCATCCTCTGACCTCCATCAGATGCCCAACTAGCTAGATATCTCGAAAAGTACTAAGTTAGCTTGTAGCATACGTGGCGGTTTTTTGGGATCAGCCTACAAGGTTAAAAACAAGCTTCAAAATCCCCTTTTTTTGGGGGGGTTGGATACCTCAGCCTATTAGAGGCTATCATGAACTTAACTAGGGAAATTTCTCACATAATTGCACAGTTAGATATTTCAACATATTATATTTGTAACAAAATTTCTCACATAATTGTGCGGTTAGATATTGAAATATATTATATTTATTATATAACTTCATTATTTTTGAAAATATAATTGCATTTATTATATATTATTAACCTGCACCATTATAATCTGTCGTATCAAAATAAGTGGTGTAGGTCTTGATGAGGACATCAATCCTAAGGATGCAACCACTACTTTGACCCGCTACACTCTACCCTCTACTTCAACCATATCTTCTTTGATAGGACTTTCGGTTACTGCACTACCATATTCTCCAGTTGGACCGAGCTACTTCTACTCATATGAGCCGAGCTACATCTACATGTCATGGTGCTGCATCTTCATACCATGGTGCTACGTCTACATGCCATGGTGTTGCGTTACCAATTGTTGATCCATGGGCTTTGTAATGAATGGGCTGATTTGACCCATATAGCTGGCCACCTAGAGTTTTTGATACTGTTCACATGACACTATTCATGTGTGAACAGTACCTGTGGCCGCCCCTCATTCTCCTATACATAATGGCCGCCACCTCTCTAGTTTCTGAGAGTTTTGTTGATTGAAGTTTTGCTTTGCTACTTTATACTTTGTCCTCTTGTTCGGCGAGATCAACATCGACATTGTTATTCGGAACTCTACTTATCAATACAATTTCAATTCCTATTCATAATTTTAGATTGCTTATTTATCTTATTCTTATGTGCTTCGAGGTGTGGCGAGATCAACAACGACATTGTTATTCGGAAAACTTGTTTTTCTGTCCCAACAGCTAGTTTTGAGGTGTGGAGTATATATACCCCCTTGTGGCCAGTTAGAGTATGACTTTTGGCATTCCATTTCACTCTCTTGAGTTAGTGTGAGGTCCTACTCTTAATTGTGCTGTGTTGCACTCTGTGAGCAAGGAGAAATGCTCTAGATTGCATGTGTTGTATCTAGAGGTGGATTGTGTATCCACTCGAGCTTATGCATTCGTTGCACGTGGTGAAAGTCAAGCGAGGGGCTTGACCTATTACTCTTGGAGTTTGCCAGCTCCTAGACAACGTTGGAGGCGCTGTGCGCGGTGATCTTCTCAAAGAAGGTAGTAAGAAGACTCGGTAAAGTTGTGAAGGTTGGGGCTCACCTACCCGGAGTGGGAAAGAGCTACCACTAGTGGATTAAGGTGTTTCAGCTTAATTCGTGGAGTTGGTCCAATTAGTTTGGATTAACCTCAACGTGGACTAGGGAGACTGGCAAGTCTCTGGACACCACGATAAAAAGCAATCGTGTCAATTATGGTTTATTTTCTTATGCTCAATTTACATTCAAGCAATTTATATTCATAGAATTAAATTGATTTCTTATCATCCTAGGATTGCAAACCTTGACATAGGCTTATTTTGTTGGTGCACTTAGGTGAATCCGATTGTTTTAGGTGTTATTTGTGTTAAACCTTTTTGAGTTAAGCTTCTATATTATTTGCTTGGTTTAGCCAAATAGAAATTGATAATTAATTGGAGAAGAATTTTTAGACCGCCTATTCACCCCATTTAGTTGGCCTCTTCGATCTAACACATGGTGCTGCGTCTACATACCATAGTGTTGTGTCACCAATTATTGGTCCATGGACTTTGTAATGAATGGGTTTTTGGCGCATATGGTTGGTCACCTATGGTTTTTGGTACTGTTCATGTGGCACTATTCATGCGTGAACAGTACCCACGGCCGCCCCTCCATTCTCCTATACATAGTGGCCACCACCCCTCTAGTTTTTGAGGGTTTTGTTTATTGAAGTTTAGGTTTGCTACTTTATACTTTGTTCTCTTGTTCGGCGAGATCAACAACGATATTATTTTTGAAACCCCACTTATCAATACAATTTCAATTCCTATTTGCAATTTCAGATTGCTTATTTATGTTGTTCTTGCGTGCTTCTTCGGTGTATGCAGGAATTAATCTTCGTGATCAAGTCATCCGAGTATTTGTGCACGGTTTATAACTTGTTGAGCAGTTCGGCGATTACGTGGTTTTGAGCCTTGTGAGTTCATAGCCTAGATCATGAGAATTGAGCAACTACTACCGAATTTACCTTCTCATCGAAAGATTTGGCCAGAACAGGACCTTTGTGGTTCATTAGATCTTGTCGTTTTCTCTTGATTAATGAGAGAATTTCTTACCTATATATGATTCATCTACACAATTATAATTTGGTCCCACCGAAATAAGTGGTGTAGATCTTATCTTTTCTCTCAATTAATAAGAACTAGTAGGGTGGCCCGCATATTTACGTGGATTGATTTGTTTTAAAGTTTGTAATATCAAATGATATAATGTATATGCTTCATAATATATTTACTTATCCTATAGGTTATTTAGGTTTTTAAGACATCATAAATATTAGAAATGATAGTAGAAGCTTCAAGAAAAATACAACCTAAGAAACATAATGGAAGTATGAGCTTTGATAGAAGAAAATCATTGAGTATAATAAGTTTTTAGGGTTCTTAGACATGTAACTACTCTTCATCATGCATGGATCATGTAGCTATATACCCCTATTCTTCCTTCATTAGTTACTCTTTCTTAAAATATATGCTTGCACATGTACCTTTGTTTAATCTCAAACAGACGTTGAATATGTGTGCGGCAAATTATCTTATTAGTTTACATGGTATTAGAGTGTCTTGCTCATGCATACACCAATGCACCGTAGAATAGATTTTCTGTGCACTGAGTCCACAACACAGTAGGATTTCTGAATTTCCAACCTTTTTCTTTAAATTAGATTTTCCAAGAGCCCGTTCTTCTCCATCCTAGTTCCGATTGACCCGATTCTTTTTTTCTAAATTCATCTAAAATTGAGCTCTATCTTTTGGTTCTGGTTTTGAAGGTTTCAAGTTCATTTGAATTTTATTTGTAACTCGTTCGCTTTCTCTCTCATTAGATAACATTTTTGAAGGAGCAGAAGGACCAGAAGATCAAGAAATTGGTAACTAAGTAAGGCAAGGCAAGTTATGTAGTAAGGCAAGGCAAGTTATGTCCTTTGATCATATTAAACCTAGTTTTCAAATATATTATATATTATTTTATTTTAAATTATCATGCATCGCTATTTTGTTATAAAACCTTTGTATTGGTAGTTAATAACCTATTTGATTAATTCCTCCTTGATAATTTCAATGTCATGATTCCATTGTCACCATAGGATGGGTATTTATCTAGTGATATAATATTAGTTGTCACATGGGTTATACGTTTAGTATGCTTAGCCATGTTTGTAGTATGTTGGGTTATCATCACATATGATTAATTAATTAATTTTACTTAATGAGATATTGAATCATGGTGGTTAACCACAGTTACAAAATTTATGTACTATGACATGGGTAGTGTCATTGGTGTTGGTTATACAAAATGGTTTTTACTTGGACAAATGATCGTGTAGTAAAGGAGGTGCAGTTTGCACATTAGGATGTGGATGTTTCATCTGGGTAATGTCTAAGAACTTAACTTTGTGCACCATTAATCTTAGCATTATCGTGCAACCACATATCCAGTATGGCATGGACCTGGGTGATTAATTTGTGATGTTTCAATTTCGGTTCCACCATTGAGATGAACATGATTGCTGATTTCCAAAAGGCGCAAGGGGGACTCTCTGACTAGGCAGTTTAACCTACTAGGCCGTGAAACCTTAGCGGGTAGAACTAGGTTGAGATTGAGTATCGTAAAGGCCTTGTGATAATCACTTAGTCGCGAAACCCAAGGAAGTGTGTAATGGCCGACATGATAAGTGTATTATCTCTTGTGGGTAAAGTTGTGCAACATCTGTAGAGTGTAAAACTATTCAAATAGCCATGTCCCCAATCATGTACAATGCTTGATGATTTCACATGAGGGGTAGGTTTTTCATAAAAATCTTGGTTGGGGTTGAGAGCAGGTTGATTGGGAAGTGAATGGTTAATTCACTTGGGGGTTTATTCACTCCTTTGATTCATTAATTATTTGTATATGTCCTTTCCAAAATTGCATTTTCAATCTATTTATTGTATTTACTCTAAAAATAATGCTTTCTGCAAAATAACCATTCAACCATTCTTTGATAAGCCTTGTATACTATATTGTATTTTGGTTACAAACAATTTGCTGAGTACTCTATGTACTCATGGCTATATCCATATTTACTCAGTTGCTGAAGAAGAACCATACTAACCAGAAGTGAGTGAAGGAGGATGGTGCGACGACTTCACGGATTAGGACTTCGCTCCCCAGTCGATTGCTTGTGGACATGTCAAGTGGCTACTACATTTATTTCTGTTTTCCGCTGCTAGTTTCTTAAACCCTTCAGGTTATTATTTGTAAATTTGACCATAAGCTCGCAACTCTAATAATTAATAATATTTGAGTCTTTTCTTAGTAAACCATGATATGATCGATACTTCATCTATGTTTACACTGTGTGCACTAGCGTGATCCTCGACTAGTGCAGAATACACAGGAGAGTCCGAATTTGCATATTCAGATCTTAACAATCGGTCTCTCTCACCTGTTACCCCTTCCAATGTAACATTCTACTAGATAGTTATAGTTATTTTCTACTTCTTTTCAATTATTGCTTAATGCAGACCATTATGACATCATCATGCATACACGTGCAACCATCGTCGATTCCTACCAGGGATACCTGTCATGCTCTCTCTAGTGGCCCTAAGCTTATTCCATATGGCTACGCCATCTCTACTCTAAGCTCTTTGCTCCTCTACTTCTATACGCCCGTGCTTCTACTCATACGATGTATGCATGTATATACATATGCATGATGTTGCACATGCTAGATGTCCTTTTCTCACGTGTCGGTCGCTCCTTTTCTTTGACGTTGGGTAACTTTTTGTTGTGGCTTCCTCTCTAACTATAGCGACCTCCCATCTTCACTGATGTTAGTATATCTACTTTAGTCACTATCTAACGATATGGAAAATCTTCTCGCTATCGCGATGACACCATGTCCCTCACCAGCGATGGCACGCTCCTAGTTAGCAAATGCCTCCATATCGTTCATAGCTCATCCTCAATGCAAAGGTTCACCTCCTCTCTGCTAGGGCTTCCCCGTCATTGACCTTTCTTTGGCCATTGACTTCTTCAATAACGCTAACGCTCACCACTCGCTTTCGCGGCCCTTGGCTTTTTTTACTCTGGTCTTTCTCTTCAATAGCTTCGGTGAGCAGCACTACATTGTTTCGTTGAACAGCTAAGCTGAGAAGCACGACATTATCCTTATTTTTGTTGTTGCTGCCGTAGCTATTTGCTTCTCTATGGGTCAGTGACTTGATGTAGGACAGATGGACGCCATTGCACTCATTCATGGTCTTATTCAACATCATTCATGTTATCCATGTTACAGCTTTAAATTTTTTCAAAATTTAGTTATTTTATTAGAGTTCATATACAAATTAAATTGCTAATTTTATTTGCTTTATTCCAAATTTAAGTTATTTAGGGATTTTTACCTTGAAATTCCTATGGGAATCAAATTGCAAAATTTCTTTTATTTTTATTCTAAATGTCAATTATTTTTTGTTGGAATTTGTATACAAATCCAATTGCTTTTCCTTGAATTTTTATTCCAAGTTATAGTTATTTAGATATTTACTTTGGAATTTGTATCAAAATGAAATTGGTAATTTTATTTTTGTTTATTTCCCCAAATTTCAGTTATTTTTATGCAATTCATATGTAAATCCAATTGCTAATTTTTGTTTAATTTTTATTAAATTTTATATTTATTTAGAGATTTTACTTAGGAATTCGTATGGAAATCAAATTGCTAATTTTTTTATTCTAATTTCTGTTATTTCTAGATTGTCCTTGATAAGGACCCTTTTTTTAATCTAGACTGTTAATCTGGAGCCACCAGGATCAATGGTGTGGATTTTTCTCTCTTTTCTCTAATTAATGTTGGGAACTTCTAACCCTTAAGAGCAGACGTGATGGCTTTTTTTTGCATTTGAGTAAGATAATAATATATAGATTTGTTGGAATTTTTTTTCTAATTGGAGAATTACTGTGAAATTTTTTAGATCTCCAAAGCAAAGAATGTATCATAAATATCATCTTAATTCTTATGTTTGTAGATATATATAGATGTACTATGTAGACTAAAATTCGATGGCAACAGTGATAAGATGTCCTTGCGCAGGAAGCCTCCGGTATACCGGACTTTTCTGTCAGGATTGATCCGAATCATGTCCGTGTCACTTATGGACAATTACAAAGGTGTTTCTAGATACTCGTTTCTACCTTTCCCTGGCTAAGAATTTCCTGTTGTTCACTTTCAAAAAGAATTTTCCTGTTGTTCACATTCAAAAATAATTTTCCTGTTGAAGTTATATCCCACCGTTCTCCCTCCTCTAAAAGCTTCTAGAAAAGGTCCACTAGTCCATGACACAATCAACATTATTACACAATAGATGTATATACAGGTCAGCAGTCAGCACACAATCCATCTGAAACACATAAACCCAGATATTTAAAGCAACAGTAATGCAGCCACAACCTGATAACAGAAAGGCAAAATTAAAGCCAAAGAAAAAGAAAAGGGTTCAAAAATGACATGGCAAACTGCACCGATGGGCAGGCAGCCAGCTCACACATCATCGGCATCAAGAAGAGTCTTTCCAAGGCTAGCAGCCAACTCACACATCATCTGCAACAAAGAACAGTCTACGGTGGGTTCATTTCGGCTAGGAGATGACTTTTGATTCTAGTATTTGCATAAATAAATTGAATTTTCATAAATTAATAAATTATTTAGAAAATTTATTCTAATAAATTGTTTTGAAAAAATAAAAAATTATTTTGTTTGTTTGTTCGAGAGACATCTTAAGTTATAGTACATAAGTTTTGCCTCACTTCAAACAGCTTTAGTTTTTGGTTTTTTGGTTTACGACTTATTTAAGTCAGAAGCTAGTTAGAACACGTCGACTTTTAATTTTGGTTACTTAAGCTTTTTCTTTTTTTCTTATTCTTTTGTATTATCCGTGATAATATAATAGTTTTTATTTTTTTATTTCTTTTAACTAAATGAATTAAAAAATAACAATTGTTATAGTATTATACCAACCACAAATCAATCACTAAAGTCATAAATCATACCAAAACTAGCTAGCTTAGCCCTTCAGCCATCGCATGAGCTGACTGACCCACACCAAAACTAGGCAGTAGTCGTCATCTCTGAAGTCTCATCCCATGGGGGTGACGTCAATCCCGAGTAGTACAAAACAGGAAGAGAAACCTAACCTAAAAGCTCGGTTCTTTTGTATTTTTAGCTCTTATCGACTTCGAAAGTCAAGTTAAATAGAACAATTTTTTGAAGTTAAATTTTAAAATAGTTTTCTAAATCTAAAACTGTATATACCATTTGTATTGATGTTTCTACTATCTATTACTATCTCAAAAATATAAACAAAAATTCCACACTCTAAAAAATAAGATAAAAACACGAGAAAAACAAAAGTAGCAAACCATCCATCTGTGTCCTTTGCCCACGCGGACATGGTATGGTAGCACCCCATGCCGTATGCTACAAGGGCTGTTCTTGGTTTATATGTCTTTTGGTTTCGACTTCTTGTTAGCCGAAATAAATATGATGATTTTTTAAAGACATTTTTTTCAAATAACTTTTTAAATTCAAAATTCTATATATCACCTATATCAATAATTCCTATCATTTATTATTATATTAAAAAATACATACAAAAACTAAACTACGGTCATGATTCATGGGTCACAGCCGAACAGAACAATTCCATGGCTAACCCGCCCACCGCTCCTATATATGCCACCTCCCCTTCCTGCCTCTCCCATCTATCCTACGCTTAACATCGCAACAGCAGCAGCATAGATACATCGCAACAGAAGCAGCATAGGTACAGTTGGTGAGCTAGCAGTGTGCTCTGCGTACTGAGATGGACAGCACGAGCTGCCTCGTGGACGACAACAGCAGCGGCGGCGCCTCCACGGACAAGCTCAAGGCGCTGGTGGCCGCCGCGGCGGCGCCGCTGGAGCGCATGGGCAGTGGCGCCAGCGCGGTGGTGGACGCGGCCGAGCCGGGGGCCGAGGCGGACTCCGGCGGCGCCGGCGCGGGGCGCGTGGGCCCGGGCGGGAAGTTGCCGTCGTCCAAGTACAAGGGGGTGGTGCCGCAGCCCAACGGACGGTGGGGCGCGCAGATCTACGAGCGGCACCAGCGCGTGTGGCTCGGCACGTTCGCGGGGGAAGCCGACGCCGCGCGTGCCTACGACATCGCCGCGCAGCGCTTCCGCGGCCGCGACGCCGTCACCAACTTCCGCCCGCTCGCGGAGGCCGACCCCGACGCCGCTGCCGAGCTCCGCTTCCTCGCCTCGCGCTCCAAGGCCGAGGTCGTCGACATGCTCCGCAAGCACACCTACTTCGACGAACTCGCCCAGAGCAGGCGCGCCCTCGCCGCCTCCTCCCCCTCCACCTTCGCCACCTCGCTCCCCAACGCGCACGGCCACTCCTCCTCGCCGCCCTCCCCCGCAGCCGCGGCGCGCGAGCATCTCTTCGACAAGACGGTCACCCCCAGCGACGTGGGCAAGCTCAACAGGCTGGTGATACCGAAGCAGCAAGCTGAGAAGCACTTCCCGCTCCAGCTCCCGGCCGCCAGCGGCGAGAGCAAGGGCGTGCTACTCAACTTCGAGGACGCCGCGGGCAAGGTGTGGCGGTTCCGGTACTCGTACTGGAACAGCAGCCAGAGCTACGTCCTCACCAAGGGCTGGAGCCGCTTCGTCAAGGAGAAGGGCCTCCACGCCGGCGACGTCGTCGGGTTCTACCGCTTAGCCGCTGGCGCTGGCGGCGACGATAGCAGGCTCTTCATCGACTGCAAGCTGCAGCCGAACACTAACAGCACCGCCTTGACAGACCCCGCGGATCAGCCAGCGCCGGTACCCAAGGCCGTGAGGCTCTTCGGCGTCGACCTGCTCACGGCGCCGCCGGAGATGGCCGGGTGCAAGAGAACCAGGGACTTGGCGAGGCCTCCGCAGGCAGCGTTCAAGAAGCAATGAATAGAGCTGGCACTAGCATAGACTAGTACTATTAGCTCGATCTCTCTAGCTAGCCAGTGTTTTTTTGCTCGCATAATTCAGGCGATAGCGAGCTTAGTTCCTTCTGGGTATCTTACTTCGTTTGTTTATTTGCCATGTTCTTGCTTTGATGTAAATCTTTTCCACCAAGTATACTAATCAAGTAAGCCCTAGAAGAAGGCTAGATCAACTGACATAAAAGAATATGAAGCAACATTTGAAATTGTCTACTTTGCCAATTTCTTGTCAATTAAAGATATGCCAATTAGTCTCTACATATGTAGCAATTTTACTTTGCTTCTCTGGTGCCTTTATACAATCTGAGTGTGTTGTGTATTCACACCCCAGGTGCATGCATGTACCCTAAGTTTGGGAAAAAAAAGTTCTGGGGAGCTTAGCTATCTGATGGCAGAGCCATGGCCGCACGCATGGACACTACTAACATATGCCGCTGTAGATGATATGCTAAACTTATCAGCAACAGGGAGATGAACAGTGCTTTTACAGTGATATGCTAAACTTATCAGCAACAGGGGAGAGGAACAGTGCCTTTCACAGGGATATGCTCGCCAATGGAAAAGGTGAAATAGCTCTTGAGAAACAAAACAATGTGCTGTTCCTATAGCTATAGCAGCGTGCTGGACATAGCAACACAGCACAACTTGCTAGGTGGGTGGTTGTTAGATAGCTAGTACTAACCAGTAGTACTATGCTTGCTTGTTCGTGCCTTTGTTTTTTAATCATCTGCATGCGAGGCGTGGTCTTTTGTCATGTGCAACACATTGCCGTCAGCCACGGGTATTATTACGCCTGATAGCTTGCGGGTCTCCAGCTCAGTCTGAGGTAGGATTGCGGCCATCTGAAGATTTGATCGGCACTGCGCGGCGACGTGCGCGCAGCTCGTAGAAACCATGCAGCTTCATCATGGCTCACGAGACTTCAGAAAACCAACGGAATGTCTCGTTGGTTTCGCGGTTTTGACCGGCCAAGGAAGAGAGGCAAACGGCAGGTAGCCGGTGGAATCTTTGATCGAAGTGGCGCCCGGTTTGTGCGAGAATAATTGGTAGGACTAGGAGGCAATGATATGCCCTCGGCGACAAGATAGATGGCCTTCTCTTCTCTACTGTTTTCCCCCCTTCTGCAAACATATCAGCTGGTTTAATTGGTAGGACTAGGAGGCAATTTAATTTGTTACTATTAAATTGACAGGTACATGCAACTTTTATGCAGCTGCTTACGTCCAAATCTATGTAGGGGAGAAAGCTAGCTAGAGGCCGGACGCAAGCAAACGGAGTATAATATAAAACGAGATGAGCATGCATGAAGGACGAATATGTGGGTCAGTCCTAGTCACCAATAGGTAGACTCCCTTGGGCGCCACGTACGGATAGAGACGCAGCCATACACGCCTCTTGAGGAGATCCAGGGGGCTCCTGCTGCTAGCTTTGCCTGCTTCCAACAATAATCTGCATGCGGCAGCATGGGGACAAGCAAGCAAGTTGCATAAAGGCGCTCCTCGTTCGCTTGGCTATACCTAACCTTGTCGGCGCTAGCAGGTAAGAGAGAGCAAGGAAAGTAGCTAGAAGAGTGATCAAATGGAAGTGAGTCGAATGGATGAACGAAGGAGCAACCGACACCCACTTGCACGCCGAACGTGACTATAAGGTTAATTAGCACAAATTGTAGCAAAATGGTAAGTAAACTCCTTATTTATGTACTTTGGTATTTTCAATGACATCTGGCTAAAATTCACGCTCTAGTTAAATTGATCTAGAACAGGAGAGATTTGATAGACCATGTGAAAATGATACGATGAAGTAATAAGGTAAGTGTGGAACCTTTTCTTGCTGTAGATACCAACCACAACAAATAGTTGGAGCATTTTTTTACATGTGTATCACGGTCAAGTCATCAGTTTGGTCTGGTTATTCGCAAGAACCATGTGAGCCAAGCCACATCCTAACGCGTGTGGCAGAAAAGAGAGAAATATCTACGGCGCATACGATGTTTCTTGTAAAACCCATAATGCGTACCATTTATACAGTAGCACATCACTTAAAAGTAATGCAACCATTTGGTTAATTAACTAGCTGTATTTGGTTGTAGTTCTTTTCCGCATGCTCGTCAGCAGAGCAGCAGGCCAGGGCTCCAGTAGACAGTGTGAAATAGTCCAACTTAAGCAGCTTTTGTTGCATTCCATGTCCCGAAGCCTGCATCAACGCTGTTTTTTTGAGGAGTTCTTTAGCTGTCAAAGCACAGCGGCTAGAACCTTTGCCTCATGCACCGAAGTCCCCACCATTTCTTCCTGGAAGTTTCCCAATGGGGACAAGCATGCATGAGAACGATAGGAAGGCGGCATAGATGGTTAATCGCCTCAGCAGCATGCACAGCACAAGGCTGGGCATTCGATCGGGACACAGAAACAGAGACAATGGAGAGAGAGAGGCAGCCCGACTTTGGAGACCATTGACAGAACCTCATTGCTTCTGCGCGCAGCTGCGCGCTACTCGCTACGCTGCGTGTGTGAACGCTTTCGTTCCCTCGCAAGTTGCAAAGCTGCAGCTTAGTTTTCTTCTGCAGCACTGTCTGTCGTCGCCGACGCCGTGGCTTCTTGCTGGCCAGTGGCCACATGCAGAAGCAGGTTAATTGCCGTGTTGTTTCTTCCCTTCTACTCGTTAATTTCCTCGCGATGATCGATAAGCGAACGAAGTCGCGCAAGAAACATGCACAGGTGATCTTCTTGAGGACTTTAATTATTCAGACGCAGGAGCACCAGATTACTAGTACTAGTAGCAGGAGTGTAGATATGTGTTGCAATCTCTGAGGGGCGGCTGTTAAGGGCAAGTCAACCCTGCCTTCTACGAACGTTTATTACTGTACTACCCTGACCGACAGACCCTGGATCAGATCTCATGGTATGGAATGGGCCGGTCTAAAATTTATAGCTTTTTTTAAATAAATAAATAAGATATTTTTATCGCCGTTTTAAAAAAGCTTATGAGAATAATGTTTTAAAATAACATATTAACTTATTAATATTTAATTATAGTTAAAAGTCATCTGTCTTTCCTGAAAAGAATTCACCTGGTCGGTCGTTTTCGTTGGGTCTTCCAACTAGAGGTGGGACTTAATTTGGGCTTTTTGGGGGCCACTGCAGCACCGCCCGCCCGACGACGTATGGCGCGTCGTCGCGACGCGGCACGAACGGTGGGCCGGGCTGGGCTTCAAAATCCGGCACGATGGGTGGCACGGCACGGCACGGCAGATCGGGCCGTGCTCGGGCCGGCATGGCACGAATAGCACGGTTGGCCAGAAACTATTTAAAATTGATTTCTTAACTATAGTAAATTGTACTCATGACTCTCCTTGAGCTTTTCTATTTGACTAGTTGGGTAGGCCTATGCTAGATTGTCGGGTGATGTCCACATACGCCATAGTCTAATTTGCACCAAGATATGCATTCCATTGGACTAGATGATCAAGTTCGAAGTGAAATGGCATGAGACAATAGAATCGAATTTTAAGTAGGTTTTAATAAGGCGGATACAAAGAAAGGAAGATAGTGGCCACCGCTACCATTGTCGCTATCGCTTTGTCGTGTATAGTTACTTTGGTGGGCTTGGCCGCACGCACTAACGCCAAAGACGGTGGGCTTTGGGCGTGCTTGGGCTCGCCGAAGACGAGGCGGGCGCGACACGGCACGACACGACGGATGATCGGGCCGAACCGCACGCACGAAGCGGTCCGAAGCACGGTGGGCTGGGCGGGCCGGCATGGCACGCCCAATTCCCACCTCTACTTCCAACGTGGGCATTTTGCATGCGAGCCCTTGCGCTTTTGGAGATTCGCAAATGGCGGCCGGGTCATCACAGTAGTCCAGCCTTCGTTTCCTGAGAAAAGAGATGGTGAGTTGACAGCTGACCCTCCTCTCGTATACGACTTGCTGTGGAGACAAGAAACAAGGACCGTGAATATTACAATTCGTACGTATGTATGTTTATTGCGTAATTAACTACATCTGCAAGTGGTGTACTCCAGTCTGGAATCTAACTACATCTCCAACAAGTGGCGTACTCGTAGTCTAGAAGTCTACAACCTAGCTTCTTCGTGATGCACAGCTTCGCATACAATGCTTCAGGCAGGACAAGATTAACGCCACTAGTCAAAGTCAATAAGTCTACCATGCACTATTTCTTGAAATATCTGTGATGATTTTATTTCCAGTACTCAGCTCCACGGAAATCAGGGGCTGTTTTGTTTGAAGGTTGCCAGACTTGTCTGGTTGCTAAAAAAAGGCTATATTGACCAGATTTCGATATGTGTTTGATTTGTTGTAAAATTTTTGATAAAATTATATCATGCTAGCACTATTGCAGTCTGTTTTCTTTCTAAATTTCAGCTAAATCACTAGTGACTAACTAAAATTTGGCCTTATGTATAGAGAACCCCTTAGCCTTATGTATAGAGTAGCTACTAGGTGTTCGTATTGACTTTTATTGATGTCTTTTATCTAAAAATAGATAGTAATAGTTGAAAGAAGTGATTTGTAGAAGAAGACGGGTGGTGAAAAAAGTGAGGCAGAGAAAACCCCTACCGTATCTCCGAAGTGAGATGATAGTGAGAGGAGTGAAGAAACCGTTTTAAAAAACCAGATGTTTATATTACTTTTAGTTTTTCTTAAGTAGAAACTAGAATGAGAAATCAATACGAACGTAACCATAGTTAGTGTTGCTCCTTATAAATTCAGGAGGCAACTGAAAAAATGCGATTAGCTTAAAGTTTCAGGCCTAAACTACAAGAGTCGATGTCCTAAAAAGAACTACAAGAGTGAAGAAGCCTAGCTAGCTTATCACCAAAGTACTAGCATTGTGAAATCGACAAATTGGCCAGTTCTTACCTAGCTTGCCGAATCACGAAGCAATGCAGAGAGATATTTAACTGCCAACTAAGCTCGATTAATCCGCTGTGTGGCTCTTGGGGAGTACGCAAGGTGTGACAAACAGCATGCCACATGTGCTCGAGCTCACTTTAATTGTAAAATATTTGGGAACGGATAAGACCATGAATAATAGATTTACATTAGTTGCCTATGATCTCTATTACATAGGATTTTAGTTAAAGTAGATGAAAGATAATAAAGAGAGAGAGAAAAAGATCATCGATCATATAGTAGCCGACTCTGTCATGAGAAATAAGAAGCTATTAGTGACTCTTGCTGCCTTTGGATGGAAACTGACGATAGAGCGGTCTACATCAACACAATTTGTGGGCCTTCCCCATCTAGTGTGCCCTCTCTCTTTTCTGTTTCTCTATCCCACACGAAAATGCGCATGAAAGGCTCATCTTTCCCCCTTCTCTGCTCCACACCCAATTTTTTCCCCAAGCTGCGCTCTCAAAATCCTCATGCACACAATCAGTAGCCCCAATCCATTTACGCGCCCCTCCAAATTCCCTCTAATCTATCCCCAAATCAATTAGCGTGGAGGTTCCCTTGCCCCCTCCAATGCATCCCTGTCCCCTGTTGTTGCTGGTTGCACCTCACCAACCATTGCCTGAGTGGAAGAAAGTGTATTGTTTTGTCGTCGTCGCGCTGCCGCAGCCTCCACTGAGATTGTGGATGTCGGGACCCCGGATTTCCGAACCCGGACTCTCTGTGTATTACAGCACTAGTCCCAGATCAAAACTAGTGCACACAGTCAAACAGAAATGATTACATCACCAAGTACGCTTTATTACAATAATAGAGTACTGACCAAAATGTCTCATTATTACAAATGAGGTTTCAAGACCTCGCACACACGAAACACAGCGGAAGCAGAAGATAAATCCGGCGAAGAACCATCAATACGCCACAGGCAATTGATTGGGGAAGCGTGACCTAGTACTCCGAAAAACCTTCATCGAATCCACCCACGAAGTAGTCGTAGTCTCCCTCTTGAGCTTAGTATTCCTCCGAGTATTATTTTTGAGTGCAGCATGTGAGTACACAAAGTACTCCGCAAGTCTTGGGGAAAATGCATGTAACACCCCATTTTCAAAACCGGGCTGTTGTAAAATTCAAATGTATGTTATTGAACATTTAAAAAAAAACTGTTATTCTCAGTTGGCTATTCTTTTTGCTTCCAATATATATATTTGTATATGTGTATATTCTAGGAAATGCAAAAGTCTTTTAAAATGAAAACCTTGCTCCATCTCCAGGGAAGAAAATCAAGTGAATCTTATAAAATCTAAAATATGAAATATACTTCAAGGATTAAAGGACTCAGGAGGCTAAGAACGTTAAGAAAAGATATATACATGTATATATGTATATATACCCATATACAAATATGAGTATGTATGTATGCTAATGGTAGGATTTTTCCTCCCAAACCTTCCAACAAAGATTTTATTTCTCCTTCGTGGTAATGCATCTCCATTCTCCTCCTCCGCGAGCGATTGCTTGTCGCCATTCGCACCAACTTCGTCGGCGATTGAATGAGGTGTCGGCTCGCCTTCAGCGCCTCGCCCTCGCCATCAGCGCCAGCGATGGCGTGCTCGTCACCTCCGCGCGCCCCCGATCGCTAGGCGTGCTCCGGCCGTGCACCAATGCCCTACGCCAATGGTCGCTCCTCGCCATCATCAACCTCGCGTGCAAGCAGCATGCACGCTCCTCGTCGCCTTGTCTCCCCGACGAGCCCGCCCCGGCCTCTTTAAGTGGCGCCTCTTGCCTCACCGCCACCCCGCCGAAGTCCACCCGAGCGCCACACTAGGCCGTCTTCTCTGCCTTGCGTGCTCCTTCGGCCAAACCTCGCCGCCGCGCCCCTCCGGTCGCCGCCAGGGCCCCGAGCCCCTTTCCCCGCGCTCATCTTTACCCCACCCCTCTTCTCCACGAGCTAATTGCTCTCTCTTGCCCCGCAGGCCGCCGACGACACGTTCCACCGCCACCGACGGCTTCGGGTCTCCCCGGCGAAGCGCGACGCCTCGGGCCGATTCCCGCACGCGAGCGCCGCCGACACCCCGAACGCCGCCCCTCCTCGCCGGACCCGCCGTCACCCCTGAGCCGCCGCGCCTCCTCCTCGCCGCGAGAGCCCTCACGCCGCCAAGCCGCTCGCTCCACCTCGGCCCCAACCGACGCCTAGGTAAGCTCGAGGCTTGTAGAAGCTCCATCCCGAGGAATTGAGCTCCCACGCCCGAGGCGCCGGCGCCGAATCCCTGCGCCGCCGCCGCTTGAGCTGCTCCGCCGCCGCCGGCCGTCTCCGGCCGATTGGCCTCTCCCCGGGGTGCGCACCGGGGTGGGTAGCCCGTTCCGGCCGACACCGCCGCCCCTCCGTGCTCCCACCGCCGCCGGCCGGCTTCGCCTCCCCCCCTGCGGACTGCGGTCGTGAGGAGCCGGAGCAGAGCAACCCCACTGATAGCATTAAACACAGTCACTTATGTTGTCCTAATCCAGTGGTTAATGAGAACATTTTAATTCAGGCCCACCTGTCCGCAATGCATTTGTTCTATCTTATTTTATTTTCGGATTTTCCAGTAGTTAAAACTTTGAAACGCTATAACTTTTAAACCGTAACTCCGAATTAAACGAAACCAACTTCTAAATTTTTCTAAAATCAAGACCTGTCTAATGGTTCTGGTTTGGTTCAATTCCGAGTTCGTTTGAGTTGTTTTATTGTTTTGTTTGGTTCTTACTTGGCGTTCTTCATTTTATGTGATTTTTCCGGTACTTCCGTCCGAGTAGAGTTCGACGACGTGAACGAGACCCCGCTTGAAGCAGCGCAAGACCCCCAAGCCTTCGATCCAGGCGAGTCAATACTTTGATCATGTTGCACCTATATTTCATGTGAAACTATGTTCATTTAAATTATAAAAATCTGCATGCTTTACTTTATAAGGAAACGTATGTCACTCTTAAGGTAGCTAATAACCTGTATCCACCTCATAACAATATACCCCACCAGTAACATTGAACCCACATGATCATTGTCGCCTTAGGTATAAACTATAACTAAGATAGTTATAAGTCATACTACTGCCATGCTGGTCTTGTCGAATTCAGGGCCTTATTAGCCCTGATAATCATTCTTTAATCATGGAAACTAGTCTTGGGTCAGCCATGGGATGTACGTGGCTGAGTATTTATGTTAAAATGTGTTATGCTTCTCAAAACCCTGAAAATTGCTAAACCTGTTTGGGCGGATGGTAAGAGTGGTGGGTGTGGATGTAACACAGGGGCTTGTGGAATGACCGCCCGAACAACCTAAGGACTTAATCCTGTGTGGACCCTCCGTGTATAACAGTACAACCACAAGCTGGCATATTGTAGGCTGGGCTAAATAATTTATCGAACCTCTAGTCATTTCACGGAGAACGTGTGTAGGTGGGTAGTGAAAACCCCACTTGGAATGGGACACCGGATGTAGGTGACGTTGCCTAGGATAGCGTATGTGGAGAGTGGAGTCCGACTGCGCTAACCTATGGTGGACATCCCGCACAACCTATGGACGTAACCCCATAGGAGTGAAATGCTAGAGGGTGAGGTATTGTAAAGGCCTCGTGATATTTTCTCGATCTGCATGTCAAAGGAATCATGTAGACCCATCGAGACGATTATCTCTTGTGGGTAAAGATGTACAGTCTCTGCAGAGTACTCAAACAAACTATTCGAATAGCCGTGCCCACGGTCAAGGGCAGACATGGAAATCCTCCTCGAGTTAGTTCTGTTTAAAAACTATTGTGGGTGGGAGAAAAGCGTCAAAGTGGATGTAACTGACTTTGGTAATTTGTCTGGAGGGATGTACTCCGATGTTGGTACTAAGGTGGAAGTAACCTGTTATTCAAAAGTTAAGCATTGGTGGATGTAACCATAACATAGGGTAGATGTAACCCTAAAATATGGTGGATGTAACCATAAAATTTGGAATTGGAAACTACTCCGCTTATTGTACACTTTTAGTATTTAAATCATAAGTTCTTGAAAAATGCTAGGTCATAGAAATTTTAATTATGGTAATTTCAAATGTCGCTATGCAAATAAAAGAACCCGAGCCTTCCTTGAATAGCCTTGCATCTATAATTATATGCATTCTGTGTGTTGGCTCATGAGCACGGTTGTTTGTGCTCAATCTCGCTCTTAACCCCCTTTCGTAAGTGTGAATCAAGAGCACTACGCTTATCATGAGGATCGAGGATGCCAAGGAAATGAAGACGGTGGTTGCTAGAATAGGCTTCGTAGTCTTGCCTCTCGCCTCGATAAAGTTGACCGAGCTAGTTTTGGCGGTGCCTTCGTTATTAGTCGTCCCGATTAATAGCATTGGTACTCGGGTTAACCCGATCGCTTGCTCGTGGTGAGTTGTGCCCCACGCTATGTACGCTTCGCTTCGCTTTTATGTATTGTAAGACATTTGGCCTGACGGCTCTATTGTAACCCTGGCCCGATGCGGTCTATTTGAACTCTGGTATTGTAATGTATGAATTTATCGTGTATGAAATGATGCAGCGATGTATCTGTGAGCATTATCTACTGATCCAGGGAATAATGCAATGTTATCACAGAGGATTCCAGGTTAGTAAACTTGGGGTCCGACAATGCAATAGATGCAAGGCTTAACAAAGGAGGGTTATATGGTTCTTTTGCACAAAGCAATATTTTATTTCAAATACCAATAAGTAATTTCTAAGGCATCATTTTAACCAATTAATTGTTTTAACTGAAACTAATAAACATTGCACCGTGAAGGTTCTATCCACCAACACTAGTTAATCAACTTTAACCGATAAAGTTTGAAACTGCGGGTTACATCCACCCTCTTTGGCTTTGACCACCAGGACAACCATCCGAGAGTTTCCTCCACTCTCGGAATACCAAAACTTTGTTTTTAAAATGAAAACCAAAGATTTACCATGTGAATGCATTCCTTGCCCGCCCTTGACCGTGCGCATGGCTATTCGAATAGTTTGATACTCTGCAGAGGTTGTACAACTTTAACCCCAAGAGATAAATCATCTTAATAGTCACCACGCTTCCTTTGGCATGAGACCCAGATAAAATATCACAAAGCTTTTACCTCACTCTAGTCTAGCTAGACACCACCCGCTTTGGTTTCACCGCAAAAGGGTTAAATCCACCCAGTCCGAAGCCCCTTCTTGCGCCATATGAGTACAGTAAATCTCTGTCCCTCACTGTGAATAACCAGTAAATCCCTGGCACCCACTTTCCACTGGTGGCACCTAAACTAGACTATCATAAGTTAATCAGCTAGATCGTACCCATATAGACTTGGGGTTGCACGGTAATGCTCAGTCTTGACAATCACAAGCGTCGGTCCTTAATCGACTAGGGCGGAACATACACTTTACAAAATCTCGTGCTTACCGCACCAATCCAAACCAACCATCTGCCCCAGTCTAAACCAACTCTCACATTTTATTTTATTTTTTAAAAGAACAGTGACAACTCCAATTGCCACTAACTTCTAAATACAAATACCAGCTGAATGAAATATAATTTCCCATTTCAAGGTTACAAAAGAATTAAATAGCATGACTAAGCATTATACTACCGTTCTAATATTTATCAAAGATTCAATAATAATCTCATTATTGAGACAAAGATGATCCTAGGGTTACAAGGGTACATGGCATTCAAGTTCAATTGAGGGCACAACAAGGTTAGATTAACTAATGCCTTAAGATGTAAATAGCAATGCACATAAATTTAAAATAATTTAAAATATTTCACAAACATAGGTTTAAAATGATCAAAAGAGACTTGCCTTCTTGTGCGCTATCTGGGTCTTCTTGCTGCGGAGTGGAGAGCTCTTCGACAACGATGGAATCTACACGCGAAAAAGACGAAGCAAACAAAGCAAATAAATACAAAAAAAATCACAAAAATATATATATACTAGATACGAAGTTAGGAAAAAGATTCAGCGGATTTGGGGTTCACACGAGCGAGACGAATATCTGGAAGATCGGTTAGGAAAAGAAATTACTGAGACAATATTTGGACCCAAAAAAATAGAATGGATTTTATGGAGATTTTGCAAGATTTGAATTTAAATTTTGAAAGTGCTCAGAAAATTTGGAATGGAACTGAGGCTTTGAAATTAAACTAGGTATTGGAATTTGAAATTTAAATTCTGAAATTTCAAATAAATTTCAAATATTTGAAAGGATGGAAGAAATGGATAGTTTGGAATTTTTAATGAATTTAGAAATTTGAATGGGCTCAAACGGAGTTAAAATGAAGGAGAACGGGCTTCAGGAAGTTTAAATTCAGGAAAAAGAAAAAGACTGATTTCTGGAATTATTTTTCTATTGAAAAAAGGTTTATGACGTCAGCATTGCGTCAGCGAGGAATTTCTTTTTCGACCGGAATTATTTTTTTAACTGAAAATTGGGTTTAATGCGCCATGCTGGCGTCAGCATGGGGTAAACCCCACTGACAGGTGGGGCCCTGGTCCATGAACCAGGTCCATGGGCCGGGGAAATGCCGAGGTGGCAGGAGGGGGTGGCGTGGTAACTGGGTGCCCGCGTGGCGCTGACGGGGCGCTACTCGGTGTCCACGTGGGACGGCGGGGCGAGGTGGCCGGCCGGCGGAGAGAGGCGCTCGGGTTTGGGGTCTCGCCGCGTTCCGGCGGGCGGCAGCCGGCAGCGAGGGCGGCTACGGGGAGAGGAGGCGCGGGGAAACCCGGGGGTGGGGCGCGGCTTACCGGGGATGGCCGGGAGAAGGCCGGCGGCGAGTGTGGAGTGGCGGCGGCTTGGGCACTCCGGTGAAGACGGCGGTGGAATGCACAAGAGGGGACGGGGAGCAGAGGGGGATGAAGTGCGGGGAGAGGGGAGGCCAGAGATGCCTTTTATAGAGGTCGGGGAGGGGAGGGGTGGCGTGAATTGCTCGCCGTTGATTACGGGCGGCAGCGATTGCGGAGGGGAAAAGAAAGGAAAGTGCGGCCGTAGAAGGAAGGGAATCGGGGGAGGAAGAAGAAGGAAAGACGCGGGTCATACGGGTGGCGGAAAAGGAAGGAAACCCAGCGGGGCGAGGGGCGGCGGAGATGGTGGCGGGGATGGTGCGGCCGAGCGGGAGGAAGGGGACGGCGCGGGGAGGGAGATGGCCCTGACAGGAGGGCCTCGCGCAGAGAGGAGGGAGGAGGGACGCGGCGGATGGATGGCGATCGAGCGGCCGAGAGGGATGCGAGGGGCGGATGGGCCAGATGGGCCGGGACGCGCATCGGGCAGCCGAGCGAGGGTGGGAGGCGGACGGTGGATGGGCGCGGTTGGCGGGGAGGCGGCGATCCGGCGGCAGTGGCGGCCGGGAGAAGGGGGAGGCGGGGCCGGATGGCGGGCGGCGTGGGTTGATCCCGGCCATCCACGTGGCGGCCGGAGGGGGAAGGAAGGGATTTTTATTTTTTGATTTTAATTTCAGATTTTCAGAAATTGCCAGAAAATTCAATAATGCTTGGAAAAATATGAAATTACTTCCAAAAATTCCAGAAAAATTCACAGAAGCTCCTGGTGCCATTTTGGACTTAATAAAAAATATTTCTAACGAATGTTGGTATTTAATTTTCATACTTAAAATACTTTTTAATTTCAAAAATACATTTTTAAACTCCAGAAAATCCAGGAAACCAAATAAAAGCCAAATAACTCCAAATAATTAATTTGAATTAGGATTTTTATAGAAATTCAAAATATCTTTTTATTTAACAATATTTTTAGGTTTTACTTAAAATACTTTTCAAATCCAGTTTTTTTTCAAAAACAGAAATTCAGGGCAAATCCAAATAAAACTCAAATAATTTAAAATAATTAATTTGAAATTAAATTTTTTAGAAAGCGAATTTTTGGGATGTTACAGTGGATAAACATCTCTACGGAGCTTGGATGTGATGGCGCTAGCGCCAGTGTTGGTGTTTGGTGGGAGGGCATATTCACTGGTAGCCCCGCCGCCTCCTCACCTTATGAGTTCCACATGGACAAGCTGTTAGAACACGCCGTGGCGGCCGAGTCTCATCTCCGACCACATATCCACAGAATCAGTACGGTGTGCTCTTCCCAATTCCTACTGTGTATATTAACAAGAGATTTGTTGTTGAAGACATCTGTTCTTTGAGTTATTGTGATTGCAATTCTACGAGTTCTGCCACTCGATTGGATTTGCAGTCCATTTTTGCTGCTATGAATGTCAGTGGTGTGGGCTAGCTTTGGAAGTGCAAGATGGAGAATGGAATAAACTTTGCTGAAAGATGTTTTTTAGTTGTTGATTAACTATTACATTGTTATTACAATTCAGTTAGTTACCTTATCTGATATATGATATTTACACTTCGTTTAGAACATAGGATGGACTATCATTTGCCATTGATGATTTTTACTTACCTTTGAAATTGGACTTTCTAGCTAAGATGGATTATTGTCAGCTAACAAGCCAATTACATATTTCAATTAGTAAAGACATTTTGGTTAGTGTTCAATATTGAAGTCTGCCAATTACATATTTCAGTTAGTAAACACACACCCATCTGTTTTCTGTTCAATATTGAAGTCTGCTAACTCATTTAGGTTACTTGAAGATGACCTTACTAACATTTGCTGCTTATTGTTGTCCAACTATAATGCCTGGCATATAGTTTTAACATCGTGCGTCGTTTAGCACAGTTTTAGCAATGGGTTACGTTGTTGTCGGCAAAATCATGGAAGTTTGCGTCATTCTTCATAATGTGATTGTTGAAGATGAATGAGAATTAGTCACCGCTCCTTTGGATTTGAACGAGACACCAGTGACATCTTTCGTTCTACCGTTGAAAGTCAATAATAGCCTTAATATTTGCTTCACGGATGTGCTGTAGAGAAATTCCTCTATTTGTGCTCAGCTAACACATATCCAACTAAAGATGGATTTAATTGAGTATATTTGGCAACACTATGTGAGCATGTAAAATGTTTAGGCCTATTTGAGTTACCTTTTTCTCTTTATTTTTATGTACTAGTTCCCTACAAACTTATTTCCATATTAATGTATCCAAATTATCACCTCATACAAATTATCATTATTTATCTATTTTAATCATATTTATTTTCTTTCAATCATGTATCCGAAATAAAAAAAGCGACACAAGTAGTCCACAAAGATGAAAATTAGAATTGATCATCACATTTCTTAGGTTCATACTAGCATTAAAAGATTATGTGATATATGATGACAAGTAAAAAAGATAACTCATTATACGAGCTGCCTTAAATACTGTCTATAGGTGTCATAAAAGGGTGGTATAGACTACTGTTGTTTATACTATTATACATGCCCTAAAACACTACCTAAACATGGACATCTGAGATTAGCACATCATGCAACAACCATTGGCAGCTTTGAACATTGGTCAAACTTCACAGGTTGATGCACGCTGCCTAATTAATCAGCAGCTTTCAGCGCATCAAACAAGCTTGGTCAAGTGGTTAGGCTGCATCACTGGGTTGTTTAATCAGCATTGCTGCGCTCTCACTTCAATACCGTTTGAAAGCTACCTCTCCACGAGCGCTTTCTTTGACTACTAGAGCGAGAGAAATAATAAATCAAACTTGGTAGTAGTTTCATTATTTATTTTGTCCTCGAGTTGTAACGCACTATACGGCTTGTGTATTTTTCTGTAGTGTGTGCATCTGGTACGTACATACTATGGATTAATGGATACTAATATACTACTAGCATGCACGTATAGTAAACATATAATATAACCCGTCTCGCTTTCACTTCATGCGCAAGTTTCAGATGCACATCGTGGAATGTTGTAACGAAATGTGTGCATCAAAAGCAGTTAGAATGGTAATATTATAGCACTATGGTGTAAGAATGCGGAAAGGTACGTAGATATATGCAGCATGGACATATTTTCTTCGGTTAGACAACCTTACTTTGAGCGCATGAGCTGACAGTTGACGCACCCATTCACATCTTCATGATCAACTGATCACTGTATCCTTATCTCTAATCAACCCATGTGTACGACGTCTTTGACCATGGATTAACACACGTAGTACAACGTAAGTAAAGTACAAACATGGTGAGGTTTTTCCGAAAGGACAAGTACAAACAGTAGGACGGTTCTTTTTTAGTTTTTGGCTTTTCTATAGTAGCTAATTTTTAAATAAAGTGTTTTTTTAAGATGAGGTCTGCGAGTTAATTATAGTACATATTGTACCGACTTCATTTATATCGACAAAAATCACATATGAGTTTCAGTTATTCTATAATCTCTCACACAAACAGACTAAAAACCATAACCTATAACCAAAAGCCACAAATCGTAGCTAAAAAGAACAGGTCCAGTGTGTCAAATGTCAACCCATCTAATTTGTCGTACAAGAGAGAGAGAGAGAGAGAGTTGATAAAAAAAAACCCTTAATGTCAGCTAGCTAGTCGCATCTGCTGCTGATGAAAATGCGCTCGAAACGACGACGTTGTGGCCAGTCAGTTTAACGCCGACAAATCACGAATTAATTTTCTAGTCCTAGTAATTGTTGGTTAAGTTCATACTGCATCTCGTGAGAGTAATAGGCATAATTAAGCACAATTTTCTTGTACTCCTGTAAGTATGGGTCTGTTCTTTTTGGCTACGGCTTATGACTTTTGACTGAAATTTTTGAATTTTGGCTGTTTACGGTACAGATTACGGAGAGATCGATACTCACTTGCAATTTTGGTTGGTACAGATGTTGGGCTTTTAACGTGTACTACGTTTAACTTGTAGACCTCGTCTTGAAAAAATACTCCGTTTAAAAGTTAGATACTGTAGCGGCTGCGAAAAGCCGGCCGGCAGGAGGCCAGCCGAACAGGCCCTATTTTTCTCCCACTCAATTAAATTAGTTTCACCAGATCACTTAAACTTTGGGTCACAAGATGATATTAGGTAAAGTAAACCAAACCCGTGAGTACTAGTGTACTACTAAGATACAATGCACCATGCAAATCAAACCAAATCCGTGAGTGCTTCTACGCATTGTTCATTGATCTCGATGCTTAGCCTTTTGCCCATAAGAGAAGCTACTTTAGAGTCACACATAGACAAATGCATGTGTTCAATTTGCAACATATGCATATATGTAAGACTTACGAATTAATAATCTAACTGGTGGCTTAATTTGAGGTCTTCATGCCATGATTCGGTCAGCTCTGCTCAACGTACAACTTGATTTGGCTCTAGACGCGCATTAACATGCGAGCCAAGCTGTTTGCCATCCATAATATTATTTGTTCGCCGAATCTTCTGAAGCCATGTGCAGGTTGCTGCTTACTTCGCTTTCTGTGTGCTGTGATTTGACGAAACTTGCATCAAACAGCTGCCAGACAAGAGATATCAAAGAGACCTAACTACACAGATTATGGGGGTATTTATATTACTTTTACTTGATAACTTTTAGCTATAGCTTATGATTTTTTGCTAAAAATAAATAAGAGTGATTGAAAGAAATGGCTTTTAAAAGGAGGGAGCGAGTGGCGCAAAAAAGTGAGAGATAGATATGCGTGCATGATGGGAGCGAGAGGAGTGAGGTGGATGATGCATCTGTGACTCCTCTACCTAATACCTAGAGTGAGATGGAAACAAGAAAAGTAAAAAAATCACTTTAAGAAGCCCGATATTTACTTTAATTTCTGACTTTCTAAGTAAAAAATAGAAGAAGCTAATATGGCACCTATGACTAACTTGTAGATTCTTCCCTCTGCGTGGATCCTTCTTTTCCTAACCTCACTTCTCTTCTAGTCTTCTTTGGTTATTAAAGTTCTTGGCACACACCAGAGAATAGAGATACCCAAGAATCCAATGCAAACATAAGGATCTTGTGCCCCTAGAGAGCAACTACAGAGTGAGTGATACACCTGTGTAAAAACAAAAATAATTACTAGTTAGGTAGTACCAACTAATCAGCTGATTTATACACAAGATGATTCATAGATCAGGGTTAATAATTTTCTTCCAGGTTTTCAGAAAAGGAGACGAGACGACCAAAGATATCTTAAGTAGGTCTCAACGGTCCCGGATTATACATCTGGATATTGGGTTGTTGAGATGTTAATTCAGGTCTATCTAGTTTGTTCAGACCTCACAAGGAGACATCATTGAATTTTTGATGGCGTGGGTTGCCACAGAAAGCTACGATTTGTGCTTTCAGTGGCCACAAAACATTTCAAATGTGCTGAAAATTCTTGTCAGATAAGTCGCCCACTTCAGGCTCTGCTCAATATGACTTTTAGCCGTTGATTTCTTGTTTTTTTTTTATATTATAGTCTTTAAAAATGTACTGTAATAGTTAGGGAAAATTTGTTCAGTAGCACTGAAAGGTCACTGCTTTCGGAAAATACCACCGAAAAAATCGGGCTCCGGAAATTACCACTAAAAGATGCAATTTTCTTCGATATTTAGCATTCTGGACAAAAATACCCTTACCCCTATTCCCCCTCCCTCTTCCTCTTCTCCCTGCCCATCTCCCTCTTCTCCGTCCGCCTCCCTCTTCCCCCACCTCTTCGCCGCCGCCCTCCCCGCCTCCTCCCTCCTCACGCCGCTCGCCTCCTCCCTCTCCGCGCCTGCCATGCGCCCTCCCTCACATCCGGCGCCCCTCCATTTCTTCCCCGCGCGTCAATTCTCTTCCGCCCGTACGCAGCCACCGCCGCCTCATGCCGCCCAGGTCGCTCCGGCCATCTCCTCCGCAAACCACCTGCGTCACGGTGTGTCTGTGCCTCTCCTCTACCCCCTCCCTCACTTAATCGAACCCCGGTGCCACCGACTCGCCGCACAGCCCATCTTCCTCACCGCCAGCCGAACGCGCCTCCGCCGTCGCCGCTCCCTCCTCGGCGAGTCTCCCTTCAATTCCTCGCCTGGGGAGAATGTTCTCACCGCCTCGGACCTCCTCCGACCGCGCGAGCTCCTCCTCCACCCTAGCTCGCCAGCACCGTGAAGCTCCCCTGCGCCGCCCATGGCCTCCGTCGCCGACCGACCTCGGGCCTCCTCCGGCTCAATAGACAGCATGGTAAGCACCCACCTAACCGTCTCTAGCTCGTGCCCACCCAAAATCCCTCCTTCTCCCTCTCGCGCCGCCCAAGCGTACCTCGCCGCCGGCTGCATCGGCCCGCCGCCGCCTCGCCGCCGTTCCGGCCGCGCCACCTCCCCACTAGCATCCCTGCCCCTCACGGTTCCATTTGCCGGCCTGCCCAGCCTCCCGGCCACCCTTGCCGCGCGCGCGCAGCCGGGATCAGGCCGCTGTCCCTCTGCTTTGCCCCAACAGGAGATGGGGCGGAGGAGGAGGAGCGAAGGGGATGTGAGGGAGGCGCATGGCGGCGCGAGAGGAGGAGGCGGAGGAGGGCGGCGAAGAGGTGGGGGAAGAGGGAGGCGGACGGAGAAGAGGGAGATGGGCAGAGAGAAGAGGAAGAGGGAGGGGGAATAGGGGGTAAAGGTATTTTTGTCCAGAATGCTAAATCCCGAAGAAAATTGCATCTTTTAATGGTAATTTCCAGAGCCCGGTTTTTTCGGTGGTATTTTCCGAAAGCAGTGACCATTCAGTGCTACTGAACAAATTTTCCCTAATACTTATTAGCTTTTTCTGTATAATTAAATTTTTATAAATAAAAAATGTTATATCATTACGAACAATGTAAAGAAATAAGAGGACAAAAAGCAAAAAAAAAAGATCACCTATCTGCTGTCTTCATGATTAATTCCAACAAATAAAAAACTGCATCCTTCGCTGAGAAGTTTGAGCAAGCGCATGTCAAGAGTAAGACAAATGTGATGTTGCAGTAAAGTTACATTTACACTACAGACTACTACCTTTTGTTGCCTAACTTAGTTGATTATGTGAAAAGAAATGAACAGGTTGGGTTCCAACTTTCCAACTGTCGTGTAGTTAAAAGAACGGCATCATAAATTGATCATATTATGATAGAATTCTTCTTCTTTTTTTTGTACAATCAGCCAAAAACTCAGACCTGGCTCATCTGCAATCAAGTTTCTCATCATCTTTTGGTCTAAGAAAATTGAAACTTGAAAAGTGACACGTCGGTGTGTCAGGTACGTTCAGCTTGCAGGTTTTTTTGGTCTGTTCTTAGTTAACGAGGGCAGGTCCAATTTTGTGCTGATGCCTCAATAGATGCATTCAAACCCTTATCGCTGAAGGACGAGAGCGAGGACTAAAGGAGATGAATAAGAGCTAATCTGATTAAAAGTTTTTTTAAAGTTTTCAAAAAAAGAAAGTAAAGATCTTCACTTTAATAACTATAAGAAACTATGAAGATCAGAAATCAATCACTCACAACAAAAGATAAAAAAACTGAGCTAAACAGACCAAATCTTACCCAAACAGTTTGACCGCAATGCAATAGGTGGTCTGATCACTCAGGGGCGATCAGACCTCTCCTTTCAAGACAGAACAGATTTTTAGCACTATTCAAATCCAAAAATGATAAAACTTTTGATCCACAACTCCTAATGACTTGAAACTTGAATCAAAACTAGATCATGACCTTAAAAACCCATCTCAACTAAAGATCTTGAAAGAACTTTAGAAAGTTGGGCTCTATTAGCTTTTGAAGCTCTAGTACACTCAAATTGGGCTAAAACCATAAATTAAGTCAACTCTCAGACCATGTCTTCAAATCACTTGAAATTTGGTATACATATTTGTTGTAGGGGTGGCCCCCACCTAAACCCAGCAAGCCTGGTAGGAGGTTATAAGGCCCAGAATAGGTCATGTGTAATGACATAAGCGCCCCTGAGGGGATAACGAGATGTAAGGGTATAAGCTGAAAAGCACTCCTCATATGCATATATATATATATATATGAATACAGCCATGGGGAGAGGGCAAGCCATTTTACTCATCTCCATCACTCTCGCTACCATCTTTCTCTGTTTGGCCTGTAGCCACAACAGATTGGCGCCGTCCGTGGGAGGACCGGAGTAAGCCGAAACACGAAAAAGATGGCACGAAAAAACTTCGTCGTGGCGGCGAAGGAAAGAAGGCGGCGGGCGGGCGTCGTATGAGTACGGGGCCGGCATCGGCAGCGGCGAAGCGCGGTGGCGACGCAGCGTGGTGGCGAAGGCGTCGGCGTTCGCGCGGCGACGACCAACCCCGTCACCGCACGCGACGACCAACCCCGTCACCGGCACGCGACGACCAACCCCGTCACCGCTACGCGACATCCAACCCGTCACCGCATCTGCGGCGACCAACCCTTCACCGGCACGCGACGACCAACCCCGTCACCGCTAACGACATCCAACCCGTCGGCGGCACTCTGGCGACCGACCCCGCCAGCGCCGCTAGCGACATCAACCCGTCGGCATCGCAACGAGCGACCCGCCACCGCATCGCAACGACACCCCGCCACTCGCGCGGCGCATGATCGAGCGGCCGGGTAGCCGCAATGAAGCATCCGCGGATCTGGAGATCGTGAGGCGATGGTCCCCGCATGCACCGTCCGCCGGGTGTTCCGGCGACCGAGCGGCACTGCGGTGGAAAGCGCCATACTAGCAGACCCTCAACGCGTTCCAGCGGAAATAGGGACTCGCGAGCCGCCCGAGATATGCAAGAGGCTCGAGCGGCCAGGCTGCGCCGATGTCGCGCCCGAGCCCACGCCGAGAGGGCGGGCGATCGCGAAAGCCCCACGTCTAGCCGCGTGCCATTGCGGCGCATAGATCCAAAGTCCCGCCCGCCGGTGGGGCTGCGGCGGCGACATGGCACGAAGACTTCAAGTTTCCTAGCGCCATCGACCGTACAAAGCGACACGGACCCCGCGAGTTCGTGCGGCGTGCACGACACCGCGATCGGCCGCGGCGGAGACGACACCACGAAGGCGAAGGGACTCCCCCTCGCGCTGCAAGGAGTGGCGCTCTCTTGGTTCTTTACCATAGAGCCGGGCTCCATCTACGCGTGGGAGCGACTCGCGACCACCTTCACAACAACTTCCAGGAAACTATGTCGAGCGAGTCGACGCGGACCAACTTTTCATTGTGAAGCAAAACCCTGAGGAGCTCCGGACTACTTCAAGCGCTTCCAAGATTCGATGCCAAGTGAAAGACGTTAATGAAACCACCGTCGTTAATGCAGCCATACGGGGCCTTCGTCGGGCCCGATGGCGAGTACAATGCGCGAAAGCCAATCAAGGCGATGGCGAAGCTCTTCGACAAAATGGAGGAATACGCCGAGCGGAAGAAGACGCGCGGCGAAGGCAAGGTGGCGACTCAGACACCAACCAGGCGAGCCTCGGCAAAAGCAAGATCCGCCGAAGGACGGTTCTTGAAGGGGAAGCGTGGCGAGAGTCATCGAGGATACACCGACCGCAGGGACCTCGCACAAAGAGTCGTCCGATCGCCCAAGCGCGCAGCAGAGTCGAGGCGAGGCCGGTACGTCCTCGACATTGAAGGCGGTTCCGACGAAGGCACTCCCGCGGGCCGAGGCGATCGGGGCGCCGTGGCCGGGGGCGCGGCGTGGCCGGGGCCGCGACGATAAAAGTCATGGAGATTACGACGACCAGCACGGGGCGTGGTGCGTAGTCCACGGCGCGGCAATCACGATACCCGCACGTGCACCTCCATCGCGCGCCCGCGATAGCGTCGCTAGGGCAGAACCCGAGACGCGTCCGCCACGGTGGCCACGTCCAATTCCGCACGAGGCCCCATGCGGTACAGCGCAAGGGATGCAACCCCGGGAAGGCCCTTACGGATCCAAGCTCACGTACACCGGCCTCGGAGGGCTTCCTGCCGCTGCAGCCCCGAGGCAACCCATCGCAGGTCGTGCGTCATATTCGGAGGCTCTGCGCTGGAATTCGCCTCGTGCGATAGCGAAGGCCTATGCGCGAAGACTACATCACGTGGCGGCATACCCAGCGCAAGCGCCACGGATCGGGCGCAAAGCACGAGGTTACATTCACACCCGACGACGCCCAAGGCGTGGACTTCCTCATCGAGACCCCTGGTCATCCGGTCACTATCGCCGGATGCGGCGTGGGCGTGCCTTGGTGGACGGCGGTAGCTCCGCGAACGTATTGTTTGCGGCGGCCTTCGACCAGATGGGGATCCCTCGAAGCCGCCTAGGGCCCTCAGGAATCCCACTGCAGGGCTTCGGGGGACAGCCCCTGCGGGCGCTGGGCCAAATAGGTCTTCAAGTCTCCTTCGGCCAAGATGACAATGTGCGGGCCGAAGATGCCACCTTCGACGTGGTCGACCTCCCGTACCCCTACAATGCCATATTAGGGTGCCCAATCCTCAACTCCTTCGGCGCGGTACCACATCACGGCTATCTATGCATGAAGATCCCGGGTCCCCGGACCATCATCACCGTCCGAGGCGACCAGGATATGGCCCGGCGCATCGAGCCAGGTACCCGGTATCCGTGTCACGAAGCCCAGCGACGCTCTTAGAGCTGGCATCACAGCGCGGGGGTCCGCGGGGCCATTCAGAGGCGCCTTGGCGGGCCCTGAAGATGTCTAGCGACTAGAGGCTTCGGCCGCGCCAAGGACAAACGGTTAGTATATCCACCCCCTGTAATTGCTTACCCGCGCAAACGGGGACGTAATGAAGATCGCCGTTTGTCACCAATCTTTCTTCATCACGCACAAGTACGCGGCGGAGGCGCGTGCAGGCTTGGCCAGCGCGCGCGTTCCCGCAGTATAAACAAAGACGCACGTTCGCGTGTGCACTCGCCGTAGCAAGGGGTACGGGACTGCGTATAAATCGAACTCGCACTTCGCGTGTGCACTCGCCGTAGCCAAAGGTGACGGGCCTGAGTATAAACAAAGACGCACGTTCGCGTGTGCACTCGCCGTAGCCAGGGGTACGAGACTGAGCATAAATCGAAGTCGCGCGTTCGCGTTGCACTCGCCGTAGCCAAAGGTGACGGGCACGAGTATAAACAAAGACACTGCGTTCGCGTGTGCACTCGCCGTAGCGGGTACAGGATTGAGTATAAATCAAAGTCGCACGTTCGCGTGTGCACTCGCCAGAGCCAAAGGTGACGGGCCCGAGTATAAACAAAGCGCACGTTCGCGTGTGCACTCCCGTAGCCGGGTGCGAGGCGAGTATAAATCGAAGTCGCGCGTTCGCGTGTGCACTCGCCAGAGCAGTGGGTACGGATGAGTATAAATCAAGTCGACGTTCGCGTGTGCACTCGCCGTAGCCAAAGGTGACGGGCCCGAGTATAAACAAAGACGCATGTTCACGCGTGTGCACTCGCCGTAGCTGTGTGTACGGCTCGAGTATAAATCGAAGTCGACGTTCGCGTGTGCACTCGCCGTAGCCAAAGGTGACGGGCCTGAGTATAAACAAAGACGCACGTTCGCGTGTGCACTCGCCGTAGCGAAGTGCGGGTGAGTATAAATCGAAGTCGCGCGTTGGCGTGTGCACTCGCCGTAGCCAAAGGTGACGGGCCCGAGTATAAACAAAGATGCACGCGTTCGTGCACCGCACGAGCCGTGGCAGTACGGGACTGAGTATAAATCGAAGTCACACGTTTGCGTGTGCACTCGCCATAGCCAACGGTGACGGGCACGAGTATAAACAAAGACGCGCGTTCGGCGTGTGCACTCGCCGTAGCCAAAGTGCGGGTGAGTATAATCGAAGTCGCGCGTCGCGTGTGCACTCGCCGTAGCCAAGGGTGACGCACGAGTATAAACAAAGACGCACGCGTTCGCGTGTGCACTCGCCGTAGCTGTGTGTACGGGACTGAGTATAAATCGAAGTCGCACGTTCGCATGTGCACTCGCCGTAGCCAAAGGTGACGGGCCTGAGTATAAACAAAGACGACGTTCGCTGTGCACTCGCCATAGCTGTGGGTGCGGGTCGAGTATAAATCGAAGTCGCACGTTCGCATGTGCACTCGCCGTAGCCAAAGGTGACGGGCCTGAGTATAAACAAAAGACGTGTGAGGGGACGCCCTCGCACGCACTCCGCGGAGTATAAATAAGACGCGGATATTCTCCCTGCGCACTCTACGGAGTCTAAACAAGACGCGAACTCCGCGCATGCCAGGGACCTCGCCCCTGTGCATACTCTGCGGAGTATAAATAGGACGTGGATGTTGACCCCACGCACTCCGCAGAGTATAAATAAGACGCGGATGTCCTCCCTGCGCACTCTACGGAGTCTAAACAAGACGCGAACTCCACGCATGCCAGGGACCTCGTCCCTGTGCATACTCTGCAGAGTATAAATAGGACGTGGATGTTGACCCCACGCACTCTGCGGAGTATAAATAAAACTACGGAGGCCCCCCACGCGTATCGCAAGGCGGGCGGAGGACGCGAGTATTAATCGCAGCGGAGCGAGGCTCACCCTCGCGTACTGCGGGAGGTGAGCGCAGCGCCGCTGTTGAAGACAACAGCGCGCAGGCTACCCCGCCATGAGGAGCAAGAGGAACGGAACGTGCGCGCACTTCCACCCTCGCCCGTGCCAGTCTACGGACTATAAAAAGGCGAAGTGCCGAGGTCCGCCTCCGCACACGCCGATCACGAACTATAAAAGGCGGCGCCGAGGTCCGCCTCCGCACACGCCGATCCTACGGACTATAAAAAGGCGAAGCGTTGAGGTCCGCCTCCGCACACGCCAGTCTACGGACTATAAAAAGGCGAAGCATCGAGGTCCGCCTCCGCACACGCCAGTCTACGGACTATAAAAAGGCGAAGTGCCGAGGTCCGCCTCCACACACGCCAGTCTACGGACTATAAAAAGGCGAAGCGTCGAGGTCCGCCTCCGCACACGCCGCTGCGATCTGTAAAGGTGAGGCGCCAGGATCGCCCGCATAGCGCCGTTCTAAGGAACCCTTGCGCGACCACTTCGCCAACGGCGCGCGTCGAGCGCGGAGATCCCGTCCCCACGCAGCATGTGGCGTACCGGTGAACCCGAAGTGGCATCAACACACAGCGCATATCCTAAGATGACAAAAAATCTGCATATCGGAAAAATCACACAAGTACAAAGTTCCAGCAGCATCCTTGCCATTCTAAGCCGCTATCCCGCGGGCTTGTCCTTAACACGCGCTAAAGCTGGGGCCTCGCTCGAAGAAGGTCGGCCCTTTGCCTCGGCTCGCCTTTGAAGCGCGCGCCGCCGTCGCAAGGCCGACGCGGCGGCCGCCCCAAAGCAAGGAAGCTGCCCGGGATGAAGGCAAGTAATCAGTTCGTGAAGCAAACACGCACTTTATTCATTCAATTAAGGGGCAGACGTTACAACGCACGCCCACACCTAGCCACGTTGGCGCCGCACCTGTGAGCCTTCGGCATCTTCGGAGGCCTCAGCGCCACCCTCGTCGCGCCGCGGGACCTCAGCGCCACCCTCGTCGCGCCGCGGGACTTCGTCCAGAAATTGGCCGAGGCTCCCCCCACCACGAAGGGACTTCCGAAGCTCGACCTGCGTGGCGGCTATCCCGGTGTAGTCCCAGATCCGCTCATAGAAGAATTTGACGGGGCGGCGAACGGCACGGACTTCACCGGACATCACTCCGGCCCCGCCGGGCATCTCCAGCTGAGGGTTCTCCAGCTCGGCGATGTGCGTGCAACCACGGTGCCGAAGGAGGGCGCACACCAGGCACGACGCCACATAGGCACAGTGGTCGCCAAAGTTCGTCGCAGCCCCGCGCGCAACGTCGGCGGCGTCATGGATCCAGCGAAGGGCCCGCAGCAACTCCTCCGGGCCGAAGGCGTGGTCCGGCACTCCAGCCACAAGTCTTTGGAGGTGGACTTCCAGCATTTGCAGGGCGTCCCACGCAACCACCGAGGCGTCGCCAAGCGTCTGGTTACGCTCCGCTAGAGTCAAGGCAAGCTAGCCTTTTTCCTTCTCTAGCGAGGCGACCTATTCCAGGAGCCCGTCCTGCTCCGCCGCAAACTTTTGTTGAGCAGCTTCCGCGGTCGACTCCTGCGCCGACGCAACAAGTCCCTCGGCGTGTGCCCTCGCTTCGGCGCATTCCACTTCCAGCTGGCGGATGCGGGCGTCCTGGGCAGAGCGGGCTCCAGAGGCTTCGTGTAGCTCCTCCTCGGCGGCCCGCAGCCTATCCTCGAGCGCCTTTCGGCCACGAGTATAGGCCGTTTGCAAGGCCTGCCTCAGCACAAGTGTCTGCAGAAGGGAAAGACTTAGCAAGCTCAGCTAGCCCAGGCGTTGTCGCATGAGTACTTACCCTCACCCCAGACACCTCGAAGGCGTCTTCGAGGCGCCCCGCCCCGTAGGCCTGCAGCACTTGCGGGTCGACGCTGGTGGCCACGTCATTCACAATCCCGCGCCACACCCTCAGCGTCTCCGGGGGCGGCACGAAGTCCGCGGGGCCTGCGCGCGCGGAGGTCCCGTGTTCCGCCAAGTGCTCCCCCTCCGGAATGAGCAACGCTGCAAAAAGGGCTGCAGGTGAGCACCACAAGGCATGAAAGAATACACCAGAGTAAGCTAAACCACCCTACCTTCGGTAGCAGAAGGAGGGTCTCGGGGACTCGCCCCCTCATCCCCGGGCGGGGCGGCGGTGGCGTAAGCCCCCGCAGAAGGAATGGTCCCGCCGCGGGCAGAAGCCTCCGCGTTCGGGGCAGGCAAAAGCTGTCCCTGCGCGGCGGGCGGCGTGGCCAGGGGGCGGAAGGCGCATATGCCGCAGGGTCTCCGGCACTTGCACTGGAGTCCCACAAGCTTCTGACGCCCGTGGCCACGACGAATCCCGCGGTGTCGGTGGAGCTCGCCGCACACACGGTCGTTTAGCCGGGCAGCCAGCCAGCGATACCGCCCCGCGATCGCGGTGGGAAGCCCCGCGTTGCAAAGTGCCGGGCGAAGGTTCGCGGTGGCAATTGTTGCAGGGCACCTCGGGCCGCGCTGTCGGTAAAGCGCAGCATGGCTCCGCGCGCCCGTGGAGCGCGCCCGGCACCACGGCCGCCACGGCCGAAGGCTCCACCTCAAGCATCGCCGGTCCGCACGGGTTCGCCTCGGTGACCGGTGGCGGCGAGACTTCCTCCGGCTCGCGGCAAACCCGCCGTCCGGGGCGCTCGCCGAAGATACCTCGCCTTCGGCGTCTGCGCCACCCAAGCCTGAATCGGCATACCTCGCCGAGTCCGACTCCGCGTCCGCCGCGCCCTCGGGAGCACTAGCAACAGCAGCGGCAGCTGCCGTGCCAAGCGCGGCGGGCGCCCCGCTGCGGCCCCTCTTCCGAGACGGCGCCTTATTCTTCTTCTTCTTCGCTGCACAGTCATCTGGAGCGACACGGTCCGGCACGGCAAGGCCCAGGGCCTCGCACACGCGGTTTATTTGCCCCAGCCCCGCCTCGGCGATAGCAGACGCGCGCTGCTCGTGCTCCCTGCCGGTGTACGGCCCTAGGAATACGCGCGCGGCTTGCTCCGCCTCCTCCAAGGAAATCCCTGAGGCAAAGGAGATAGCATCAGCATATAACGCATTTCACGTGACCAAAGGAGAGACGCGGTCGAGGCTTACGAAGACTGGAGGGCGCCGGCGATAGCGGTCGATGGCGAAACATTGTTGTCTTGACGCTTCGGCGGCGAGCGCCGATCGCGGCAAGCGGTGCCACGCCGTACATCACGTACTCTTGGAGGTCGCGCATGTTGAAGCGGCGCCACGCCACGAGCCGCGGGCCCTCCGCCTGTCCTCATCATCGGCGTCCGCGGACGAGGGCTTGAACGCGATCGGTCGGCTGTGCACTCAAGGCGCTCCGCTCTCCACACGGTGGTAGAACCACCGCTTCATCCGAGAAGACTCCCACTTCCGCGAGTTGAGTTCGCAGGGAAGAGCTTCTTACACGACGGACGAAGAATAAAGGTGACGCTACCGAAACTCGACAGCGTCCCGTCCTTCTGGTCCTTGGGCTGGCACCATGCCTCGTGAAGGTAGGCGAACAATGAGGCGCTGGGCCAACACGCCCTCGAGCGCAAGGCCCAGTTGTACACCGCGAGCCGGGCCACGGCGTTCGAGTCGCTGCGCGGCTCGGCCGAAAGGTCCGCAACACGTCGCCCACGATAGCCGCCGCTGGGATGCGGAGCCCCGCGTCGAAAAAGGCAACGAACACGACCGCCTCCGACCTCTCGGGATGCGGTTCCGTCTCATCGGCGGCGGGCAATCGTACCTCCTGGCGCTCGGACAACTTCCCCGCGCGCAGAAGCCCTTGGATCGTCTTCTCGGTCACGAGCGAGGGGCCTAGCTCACCGGAGAACGTGCCTTCCTCCTCCGCCACCAACCACTCCTTGTCCGCCGCCGCCGGGTTGCGCTCTTGGAGCGCGTATTTCACCTCCAACAATGAAGACCGCTGGCGAATGCCAGAGCCACCAACCGCTTGGCCGCGCTTGCCATCGGAGGCCATCGCTTCCCACGGAGAGATTGAAGCGGTGAAAATATCGCGAAAGTGTAGAGGGCGGACCAGACAGGAAAGAGGGCGTAAATGTGCGGGGACGCTGTTACGGGGGGGCTATTTCAAGCCACCTCGCCCATACCGCCGCTACCGAAGCGTCGCAACGATCCGCGTGCCGGATACAACCGCAGCGGTGTAAAGGCCCGCCCCGCACGATTCCCCGTAGCTGAAGACGAGGCGTCGTGGCGATACACGCTACACGCGACCGCAGAACCAAGGACTGTCAACGCAAGCGGTCACGGCCACACAATCCCTGACCCACCGCGGCGCTCCAGTTGCAAGCCGCCGCGTGCCCTCACCACGTGAACGGACACTGCACGACACAGCAACCCACCTTTTGGCAGGCTAGGCGTTGGTACGATCCCAGCCGCCATTAAAGGCGCCCTACCGGACCGAAAGAGACAACCTCCAATTCCGCCTCTGGCTCTAGCAAGCGCTCGTCTGCCGAGCTGGCGCGGCCTCGCCGCCACCCGTTCGAAGGTAGGGGCGGAGCGCTCATCTACCGAGCCAGGCGCCGGCCTCGCGCCACCCGTTCGAAGGGTAGGGCGGAGCGTGGCGCGCTGCCGAGCTGGCGCCACCTCCGCGCCACCCGCTCGAAGGGTAGGGGACGGAGCGCGAAGCGCTGCCGAGCCAGGCGCCGCCTCCGCGCCACCCGTTCGAAGGGTAGGGGATGGAGCGCGCGCGCCTGCGAGCCGGGCGCCACCTCGCCGCCACCCGCTCGAAGGGTAGGGGACGGAGCGCGCGCGCTGAGCTGGCGCCCGGCCTCGCCGCCACCCGTTCGAAGGGTAGGGGCGGAGCGCGCGCGCGAGCCGTGGCGCCCGACCTCGCCGCCACCCGCTCAAGGGTAGGGGACGGAGCGCGCGCGCCGCTGAGCTGGGCGCGGCCCGCCGCCACCCGCTCAAGGGTAGGGGACGGAGCGCGCCGCTGAGCCGGGCGCCACCTCGCGCCACCCGCTCAAGGGTAGGGGACGGAGCGCGCGGCGTCTGCCGACCAGCGCCACCTCTGCGCCACCCGCTCAAGGGTAGGGGATGAAGCGCGAAGCGCGTCTACTGAGCCGGGCGCCAGCCTCGCGCCACCCGCTCAAGGGTAGGGGATGGCGCGCGCGTCTACTTTCAACAGGCGCCAGCCTCCGCTGCCACCCGGTCGAAGGGTAGGGAACGGAGCGCGCGCGCCTTGGCTTCGACTTAGGCGCCAGCCTCCGCGGCCACCCGTCCGAAGGGTGGGGGACGGAGCGCGTGCGCCTACTTCGGCGGGGCGCCGCAAAGGCGGGGGTCTTGTCCCGCAAAGTCTGCCTCGTTCTCCTTAATAGGCCACCTACAGTGCATCAACATAAAAGGTAATGCGGGCGGGCTCCATCAGGAACACCAACTGTAGGTAGGCCTGTTAAGAAGAACAGGGCAAACCTTGCTGTCGCCTACGGAAGCACGGTATGAGGCGGAAGCGCGGTGGCCGCCGATAACCGCGCCGACCAAGCTCCCAAGAAAATGGACCTCATACGTGCATCAACATTCCCCTGCCGCCGGCCACACCAGAATGTTGATGCACGCAGGGCCCATTTTAAGTGAATAGATTCTATCACAATATATGCAGGAACAACGCTACGCGGCGCCATATATATACCCCATCGCCAGGAAGCCAACCGGCGAAGTCCAATCGGCAAATCCAACGGCCGGAGTCCGCCGTCACATTAATGGTCACGACGCTCAAGGCCCGCACCGCGCCAAGCACGCTTCACCACGTGGACGGCCGGAAGAAGCGGACCGTCGCGGCACGCCCCTTATCGCTAAGGCTCACGCGGCGGCTCGGGGCCCGCTACGCTACTCGTGCGCGTAACGCCCCGCGCGCGTTTTTCGGCTAAGCCCACCTCCGCCGCCACCCGCTCAAGGGTGAGGGACGGAGCGTCGCGCGTCTGCCGACTACTGCGCAGCCCGGGTCAAGCTTGGAAAAGTTCACAGGCCGCGGGGACGGAGGGGGTCAAAGGACTCGGCGACATGGCTTCGGCCCCGTGAAGCCCTTTACCATGAGAGCCTCTGTTGTAGGGGTGGCCCCACCTAAACCAAGAGCTGGTAGGAGGTTATAAGACCAGAATAGGCCATGTGTAATAGGCCATGTAAGGGTATAACAAAAGCACTCCTCATATGCATATATATATAATATAGATATAATATATATATATATATATATATATATATATATCATATATATATATATATATATATATGAATATGAATAAGCCATGGGGAGAGGGCAAGCCATTTTTACTCATCTCCATCACTCTCCGCTACCATCTTTCTCTGTTTGGCCTGTAGCCACAACAATATTCTTTATGATGCTAGAAATCTATTCCAATCAATGATCAAGAAAATTATTACGAAAGTTCTGAATTTTTTGTTTGAAGGAAGCTTACATCAAAACTAGGAAAAAGAAGGAAATATCGATCTGCTCTTACTTGTGAGTTCTTGATTATCTAGTCCTTAGATGTGTTCTCATATGCCATAGAAGCTAGATCATAACACGAACTTGACCCAAATACCCATAAGATCAAAACCCTAGAATTACCATATCTTGAGCTAAAATCAGGCAAACACAAGAACTTGCAAATAACAAGTGCCTAAATAGATGGGATATGGACTCGAAGAAACAATTTTATCACTTACATGTCTCTGCACAAATCATCAAGAGGGCAAGGAGAATCACCAGAAAGCAAGCCAAATCAAGATTTCATCACTTAAGCAAAGAGAGAAAGACTTGGATGGATTTTGATCTCTGTTGATACTTGGCGAGGAATGATTACAGCCACTCAATATCCGTGCACAAGGCCTAAGGGTGACAAAAAGCTCAACCACAAGACCCTCTCACATCTCTCACAAAGTTCTCTTTAAGAATCCTAACTTCTCTCTAGGCTAGGTATGAACTCTCTCCGAAACCTTAACCCTAGTCACTTCTTTTCCTCCTTATATATGGAGGCTCACAAGAGAAACTCTAACCAAGATGCCTAGTTGGTTTTATCTACTTATATAGACTAACCCAATAACCCAATATCACATCGGGTTTACTATTACACAAGCATGCTTTTCAAAGTGCACATGCCCATTAACCCGTTAGTAAATCAACACTTGATTCACTTAGCATTTTCAGGACATCTATGACCTAAACCATTTGGGCTACTACCACAGTATTGCAATTCACCATTTTTTCAGTATTAGGCAATTTACCAAAATACCCTTCTATCGCTTTACATAAAGCTTTGCGTTTTCTTTGCCTTGAATCAACCACATGCTTCATCTTTAAGTCCATATGGTTCCAATGACTTGTCGCCAAACCTCTCATACATCCGGATCCCATAGAACCATCCTTGCTTGCAAACGGATCCAAGTCACTTGGTGCTCCACATGCCTTTCCTCGCATCACGATGGCACCTGACTTCCCTGATCATTCTGGACCTCAGCTCCTCCCTGAGCTTAGTCTTGATCCACGTCATTGCCTATCATGTCCAACACCGGTAGCTCCCTCTGCAGTTCCTCGTCATCCCAGCTTGTAACCACTCAGTTAGCCTTGGTCATCTTCCGGCAGCTCCCTGATCGTCTAGATCTCAGTTCCTTCTTAGCGTAGTCCCGATCCCTTGACCGCTTTGGACCTAAACTCTTCTAGCTTAGTCTCGGTCTCATCCACCTCACAATGACGTAACTCTGGAGTCCTACAACCAACAACAACAAGTAAACAGTCACATAGCACCTCATAATACACAAAGTCATCAAGTGACACAATTAGTCCATATAATACACCATGCAAAATGTATGCACCCAGACCCGTCACATAACACCAGAGACTGATATGATTACATCCACTATGCCGATCAGACCACCTTTCCCACACCGGTCGGACCATCGGCCTTTGGCCGGTATGACCACCCCTGCTCACCTCGGAAACAGGGGAGCGGTCTGACCGTGACATCCTTGTCGGTCAGACCGCCAGGACCTGGCGAGTATGACCGCCAGCCGAAGGCTGGTCATAGCTGGAAAATAGCTGGAAAATAGCTACTGTTGGCTATTTCCCAGTCGCACCACAACCTTGGTATGACCACCACCATAGTCGGTCATGCTGGCGGCTAACCACCAGTCAGACCATCGGCCCTCGGCTGGACAGACCACGGCTCCCATGCTGGTCTGACCGCGTCCGCAATGCTGATCAGATTGCCAATAGAAGAAAGCGGCTGAAAAATTGCAAACTCTCAAAAACCAAATTCAAACTCTATAAACTCTCTTAATCAAAAGTCAATTACTCATCATAACTATGGGGTGACATACACGTGGTCTCACAATCACCTTATTCGAAGTTTAAACCAAGTCCACAGTTTGTCCTATTAGCCAGACAGAGCAATGTGATTTCCTTGGAGCAAGGTGAACCTTTAGGCCAGGGCAACGTGATACTGTGATAGATGTAGATGGAAGAAATGGAGTTTCAACTAACCCCATTGCCTTAGAAATTCATGGAAATGTTTGTCACCTAAATCACATGGCAGATGAACCACAACAACAGAGTAATCAGTCACTCAGTTCAGAGAACAGAAACAGAAAGCGATCGCACAGTACAGGAAGAAAGGCTGAAGTCACCAGGATGCAACAATCACTTTTGGCTGATACTAACGACAAGTTTATGGAACCTTGTTTACGATTCAGGCCATGTTGAGCTCATGTTTGTTTGTTGGACATGAGAAGTAGCACATATATTCTCTAATTAAAAGCTAGTGAAAAGTCACAAGTCTCCATAGCGTAGTATCTTAGAGTTTAATTGTTCCTGTACGATCAAACACCACAATTTGAGAAGGGTGAATGATTGCCATCACTTTTTGGAATCTCTTAGTTCTCGGTGAACATTTTGACCGCTCAATGCTCAACTGCTCGATCGATAGTTAAACTTTGATCTTCGACGGTTTGTACGTACTCGAAATCTTCAACACCTGAAGCAGAACCTCTCGATCACTTATGCCTTCGAGAAACCAACGTCTTCAAATACTCATTTTTCTTCTTTTTCCCTGGCAGCGATTCGACACCTTTGCACGCCGTCGTAAGCTTCAATCCAACTACAATTACCAGCAACTTTTCAAGCAGATTAAGAACTAGATTGATTTAAGATGATGTTTATTACTGAATTTTTGTGAATTTACAAATTGCCCTCACAAGCACCCCTAAAAGCCTAGTCAAAACTAGAACCTCCTCAATCTACTCCGCAAAAAACCTCATGTTAACCCTTAGCCTCTACCTGCTTTGATAGGCTAACACCCTAAACCGTGTCCTCATCAAACAAGGACACCAAACTCTATCTGTTCTGAAAATTATGAGATTCGAAACCTTTCCAAACATGGGATTTCCATAATCTCTAAACCTTTCTAGTTATGGACTACTTCCATAACTCTTTCAACTCAGCACATGTCGAAACCTCCAGGACTGCACCTCCTGTAGCCTCTCCACGCATCATCCACCTTTGATTTCCACGTGCTCCAGTATGAGCCTGACCACCTCATGACATCCTCGACTACCTAGACCTCAGATTTTCCCCTCCTAGTTCTGGTTCTCCTCGTTACTGACCATGGCCGTCTCGACACCCAACCTACACATGCAAAGACTAAATAACATTTCCCCGGTACAATTTCTCTCCAACTTGACCAACATCAGTCCACACACGCATATCACAAACTCACCCATCAATAACTATGAATTAGATCCTCCATGATCTCGATTTCCACGCTCTCCAGAAATGAACTTCAGACCACGCAGAAAAGCCAATCAGACCGCCAAGCCCAGGCGGTCAAACCACTAGCCCAATAGATATGAGTACTTGAGGTACTCGAAGATCACAAGTATTGAAGAATTCGAAGCCTACAAGTACCGACTGTGAAGCCTATAGCAACCAATCGCAAAGCTTATGACTACCGATCGCAAGGTCTATGATAACTAATCATGAAGCCTCCCTTGGGATGATTGTAGGAAGCAAATTTCTGATGAACCGAGGTTCACAAGCAAGAAGTGAAAATTATTTTGCATAATTTTCAACTCTATGCACTATACCGCTAGCTCGTGTAGATATGTAGCCATGTTACATTAATTTGTGCTATCAAGATTTGTTACAAAAGTTTTAGGATATTCGCAATCGACCGAATTAAGTGCATATTCGAATTCTAATTCGTATTTGTTATGACATTCGATTCGTATTCGAGAATGTTCGAATTTGTATTCGTATTTATTTTAAAAACATGAATTTGCATTCATATTTGTTTTTAAAATATAGATTTTTATTCATATTTTAGACTATTCGATTCATATTCGATCCATTTTGATCCCTAGTTGCTACAATATACTAGCTTCCACGCTAGTAGTATTTGAACTGAGCAGCACAACCAGCAGCCTAGCATGTGCATGCAGAGGACTAGCACCAGTGGCAGCATTTGATGAGTAGAGGTTCTGCTTCTAACTTCTTCTTCTTTTTTTTTTTTTTGCTTTTTTTCTTATTCATTTGTATTGTTCGTGAAGATATAACTTTTTATTTTTTTAAATTTAATTATACTAAAAAATAAACAGCAGTTACAGTACAATTTTAATCACTACAGTGGAAAAACAAAAACCTAAGCTTGTGAGCTGAAATAAGCACCACCGAATCTTACGCCGAGACTGCTGCCAATCGATGGGTGAAGGTTGCAGGCTTGCAGCACCCACGGGCGGAGACAGGATATCAGGGCCATCCGGCCATGGCATTGCGCCATGCTGCTATGCATGTCCAATTTTGAGCTTTGAGGACACGTGTCATCTCCCTGCATGTGTCGTCGTTAGGGGTGCAATCGGATCGGATTTGGACGGATATTGTTTAAACCATATCCTAACCCATATTTTTTTTCCGGATTCGAAATCGGATACGGTAAGACCGGATACGAATACGAATTCGGAATATTCGGAGTTTCGGATATGGTATCATCGGAGCGGATATATATCGGTTACGGATCGGAAACGGATAATATAAGCGGATATCACGGACGTACAAAAACGAACATTTTCAATAGTGTCTTCTCATTAAAATTAAGAGCCTCGAACAGGATACAAATCTTGGCTGGTAATTGACTATGTTCGCAGGAATGATCGAGCAGGATGTATCCATGTGTATTGCAGCAAAATGGTCTCCTGTAACATATAAAATCAGTGATGGCAAACACATTATTGAGTCATCTCTTCAATAGATGTCAGTTTGGAAGTGCCACATACCTTTGAATCGATATGTTAACAGTATCTAAATTATTTACGCATAGCAAACACGAATGTCGCCAACTTGGTAGAAACGCCCATTTGTTAACATATGATTGAGTTAAGAAGCCGGCCAAAGTAATCAAGAACAACTCCAGAAAACTTTAGTAGTCCAAATAGATAAGATAGGTAGCGCCCAAGCTCTCTTTAACCCATTGATCTGAACTTGATGGGCGATCTTGCCAGGAGCATAAAGAGATGTAAAAGCTATAAAAGCACATAGTAGTAAAATGCACCACCAGTTTAAAAGCAGATCTTGAGAATAGTTTGGTTAAACTATAAATCATTAGTTATGGATGCTACTCGCCTCACCTTCAACAAGTAACATGATGAATATAGACATATAGCAGCAAAATGATGAATATAGACATATAGTCCACGGGCATCTGCCATGTAAATTTAGTAACTTATCAGAAACTTAAGTAGTAAACTTCAGCTTCACTTGATCACAAGCACACCTAGAGCTCGCCATCACTAGCTACTTCTTCGTCCTACAAATCACCAATGATAGATGTAACTTTGCTAAATAAGAGTACAAATCACCAATACTAGACAACACCTGAAGAATCCTCATATTAGCAACAATGGTCTCAACTACCTCCAAATCACCAATGATGGATGCAACTTTGCTCTTAGAATCTGAAAAAAAATAAGAGGAAACTTCATAGTTAAAAAAGAGTACAAAGAAGACAATGGAATAATTAATTAATTGGTCTAGCAATACTAAATCCAAAATGTTAAGGAATTTCAGGGCTCAGAACCTATAATGGCATTCTGTTGATCCTCATTGCCTGCTGCATATTCTATTTCAGAGGTCAATCTGGATAACTTGACAGATCTAGTTTACTTCCTCTGCCATCTCAACGTATGCATATGTTATATATAGAACTATAGAAGTATAACCATGAATTAACGCTGAACAAGCACTTGAAAATTCTTCATTATAGCATTCTTTAAATCATATTTGAATCGTTGGAATTACCATAAATATGTTTTCCACATGGTTTAACTTTGCTATGGGTGATCAGGCAGCTATGAGCTTTCTAGGTGGCATTTGACACATGGAGGAACCAAGTGCAGGTGCAGCATTCAACGGGTGCACATTAATCCGCATCATACAAAGTTAGACAATAACAAAGGACATACTAACAAAGAAACAAGAAGGCATCATGGCTCTTAACTTCAATTTTACGTACTCTAGCCTGGAGGGAAATTGCCCAGGAAATTGAAGCTACAATTCACTAATTCAGCACCTAACTAAGTAACTAACTAATACGTTTCAACAAAAGATCTAGCAATTGGCGATTCGTCAACATTCAAGTATAAGAGTGACAAAACTTTGTTTCGTTTTCTGGTTGATCGATGATGATGTCGATCGTCAATCGAAGGCAATAGGCAATACATTATCATATTGCAGCCGTACCTAAAATCCGCCGGAGTCAACGAAGAACGAAGAATCCGCCGGAGTCGAAGGCAGCGAGGTAGACGGGGGCGCCGGTGCCGATGCGCTGGGAGACGGGCTTCTTCTTCGGGCCGCCGCCGCCGGATCTGGATGGGGACTGGGGAGCAGCCGACGAGGAGGATGGGGAATGTGGATCTCGGATTGCCGGATGTGGATGGGGAGCACCGAAGCAGCCGAGCAGGGGAAGCGCGAAGAATGGGGATCAGATCGCCGTCGCCGATAGTGAGTGCTGTGGAGGGGAGGATGGGGATCGGATCGCCGTCGCCAAGAGCCGAGCAGGGGAAGGGAGGATGGGGATCGGATCGCCGTCGCCGAGAGCCGAGCAGGGGAGGGGAGGATGGGGATCAGATCCGTCTGCATGTGAGAGCCGCCGAATGCTATGGTTAGGGTTAGGGTTAGGGTTACTGCGGGAGTGCGGGACTGCGATGCCGATGCGGTACTTCCTCAGCCGGTCAGCACCTTAATGGGTTTCGGATATCCGACCGGATATTATCCGAATATCCGGATACCGAAGCAATTCGGTCGGATATCATCTGTCCCGAATCCGGTACCGAATCCGACACGTAATATCCGAATCCGGTATCCGATCCGACCAGATTTTTCATTTTCTTCCGGTTTCGGTACAAGTCGGATTTGACACCGGATCGGTCGGGATTAACCCAACCCATTTGCACCCCTAGTCGTCGTGCTGTGCTGCTGCTGGTTGGTTGGCTTCGCTAGGGGAGCGGTTGCTGTTGAAGAAAAAGGGCCGGCCTTAGGAGATGCATTTTACCAGTGGGTCATAAATGGGCCCAAAAACATACAGGCCCACCCAACCCAGTCCAACATAAGCCTTTAGAGCTCCGAAAAAATTGGTCACAGATGGTCGACTCGGGCAATGGCACAGGAAGGTCATGCTCGCCGCCGCGTTGTAAACCAGACAAGTACCTATATCGGTTTTGCTCATACTTGCTGGCTGATTAGATTGTATTCATCATGAATAGAATGCCTAACGATGGATCCATTCAGATTCAAGAACTACAATTTGAAACACATTTTGCTTCTATGCATCACTATTTTGCTGCACAAATATTAAAATATAAATAAAGGGTGGATGATGATTACTTATCTTTTTATTTGTTTTAACTAGTCTTGTGCTTGTGCGTTACAACGAAAACCCAAACTATAGAAGCAAGTCAAATAAATCATTTTAAAGCCCTTTTGATCACATATGAAGGGAAGAAGCATGACTACATAAGATTAACTTAGAGTCATTTTACATCCTGATAAGAATTTATGAAGCATTCTATTACCGAAGGTAGTTCAAACCTTACATAACAAAATAATATGTAGTAAAGAATAAATAAATGCAATCATTTTTGATGGCCACATGTGCCTTTCAAAGCCTACTCCCCTATAGAAACATTGTGTACATGTGTTACAAAGGAATTGCAATGTACAACGAAATCAAGCAAATGAACTAAAACTATACAGGTAAGAGCAAAATTTGAATGACAACATGACATATGTATAGACTGTAATAAAACTAAAAAATATGATAACAAGTTAAATTAAGAAAGAAATAACATCGAGGATTATATGAGCAACGAGCAATGGGAAATAGGCACACAAACTATGTACACGAGCTGTAATATGGAAAAATGCTAATAAACAAGTCTATGTACGCATCTTTTTTTACAGTTAAGTCTATGTATCTATCCAAAATTTCTTAAAGTCTAGTTCTTTCGAGTCAATCGGTTGTTTTGCATCACTTCTATATGCTTCCATACTGAGCCTCTACATAAGTAGATGTGGCACTGTTAGATATTACAAAAATAAGTGCTCCAAGTCCAATGTAAACAAAAAAAAATGTATGACCGCTATACCACTAATATGGCAATCAAACTAATGCAAAAGACTGACAGGTATATTACCCCAAAACGGTTATATTTGGCGCAATGATAGGAATTTCAGAGGACATGGACTACAGTAACAAGGGAGGGAAACCAGGTTCCTGTCTTAAAGATCCATAGAGAACAATATCAATAAACATTAACAAGTTCCTAATATCATAAGTCATGTAGAAATGCTTTACAGAACCATCTAGAAATCCCATGAGAGGCGAGTTCCTGTACAACAGAAAATTAAGATGGCCAGTGGAGCAAAAGAGGATCAGGGATAATCAGTGGTCTCTCACATGTGAAAAGCATTCACTGCCTAGCACAAAATGTAGCACATATAACACACCCTAGCACCAGCAACATGCGGGTTGACGAATTGATCACCAGAATGACATAATCTGGAGGTTGTGTATGTAGTTGTTTTGTTTTTTTCTGTTCGAAAATTCAGCTTATGTAAATCATGTGGGTTGTTTTGGTCAGCAAGTTGCAGAATGCTAACATGTTGGAACATAGCAAGATCTGAAAGCCACAAGTGGGTTAATCTAAAATCTTAAGACGATTACCATGAAAGCAGTAAAATAACACTCGTTTGGATTTGGTGGGCTAATTAAACCATGGCATATAACATCCATACTATGGTTGGCATATAAATGATTCAACAGTTCGTTTCCCTTTCTTTTAATTCATTTCTCCTCTCCCCTTTTCTCCCGTAGTGGAAATGCACATGCCTAGTGAAGATATATCTATTTAGAAACATCATCACTCTGACTATGACTCCTTCAGCGGGTAGCTCGATGGAGTGTTAAATAACTATGTTGTGGATATGTTGCCAAACAGTATAATCTTGTAAAATTTCAATTAAGACATGAGGCACTATGACTGCAATTCTTTTTGCCATGATATACTACATCAAAAATAAGGTGAAAGACAATGAAAAGGAGAAGCAAATGCTAACAACAGATTGAGCATTTGGACAAATTCTGTTGTTCTGCTTTCAAGAGAAAAACCCTGCAATTAATAGCACATAGTTAATTTTGTTAGCATTCTTTTTTTTAACAAAAAACTTATGTTGGCGTTCTTATGAATTTATGTTTTATTTCTGTTATTGAATCTGATATGACGTGGTAGTATGCAAAGGTATGCGCGGTAGATGAAGTAGATCCCTTTATGGCTCCAAAGGTGGTGAGAGTGTTGCAGATGTTGCTAGTAGACTTGCAGTAGTGCTATCTTCCACAGACAAGGAGTATCATGGGTACTTGTACATTATCACCAGAATCTATATTGATAGACCGAGATATTGTGTTAAGGTGTCATTTTGAAAAGATCAACTGCATGTCTTACCATGAAATTTTTAATTGTAACACTGGCAACCTGTAGTGTAATAACTACTTCGACTCTGCAAATCAGTGAAAAGGTGTTGACAAATGACATCAAAATTAATAACTTTAGGTCATACTTTATTTATTGTGCAGAACAAACAGAAGGTAACATTTGCTGTTTTCTTGGTTTTCACAGGTAGTAATTATAAGAAGGATTTATAAGACACCAAGACAGAGCTTCTAGCAAACAGATAAGGCTTTTCATAGAACAACACAACACAACCCAACCAAACTGAGGCACTAAGCTGCTAGTGTGCTTCGATGCATTGAATATGGCAGCGTATACACTTGCATAGGTTGAAAAAAGAAAAAATAAGGAAAACTCTGCGTCATATCCCAACATGAAAACAACTTTGAAGTGGCCCAAGTATCTAAAACATATAGGAACATATAATTCACAAACCCAAGAGAAAACAGAAATGCATATAGGGAAGTAACAATAGTCATATGGATTGACATGCCTATAGTACAGGTCAGCTGATCAATCAGGAGAAACATCGAGATGCGTTAGTGCTATAAACATAAAAGAACCATTGCATGGTTTTATTATGTGAGATCGAAGTCTAAACAGAGAACAACATAACCTTTTTTTGGAATGTTTGGTAGAAATGGAATATAAAAACATATAAATAACAAACATCAAATTAGCATTAAGATGCATTACACTATTCAAAAATTAGTAATAATCCTTGATTTAAAATTTCTTTTAATGAATCATCGGACTAAACTATTGTGTTTTGGCTTTCATGGAGCTGAAGAGAAAAGTCAGATAGCTTCTCAATCAATGGAACATTTCAGTCAACCAAGGCATGTAGTTTAGTTTTGAAACTCAGATGTCCGAAGCAATGAATCAGTAATCTAGTTAAATATGTATAAGTAAATATCCTCATTTGGGATTTGCACATAAAAAACCTGCAGTTTCAAAAGGGCAGGCAAAAGAACTAATGCATCTGCTCTGCATTGCACGAACCTTATTATACTTCATGTCTACATCAGATCCCTACAAAAGAGGCACAAATTCTTATTCAGATCAAGAATGAGCGGAGCATACATAGCTTCGTTTGCTGTGGAGCTTCAGAGCTACCATGTCTTGCGGTGGTGACCATCTCTGTATGATGGAGAGACAACAGCTTCACCCACAACAGACACAATTAGAGGGCCAACCTGATTGAATTCGGCAACAGCTCCATTATCTTTGGTCCAGCCAATTAGAAGAACCAAAATAAAGAAAGCAACAGATCCAGTGAGAGCAATCATATATCAGGATATGCAAAAACACAAGTACCAGTTTAGATATATACACGTGGCATGCAGGACTTAAGCTTACATGATCATACACAAAAACTGATCAGTATACAAAAGATTTTGTTGCATCCCATAGCATTTAAGCAACCGCATACTTTAGAGCCTTGATGTTCTATAGCTAGGACCTTTCAGTTAAGTTAATGAAACAATTGCTTGTACTACTGCAAAAGAAAGGAGCAAACCTAGCCATCTCAGATATCTATATTCCTTCATTTGGTATATTGAGTCTAATAACAAAATGCAATGGACAACATATCTACCAAAAAATTCTTTGTTTACAGTTCATTTGACTGTTCAGAGATGCTGATTAGCCACAAAACGTCTGATACGTTAGTCTTCCTTTCTTTGCAACATAATTAGGCTGTGAGTAGAAAGTTTTGTAAGTTTAAAGGGATATAACAAACATCAAATTAGCACTAAGATGCATTACACTATTTAGATTTCTTTTAATGAATCATCGGATTAAACTATTGTGTTTGGCTTTCATGGAGCTGAAGAGAAAAGTCAGATAGCTTCTCAATCAATGAAACATTTCAATCAACCAAGGCATGTGGTTCAGTTTTGAAACTCGGATGTCAGAAGCAATGAATCAGTAATCTAGCTAAATATGTATAACTAAATATCCTTATTGGGATTTGCACATAAAAAACCATTTAAAACCAATATGCAATGCACATACCAATACCATCTAATGAAAATAAAAGCACTTTTCGACCTTGAATTGAAGTATGAGCTGAAAAATGAACCTTTTTGAACAGGCCCTAGCATGTGTCCTGCTAGTGTGGTACCAAGAATTAGCAGATTGACAGTACTGCTTGCTATAATAGAGAATACCCTTTTCCCTTTTAAGTGCACTATCTAGCCTGGAGAGACATCTTCCACCTGTAAGAATAGCGAGAACAAATCAAGTAACACCGTATGATTAATAATGAATTCAAGCTTTTCTTTGATGTATGCACAATACAGAGGTGGAACGTAAAAGTAGCATCACATATAGGCCTGCTTACATCTGCTTCTACAAAAAATTTGATTAACACATCATGTTAAACATGTAAGAACCCCTCCCCTACAGTAGCCCACCAAATAGCCCCGTTGTTATGTAGATCATTGTAAATTTGGAAGTAATTTCTGAAAATCTCATCAGGAATTGACCCCTTTTTGTGTGAGACTAAAGGTGGGAACTTCCAAGATGAAACAGTGAGATTAGAAGAAGTAAGACACATACCATTTAGCACTAGTGAGACACGTGGGCTGCGACTTCAGCGAGCATATCGGGCAAACTCCGTGTGTAGCTGCCGCATGCAGCATCGATAGGGCCACCGGCATGGCCACTAGCTGCACAGATCAAGACACGTCGCCGAGCCCGGTAGGATACAACCTATGGTGGCAGCGACGGCGCTGGTGTGCTATAAAGCCCTAAGGGCATCCATAGTGTATATAACCCAAGGAGCTTTAAGGTGGGTCCCATTTAAATCTTAAGGCCGACTCCATAGTGTATATAACCTAAGGGGCCTTAAGACGGTCCCACTCGGCAGATAAAGAAAAATTGTATTTTAATCCTTGTGGCCAGATCTTTAGCTTGAGGACTAGCCTTAAGCCTTTTTTGCTTATATCCTATTTAAGGTCACCCTATAATGTATAAGGTTGACCTTTAGCTGGCTTAAAACTTTCTATTTTCATATACTACATATGCCCTAAGCAAGAAGAGGAGAGAAGGAGCAGCGAGAAGGTATTGAAAGAACAAACTTGCCACCACCGCAATCTTGCCAACTGCCAACTCTGCCTGCGTTCGCTGTCAGCCCGTCAAGTACCTGGTTTTTTTTAAAAAAAAGAAATGGAAGAAAAGACATATCAGGGGTTACTCCATAGAAGAAATAACACACCAAAACCTCAAAGGTTAGGCTGTAAAGATGCGATGGTTAGAAATTTGCTCTGTTGAAGTCAACAAAATGATCTATACTAATCTAATTCCACTGTAGCATGCATATATATATATATATATATATAAATGGGACACCTATATATATATATATATATATATATATATATAGATTGCTTTTAGATACGTGCTAGAGCAATGGTATGTATGGTATATAATATATTAGGCATGCTAAATTAATCATGGAAGGAAAGTCTTAATCATGGATGGAAAGTCTCAATCACACTAGCACGCATCTAAAAGCAATCCAAAGGTAGGGAGACTAGGTGTCAGACACCTAGGTGCCCTTTATTTTATATATATATATATATATATATATATATATATATATATATATATATATATATATATATATATATATATATATATATATATATATATATATATATATACACTTACCTTTGGATTGCTTTTAGATGCGTGCTAGTGTGATTGAGACTTTCCATCCATGATTAAGACTTTCCTTCCATGATTGATTTAGCATGCCTAATATATTACATACCATACATACCATTGCTCTAGCACGTATCTAAAAGCAATCTAACTAGAGAGCCTAGGTGTCCCATTTCTTATATATATATATATATATATATATATATATATATATATATATATATATATATATATATATATATATATATATATATATATATATATATATATATATATATATATATATATATATATATATATATACCATGGTGTCTAGACATCAAACCACCCTGTCTTTGGATTGTTTTTAGATGTGTGCAAGTGTAATATATCAGGCAAACCCGTTAACATTCATTAATTCGAAAAAACGTCAATTTGAAAAGGAAGTTATTGGTTTAGCATGCTAAATCAATCATAGATGAAAATCCTCAATTATAGAGCCTGGACATTATGTACTTCTGTTATTTATACTACATATAGAACTGTGCACCAAAAATGGGTGAATCTGTTGTCACACATGAAACCCTTATAATCATGTGCTATGACTTGGATAAGACATGTGACTGTTAAAGTCAGATCCAACTGATACCTCATAACTCCTAAGGTGAGCTACAAATCTACAGTTAACGAAACAATATCCACACATAATTTTCAACAAAGTTCTCAATATAATCACCGAGGACTCCAACCTCATTACAGGCAAACCAAAAGCAAACTGTGGCACTGCATTCGGCGGTGCAAATATCTCGACTGAGGGCACTGAAGATCTCTAGTTCATCTCTAAATTTATCTAAACTATCAATGTAAACTTAATTTGTCACTCCTAAAAATGAAAAAACCTATATCAGTTTTCTTAATAAATACTGTACACGACTTATTTTTTTGAGAACCGACTGTACACAAATAATAGCAGCACAATAATGGAGTCACAAACCGAACACATCTGAACTACACCATTAGGCAAAATCCACCACATGAACCAATCCAATAATTATAACTCCATCATTGGGAAAAAAAGAATTTTTACAGAGAAACAGAGTTAAGATCCGGGCGAGATCCAACCTTCTGTTCGATATCGGGGACCTTGAGCACCTTCAGATTGACCTCCCTCTTTCTGCAAGAACACGTACACAGCAAACACATCAAAAATCTTTCTGGTTTATTTTTCACTATTTTTAAATTTTATCTTTTTCTATCTTTTTGTATTTTAAAGCTTTTTTGCCGGTTCTTTTTCATATTCGTTTGTATTATCCGTGATGGGTTAACCTATTTTTTAATTTTTTTAAATTTAGTTATGCCAAATAAGCTGTCATCAACTACAGTATAATTTCAGTCAATTATAGTGTAATTTCAGCCATAAACCAACTTATTTTAGCTCAACCGAGCAGCACCTAAGTCGTTTACTTGTTTGCCATTAAATTTGTGACGTAGTGTTTACACCAAATTCTTTCTTGAATGTTCCCTGCAATTTTTTTGGCTCGATCTGGGACCTGCAACGCCAAATTGAAAAAAGTATTTATGTATTGGAATTCTTAAATTTCATGCTTTTGACTTGTCGCTCAAATTAACTTCATTACTATTTTATTTAGTGTTATACCAAAGTTGCCATTGACTAGTGTTGTAGAGATGGCTCCCACCTAAGTCAATACTATGTGTGAAACCAGGGATGCTCACCATACTGCCGGCACCCTACCCTTTGTAATAGCTTACTCGCGCAAACGGGAAAACAATAAAGGATACCGTTTGCAAAAGTGGTCTCATTTTGCACAAGACATGTGGAGGCGAGCATCGGTGTACACTCTTCGGAGTATAAATAAGACACGCGGAGGCGAGCCTCCGCATGCACTCATCGGAGTATAAATAAGACACGCGGAGGCGAGCCTCCGCATGCACTCATCGGAGTATAAATAAGACACGCGGAGGCTAGCCTCCGCGTGCACTCTTCGAAGTATATATAAAACATGCAGAGGTGAGCCTCCGCGTGCACTCTACGGAGTATAAAAAAATCGAGCGATGGCTTCGAGTCTCCGCGTACTCTGCGGAGTATAAAGCGTAGGGAACTTAGCCGTCCCGGGCAACTCTACGGAGTATAAAAAAATCGCGCAATGGCTTTGAGCCTCCGTGTACTCTACGGAGTATAAAACGCAGGGAACTTAGCTGTCCCGGGCAATTCTACGGAGTATAAAAAATCACGTAATGGCTTCAAGCCTCCGCGTACTCTACGGAGTATAAAGCCCGGGAACTTAGCCGTCCCGGGCAACTCTACGAAGTATAAAAATCACACGATGGCTTCGAGTCTCCGTGTACTCTGCGGAGTATAAAGCGTCGGGAACTTAGCCGTCCCGGACAACTCTACAAAGTATAAAAATCACGCGATAGCTTCGAGCCTCCGCATACTCTGCAGAGTATAAAGCGTCGAGAACTTAGCCATCCTGGGCAACTCTACGGAGTCTAAAAAAATCGTGCGATGGCTTTGAACCTCCGCGTACTATGCAGAGTAAACTTGTAAGAGGTAGAGATATCTCCTAGAGATAAAATTCTATCCATCTAGGCATGATCTGGAGGAATTTCTTGAGTTTGCATGGTTTTCCTTCAAGAGAGAGGTGATTTGGGGTTTTCGTTCTTGTGAGGGTTTTGCTTGAATTCATGCTATGATCTAGGTTGTTATGACATGTGAGAACCCATACATGGTCACCTAGATCATCTAGGACTTACGAGCAAGAGGAAGTCAAGGTTTTCCTTTTTTTACTCGATTTTGGTGCAACTCTCAGTATTTTGGATAAAGGTTAGAATTTTGGCATTGATCATCATAATCTATCATAGAAATAGATTTCTAACATACTTGAATGTGTTTATGCCAAGTTTCACTATATTTGGATTAGAGGTTTGAGAGTTAGATCATTTTTGGATCTGGTGCAGTGCTAATTGCATTTTTCTTAGGGCGGTCCCACCGCCAAGCGGTCAGACTAGGGTAAGGCCGGCGATCAAACCAGTTTGAGTGAGTTTATGTGATTTTGGCTTTTGGGCTTGAATTCCGGAGGGTTTGTATTTTTGCTGTGTTGTGTCAATACTTGGGGAAGATTTTGAAAGCGTTATTCACCCCCCCCTGTAACTCATCGTACTCGATCCTACACCATAAAAGTTCCTCCAACACAACAATCTACGTGCATTTTGACGATGAATCAAGCCCAAGATAAAAAAAAGTTGGAATCAAAATCCATTCTTTAATAGCATGTTTGAGGACATCCTAATAATAATTTCTCAAATCTTTCCTAAGCTTTATATAAATCCTCCTTGGGTTTTCTAGCAAAAGTCATGATCTCATTCCTAGTCCTCATGGTTTTGGACGGTGGATAGTACTTAGCAATAAAAGCATGAGCACAGTCTTTCCAACTTGTAATACTACCATTTGGCAAACAATTCAACCTTTCAAGGAATTGGGAAATAATTTCAGCATCACAACATCAGGAGGTATGCTCTTAATCTTATTGAAGCTGCAAAGTTCATCTATAGCATTAAGATGTAAATAAGGATTTTCATGTTCTTCTCCTTCATATCCTAATTCTCTAATTTTCACAATAAATTTAGGATCAATCTTGCTTGAGAAGCATGAGCCAGCCCAAAATACGCACCGAGGGTTTCCTTGCTTCGAGCTGATACCATGGCACTTGGCGAGGACCTAACCGGAGGCAAGTAAACTATTGACGACCTGCTCATGGCCTACGCCAGGTGGCTGGGGTGTCAAATTGGTTGGCTCCATCGACCGAGGCCGAGGCACAAGCTACAGGCATCAACAGAACCTCAGTTATAGGTGAGAGCGACTAACCGGGAACCGTATCCACCTAGTGATCCTCAGTTGCTAGAGCCAAGAATGCAAGGCCTATCCTATCAATGTGTAGGTGAGTGTTGTGGCTGTCAAATTCTATTTCAGTGAAGCAAGTTGGGGCAAACCAAGGTGAAGTAAATGTTGCCTCAACGTCAGCGCATGGTTTGCACCTCGGGTGTGTGGGCCCACAATGTGGAGATGCGTACTTCTGCGGAGTTGGCCATCGGCTGTAGGGCAAGAACATTTGTCACGGCCAACCGCCATTGGATGGCAGCATCAGAAACCGCCTCGGTGATCACGACAGACAGGAGCCCCTATCGTCTTGCCAGCTGACGATTGGACGCCTCGCCACAGCTTGGTGGTCTGCCACCGTATCGCGTGCAGTGCGCTCCACCGACGATGCCTAAATTGGGTCCAGTGCCATCAACGTGACTTAAGAAACACGGGAAACTATGGTGGCATGGCCCTCTTTGATCGACATTGTGGAAGAAAACAACAACAGACGAGTGATTAACACCTCCTCCAGGTGGGCGATAAGGTTGCACCCAAGGTGCCACTTCTCAATGGGTGGGCTACGTGGTTTGGAACGAGCTTCTCGCCTTTCTACATTGATCGCCCCCCTCCAGCTCCGGTATGGACAACCTTAATTCCTTAGGAACACCAGCAGGATCGGACGCCCAGGCTGTGGCACAAAGGCAATGTCTTCCCTTGAACGACAAGAGGCCAGGAGTTGGATGAGCTAGCTGCAGCCCAACTGGTTGAGAATCTATTGCACCGCTCCCTCTTCACAAGCATGAGATGGGAGTCTGTCAAGGCCCATGTATCGTTTTTCATGGAGATGTGGATCGTGCGTCTCTGGTGCCCCGCTTTAATTCTCTGACATGCATCATAGCAAGCTACAAATTCAGTGATGTTACATTCAGGTCAAAAGAACAGATAAAATCAAGCAAGTAATGTCGTCTATTGAAGAGAAGGAAATCATTGGAGATCAAGCCCAACTCTTTCTCTCAAGAGGACTTAAGAATTTAAATCTGAAATTTTCTTCGGATGATATGCCGATTGAGGTCGAGGATATTCTTACAGCACTAAATGGGCTTCTACAGCTTGGAGATATTCAAGATGTTACATATTAGATGTATTTATGTAACATTGACACTATTACACAAGAGTGTACACACTCCTTTGGTGGCTAGCCTAACATTCACACCCTATACTCACCCTCTTCCATGCTCAAAATACCATGTCATGGAAAGAGGCAAGGTTCTCTATTTATAGAGGTTAAGGACCATTGGATTCTTGACATGTATCAAAATCATTGCTCTTGATCTAAAATATCTAGAACAACTACACTCTTCTTACAAAATATCTACATGCTAGAAACTTTCCCAAATTATTTAATTAGCTATTTTAGAGTACTCCTAGGAAATATCTTTGTTCATGCATTGTTTGGTATCTTTCCTCATGAAGATGATCGCATCTGATAGATTACTTGTCTTTGATTACTGAAAAGGGAGATGTTGTGGCTTGGATGAGATGAATGGACAATGCTTGCCCCTTCCCTATGTCCAGGGCATGTATATATATTTCCATGAAATATATTTTACAATCCTATCCTTACATTCATGTGCCCTCCATAGGGGTATCTATGTCATTACACACGTCCCATTTTGGGCTTTACAACTCTTTGACAGGCCGGATGGGCTTAGGTGGGGGCCACTCCTACCACAGGAGCCTCTCATGGTGAAGGGCTTCTTACGAGCTGAAGCCATGTTGCCGAGCTCTTTGGCCCCCTCCGTCCCTGTGGCCTGTGACCTTTTACATGGTTGGGCGGACAGGATGGTGTTGTCGCTGTGGTCCGCTCGGTTTCTACGGGCGCTAGCCTGCAATACGCTCTGTGCTGCAAAGCCGTTGTGACAATGTAGGGGCCCTCCCATTTGGATTCCAGCTTGCCCATCGTCGTTGCGTGCAGCACCATTTTGAGGACGAGGTCTCCCGACTGGAACTCTCGCGAGTACACGATGCGGTTGTGCGCACCGCTACTTGGCGTGCGTACTTTGTGACATGCTAGGTGGCGCTAACCTGGTCACCGTCAAGAAGACCGAGGGACAACGCGCGTTCTTCCACCGGGACCTGGGCGAGGACCCTCCTCGAACTGGCCTTGATTTCTTCTAGTGTGACTGCCTCGTCGCCGAAGAGGAGCTTGAACGGTGTGAACCCCGTTGGACATGTTACCGTGGTGCGGAGGGACCAGAGCACACAAGGAAGTTCGTCCGGCCACTTGCCCTTCGGCAGCCCGACAAGGCTCTTCTTAACTCTGGCAGAGATGGCGTCATTTGCCCACTCAACCGCTCTGTTGGACTGCGAGTGCCCAACCAAGGCATATTGAAGCGCGATGCCCATACGGTCACAGAACGCCTTAAATGACGCAGAGTCAAACTGCAGGCCATTGCCAACGGTGACCTCCCTGGGGACTTCAAAGCGGCAAATGATGTTCTGCCAGAGGAATCGCTGCATGGTTGCGAAGGTTACCTTAGCCAATGCCACCGCTTCGGACCACCTGGAGAAATATTCCAAGGCGACTACGACAAATCGAAGATCCCCTGGGGTGCGCGGAAGTGGTCTAATGACATCAATGCCCCAGCGCGCCAACGGCCATACCGATGGGATGGGTTGCAAGTTGCTCGAGGGTCTGTGGATGACCCGTCCCATCCACTGGCATCCTTGACACCGACGCACGAGGTCTTGCGCGTCCGCAATGGCTGTTGGCCAGTAGAAGCCCTGCCTGAATGCCTTGCCAATGAGGGACCTCGGCGTGATATGCGAGCCGCAAAGCCCTGCATGAATCTCAGCAAGGAGGCACTTTCCCTCATTGCACGAAAGGCATCGCAAGAATGGGGCATAGACTCCCCGTTTGTACAGGACACCGTATAACACCTGGAAAGACCTAGCGCAGTGCTGTAAATGTCACAGCTCGAGGGGGTCATCTGGATCAGCTATGCCCTGCAAAAAGTCGTAGATAGGCTCTCGCCAGTCGCCCTGCTGGGCTATTTGATGGACGAGGGCTGCATCACGCTTGTCTTGCTCGATGGCTGTCGTGGGCAAGACCTCATAGAATGCCCCCTCGGGGATGGGAATCTGTTGGCTGGCGGCCTTGGAGAGGGCATCGGCCTGCTTATTGTCTGCTCACGGAATGGCCTTTACTGTGACGCCCAAGAAATGGCATTCCTTCACCCTTACCATGGCTAGATACTTGGCCAAATCGGGGTCCTTGGCCTGGTAGGATTTGTCCACGTGGCCTGCGATCAGACGCGAGTCAATGCAGACAAGAACCCTTCATGTGCCTAGGGCTTTGAGTTTTCCAAGGCCGAAGAGTAGTGCTTCATACTCAACTGTGTTGTTCGTCGTCGGGAACCCGAGACGTGCCGAATACACCAGACAATGTCCCTCCGGCGTAGTGACCACTGCGCCCACCCCAGCACCAGGAGCACCGTAGGCCCCGTCGGTATGAAGGGTCCACACTGGGTCTACTGGCAGCTGCACATTCGGCTGAGCTGGTTGGGTCCACTTGGCGAGGAAGTCTGCAAGGACCTAAGAATTTATGGCCGTGCGAGAAGTGTACGTCAAGGAGAAGGGCGCAAGCTCAGCTAGCCACTTGTCAATATGACCTATGGACTCCTTGTTATGTAGCATCTCCGCTAGGGGAAATGAGGATGGCACGGTGATAGGGTGAGCAAGGAAGTAATGCTGAAGCTTCCTCGAGACCATGACCAGCGCGTAGGCCAGTTTCTCCAGTTCGGTATACTGCGACTTAGCGCCCTGGAGGGCTTCGGAGACGAAATACACGGGTCGTTGAAGGGGGGCCCTCCTCTAGAACTAGGACTACGTTGACTGCCGCTGGAGTGGCAGAAAGGTATAACAGCAGCGGAGCCTCTGGTGCTGGGGCGACTAAGGTGGGAAGACCTGCGAGGTGCTTCTTGAGTTCGTCAAAAGACTTCGCACAATCGTCATCCTAATGAAACCCGTCACATCCACGAAGAGTCTTGAAGAACGGCAGGCCTCGCTCGGCTACCCTGGATAGAAAGCGGCTCAACGCGGCCATGCGTTTGGTGAGCCTCTAGACCTCCCTTGTCGTCTAGGGCATATCCATAGAGAGGATCGCGTTGACTTTGTCAGGATTCACTTGGATGCCACGCCCGGACACCAGGAAGCCCAGGAGCTTCCCAGCTTGCACACTGAAGATGTATTTGTCTGGGTTTAGTTTGATGCCCGCTCGTTTGAGGTTGTCAAAGGTCTCCTAAAGGTCTTGACCGTGGGAGGAAAGTTGTCTGGTTTTTATGACTACGTCATCAACATAGGCTTTGACATTCCTTCCGAGCTGGGAAGCGAGCGCGATCGTGACGAGACACGTAAAGGTGGCACCTGCGTTTTTAAGGCTGAAGGGCATCCTGACGAAGTAGTATGTCCCTACCGGTGTTATGAAGCTGGTCTTGACTTCGTCGTCCTTGGCCATATGAATCCTGCTGTGGTATCCACCAGCTGATCTATGTGAGGCAATGGGTAGTTGTCCTTTGGACACGCCTTGTTGAGGGCGGTGAAGTCAATACACATGTGCCACGCACCATTGGCCTTCTTCACAGCACTGAATTGGCGAGCCAGTCCAGGTGCTGAACCTCACGGATGACCCCGGATCGGAGCAGCTTCGCTACCTCTGCCTTGGCCACCTGTTGACGCTTGAGAGACATGCGTCGGAGTTTCTGCCTGACCGGCTTGGCGTCGGGGAGGACCACTAGAGTGTGCTCAATGATGGCACAGTCCACACCCTTTATGTCGGTCGGGGACCACGCAAAGACGTCCGCGTTGTCTCAAAGTACCTGGAGTAGATCCTGCTCGACCTCTGGGAGAAGGCCCTCGCCAATGGACACCTGATGGTCGTCTGTGTGTATGGGGACTATCTTGACTCCACCGTCCATCCGGGGCTTGGGCGTCCATCCCGAGGCGGAGGGTGTGCCTGCTCTAGGAGTGTCCGTGAGCACGTGCACCTTCTGATGCAAGCCCTGAGTACCATGCTCTATTTGTCGAGTGAGGTCTTGGTCACCGAACGCAGTGATGATGCCTTGCGGGCCCGGAAGCTTCATGCACAGAAAACCATGGTGCAGGACTGCTCCGAAGGAGTTGAGGGTTAGGCGTCCCAGGATGACGTTGTACGGGTATGGGAGATCAATGACGTCGAAGGTGACATCCTCACTCCTCAGGTTGTCGCCCTAGCTAAAGGACACTTGCAACTATATCTGGCCCAAAGCTTTCAATGGTTGGCCTCCGAAGCCCTGAAGTGGGATTCCTGGTGGGCCTAACCGGCTTTGGGGGATTCCCATCTGGTCGAAGGCTTCCGTGAATAGAATGTCGGCAGAACTGCCTCCGTCGACTAGGATGCGCTTAACATCGCAGCCCGTGATGGTGGCTTGGATGACCAGTGGATCCTATTGAGGGAATTCGACGCCCTCTGCGTCAGTAATGGTGAAGGTGATGTCGTTTTGCGCCTAGGTCGGCGGTGCCTGAGTGGGATAGGCTGCTACGTGGTGCAACCAATGAGTGTAAGCCTCAAGCTACCGCGTAGACGAAAATTCCAGCGAGGAACCCCCAGATATAACGTTTATAACACGTTGCTGACTGCCCTCTGGGCCTGTATGCGCAAAAGGCCGTCTTGAATTTTTGTTCATCTTATCATTGTCTAGTTGCTGGTCATATCTTTGTTCCATTGAAAATCCAAAGAAAAAAAAATTCCCCACCCCCAAACCCTAATTCCAATTTCGGCTGATTTTTCCTTTCTCTGCAGCCGCCACCAAAAAAGCCATAACTTTTGATTCCGAGATTATTTTTGAGTGAGACCACCTCCATTAGATTCAAAACTTCTTTGTACATCTATCTGTTAAAGTTCACACAATTCCAGAGAGGCGGTTAAGAGATATCTGCGGTGGAAGTTGACCTAAAATTGCAGATTGAATCTGCAACAGTCGGCACTTGTGAATTTTGTGCGAATTTTTGGTCGGTTTCCAGAAGTTGGCCCCAAAACAAAAGTTGTAAAAAAAGCCGTCAGAAAACTGATAAAAAAATAATCATTGAAAAAAAGGCAACTGACAAAAAGTTACGGCCGAAATACCGACATGCTATCCAGTGAACAGTAATCTTCAGTTTCCAAGTTTTGGGTCAATCCTTGTGTTCTTCAATTCCAGATTGCATTCAATTGAATCATCTTGTATTTACCACTCCTATACATTACCATACACATATTTTAGCTTTCTTCCATCCTTGGTTGATCAGCAACATAGGCTAAGTGCTAGATACGAACTATAATTCAATCTGTGCAATTTCTGAAATTAATTGATTGTTTTCCTTTGCTACAAAATACATAGCCTATCCAAGCTCCACTTTTCTACTAACCGAACAGGTCTCGCTGTACCTTGCAATCGCTTTACTCATCACTTGAGTTAGATTTATCACGAACCAGCCACCGGTTGCACCACCTATTTGCTTTGGTAAGAACTCGTAAGAATTTGGTAAGAACTTGAGAGATGTGTGACTTGATATGAGCCTCCATATCCTAGTAGTTGATAGGAACATTTACTTGTGATTTGTTTCCTTGTTTTCTACTAACAATGATAGGCTTGAGAAAATTGGTAGATTATCATGTCATCGCGGGCAGATTTGAACTCGAAGGGAAACAATTACCGGTATATATCTTGCCACTCACCGCTGAGAGTACGTCGTTGGACTACTTGTGGGTTACTATGATGGATAGCTACTTTGAAAGACAAGATCTTGATCCTTATGAGAAGATGAGCATGGCAAGGACGGCGCTGATTGGTGATGTTCAACATTGGTGGTCAAATCTCGAGTTCCATTATATATACACATGGGAGGAGATGAAAAAGAAATTGCGACATCGTTTTGTACCTCCAGCACCCAAGGTCACAAGCGAGGTGCAACCTGAGGTAACTGAAAATGTTGATATTGTTTTGGTTCCTACTCTATCTACAGATACCACTGAAATACTTGAAGAGGTGAAGGATGATCTAGTGCATCCTATGCCATTAGAGGAGAAATTTGAGGTACCTCTGATGTCGATGAGGACGATAAAAGCAAAGGTACTGATTTGGTGCTACAACAAGACATAGGGCAACCTTGTAAGTATATACCTTCTGTAGTGCAATCTTTTGATATTCCTTGTGTTGACTTGAACGAACCATGTGCTGATCTAAATTCTCATAATTTTGCACATGTCGAATTAATTACACATAAGGAAGTATTTGATAGAATATCCCCTGCTGATGCATTGTGCTATATCATGCTTAATGAGGCCGTTAGTTTGGATTGTGCTATGGAGAAAGTTTCTGAACTTGCATGTTCGAAATTCTTGTTTAGTGCCTACACCCCTGGATATAAGTTTAATTTGATTGGAGATTATGGTGTAGGAAATCAATTTCTTGTATATCGAATATACATAACTTGTGATCACATGGATGAATTGAAGGTTGTTGTTTTCAACAACAACTCTTGTATGCTCAATCTTGTTCATTATGAAAGAAAAATAAAATTTAGTGATCATTCAATGCCTATGTGTTCTTCACTTGTTGAACCATCTAACATTGACAATCTGAATAATGAAATTGATGTATGGAAGAACATGCAAATCTTTTCACCCATAATAGATGAATTTGCTATTGCTCAATTGATATCTGATTATATGAAAGAATTTTGTTTGATTCCAAAAGTTGTAGCTTTACCCGTATGTGCCACCACTACAAGTATACAACTTCAAAGATTTGAATTGCATAGATGCTTCACTTACATTTGCAAAACAAGTTGCAATAATTGCTGTGTGAGAAATTTTGATTTGCTCATTAACATATATGATTACTTTTGGGTTAATAATATAATGAGCTTTTATGATCACTGCTGTTTTATAACATTAATTGTGCAACAACGAAGAACCGTTAAAACGGATGACATATACATATACCATGCATACACCTTGGCTTCTTTGTTACCATACTTTCAGCTTATCAAAAGCCGAGGACGGATTTATTTTCAAGAAGGGGAGAATGATAATAACATGTACCCTATGGATATAATCATATTTGCTATACTTGTTGTTCGAATTACAAGAGCTCCTACGCACCACTTAAATTATCAGGTGAGTTCGTTTCAAACAGGTTTCACTTTGTTTGATAAAGAACTTATGATATTACATAATGAGAGTCTATTGCGTTTGTTATCATGTACCGAGATTTATAATCAAGATCATACAATACGTGAGGCTACACAAATGTTAAAACCGAGGACGGTTTTCTGTCAAGAAGGGGAGGATGATGTGACCACGCCACAAACACACACGACAATAGCGCCCAATATCAAGATTGAACTAAAGGTGAATTCGTTTCTTCAGCTTAAACATATTTTAAATGAGAATATGATGCTACCTAATGATGAAAATATATATTTTGACAGTACCATGTTATTTTTACATCAATTCAAGCAAGAGTTCAAGTTGGGCACGTTTTGGAATCCAATTCGGCCTCCAGATCAATTCGGATTCAGCCTGATAAGCCCAACTTCAAATGTGCATAACTTTCACATACGAAGTCCGTTTGAGGTCCATGAGTACTTGTTGGAACGATTTCCTTATCCTCTTTCCAATGGTTCTGGTATCACCTCTAAATTCCTTCTGTACGCACCGCAATCATCAAAAGAGTTCATGTTGGACACGTACTAGAATCAGATTCGGACTGCTGCAATGGTGCAAGTTTAAACGGCATAACTTCTTCATACGGACTCCGTTTGGGACATTCTTGTATTTCATGGAAAGCTTATCAAGTCTACTTTCCAATGGATCCAACCTCAGCTTCAAATTCCATCCGAGCTGGCCGGAATCATCAAAACAATCCACGTAGGTGTCTGAGTCCGAGTCAAAAGGGTGCTGCGCCACCTCCACTTGGGCCCATGGGCCTTGTAACCCTAGGGTGTACCCTTTGGGATGCCTCCCCTGGTTGTTTTCACTATATAAGAGCCGCCGCCTCCGTTTCTAGGACTTAGGTTTTGTTTAGATCAGTTTACCCCTTGTGCAAACTCCACGTTCTCTTGTGTCGGCTAGACCAACAAATTCGTGTTACAGAACCTCAACTATCCTTGTGCGACTTTTATATCTAGCAAATTTCAGGTTGCTCACTATCCTTGTTCTTGCGTGTTCTTCGGTTGCATGCAGGAATAGACCTTCTTGGTCAGGTCAACCGCGTTCTTGGCACGGTTGATAACGACTTGGAGTGTGGTTTAGCGATTGCTAAGGCGCAAGCGACGTTGTACGGTTGTAGTCGGATCGTAAGAGTCACCTCCACCGAAATCGAAGTTATCATCCTATCGGAAGATCGGGACCCCAGCGCCTCATCACTTGCGCTTGGAAATGTCCTTCGGTGAGTCCTCTGCCTGGTTGGTGTCGAAGTTGTCACCTCTGCGTCGCTGTGCGTCCTCTTCCGTCCTCAAGTACTCCCCCATATTGTCGAAGAGCTTAGCCACCATCTTTATCGGCTTACGCACGTTGTATTTGGCTGGCGGCCCTGGGTGAAGACCTTGGATAGCTACGTTGATGATAGTGGTTTTATTGACATCCTTGACTTGGCAACGAACCTTGGCAAAACGCTTGAAATACTCTCGAAGCTTTTTCGAGAGCTTTTGCTTGATGGCGAAGAGTTGATCTGCATCGACGCACTCGACGTAGTTTCCCTAGAAGTTTTTATACAAGCGGCCTTAGATATGTTCCCACGCGTAGATAGAGTTTGGCTCTATGGTAACGCAAGCATAGATCTGTTCCCTACAACGCAAGCGGCAGTCCCTTCGCCTTGGTGGAGTCATCCCTGCCAGCAACCTCAATGGCGGTTTCATACACGCGAATGAACTCCATGGGGTCCGTGTCACCCATGTACGGCTCAATGGTGGGGAACTTGAAGTCCTCTAGCCACGCCGACTGCTGCAGTCCGGCAGAGAGAGGACTCCGGATCCACACATCGAAGCGCAATGTGACCGGAGGTGGGAGAGTCACGGCTATCTGCCTGGTCTGGCGTAGCCGCCGCGCCGTGGCAGGGTTTGCCAGCTCCGCGTCTCCTGCTGGCTCTGAGCCTCTTGCATTTCCCACACAGCTCCTCAGAGATCTGCCAGCTTGTGTTGCAACGTACCCAGGGCTGCGAGCAGGGCATTCTCCACCGTTGAGGTGGCTACACCGGCCTGGGCTTCGGTGCGGACTACCGGGTTGGTAGGGACCATAGCCTGTCCCCTAGAGCTATTCGGTGCGTCGGTACGATGGGCCCCAAGGTCGATGACAAAATCGGTGCAGCCCCCGAGGCCACCTATTGCTCCTACACTGGACGCCGGGCCGCTGGGCATACCTATGTGGGCATTGGCGTTGCTACTCCCGCCGACTCGGGAGTTGTTACCGAGGCCAACCACCGCGCCAGCGGCAGGGCCATCAACCGCGCCACGGATGTCGACGTCGGTGCTCTTGACACCAGTTTGCCATCAGCACTGGCTCCTGATGTTGGCGCAGGCGGTCCACCAATCGAAACCCTGGCGTTTGCAAGAGCTATCATCGTGCTCCGTTTCTTCCTCGCTGTCGATGAAGCTTTCTTGGGTGCCATCACCTCTGAAAGTCTATGGCTTGCTCTCCATCATCCCCACGAACGGCGTCAACTATTGTGGCTACTGACCAAACAATATAGAAGGAGAGTAGTGAAATGGATGAGATGAATGGACAATGCTTGCCCCTTCCATATGTCCAGGGCAAATATATATTTCCATGAAACGTATTTTACAATCCTATTCTTACATTCATGTGCCCTCCATAGGGGTATCTATGTCATTACACACATCCCATTTTAAATTTTACAACTCTTTGACAGGCCGGATGGGCTTAGGTGGAGGCCACTCCTACCACAGGAGAGGTGGAGGAGAAGAAAGCTATAATCAAAATCTGCATAGAATTGAGAAGGGGCAATTGGTTCTAAATTATGCAAAAACATGAACCTTTTACTGACTACGGACATGATGTCAAGTATAAGATGAAAATTGTATTCATAAGAGATAGGCTCTAGCACCCATTCCCCAAGAAGAAGGATGTTACTTTCGGAACTACAATAAGGATGGAGAGAATATTGCATGCTAGCTTTCAAGGTCATCTAACGAATTATTTACGAAATTCCCAGCCTCGTGGAAAAGTAGGTGGAGTTCATTTAAAGTCTTTTAGGATTTGCACCTTTTTATCACCCAACTAATTTTACTTGCATCCTTTTCTTTGCAAGATTTCACAAGTCATGATGTTTTGACAGCAATCCTCACTCATTTCTTGGTTTCCAGGTATGGTGGTTGCAACATTCGATAAGTGAATTGTCAAGTTGTATCAGGCAGTGGTTTATGTCAATTGGAGTGAATGTATAAGCATGTTTCATTGCATCTTGTGTGGTGGATTTGTTTGGTGAAGTTGTGTCACTTTGAAAAATTGCATAGTTATGTTAGAATTTGTGGTGGAAATGAGAAATTGTGAAGTGACTTTCTGATGCACTGTATTTTTTAGTTGATGTTAGCTATGTCTACCACATTGAACACATGTTCTACTGATCATTCTTATAGTCACAGAATTTTTCTTGTCGTTTCAAGTTAGAGCTTCAAAAAAGCACTTTTTATTGTCTATTTTTGAACTCTTTATGATCTATACTATACATAAATGTCAATTTGCTTGCCACTGAGGATTGGATTATACTGTCTCTTTGATATTTCTATTTTATTATCATAGAAGACTTCAAAATTAGTGCTCACCAATGAAACATACCAATATTTAGCCCATATTATTTTTGTTGCATTCCAATTTTAACTAATTACACTTTTTAGATGGATGAATGCTGATATTTTCTCTTTCAGGTAAATATTTTCGTAAGAATGTTAAATGGGAATACAACATGCATTTAGGTCAAAAGAACTGATAAAATCAAGCAAATAATGTCGTCTATTGAAGAGAAGGAAATCATTGGAGATCAAGCCCAACTCTTTCTCTCAAGAGGACTTAAGAATTTAAATCTAAAATTTTCTCTGGACAACTATAGTATTGACAACAATTGCACCGTTTATTTGTTTGCCTGTTTGTGCGGAGGATGAGATCCTTTATTTATCTCTCTTTGTTTTAGCTTTATTACTTTTCTGTGTAGGTAACTTTTTTCTAATATAATTTATATGTGCCAAACAGTTGCCTACTTATTGGAGAATTCATTTCCAAACATCCATATTTGGAAGAGATGAAGTTGTCCAACTTAAATAAAGAAAGACATTAGTTACGTATACATGCTAGAAAAATTAGACACAGTTTGTTTTTAATGTTCAGAGATCTTCACCTCAGGGAACTATGTCTAGAGGGCAACTTTGACATAAATTGCTTTCAAATTATTGGCGGCCATATTTTTCCTCATACTATGACAACAATGTCTAGAAAGGATTTCATATAGGTGGAGCGATAGTAGGTTATGAGAACATAAAAGTCTTTTATCAAGGAGAACTTTTGTGAAGGAGACACTATAATAATTGAGGTCGAGGATATTCTTATAGCACTGAATGGGCTTCTATAGCTTGGAGATATTTGAGAAGTTACACATTAGACGTATTTATGTAACACAGACACTATTACACAAGAGTGTATACACACTCCTTTGGTGGCTAGCCTAACATTCACACCCTACACTCACCCTCTACCATGCTCAAAATGTCATGTCATGGAAAGAGGCAAGGTTCTCTATTTATAGAGGTTAAGGACCATTGGATTCTTGACATGTGTCAAAATCATTGCTCTTGATCTAAAATATCTAGAACATCTCCACTCTTCTTACAAAATATCTACATGCTAGAAACTTTCCTAAATTATTTAATTAGATATTTTAGAGTACTCCTAGGAAATATCTTTGTTCATGCATTGTTTGGAATCTTCTAGAGTTTGCATTGCCTCCATTCAACACATTCCTCACGAAGCCAATCGCATCTTATAGATTACTTGTCTTTAATTACTGAAAAGGGAGAGGTGGAGGAGAAGAAAACTTTAATCAAAATCTGCATAGAATTGAGTAGGGGCAATTGGTTCTAAATTATGCAAAAACGCGAACCTTTACTAACTACGGACATGATGTCATACGTCCCAAGTATAAGATGAAAATTGTATTCATAAGAGATAGGCTCTAGCACCCATTCCCCACGAAGGACGTTACTTTCAGAACTATAATAAGGATGGAGAGAATATTGCACGCTAGATTTCGAGATCATCTAACAGGTTATTTCCGAAATTCCCAGCCTCGTGGAAAAGTAGGTGGAGTTCATTTCAAGTCTTTTAGGATTTGCAATTTTTTATCTCCCAACTAATTTTACTTGCATCTTCTCATAATTCATGATGTTTTGACAGCAATCCTACCTCGTTTTTTGGTTTCCAGGTATGGTGATTGCAATGTTTGAGAAATAAATTGTCAAGTTGTATCAGTCAGTGGTTTGTGTCAGTTGAAGTGAATGTGTAAGCATGTTTCATTGCATCTTGTGTGGTGGATTTGTCTAGTGAAGTTGTGTCACTTTGAGAAATTGCATAGTTATGTTAGAATTTGTGGTGGAAGTGAGAAATTGTGAAGTGAATTTCTGATGCACTGTATTTTTTAGTTGATGTTAGCTATGTCTACCACATTGAACATATGTTCTACTGATCGTTCTTGTAGTCATAGAATTTTTCTTGTCATTTCAAGTTGGAGCTTCAAAAAGTACTGATGAATGCAGGAGGTAGATGTCGTTTACAAGTGGTGCTTCATTACTCAGATGATTCTTTAGCTATGTCTACCACATTGAACATATGTTCTACTGATCGTTCTTGTAGTCGCAGAATATTTTTTGTCATTTCAAGTTGGAGCTTCAAAAAAGTACTGATGAATGCAGGAGGTAGATGTTGTTTGCAAGTGGTGCTTCATTACTCAGATGGTTCTTGTAGTGACAAAGGCATGGGTGAACTTCTTCATGTTGTTTTGTTTGGTTCTTGTACTTGAATAAATACTATAGCTGTGGATATGTGACTGAGTTTCTGCTACTTACTGAAATTATGGATTTGGATGTATGTTTGACAATGTGTGCATGATTTGGTGTTGGTTCCTGAAATTGTGATTTTGGATGTATGTTTGGCAACGTGTGCATGAGTTGGTGCTTCCTGTAGGTTGTGGATGCTACTTGTATCATGTTGTGCATGGTAAAAGATGAGCTGCTATTCATCTTGTTGCATCATCCAGATATTTAGCTATTGGTGCTGCTAGATCGCATTACAAACAATACTTTGATATATTATCCAAGTTATAATACATTAGGTGAGCCTCTTTTGCATGAGAGACAAACGTCAGACAGAATTTGAGTACAATGAAATCTGTGTAAGTTATTGGTTCAGTTCAAAATTTTCTACCAAGCGTTCTCGAGCCTTATGCTGAACGCATTTTCAATTCAAGGTTCTTGTTGTTTATTCCTGATGTGCTATTGTCATCCTTGCTGCAACCTGATACATTGATACCACGGAGAACTGAGAAAATTTGATGCTCTTTGTTAGCTGCAGCACCTAACTTGATAGTCCGATACTGCTCATCATGGTAGCAACAACAATTTTTCAAGGTGCATTGCAGTTCATTCCCAGTAGCTGGTACAGTAGTACCGTTCACAAATTTGAAAAGACAATGCCTGATACTACTTGACTTCAAAATTTCTTGAGGTGGCATTGTTGTGGGGCCACCCAACCCCTTTTGGCTGTCAGAGTCTCTAGTGAGTCTTTGGGCAAGCTAATAGCATAGTGTTGTATATATAAAGGAATATACCGATATACCTTCACGCTTTATAATTATTGAAAGGTAAGATGGACAATTTTTATCCAGCTCCATTCATATATATATAAAGCCCCAGAGGATATGAGGGAGAACCAGGCTCACTCATTTTCCACACAAGCTCTCTCTCTCGCATAGTTGGTGGTCTCCAGCTCTCACTTTTCTTGTGTATCCCATGGAGGAATGGTAGTAACTATTCACTACTGTGGCCAACACCACAATAATTGGCATCGTCTGTGGGAAAGACACAAATCGTGCATAGAAGCACCACCACTGGAGGGTTTGCTTAGTGTTAGCAGAATCCCGATGTTGTGACTGTGTATGGTTGTATGCCCTAAGCTCAAGTCATATTCTTGTAAAGCATGTGCATCGGCCGAGTATGTGCACGTGTGCTGTTGCATGCCTAAGTCAACATCACAATACAGCTATATGATAGGTAACTACTCTAATACTCTGCTGATTTATTGAATCGAGCACTTGAATATTTTTCCCTTTTTTAAATAACCTATTTTTATTTGAAAATACAAAATTATACCTATGATTTTTTTTTTTGCAAAAGTAGCATACTATCGCTAAACCGTTGGGTGATTAGCCCTTGTTGCCAAATGGTCGAGCGACACGAAGGCAGTAGTTGTACCGTTGAGCAACATTAATATAGTTGCCCAATGGTTGGGCCTTAGGTGCTATCGCCGAACGGTTGGACGACAGCAGTCTCCATTCGCCCAATCATTTGGCGACTGGATGGCTTATATAAAGGGCGCGCCAGACGCCCAAGCACCTGAGCAACTGGTTGCCGGCTCTCGCACGAGGGAAGGAAGGAAGAAAGAAAGAAAGAGAGAAAGAGAGAAAGAAAGGAAAAAGAGGAAAAAGAGGAGGAGAGGGAGAAGGATAAGAAGAGAAGGAAGGATTCATCCATGAGGTATTTTGTTTTATCTTGTAATGTATTTCTTTGAAGGAAGTAAATAGTTTGTTTAGTGTAAAAAAATAGTATAAGTAGCACCCTAGAAAATTTTAGCTAGAGAAAAAGTAGTACAATTTCGTTCAGATGGCCAGAAAGAAAGCAAGAAGAGAGGAGAAAGAAAAGAAAATGAAGGAGAAGCACGCGTATAATAAAATTACTTCGATGTGAATAATTAAATGTGAGGATCCCGTGACTTGTTACATAACTGTGAAAAATTTTGTTAGTCACGTTAAAATGAAAAACATTAATAGACAGCATTCACATTTAAAATTGACATGTACCGTTAAAACTGGTATATTGGCATTTAAATCATTATGTCATGTACTTAATTACTTAATTAATTTTGTGAGTGTTATGTAAATTCTCAAAACGTATTAAGAATTAATTGGAGTAGAAGAAAGGTTGAGCAGAGATAGAAGAGCAGCATCGGTTTGCGTGGGAGCAGATAGGGTGTCGATGTGCATTGGGGTAGAGGAAATGGAGCGTTGTCGATGCGAATGAGGAAGGGTTGAGATAAATAACTGGGAAGAGAGAGAGAGAGTGTGGGCCGGTACTGGGCCAAGACTAATGGGACGACATATGATATTATATGTTCCTGTAAATTAAAACAGAATCTTGCAATTTGAAGAAATTAAAGAAAAAACAATACAAGGATGCTTACTCGAGCAATGGAAGGGTTACGCTATGAGTGAAAATTAACCAATATGAAAAGGCCTGCACGTTCATTGTGGCCTACACGAGAAAAAGAGGGAAATGGTGGCCAAGGCCAAAGAGGTCGCCGAGGAATTCAACGCCGAGCTCACAAGGAAGGGAAAATGGCTCCGGTCTACGCAGTAGGTCGGGTCGTTCCGAACTAGTCCCCCAAAGATCGAATTTACTTCCATTCCAAAAGGTGCATACATATCATAGGAGTACTTCGGTTTGTTGCATTGCATGATGCTATTTCTTATGCATGTAACCAAATATTGTGCGTCGTGTTATTCCCAGCTTTATTATAAAGTCTATTTTAATTCGCAACATCAAATCTCATCATCTTTTCGCATTCAATTCTTCGCATAGCAAGGCATACAACAACATGAAAAAATGAGTTCTAGAAGTAGACACGAAATGTCTACGCATCTTTCATCAGCAATACTATCTAGCATATGTCCATCCTTATGCCTCATGTTGTACCACACAGTCCACATATTAGTCATTTTTCTATGATGCAGTATGTATCACTTCTGGGACAAGGCATAGAAATATTGTGCGGGTGCTTATGATGGATATATACGCTGAAGTGTCAAAGGTTATCAATCCACAAAAAGATTATCAGTCCATATATGTACCTACGCTCAGTTAAAAGAATGGTGCCATTTATAGTTCACAGATAGATTCTCTATTTTTAAGTTATGGATTGTTAAATGTTATATATACATGGTGTTATGTATCACTATAGTTTCAATTGTTTTTTATCTTTCAAAAGGAAGTTCCTTTGTTACCATCTTACCACCAAATTCTAAAGTTCCAAATCCATAAATCAAGTCCAAACTAAATTCAATCATTACCTCAATTCATAATTTATAAACCAACTGCAATCACACATGCAAAAGCGAAACACGATAGGCCTATCACGTCACATATCAAGGCGTGACAATTATCACGCCATAGGATCTGGCGTGACTACTGCCACGCAAGCCTCCACGCTAGCACGGCGGGTGGATGAGTGCTTGCATGGCATATTTTGTCACACCATAGAATGTGATGTGACAGTACAGTTTGGCCACGCCCAGGTGGTGGCATGGCCAAAAGGGTTAGAATTGGAAATAAAATTCACGATGGATTAACTTTAAAATATTTTTTAAAAGGATTAAATAATTAAAAAAGCAGGCTTCAGTCACCCAACCATTGGGCAACAGTAGGTGCTATCACCTAGCGGTTGGGCGACAGCACCAGTCATCCGACCGTTGTTGGAACTAATCTCATTGTATTGTTGTCGTAGTCAGTGTTGAGTACTCGGTGTGTTTGAGTACTGAGAAGTCGTATGTTGAGTACTCATGTGTTCAATATTGTGTAGTCGTGTCGAGTGCTCGACGTGTTCGAGTACCCAGTAGTTGTGTGTCGAGTTCAAGTCGAAGACCCAGAGTCAGAGAGCAGTCGGAGATTCTCAAATCGAAGACCGGTCGTAGCAGTTGTAGCCGTAAGTCGAGCTACGCAGTAGTCAGAGCAACAGTCGGTACTTGGAGGAGTACTATAGCAGTCAGTACTCAAAGGAGTATTATAGCAGTTGATACTCAGAGCTGTATTGTAGAAAGTAGTCGTAGGTACAGTGGTCGTAGCTACATAGTGGTCAATGCTCGATGCTCGTAAGCTATAGTATCTAGGTCGTGCTCAAAGACCGGTAGTACTATCTGTGTGAGCGAAACTACTGGAGATGCTGGTTGATAAGTCGTGGTCGGTGAAGCGGTCAAGAAGCTGTAATCGACAGCCGTGGTTGGTGAAGCGATCGAAAGCACCGTGGTCGAAGACACTGTGGTCGAAACAACCGTGGTCATGAGGCATGGTCGAGGTACCGTGGTCGACAAGACATGATCGTAGAAGGACTCGAGGAAGAACCCGAAGAAGGTCAGGTCCGTGTGTGGTCGTAGACGGGACCAGGCAGTAGTGGTTAGTTTGCACATAACCAGTCGTGTCCACTAAGCTGTGTGAGGTGGCTAGTGGAACGAGTCGTTTGGGTAGTGTAAGTTGTAGGGAACGTGCCGGAAGACTCGGGCAGATTGTTAGACTATGTACATATAATATGTGAGTATAAATAAGAGGATAAAATGAAAAGCTGTGGATGGATTAAAGCAGCACAAATATTCTTGTGCGTCTTGAGTTGATTAGAGGTGTTGTGTGTGTTTCGACCACCATGTGAGTGCGCTCTGTTCTGTCCCTGGGCCAACAACTGTTGGGTGACTGCATCCTTGTCGCCCAATGGTACAGCTACCGCCTTCTTATCGCTCAGCCATTGGGCGACAGGGACCAGTCGCCCAACGGTTTGGTGACAGTAATATATTTTTGCAAAATATAAAATCGTAGGTATAATTTTGTATTTTCGAATAAAAATTGATTATTTCAAAAAAAATTCCATATTTTCCTGGCGTTGCACGTTGAGCGCCACCCCGCGCTGGCCTCCACTCGACTCCGGACACACCTCTGCTCAACTTCGGTGCCTCTCTCGTGTTAGGAATTAATCTTGACTTAGTTCATTTGATACAGTTCATGTACGTACGTGCGCACGCACGTTTAAGATGAAGTAGTTAGGGGGTTAATTAGTTAGTGGCCACGAGGACGTGCATGAGAATTGGTCAAGTCTGTTAGCATGTGTGCATGCATGGAGTTGGTATGTGCATGCCGTGCAGTTAATGACGCAGGAATAGATCGTCTGATCTTCGTCCGAGTTTAGCACGCGGCTTGTTGTGTGAGTTGCGGATGAGCTAACTAACTGCTGGTTGAGGCTCATACGTGTATTAAAGCATGTGTGTTCAGCTGTAATGGAAAATGAGAGGAGAATGAGAAGAAAAGATGTAGTCTGCGCATGTGTTTTCTTTTTCCTCTCTACGATTCTCTTGTGTGTGTTCTTGTGAGAGAAATACTGAGAGTGATAAATCTGTGATAGATTTCCAGAGAGAAGAGTTGTGTGATTCAACTCCAACATTTGGTATCAGAGCGAGGTACGAGGAGAAGTCGTGCGACGCGGCTCGGTCGGGCGACGATGGCTCTCATTGGCTGTGGCGCTACGCCTGCGGGGCGCAACGTGGCATGATGTCAGTGGCCTGTGAGGCGTGGCATGACGGAGTGACGGGCTCCCATGAGGTATTATGGAGGATAAAGAATGAGAGCACATGGAAAAGCTCTGGGTCTGTCGAGTGCCAAAAGCTGTATGTGTGTGCTCATGATGCTCTTCTGTTTTCCTCCACTATGAATTAATTGTGTGTGTGTCCAAGAGCTTAGTAGTATAAGAGAATAGAAGTGTGTTCTCTCCGTGTACTCTCGTCCAGCTGTTGCACATGTGTGTATTCTCGTGTTAGTTGTGTCCACGAGAAAGCGTGAGTGCTTGTAGGTGTGTCCAAGAACTCACTAATGTAAGCTCCGGTCCGAGTCTCCGTCGCCGATGGTACTGGAAAAGACAATTGGAGTTGAGGTAGAGGTCGAAGTCATCGGCGAGGTGTGTCACCGATGGTGAAGAAGTGAAAGGCATCGACAAGTTGTGTCACCAGCCGCATGGTCAGCAAGAAGAAGGTAAAACTCATTGGAAATGCGTCAAGAGATCGGACTTCGTCTTGTGAAGTTTAAGGGGGAGAATGTTAGGAATTAATCTTGACTTAGTTCATTTGATACAGTTCATGTATGTACGTGCACACGCACATTTAAGATGAAGTAGTTAGGGGGTTAATTAGTTAGTGGCCGCAAGGACGTGCATGAGAATTGGTCAAGTCTGTTAGCGTGTGTGCATGCATGGAGTTAGTATGTGCATGCCGTGCAGTTAGTGACGCAGGAATAGATCGTCTAATCTTCGTCCGAGTTTAGCGCATGGCTTGTTGTGTGAGTTGCGGATGAGCTAACAAACTGCTGGTTGAGGCTCATACATGTATTAAAGCGTGTGTGTTCAGTTGTAATGGAAAATGAGAGGAGAATGAGAAGAAAAGATGTAGTCTGCGCATGTGTTTTCTTTTTCCTCTCTACGATTCTCTTGTGTGTGGTCTTGTGAGAGAAATACTGAGAGTGATAAATCTGTGATAGTTTCTAGAGAGTAGAGTTGTGTGATAAACAACTCTTGCTGGATTATAAAAAACCGTGCGTTGGCCGTGAGCCCTAGTGTGCTTGATGGAGTATAAATAACTCTTGCTGGAGTATAAAAAATATACGATGACTGCAAGCCCCGACATACTTGATGAAATATAAACAATTCTTGCGAGAATATAAAAACCGCACAGAGGACGTGAGCCCTAGCGTACTCAACTAGGTAACTCCACGTGTCGATGTGGTATAAGAAACAGCACCACCACTACGATATAGAGGCCGTTGGATCCTCCTGAATTGGACGACTCAGAAAGTTTACAATGACAGTAAAAAAACTCTAACAAATAATTGGAGAAGTAGGTGTGTGTCTTTCCCCCCAATCTGGCTGGAGTTGGGATACTCAGATGGTGCTTGCCGAATTTTTTATACGAATAACCTATTTTTTAATCGAAATTACAGAAAAATATCCGTGGAAAATTTTTTACAAAAATAGGCTCCAGTCGCCCCACGCACACACATTGGGCGACTGGAGCCTTTCGCCCAACCCAGCGGCGACACCTGGCGAATCTGCCAACGGTTGGGCGATTATTGCAGTCGCCCCACCGTTGGGCAACTTGACTCCAGTCGCCCAACCGTGTGGCAACTGGGGGTGGGTTAAAGGCGCGGCGCACTCGACCGCTGCCGAGCACTGTTTTCATTTCCCAGTCGATCGAGCGAGCGCGAGAGAAGAAGAGAAGAGAAAGGAGAGGAGAGGAGGAGAGGAAGAAGGGGAAGAAGAGGAGGGGGAGAAGAGGAGAGGGAGAGGAGGAGGAGAGGAGAGGGAGGATTCAGATCCAGGTAATTTTTTTGGTATATTATTTTTGTTAGTGTTAGTAAAAACTGTAGATGTAGAAAATTTAGTGTAGAAATTTTGTATAGTATTTTTGGTATATTATTGTAGAAAATTTAGTATAGACATTTTAGTATAGAAAAATTTAGTATAGATATTTTAGTATAGAAAATTTAGTATAGACATTGTAGTATGGAAAAATTTAGTATAGACATTTTAGTATAGAAAAATTTAGTATAGACATTGTAGTGTAGAAAAATTTAGTATAGACATTTTAGTGTAGACATTTTAATATAGAAAAATTTAGTATAGACATTTTATTATAGAAAATTTAGTATAGACATTTTAGTATAGGAAATTTAGTATAGACATTTTAGTGTAGAAAGTTTAGTATAGACATTTTAGTGTAGAAAATTTAGTATAGACATTTTAGTATGGAAAAATTTAGTATAGGCATTTTAGTATAGAAACATTTAGTATAGAAATTTTAGTATAGAAAAATTTAGTATAGGCATTTTAGTGTAGAAAAATTTAGTATAGACATTTTAGTGTAGAAAATTTTAGTATAGACATTTTAGTATGGAAAAATTTAGTATAGACATTTTAGTATAGAAAAATTTAGTATAGACATTTTAGTATAGAAAAATTAGTATAGACATTTTAGTATAGAAAATTTAGTATAGACATTTTAGTATAGAAAATTTAGCATAGACATTTTAGTATAGAAAAATTTAGTATAGACATTTTAGTGTAGAAAAATTTAGTATAGACATTTCAATGACCGTAATGTACAAATTAATCGTGCGGTGAAATTTATATGTATTAGAAAAATTAGTAAATATTGAGGGTACAAATTAATCGTGCACGTTTATTGTAGTGGGTTACAACCCGTTTATTTTGGTTCCTTATAAGTGCTAACTTGAACTCTTTTTGCAGGTATGGCTCGTGATGGTCGTGACTCCGACTGGCGGTACCCGCTGTTGGATGAGCATGTGGACCGCGTGCACCGCGCTTCCCATCGTGTGCCGCCATCGGGGAGCACGGACGAGCCGGCTGAGCTGGGAGTGGTCCGGACACGCACACCTCGCGTGGCCTGGAGACTCAACCCCCGTTGGACAGTCAGGTTTGCACTCCGCCAGCGTTTTAGTGCTACCGTAAGAACGTTCTGTGCTGACCTTCACTTTGTTTGTAGGCTACAGGATGCCGGGCTACTCCCTCTTGCCCAGATGGTGCAGGCCACGGATGATGATAGACCCGCCTTGGCTGTGGGCAGGGACGAGGCCGTGGAGCAATCACGACGCTTCCCGTTCGATCGTTTCCTGCTGACGGCTTTGGTGAACCGTTGGCGGCCCGAGATGCACACTTATGTGCTTTAAAAGTCCAAAATTCAAACTCAAATTATTGCCTTTAAGGTGTTTGTCAAATTACTCATTAAAGGGAAGATTATAAGACTATGTGGTGGGAACTCCATAAGAGTGATGAATATTTGATATTATTTGTGTGTTGCTTTTGTTAAGTAAGTTTGATTTTTTGTGAATTGGCATTTTGACTTGTGCTATTCTGGTAGCACTGGTTAGACTAGACTGGGGTGGCGATCAGATCGGCATTGCCTTGCAGTTTGACTGGTGGGATTTAGAAGTCTGGCCAGCTTGCTAGCCGTGGTCAGACTGGCCCTCTATCAAGTTGCTGAGTTGGTTTTGGTTTTGGTTGTGAGTCATGGCGGTGTCCATGCAGTGTTAGTCATGGTAAGACTGAGGCTTGGTGGCAATGGAGTATCGTGTAAGTTCAGGTGGAGCATCATCTCTTGTGAAGAGGCAATGCGCGTATGTGGTATGCCAATTGGACTTGTGTGTTTCAAGTGGTGATGTTTCTTGAAGTAAGCGTACGATCTTGGCAGCAAGGCGTTGAGCGTCATGGACTGTGGTGTAGTGCGGTGTGCCATAAGACTCGGGTGTTTCAAGTGGCGACAGCTTCAGTGCAGGCATACAATTTTGGCGATGAGACATTGGGTATCTTATTTTCATGAAGACTAGTTGGTGGCAATTTGGAAAATTATCCAATACCGGGTGGAGTGGCGGTTTGCTAAACTGTGGTGCTAGATTAAGTACCTTAGGTCACGTCTTTGTGAGGTTGAATGTCTTATAGCGCTTGTGGAGGACAGCGCTTGTGGAGCCTTCGGAAGTCGTGCTTTGAAAAGTGTGCAAGTGTGTGCGAGAGTACAATCGTTTATGTGTGTTACTGGATTTTTCCATGTGTAAGTGGTATAATCCATTAAAGATATGCTGGGTAGGAATAAATGAGAGGTAAGGAGCCTCCACTATATAAGTTTTGTGTTAAGTTGTGAGGTAAGCCTCTCCAAGGATTCTAGGGTTAGGGTTTCCAAGTGTTGGAGCTTTTATGTGTGTGCTCTAGGCTTAGAGCTCTGCTATCCTAATGGATTGGCTGTAAATATTCATCTCCAAGTAAAATGAACATCGAAAGCTTGCTCAAGTGAGTTGTGCCATGAACCTCCTCTTGTGCTTTTGATTTGCTTGGATTTCTTGTTTAAATTTCTCTTCTCTTGATCTCTTTTGGTGCCCAAGACTTGTAAGAGGTAGAGATATCTCCTAGAGATAAAATTCTATCAATCTAGGCATGATCTAGAGGAAGTTCTTGAGTTTGCATGGTTTTCCTTCAAGAGAGAGGTGATTTAGGGTTTTCATTCTTGTGAGGGTTTTGCTTGAATTCGTGCTATGATCTAGGTTGTTATGACATGTGAAAACCCATACATGGTCACCTAGATCATCTAGGACTCACGAGCAAGAGGAAGTCAAGGTTTTCCTTTTTTTTACTCGATTTTGGTGCAACTCTCAGTGTTTTGGATAAAGGTTAGAATTTTGGCATTGATCATCATAATCTATCATAGAAATAGATTTCTAACATACTTGAATGTGTTTATGCCAAGTTTCACTATATTTGGATTAGAGGTTTGAGAGTTAGATCATTTTTGGATCTGGTGCAGTGCTAATTGCATTGTTCTTAGGGCGGTCCCACCGCTAAGCGATCAGACTAGGGCAAGGCCGGCGATCAAACCAGTTTGAGTGAGTTTATGTGATTTTGGCTTTTGGGCTTGAATTCCGGAGGGTTTGTATTTTTGCTGTGTTGTGTCGATACTTGGGGGAAGATTTTGAAAGCGTTATTCACCCCCTCTAACTCATCATACTCGATCCTACACCATAAAAGTTCCTCCAACACAACAATCTACGTGCATTTTGACGATGAATCAAGCCCAAGATAAAAAAAAGTTGGAATCAAAATCCATTCTTTAATAGCATGTTTGAGGACATCCTAATAATAATTTCTCAAATCTTTCCTAAGCTTTATATAAATCCTCCTTGGGTTTTCTAGCAAAAGTCATGATCTCATTCCTAATCCTCATGGTTTTGGACGGTGGATAGTACTTAGCAAAAAAAGCATGAGCACAGTCTTTCCAACTTGTAATACTACCATTTGGCAAACAATTCAACCATTCAAGGAATAGGGAAATAATTTCAGCATCATAACATCAGGTGGTATGCTCTTAATCTTATTCAAGATGCAAAGTTCATCTATAGCATTAAGATGTAAATAAGGATTTTCATGTTCTTCTCCTTCATATCCTAATTCTTTAATTTTCACAATAAATTCAGGATCAATCTTGCTTGAGAAACATGAACCAGCCCAAAATATGCACTGAGGGTTTCCTTGCTTCGAGCTGATGCCATGGCACTCGGCGAGGACCTAACCGGAGGCAAGTAAACTATTGATGACCTGCTCATGGCCTACGCCGGGTGGCAAGGGTGTCAAATTAGTTGGCTCCATCGACCGAGGCCGAGGCACAAGCTACAGGCATCAACAGAACCTCAGTTATAGGTGAGAGCGACTAACCTGGCACCGAATCTACCTATTGATCCCCAATTCCTAGAGCCAAGAATGGAAGGCCTATCCCATCAATGTGTAGGTGAGTGTTGTGGCTGTCAAATTCCATTTCAGTGAAGTGAGTTGGGGCAAACCAAGGTGAAGTAAATGTTGCCTCAGCGTCAGCGCATGGTTGGCACCTCGGGTGTGTGGGCCCACAATGTGGAGATGTGTACTTCTACAGAGTTGGCCATCGGCTGTAGGGCAAGAACATTTGTTGTGGCCAACCGCCGCAGGATGGCAGCATCAGAAACCGCCTCGGTGATCACAGCAGATATGAGCCCCTATCGTCTTGCCAGCTGATGATTGGACGCCTCGCCACATCTTGGTGGTCTGCCACCGTACCGCGTGCAGTGCGCTCCACCGACAATGCTTAAATTGGGTCCATGATCGACATTGTGGAAGAAAACAACAACAGACTAGTGATTAACACCTCCTCCAGGTGGGCGATAAGGTTGCACCCAAGGCACCACTTCTCAATGGGTGGGCTACGTGGTTTGGAACGAGCTTCTTGCCTTGCTACATTGATCGCCCCCTCCAGCTCCGGTATGGACAACCTTAATTCCTTAGGAACACCAGCAGGATCGGACGCCCAGGCTGTGGCACAAAGGCAATGTCTTCCCTCAAATGATAGGAGGCCAGGAGTCGGATGAGCTAGCTGCAGCCCAACTGGTTGGGAATCTATTGCACCGCTCCCTCTTCACAAGCATGAGATGGGAGTCCGTCAAGGCCCATGTATCGTTTTTCATGGAGATGTGGATCGTGCGTCTCTGGTGCCCCGCTTTAATTCTTTGGCATGCATCATAGCAAGCTACAAATTCAGTGATGTTACATTCAGGTCAAAAGAACAGATAAAATCAAGCAAGTAATGTCGTCTATTGAAGAGAAGGAAATCATTGGAGATCAAGCCCAACTCTTTCTCTCAAGAGGACTTAAGAATTTAAATCTAAAATTTTCTTCGGATGATATGCCGATTGAGGTCGAGGATATTCTTACAGCACTAAATGGGCTTCTACAGCTTGCAGATATTCAAGATGTTACATATCAGATGTATTTATGTAACATAGACACTATTACACAAGAGTGTACACACTCCTTTGGTTGCTAGCCTAACATTCACACCCTATACTCACCCTCTTCCTTGCTCAAAATACCATGTCATGGAAAGAGGCAAGGTTCTCTATTTATAAAGGTTAAGGACCATTGGATTCTTGACATGTGTCAAAATCATTGCTCTTGATCTAAAATATCAAGAACATCTACACTCTTCTTACAAAATGTCTACATGCTAGAAACTTTCCTAAATTATTTAATTAGCTATTTTAGAGTACTCCTTGGATAGCTGCATTGATGATAGTGGTCTTATTGACATCCTTGACTTGGCGGCGAACCTTGGCAAAATGCTTGAAGTACTCTCGAAGCTTTTTTGAGGGCTTTTGCTTGGTGGCGAAGAGTTGATCCGCATCGACGCGCTCGACGTAGTTTCCCTGGAAGTTGTTATACAAGCGGTCTTGGATCTGTTCCCATGCGTAGATAGAGTTTGGCTCTATGGTAAAAAAAACCAAGAGAGCGCTACTCTCTGCCACACAAGCGGCAGTCCCTTCGCCTTGGTGGAGTCGTCCCTGCCAGCAACCTCGATGGCGGTTTCGTACATGCGAACGAATTCCCTAGGTCCGTGTCACCCTTGTACGGTTCGATAGTGGGGAACTTGAAGTCCTCTGGCCACGCCGATTGCTGCAAGCCGGCGGAAAGGGGGGACTCCGGATACACACATCGAAGCGCAATGCGACCAGAGGTGGGAGAGTCGTGGCTGTCCGCCTAGTCCGGCGTAGCTTCCGCCGCCGCCGCCGCCGCCGACTGATCTATTGCTCGTCCAGATTTATGTGGATGACATCATCATTGGCGACTCCTCGCATGCTCTCGTTTCCCAGTTTTCCGATGTCATGAGCTTGGAATTTGAGATGAGCATGATGGGCGAGTTGAGCTTCTTCCTTGGCTTCCAAATAAGCAAACTCGGGAGGGTACTTTCTTGCATCAGGGCAAGTACACTCGAGACCTCCTGAAGCGCTTCGATATTAGTGATGGTAAGCCGGTGTCCACTCCGATGGCTACCTCAGCTTCACTCGACCCAGATGAGGATGGCGAGCCAGTTGATCAGAAGGAGTATCGTAGTATGATCGGCTCCCTCTTATACCTCACCGCCTCGAGACCGGACATACACTTCGCTGTGTGTCTTTGTGCCCGGTTTCAGGCTTCTCCTCGCATATCTCACCGCCAGGCGGTGAAACGCATTCTTCGGTACCTTCGAGCTACCATTAACTATGGTATCTGGTACTCTTCGTCTTCTTGTCTTTCCTTGAGAGCCTATTCGGATGCAGACTTTGCTGGCTGTAGGATAGATAGGAAGAGCACTTCTGGCACTTGCCAATTCATTGGCACTTCTCGTTCTTGGTCTTCGAGGAAGCGATCGGTGTTGCACGATCCACCGCAGAGGTCGAGCACGTTGCTGCAGCTAGTTGTCAGAGCAGTGCTGGATGGCTTTGACCCTGCGGGACTTTGGTTTAGTTATCGACAGTGTTCCACTTTTTTGTGATAACACTTCTGCGATTAACATTGCCAAGAACCCAGTGCAGCACTCCCGGACCAAGCATATCGATATTCGCTATCACTTCCTTAGAGACCATATAGAGAAGGGTGATATAGTGCTCCAGTTTGTGGGGAGTGACCACCAGTTGGCTGATATCTTTACCAAGCCATTGGATAGCTCTAGGTTTTCAGCTCTGCGGGAGAGCTTGGGGTGGTCTGTCCTTATGGGTTGCTGTGAGGGGGAGTTTGTGCGTTACTGCTTTATCATATTTATTATGCTCTTACTCCTTTCTGCTGCATTGCATTTTGGGTGCATTGGGTTTAGTCCTCCTAGCATAGATTAGAGTGTTTCTCTTGCCGAGTTGCTTAGACTTCTTACTCTTATCTTGTGCTTCCAGGGTGCTGCATATTAGCTGTTTCTTATCTCACTAGATTGAGCTCACTCACTTCTTGTAGGTTCTAGCGAGGGTTGGGCCACCCTCGGGTAGACAGGGTACATGTTTGCTCTCTAGTGTGTGGCTTACGGTCAGCTAATAGTCTTGGAGTCATATGGGGTAGATGAGAGTCTGTCTGAGCCATAGTTGTCTCTTTATCTTATCTATGCTTTAAGGACTGCCTGTTTGGTTTTCTTTGCCAGCTTCTCGATTTATTGCTTTGGTTCAGGGGGAGTTCATTTGGGAGCTTCTGGAGCTTAATCTTGACATAACTCAACTTGAACTAAAAGTTGCATCACATGTTGAGGGGGAGCTGGACTTTTCTGCATGTCATTTTGCATTGTAATATAAATACATGGAGCCTTGATTATTATCCATTTATGACATACTTACAATGCATTACATCATGCCATGACTTGTGCTTATTTGCTAGATTGATCATGACTTCATATGTGTATACTAGCTTATGCCATGATAAGTTATTTAAAACTGCTCAACTTGAATTAAAACTTGTCATGCTAGCTTTTGAGATTAGTCTATCTTTAGTTATCCTCTTATGATTCATGTCATGTCAAATAGGCTGAGTTGAACGTTGAATCTCTATTGAGCCTTAGATTGAGCTTTGTTAGTCTCTTGATGCAACATGAGTGAGTACAACTATTTAAAAAGCAAAATGATCTCTTTTGTGCGAAAAACTGATCTCACCAATTCTTTCTCATGAGACGGCTTGCCATTGCACTAGGCATGAACTCAGGGGGAGTTTTGGATGACCTAGACTATCTTCTTAAGCTTCTTGCTTGGAGTAGTCGCATAAGGCTTGAGATCTAGCACATAACAAAATTTGGGTTGGAAATGACCATGAGCTTTAAAAAGGCAATGGTTTATGTGCTCAATTTGCTTAAACTACAAAAAGAACCAAGCACTTGTATCAATGTTTCATTCTTGAGCATAGCACTCTATTTGGTCTCAATTGTAGCTTCTTGGTTCTGCTTAGCTTATTAACATGGCCTGCATCATCCTTGGATATCTCTCGCTAGACTTTACTTATTGATGACTTGACATGCTCACATACTACACTATATTTTAAATTGTCATCTATGTGGTCTAGCTGGCCTATACATATTTTGTCATGATCTAGATAGCGTTTTATTGAGTTATGGCTTGGTGTACCTTGTTATGGTCATTATGGATAATTCTCATGGCTCTAAATGCTAAAATAAACAAACTTCAGCCATATTCATCTATTGACATGTCATATTCTCTCTTTTGCATTCTTGATGTGTTTATTGCCAAAAGGGGGAGAATAGAGAAAAAAAAAGTTAGTTTGGGATCACTTTAGAGCTTTGGAAAATAATTTGCTCTTTCAGTTGTTGCTCTAGTGTTTCTTCTGTCGACATGGTCATTAGCTTCATTTTCTTTCTTTGAACCATGTTGGACTCTTCAAATCAAACTCTACTTAATGCTTTTTCTGAGTTTGTCAATATACTCATCAAGGGGAGATTGAGAGACCATGTGGTCGTGACTCCATGAGAGTGATGAGTAATTGACAAGGGTTTAGGTCAGTCGAGTTTGGTTTGGGTGGTTCGGACCTTGACGTTGCATGGCGCAATCGGGCTCGGTCGGACTTTGGTCAAACTTGGTCGTATGGGATTAGGTTGCATATTCTGATGATTCGACAGGTTTGGACTTCGTCATGGTAAGCATGATGTGATTTACGCTTTCATGTATCGAGCGGTGCTATTTGACGTGTTTCTTGTCTGTGTGGCTGCAGGATATCGAGACGGAGTCGTGGCGAGACACGGAGGACCGGACTAGGCGCAGGTGGCGCTGAGGTCAGAACGGTCGGGATGTGTCGAAGACGACGTGCACTCGAGGTGGAGTCATGGCGAGGCATGGTGGACCGGACTAGGCGCAGGTGGCGCTGAGGTCAGAACGGTCGAGGTGTGCCGAAGACGGCAAAGCTGCGTGGCTTGCAGGGCAAGGAATGAGGAAGTTTCCTGGAAGGTGCGCAAGGGGCGTTTCGGTAAAAACGCAAAGCTGCACTAAAGGAAGTGGATTGTGGGTAAAGCGCAAAAGCTAAATGGGTAAAGCACTTGGTGAACCCATTAGTGGAGGCTATAAATAGAGAGGGAGATGGTATGCTGAAATTGGAGAGAATGGGTGTAAGAGATAGGGTTTTATTTGGCTCTCTCCATGTATGAATGAGTTTCTCAAATTCTAATTGCGTATAGGAATGTTGAGAGTGTGTTTTTGAGTGTGTGTGCTCTTATTTGGGTTGAGAAGGCTGTAAATCAACTCTTTGTAATCGCGTATCTCTCTTCCTCTAAATCAATATGAGCGATTTTATTTGAGTTGTTTGGCCCTTCTTGTGTTTTGATTTTTAGTTTTGTTTCTTGTTCCATCTGTGTTAAACCTTGGTTCTTGTTATCTGGATCTGAAGCCAAGTCCTAGTTATAAACAAGAGGTTCATATTCAAGAGACTAAAGAACTACAAGCACTTGGGCTTTGACCTTTGCTCTGTGTGTCTCTTGGACAGCTCATAGTCATTTTCTACTAGCAAGTCTCAATCATTGCCAAGAACTGCAGCAAAAATTCTTTGCCAATCCTTGCCGTGGCAAGTTGTTTTCCTGCCAATTCTTGCCGTGGCAAGCAATTTTCTTTTTGTGCTACCGAGTTGGTTCTTGGGTGCAGCTTTTTCTCTTTCTTTTGCTTGCAGTTTTCTGCAATAGAGACTCCTTTTGCTTTTGGCCAGCAAGCAGCAATTTCTTCCTTTTTGTGTCTCCTTTCCTGCTTTAGAACAGCAAGAAATGTTCTCCTTTAATGCCTCCCAAACAGCAAGGAAGGTTGGGCAGTAGAGTTTATCCTTTGGCAGCACGTTTATTACTTTGAGTCTATGGTTGTGAGCTGCTATTTTGGCTCTCGGATGGCAATGAGAATGATCTTCTTTGCAGTGATCTGTGTTGGGCAGTTTGTCTGGGCTTGATTTTTGTTTGTGCCGAAAAGAGTTCAAGTATTATTTGTTGTATCCTTTGCAAAAAAAACAACCCTTTTAGGGCAGCAGTAGTTTCTCTTGTTGTATGCCTTGGTTGGAGCTTGTCCTCCAGTGATATGTCTCCTTTTTGAGCAAAGTTTGGTTGTATGGTTTCAAGACCTTTCAGTGAGCGTGTTTTAACTGTTTCATAGCTTTTGTAGCTATTGGAAGAGTAGAGTTTTTGCGAATACTTGTTGGGGGATAATTTTAATTTACGACATTCACCCCCCTCTGTCGCCAATTTCGATCCAATAGTAGTGAAATGGATGAGATGAATGGATAATGCTTGCCCTTCCTATGTCTGGGCAAATATATATATATATATATATATATATATATATATATATATATATATATATATATATATATATATATATATATATATATATATATATATATATATATATATATATATATATATATATATATATATATATATATATATATATATATATATATATATATATATATATATATGAAATGGGACACCTAGGTGCCCGGACACCTAGGCTCCTGCTAGTTAGATTGCTTTTAGATACGTGCTAGGGCAATGGTATGTATGGTATGTAATATATTAGGCATGCTAAATCAATCATGGAAGGAAAGTCTTAATCATGGATGGAAAGTCTCAATCACACTAGCACGCATCTAAAAGCAATCCAAAGGTAGGAGACTAGGTGTCAGACACCTAGGTGCCTATTATTTATACTATATATATATATATATATATATATATATATATATATATATATATATATATATATATATATATATATATATATATATATATTTCCATGAAACGTATTTTGCAATCCTATCCTTACATTCATGTGCCCTCCATAGGGGTATCTATGTCATTACACACATCTCATTTTGAGCTTTACAACTCTTTGACAGGCCGGATGGGCTTAGGTGAGGGCCACTCCTTCCACAGGAGAGGTGGAGGAAAAGAAAGCTATAATCAAAATCTGCATAGAATTGAGAAGGGGCAATTGGTTCTAAACTATGCAAAAACATGAATCTTTTACTAACTACGGACATGATGTCATATGTCTCAAGTATAAGATGAAAATTGTATTCATAAGAGATTGGCTCTAGCACCCATTCCCCACGAAGAAGGATGTTACTTTCAGAACTACAATAAGGATGGAGAGAATATTGCATGCTAGCTTTCGAGGTCATCTAACGGATTATTTACAAAATTCCCAGCCTCGTGGAAAAGTAGGTGGAGTTCATTTGAAGTCTTTTAGGATTTGCAATTTTTTTATCACCCAACTAATTTTACTTGCATCCTTTTCTTTGCAGGATTTCACAAGTCATGATGTTTTGATAGCAATCCTACCTCGTTTTTTGGTTTCCAGGTATGGTGGTTGCAATGTTCGAGAAGTAAATTGTCAAGTTGTATCAGGCAGTGGTTTGTGTTAATTGGAGTGAATGTATAAGCATGTTTCATTGCATCTTGTGTGGTGGATTTGTCTGGTGAAGTTGTGTCACTTTGAGAAATTGCATAGTTATGTTAGAATTTGTGGTGGAAGTGAGAAATTGTGAAGTGAATTTCTGATGCACTGTATTTTTTTCAGTTGATGTTAGCTATGTCTACCACATTGAACACATGTTCTACTGATCGTTCTTATAGTCGTAGAATTTTTCTTGTCGTTTCAAGTTAGTGCTTCAAAAAAGCACTTTTTACTGTCTATTTTTTAACTCTTTATGATCTATACTATGCATAAATGTCAGTTTGCTTTCTGCTGAGGATTGGATTACACTGTCTCTTTGATATTTCTATTTTATTATCATAGAAGACTTCAAAATTAGTTCTCACCAATGAGACATACCAATATTTAGCCCATATTATTTTTGTTGCATTCCAATTTTAACTAATTACACTTTTTAGATGGATGAATGCTGATATTTCCTCTTACAGGTAAATATTTTCGTAAGAATATTAAATGGGAACACAACATGCATTCAGGTCAAAAGAACGGATAAAATCAAACAAATAATGTCGTCTATTGAAGAGAAGGAAATCATTGGAGATCAAGCCCAACTCTTTCTCTGAAGAGAACTTAAGAATTTAAATCTAAAATTTTGTCCAGATAACTATAGTATTAACAACAATTGTACCGTTTATTTGTTTGCCTATTTGCGCGGAGGATGAGATCCTTTATTTATCTTTGTTTTAGCTTTATTACTTTTCTATGTAGGTAACTTTTTTCTAATATAATTTATATGTGCCAAACAGTTGCCTACTTATTGGAGAATTCATTTCCAAACATCCATGTTTGGAAGAGATGAAGTTGTCCAACTTAAATAAAGAAAGACATTAGTTACGTATACATGCTAGAAAAATTAGACATAGTTTGTTTTTAATGTTCAGAGATCTTCACCTCAGGGAACTATGTCTAGATGGCAACTTTGACATAAATTGCTTTTAAATTATTGGCAGCCATATTTTTCCTCATACTATGACAACAATGTCTAGAAAGGATTTTATATAGGTGGAGCGACAGTAGATTATGAGAACATAAAAGTTTTTTATCAAGGAGAACTTTTGTGAAGGAGACACTATAATAATTGAGGTCGAGGATATTGTTATAGCACTGAATGGGCTTCTATAGCTTGGAGATATTTGAGAAGTTACACATCAGACATATTTATGTAACACAAACACTATTACACAAGAGTGTACACACTCCTTTGGTGGTTATCCTAACATTCACACCCTACACTCACCCTCTACCATGCTCAAAATGTCATGTCATGGAAAGAGGCATGGTTCTCTATTTATAGAGGTTAAGGACCATTAGATTCTTGACATGTGTCAAAATCATTGCTCTTGATCTAAAATATCTAGAACATCTACACTCTTCTTACAAAATATCTACATGCTATAAACTTTCCTAAATTATTTAATTAGATATTTTGGAGTACTCCTAGAAAATATCTTTGTTCATGCATTGTTTGCAATCTTCTAAAGTTTGCATTACCACCATTCAACACATTCCTCACGAAGTCAATCGCATCTGTTAGATTACTTGTCTTTGATTACTGAAAAGGGAGAGGTGGAGGAGAAGAAAGCTTTAATCAAAATCTACATAGAATTGAGTAGGTGCAACTGGTTCTAAGTTATGCAAAAACGTGAACCTTTACTAACTACGGACATGATGTCATATGTCCCAAGTATAAGATGAAATTGTATTCATAAGAGATAGGCTCTAGCACCCATTCCCTACCAAATTCTAAAGTTCCAAATCCATAAATCAAGTCCGAACTAAATTCAATCATTACCTCAATTCATAATTTATAAATCAACTGCAATCACGCATGCAAAAGCGAAACACGATAGGCCTATCACGTCACATATCAAGGCCTGACAATTATCACGCCATAGGATCTGGCGTGACTACTGCCACACAAACCTCCACGCTAGCATGGTGGGTGGACGAGTGCTTGCATGGCATATTTTGTCACGCCATAGAATGTGACGTGACAGTACGGTTTGGCCACGCCTAGGTGGTGCCATGGCCAAAAGGGTCAGAATTGGAAATAAAGTTTGCGATGGATTAACTTTAAAATATTTTTAAAAAGGATTAAATAATTAAAAAAGCAGGCTTCAGTCACCCAACCATTGGGCAATAGTAGGTGCTATCACCTAGCGGTTGGGCGACAGCACCAGTCATCCGTCCGTTGTTGGAACTAATCTCATTGTATTGTTGCCGTAGTCAGTGTCGAGTACTCGGTGTGTTTGAGTACTGAGAAGTCATATGTCGAGTACTCATATTTGAGTACTGTGTAGTCGTGTCGAGTGCTCGATGTGTTCGAGTACCCAATAGTTGTGTGTCAAGTTCAAGTCGAAGACCTAGAGTCAGAGAGCAGTCGAAGACTCTAAAGTCGAAGACCGGTCGTAGTAGTCGCAGCCGTAAGTCGAGCTGCGCAGTAGTCATAGCAACAGTCGGTACTTAGAGGAGTACTGTAGCAGTCAGTACTCAAAGGAGTATTATAGCAGTTGATACTCTGAGGAGTATTGTAGCAAGTAGTCGTAGGTACAGTGGTCGTAGCTACATAATGGTCAATGCTCGATGCTCGTAAGCTATAGTATCTAGGTCGTGCTCGAAGACCGGTAGTACTGTCTGTGTGAGCGAAACTACTGGAGATGTTGGTTGACAAGCCGTGGTTGGTGAAGCGGTCAATGAAGCCGTAGTCGACAACCGTGGTCGGTGAAGCGGTCGAAAGCACCGTGGTCGAAACAACCGTGGTCATGAGGCATGGTCGTGATACCGTGGTCGACAAGACATGATCGTAGAAGGACTCGAGGGAGAACCCGAAGAAGGTTAGGTCCGTGTGGTCATAGACAGGACCAGGTAGCGGTTAGTTTACATGTAATCGGTCGTATCCACTAAGCTGTGTGAGGTGGCTGGTGGAACGAGTCGTTTGGGTAGTGTAAGTTGTAGGGGACGTGCCGGAAGACTCGGGCAGATTGTTGGCCTCCACATCGTCGAGCACTACCTCGGCGCTTTGCTCGCCACCAGCATCCACGACCGTGCCTCAGCCCTGTCACTGTCAGCCTCCGCACCCACGTCGAAGACCCACAGCGCCCCCGCACCGACCTCATGCACATGTCGAAGACCAGCCGCGCCTCTAGCTTTGGTTGTCCAACATTCTAGCGGCCTCCGCGACCACGCCTCACCTCCGCCTCCGTGCATCGTTCGCCGCCGACCTCCGCAACCACGCCTCCACTCCGTCGCCATTTGCCTCCGCGCACGGGTCAAGGATCGGCACCTTCGCCTCTGGCCGTGCCACCGGCTCCAGTCTTCCAGCACTCCGGCCGCCAGCCTCTGTGACCGTGCCTCCGGCCTATCGCCGTCAACCTCCATGCGTCGCTCACCGTAGGCCCCCGCAACCGCGCCTCCGTCTCGTGGTTGAGCATCCGCACCTGCCTTCGCGTCCACCTACCCGCCCACATCAGAGACCGGCCGTGACCCCGCCTCCTGCATCCACCTCCACGCGTCTGCCTTCACGCTGGGCTCCGCCTGCGCTGGTCCGCCTCCGCGTGATTCGCTCGGTACGTATAAGGGTATCCATAGTGTATATAACCCAAGGGGCCTTAAGGTGGGTCTTATCTAAACCTTAAGGCCGACTCTATAGTGTATATAACCTAAGGGGCCTTAAGACGATCCCACTCGGCAGATAAAGAAAAATTATATTTTAATGCTTGTGGTCAGGTCTTTAGCTTGAGGATCAGCCTTAAGCCTTTTTTGCTTATAGCCTGCTTAAGGTCACCCCTGTAATGTATAAGGTTGACTTTAAAGTGACTTAAGACCCTTTATTTTTATACACTACAGATGCCCTAAGTTAGCTTAAGTGTGTGGCATTTCTCGCGCGAACAAGTGTGGCGTGAGTGCATGCCAACTTGTAGCACGTTTCTCGCTTGCCTAGGAAACCAAAAAGTAAACAGCATGAGACGGCCCTACCTTGGACCAATTAGTGGGTATTTGCATTGTTAAATGTTGCACCATTTAATGCTACCATTCGCTTGCCTCTTTGGTTCGCAATCACTTTCATCGCCTTTCCCCTATCGTGGCCTCTGGCATTCCGGTCTTGCCATTCCTTTTTATGCCACTGTTTTTGGTCTGCTTTCTACTCAAATTATGCGGTGGTCATGAGTCTCGTGTACTTGACGGAATATAAATAACTCTTACAAAAGTATAAAAACTATGAGGAGACCGTGAGCCCTAGCGTACTCAACGGAGGATAAACAACTCTTGCGAAAGAACAAAAAACCGTACAGTAGCTATAAACCCCAACGTACTCAACGGAGTATAAACAACTACCGCACGCAGGCCGCAAGCTCTGACGTACTTGATGGAGTATAAACAACTCTTGCAGGGGTATAAAAAAACCATACGGTAGCCACGAGCCTGGTATACTCGACATAGTATAAACAACTCTTGTGAGAGTATTAAAACTGCGTGGAGGCCGCAAGATCCGGCATACTTGACGGAGTAAACCACGTATAGGTTGCAAGCCCCGACGTACTTAACAGAGTATAAATAACTCTTACTGGAGTATAAAAAACACGCGATGCCATGAGCCCCGGCGTCCTCGATAGAGTATAAACAACTCTTGCAGGTGTATAAATGTTGGATCATAAGGGCCTTCTCACCCCAAAAGCTAGCCAATGAGGTGAAAGACTCCCCACTTTTAAGTTAGGTCCCCTGCCCTTCCACAACCAATGTGGGACTATTCTAACAATCTCCCCCTTCACACATTGGTGTCTCTCAGCCCTTCACCGCCCTTTCACCGTACACACCAACGGTCCCTCAGGGTCCCTTCACCGTACACCGACGGTCCCTCAGGGTCACAGTCCATCAGGCATTCACACACTAGTGTCCATTGGGCCAGAGATGTTAGAACCGGGCTCTGATACCACTTGTAGGATCGTCGATGGCAATCAGAGGGGGGTGAATGATTGCAGCGTCTAGCGGAAACTTTCCAAAAATTATTATTCTTTTTAAACCTGCAAATCACAGAAGCACACACAAAAGCAAAAGATAGCAAAAGATAAATAAGAATAATAAATTAACAAGCAAATATCTCGCTTTATTTTTTTCGCAACGCGACTGGCACTCGCTCTGTTTCTTTTTCAATGTTCCGACGTCGCCAGCGCTCGCTTTTCTCGATATATAAGTCAGCCGTGATCCCTGTTTTTTTTTCTCCTGATTAGTTCTCGGCCGGCCGTAATGCCTCACGGGAACTGCTCTAACAATTAGCTCTAACTTATATTATCTCTAATCCCTGTACGGCTAAGCAAAGTCTAATGAAAGAGATCATGCATGCAACCTCGTAATGCTTAATCAACACCATGCAAAACAAACGTAATTAGCAAACCTCATTAACCCCTTAATGACTTACCTAATCACCAAGTATGCCAAAACACATGCATGCAAGTCACAGCTCACCTGGATTATCCATCCAATCTCAAAAATCGTGCCCTTCTCAATATACATGCATGCATCCAGAACTCACAAATATCCAAGTCTTTGACCAACAAGCCTCCTGGATTAATGCTTTCACAAGCCACGGCCAGGCCTTATGCCCTGCATGCAGCCGCCATGAACATAAGCCGTCGCGATTTTTTTCTTCCGCCTACGGCCCTGTTTGGATACGCTTAAAATCCGATTCTGGGTAGAATTAAGCGAGAATCCCATCCAAACGCTTTGATTATTTTTTGATTCTTTCAACCGCCACGGTGGGAAAAATCAGCATTTGCACTGAGAATCCAAAATCTTGTACCGCAAACCCCATCAGGATTATTCAAATTATTCAGATCGCAGATTCTTCAGATCGCGACTTATCATAAAATCTTGATCAAATTAAAATCGATTCTCAGATAAGCGTATCCAAACAGGGCTTACAGCACAAGCATCACCTTTCCCAGCGATGCGCGAGTACATGTGCCGACGAGACGAGGAAACTTCGCGAGATGAATTTGGCGACGACGCACCACGCCAGAATTTTTTTCTCAAAATAAATCTATTATTTCTAAATCATGGTGGCTACAAAGTACTCTCCTAACACTCCTAAACCCTAGCACGAAAATAGCATCTCCAAAAACCCCAGAGTTAGCCTCCAACCCCACCTCTATTTATAGTCTAGGGTCTAAAATCTGGGCTTACCCTAATCCCACGAGTTCTAATCCAATTCCAATAAATAAGGGACCTAAAACCCTTCCTAACACGGGTTTTCCAAAATTCCAATTACAACTTCTCCAACTCATCACGTGTCGAAGCCTCCAGGACCGCACTTCCCATAGCTTCAACACATATCATCTATCTCTGATCTCCATACGGCCCAAGCATGAGCATGACCATCTCGTGACCTTGACCGTCTGAACCTCGGATCTCCCCATCCTAGTCCCGGTCCACCTCGTCACCGACCATGATCGCCTCCATGCTCAACCTGCACATGCAAAGACCAAAAAACATTCTTCCGGCACAAATTCGTCCAAACTTGACCAACGTCAATCCGCACACACGCAACACAACTCGCATAACGCCGCTAAACAAAATTACCAAATATTCATCATCACAAATTAACCATTGTCAATTATTCATCACAACAATATTCTAGACCTAGCCACATGGTCTAACAATCTCCCCCTTGATGAATACATTGACAACACCACAAGTATGATGAATTAGCTTCAAATATATATAAGTGAAGAACTGAAGCCGAAAAAACATTTTGTAAGCCATAAATCTCAAATCTCTCCCCTCAACACAAGAGAGGTAATTTTAGTAAATGCTTCCAATTTCTCACAAAGCACATCAAATCTCTCCCCCTTTGGCAATGTAATCATCAAGAAAATTCAGAAAAGAAACAATTCTAAGAAAGAGCAATGAAAGTAAAACTCAAGAAGCTTTGTAGATTATACAAGTCATTGTGTATTGATTAAATAAAGAAATCAAACCATATTTTTTAGTAGAGCTATCTAGATCATATAAAGTCATATATCATATAGCAATATCAAAACCAGTCTTAAGCATGATTAAACAATTAATATTAATGACAGGCATCACAACAATGACCAAACCAATTATAAAGAGCACAATGAGATATTACTACAAAAAGTCAAAGCCTAAAAGTGAAGCAAATTTTAAATCCGGACGAGCTAGCAGTCTCATATAACAACCTATTGCTCCACACTCAATTCATAGGCATGTGGTATACTTGTAGCATACTTCTTTTCACAATAAAATGCTTGTAGCATTCTTGTTTTAGATGGTGGCATGCTTGAAGCATACTTCTTTTCATTTGTGCACTTTTTGTGCCTTTTTCTTTTTTGTACCATGGCATACTTGAAGCATACATCTTTTCAATTTTCTCTATTACTCATTTTTTTATAACATGCCAAATTGAGTGATCATAAAAGATTGCAATATGAAACATGCAAGCCTAATAGTCAAGATTTAAAATACGACTCACAATCAAGCTAATCCTTTTTTATGTACATCGTAAAGTACTATCTATAATTAATCTAGTCAAAATATTCCGCTGTGTCATATTTTAGTTCAAATATAGCAAATTAATTATAACCAGTCATGATCAAAACTACACAATATATGAGTAAATATGATAAACAGAGCTCCACAACTCATTTAAATTTGATGGCTTGGACTTATTGATTTAATTGACAAGTATAATAAACAAAGATTTCTATATTATTAAACATCAAGCTCCCCCTCAAAATAATCGCATAGGAAGCAACATGCCCAACTCACTTCGCAAAAGAGCAAAACAAGATGAATCAAATGGTTTTGAAAGAATATCATCAACAAGAGAATCTAACTCAATAGGGTGTAAGACTACATTACCTTTTCCACATGGTCTCTCAAAAAGTGAAATCTCTTGCAAGCCATCAAAGAGAGCGAAGAACCATCAAGTGTTCCAATCAAGTAATGATGTAAAAGGCTGAAACTCAATTTAGCTCATGTTCTCCATACTTGTCAGCTGTTCTTACATCACAGGAAACATCGGTCTCACTGTACTGGGGTTAGTGAAATAAGATCTAGGAATTCAGTACTGAGATACACGATGAATAGGAGCAACAAAGTTAGAACCAAAATCACGTGCATGTAGGTGATCAGAATGCCGAAAAGAGCGTGAATTATTTGAATTAAATTTCAATCTAGTATGTGAAGCAAATTTAAAACCATCATGAAAATTCTCAAAAAACTTAGCTTTCACATTAGTTCTAGGAACAAAAAACATTGCACGTTTTTGTTTCAAAGCATTCAATCTTTCATTCTTCTCTTTCTTTGCACGCCTAAAGCAAAATTCATGCAAATGTTCATCTCTTCCACAATAGGTGCATTGAATTTTTACATTACCAGAATTCTTTTGAGAGAATGAGCTAGCACCTATAACATGATTCGATGATTTTTGCACAAAGCCAGCAGATTTAAACACAGTTTGTTTTGGTTCAAGTTTCACTTCAATTTTTCCAGGTTCAAGAGACTTAATAACCTTAGAAGGATTATTCTTGGCATGCTCAACAAAATTAAATCCTAGACCACGATTTTTCACACTTGTTTTTGACTTGTCTAGAATCATATTCAAATTTTTCTCGCCAAAAGAAAATCTCTCTAAAGTGTCTTTCAGGTACTCATTCTCTTTAGCTAGAGTGGGACAAGTTGTGCATTTAACAGGTTCATTCACAAGATTTTTAGAAGCACTAGACTGAGCCAATCTTTCTTTTTCAGCAAAATCATTAAGTTGTCTAGTCAAAACTTCTATTTCAGTGTTAAGCTTAGGACAATTAGAGCAAGAAGATATTTCATGATAAAGCATCTGTTGAATTGTTTCTTGTGATGAATTAAGTCTAGCTTCTAACAATTCACATTTAAAGCAAGTTTTAGATTGAGCATTTGAAATACTTGACTCCAAACATGCAGGAGAGCTAAACTTGAGCTTTTCAATTTCATTATGTGCAAGTTTTAACTTTTCACAACAAGAGTCATGTGCCAATCTCAACTCATCAAATTTAGCAGTTACATCACTAAGTTGAACCAAGTTTGATACATTAATTGTTCTAGCATATTCCAACTCAGTATGTAAAACTTGACAAGACTCACACGATTCATCATCAGGAATAGAAGCTCTAAGTCTATTGATTTCAAAATTTAAGCTCTCAACAATGAAATCATGATTTTTAATTCTTTTTATACTTCTTAAGCTCATCTGTCAATCTAAGTACAGCACGAGATAAATCAGTGTAAGAAGGTTTTACCTTATCAGGATCACTGTAAAGATCATCATCATTGAGCTCCTCACTGCTGGCCATAAAACATATCCCCATGAAGTCCACCTCCTTTGCCTTCTTCTCATTGCCCTCATCATCGCTTTCAGATTCATTATCACTCAAAATAATCTCATCAAGTGCTAAAATTATCTTATTGACTGCCCTGCGATAATTGCGCTTCTTGTTTGGATCAATCTTGATTTGAGAGCGACGAGTTGGTGTCTTGTCATTTTTAACCTCCTTGCTCCTCAGTTTATGACAACTCATCTTGATGTGGTTAAGCTCACCACATCCATAGCATCTGATTGGACCTCCTCTCCGCCTTAATCTGATATTGTGAATTGACTTGGTTACCCTGTTGGAGAGAAGTACAAGCTACTCTTCTGGAATCTCTTCTAATTGTTCATCTGAAATAGAGCACAATGCAGACAAAGAAAACAATAGAAGAACTAGAAGAACCGTCAGCTTGGTTAGTCACTAAGCCCAAAGAATTAGTCTTGTTTATCCTGGCCAAAACATCAATCTCATGTGTTTTCATCTTGGAATAAAGATCATTCAAAGTGAGTGTTTCCATGTTAACAGAATGATTAATAGTAGTGACTAACACATTCCAAACAGGCATATCCAAAGCATTTAAAATTTGACGAGCATTATCAGAATCAGAATATGTGACATCAACAGATTGCAAATCACTAACAATTTTATTAAAGCGATCAAAAAGAGCATCTACTGATTCTCCAGGTTTCATCTCAAATTTAGAATACTCCTTTTTAAATTGATTCTGACGCACACCTTTAACAGATTTAGATCCTTCATGATAATCAGCTAAAGTGGTCCAAATTTTATTTGCAGATTTAAGGTGAGCAATTCTGACAAACTCGTTTCTACTTAAACATTGCAACAATATATTTCTAGCCTTAGCATTAGCTTCAACATCAGAGGAATTTTCAGTTGTAACAACAGGAGGTACTTCATATGTATTTTCAACTTTTTGCCAAATAGAATTACCTTGTGCTTGAAGAAAAATCTTCATGCGCGTCTTCCAATAAAGATAATCTGATCCATCAAAAAACAGTAACTTACCTGAAAAGCGATCCCGATCTGATGTCATTATAACCTGCTCTGATACTACTTATAGGATCATAAGGGCCTTTTCACCCCTAAAAGTTAGCCAATGAGGTGAGGGACTCCCCCACTTTTAAGTTAGATCCCCTGCTTTTCCACAACCAATATGGGACTATTCTAACAATAAAAACTGCATAGTGGCTGCGAGCCCCAGCGACTCAATGGAGTATAAACAACTCTTGCTGGATTATAAAAAAACCATGCAGTGGCCGTGAGCACTAGCGTGCTTGATAGAGTATAAATAACTCTTGCTGTATAAAAAACTATACGATAACTGCGAGCCCCGATGTACTTGACGAAATATAAACAATTATTGCGACAATATAAAAAACCGCACAGAGGACGTGAGCCCTAGCGTACTAGACTTGGTAACTCCACGTGTCGATGTGGTATAAGAAACAGCACAACCACTACGATATAGAGGCTGTTGGATCCTCGTGAATTGGACGACTCAGAAAGTTTACAATGACAGTAAAAAAACTCTTAACAAATAATTGGAGAAGTAGGCGTGTGTCTTTCCCCCCAATCTGGCTGGAGTTGGGATACTCGGATGGTGCTTGCCGAATTTTTTGTACTAGTAACTTATTTTTTAATTGAAATTATAGAAAAATATCGCAAGGATTTAGTTATACTCTGAGCTCTGTGGTAAAATGATCTAGGCTATTTAGATTGGACCATGAAAATATTACCCAAACTGAACTAAATTTAACCGGACTATACATTAGATATTTTTCCACACCCTGAGCTGAAGCCTACACTACTCAGGGTGTGGATCCGCCCCTGACTCTGATAAAAGTACAGTGTTAGAGGACAGGTGTATCAAGGTTAGCAATGGACTAATGAGATACGTTCAGATCTTTTGGAAAACATCACATTTTTTCGATTATGGTATTAAGTAAAGGCATTGTGATGTCATTTTTCACTGCATTCCCACCCTAAGAGTAATTTATATCAATGTAAGTTTTGGAAGGCTAAAATCGCAATACCATTGTTTTGTGGAGATATAGCTATCATTCCCATCTTTTAGGGGGGGGGTGTTTAGGCCATTGGGGCCACAATGTAGAGTATGCCTGGGAAATGTATCGGTACATGTTTTTTTGGATACAAAAAGCGGGTGACTGTTACCCCTGCATTTACAAATGTGCTTCGCTTTGGACATTGCCATGATCTTCAGTACATAACTTTAACCACTAATTTCTACCACAACATAATACTAAAATGCTACAAAAAACTAACCTTATGGAAGTATGTTACATGACATGTAATAAAATTGTTTCCTGTGGCCAATGTGGATTTTTTTAATTCAAAACTACAAAAAAAAGTATTAACTAAACGTTCTTAAAAACAACATAAATTTGTAAGCAGAGGCAGTAAAATGTTTCTGTGACCATAGGTAGTATTCATCTTCGCCTTTTTGCCGTTTTGTGCTAAACCTTCTGTAGGCCATTGCAATGGCTTCAGCCTTCAGGTTCAAGGAGCGCGGAATGTGTTTTTCCAAAGGGAAGGAAAGTGCGTGCAACAGCCTGCATGTTGTTAATAAGGACAAGCAAACCATGTTGTGCAGATGCCTGAATAGATCCATTCAAACCTTATCGCCATTGTTTAAGCTAACTCTACGGTCCGAGCAGACAGACAGAGCAACGTGATTTTCCTTGGGCAAGGCGAACCACTTTAGGGCAAGATGTGGATGGAGGAAATGTAGTAGTTTCCAACTAACTTCATTGCCTAAAATTCACAGAAATGTTCATCACCTGGATCACATGACACATCTGTATCCTAGCACAAATATGGTTCAAAAAGCAATTGCCGCTGTATTGATCCTATCATAGCATCGTACATGACAAGAGTATATATATATATATATATATATATATATATATATATATATATATATATATATAGGACGAGTGTTTCATGCACCATGGTGCCTAGGCACCAATATCAATACCCGTTGATTTGCTTGAGATTCATAACGTTTGATGTGGGTATCTTCATATACCCATAAAAAGTATATTTGAGATGTCAAACTCGAAAAATTTAAATTCAACTTCAGTTTAATTAGCTTGAACTATTTTTATGGTATATACTCATCAGTAGTTGCATTGAACTCAAAAATAGTTCAAACTAATTTGAACTGAGTTCAAAACTTACTTACCATAAATATATCAAGGGTATAAAACATTTTCATACCCAAACTCAAAAAAATTATCAATCATACACGTGTATCGGATGTTGGTGCCTAGGCACCATGGTGCCTTATGTAATTTTCCTATATATAGGACGAGTGTTTCATGCACCATGGTGCCTAGGCACCAATATCAATACCCGTTGATTTGCTTCGAGATTATAACGCTTGATGTGGGTATCTTCATATACCCATAAAAAAGTATATTTGAGATGTCAAACTCCGAAAAAATTTAAATTCAACTTCAGTTTAATTAGCTTGAACTATTTTTATGGTATATACTCACTGTAGTTGCATTGAACTCAAAAATAGTTCAAACTAATTTGAACTGAGTTCAAAACTTACTTACCATAAATATATCAAGGGTATAAAACATTTTCATACCCAAACTCAAAAAAATTATCAATCATACACGTGTATCGGATGTTGGTGCCTAGGCACCATGGTGCCTTATGTAATTTTCCTATATATAGGACGAGTGTTTCATGCACCATGGTGCCTAGGCACCAATATCAATACCCGTTGATTTGCTTCGAGATTCGCAACGTTTGATGTGGGTATCTTCATATACCCATAAAAAAGTATATTTGAGATGTCAAACTCCGAAAAAATTTAAATTCAACTTCAGTTTAATTAGCTTGAACTATTTTTATGGTATATACTCATTTGTAGTTGCATTGAACTCAAAAATAGTTCAAACTAATTTGAACTGAGTTCAAAACTTACTTACCATAAATATATCAAGGGTATAAAACATTTTCATACCCAAACTCAAAAAATTATCAATCATACACGTGTATCGGATGTTGGTGCCTAGGCACCATGGTGCCTTATGTAATTTTCCTATATATAGGACCAGTGTTTCATGCACCATGGTGCCTAGGCACCAATATCAATACCCGCTGATTTGCTTCGAGATTCTAACGCTTGATGTGGGTATCTTCATATACCCATAAAAAGTATATTTGAGATGTCAAACTCAAAAATTTAAATTCAACTTCAGTTTAATTAGCTTGAACTATTTTTATGGTATATACTCATCGTAGTTGCATTGAACTCAAAAATAGTTCAAACTAATTTGAACTGAGTTCAAAACTTACTTACCATAAATATATCAAGGGTATAAAACATTTTCATACCCAAACTCAAAAAATTATCAATCATACACGTGTATCGGATGTTGGTGCCTAGGCACCATGGTGCCTTATGTAATTTTCCTATATATAGGACGAGTGTTTCATGCACCATGGTGCCTAGGCACCAATATCAATACCGTTGATTTGCTTGAGATTCATAACGCTTGATGTGGGTATCTTCATATACCCATAAAAAGTATATTTGAGATGTCAAACTCGAAAAATTTAAATTCAACTTCAGTTTAATTAGCTTGAACTATTTTTATGGTATATACTCATCAGTAGTTGCATTGAACTCAAAAATAGTTCAAACTAATTTGAACTGAGTTCAAAACTTACTTACCATAAATATATCAAGGGTATAAAACATTTTCATACCCAAACTCAAAAAATTATCAATCATACACGTGTATCGGATGTTGGTGCCTAGGCACCATGGTGCCTTATGTAATTTTCCTATATATAGGACGAGTGTTTCATGCACCATGGTGCCTAGGCACCAATATCAATACCGTTGATTTGCTTCGAGATTCATAACGTTTGATGTGGGTATCTTCATATACCCATAAAAAGTATATTTGAGATGTCAAACTCGAAAAATTTAAATTCAACTTCAGTTTAATTAGCTTGAACTATTTTTATGGTATATACTCATCAGTAGTTGCATTGAACTCAAAAATAGTTCAAACTAATTTGAACTGAGTTCAAAACTTACTTACCATAAATATATCAAGGGTATAAAACATTTTCATACCCAAACTCAAAAAAATTATCAATCATATAGGAAAAATACTTTTTACTCCCGGGTGTAATTACACCCACCTCTAATATACCACCTAAACAAACTTGAAATACTCCTTTATCACTTTAGGTATACTCATATACTAATTATAAGATATTCTAATGTGAACCACATGAAAAAATTGCAAGGGAGTCCATAGTTTTTAGCGTATTTTATAAATACCTTTATATACGTACATAAAAAGGAGTATGTTGAAAAAAATGTACATAACACCTCTGAAAAATTGTTCATACCACCTATATAGTCTTAAATACTCATATACTACATGTACATACTCCTCGTTACGCGAGATACTCCCTACATTGTGAGATATGATATAGGGTGTAATTACACCCGGAAGTAGAAAAGAGGCTTCCTATATATATATATGTGTGTGTGTGTGTGCGCGCGCACGTGCGCTTCATACTCTGTGGTACGGAATTTACATGACATATAGAGAATGAAATCATGCTATGCTAATTTTGTATCAAGTATGTTGTTACAAAGGTTCCAATTTTTGTCAGTACTCGGTCATTGCTGCTCTCCTACCAGCTTCCATGGAATCTAATGCTTGGCTTGTAGTCCTCATTGCCAGTCCATCAGGACCTTGAAACGAACCGTTCTGCAGCGAGTTACGGTGGTCCATGGACATGGGCTGCGCTTGGTTCTCTCCCTCCGGGTTTAGAACGTGCCGAAAGTATGCGTGAGGCCATAAGCCTGCAATGGAACAATGTAAAACTGTCAACAATCTTTACAATGGTAGAAAGATGCCACCGTGTATCTTTTGAACACATGAAGTTACAGTAGAACTCCCGATGACAGCTAAAAAAGCTCCAGATGACTCAATTCTGCTACAGAAAATGGCATGTAATTCCAAAATTAGCTGATTCTCTGAAGCAATTTCAGTTTACCCAGCTCTATCATAATTGCATAGGCTATAATCATTTCTCACTGTGAACAGCACATGATGAATGAAAAGTGCCTACAAAGTGTGAAAAGGGCACACTTTGTTGATAATGGCAAATTGGTAACAAACGTCACAGATTATCTTGAGCACTTGAGAGGCCTGAAAGCTGACATGAGCCCTTTGTTCTTTGATTGAGTGGCTCGAGTGCCTTCCTCGCACTTCTGAGAATAGAAAGTTCGCTGTGCAGGAAGCTCTTGTCAGCTAAGCACCAACTGGCTAAGGTTCCACCCCAAGTGTCGATGTTGGCTCCATCCTGCACGACTATCATCCATGCTGATAAAGGATGAGCATATGCTGCCTCTCGCGACGGAGCCTGCGGTCGCTATGGCCGGCTTGCATGAGCGATCAGCTTTGGCAACGGAGGCTTTGTACCCAGGTAAATCCATAAGTGATTAGGAGCACAATCTGTTTCTTGATTAAATAACCTATATTTATTAATAAATTTGTTAGTTCATTATGCAATATGCTCAACGGCCACATGCTATGATTAGAAATTCATGTTTGGATTTGACTATTAAGCTAAAAAACAACACTTAAATAATATCAAATTATGGCATGCAGCAAATTAGCGCTTGCCACTTAGAGTTGGAAACTAGGTTGCGGTGTTTGGCCATATGAGGGTCACTCTCATTTGGAATGCTAAATTTGCATGTTATTTGGTTGAGAGCACTCAATTTTCTCACTTTTGGATTTGCTTGGGGGTAGGTGATCCAACGATTAAGGTACTGGCTAGCTCACAAGTATACTATCATGCACTTTTCTGTTAGAACATATCTTCTTTATTGACTATTGAAATAAATTGGCAATACTCAAATATAGATTTTTCTAATTCTATGATAACTAGTGTACAATAACTAATTAGGTAGTATTTAAGCTAATCTAAAAAATGTACTGTTTAAGCTACCATCGTAATTATGTAACTGTTTATATGCAAGATCTTTAATAGAGCTTGTGTCATTCCATGTTGTCAACTCAAACACTAGTTTTAAATAAAAAGGATGCTCATCCTCTTCTAAATGATGATAAGGTGCACTTTTTACTGTCTATTTTTGACCTCTTTATGATCTATACTATGCATAAATGTCAATTTGCTTGCTGTTGAGGATTGGATTACACTGTCTCTTTGATATTTATATTTTATCATCATAGAAGACTTCAAAATTAAAGCTTACCAACGAAACATACCAATATTTAGCCCATATTATTTTTTTGTTGCATTCCAATTTTACCTCATTACTTTTTTAGATGGATGAATGCTGACATCTTCTCTTTCAAGTAAATATTTTTGTAAGAGTGTTAAATGGGAATACAACATGCATAGAATTGAGTAGGGGCAATTGGTTCTAAATTATGCAAAAATGCAAACCTTTTACTGACTACAGAAATGATGTCATACGTCCCAAGTATAAGATGAAAATTGTATTCATAAGAGATAGGCTCCAGCACCCATTCCCCACGAAGAAGGATGTTACTTTCAGAACACCCATTCCCCACAAAGAAGGATGTTACTTTCAGAACTACAATAAGGATGGAGAGAATATTGCATGCTAGCTTTCGAGGTTATCTAACGGATTATTTACAAAATTCCCAGCCTCGTGGAAAAGTAGGTGGAGTTCATTTCAAGTCTTTTAGGAATTGCAATTTTTTTATCTCCCAACTAATTTTACATGCATCCTTTTATTTGCAGGATTTCACAATTCATGATGTTTTGACAGCAATCCTACCTCGTTTTTTGGTTTCCAGGTATGGTGGTTGCAATGTTCGAGAAGTGAATTGTCAAGTTGTATTAGGCAATGGTTTGTGTCAATTGGAGTGAATGTATAAGCATGTTTCATTGCGTCTTGTGTGGTGGATTTGTCAAGTGAAGTTGTGTCACTTTGAGAAATTGCATAGTTATGTTAGAATTTGTGGTGGAAGTGAGAAATTGTGAAGTGGATTTCTGATGCACTATATTTTTTCCAGTTGATGTTAGCTATGTATACCGCATTGAACACATGTCCTACTGATCGTTCTTGTAGTCGCAGAATTTTTCTTGTCGTTTGAAGTTAGAGCTTCAATAAAGTACTGATAAATGCTAGAAAAATTAGACATAGTTTGTTTCTAATGTTCAGAGATCTTCACCTCAGTGAACTATGTCTAGAGGGAAACTTTGACATAATTACTTTCAACTTATTGGCGGTTGTATTTTTACTATGACAACAATGTCTAGAAGGGATTTCATATAGGTGGAACGAGAGTAGATTATGAGAACATAAAAGTTTTTCTATCAATGAGAACTTTTGTGAAGGAGACACTATGCCAATTGAGGTTGAGGATATTCTTACAGCATTGAATGGGCTTTTACAGGTTAGAGATATTCAAGATGTTACATATCAGACGTATTTATGTAACACGGACACTATTACACAAGAGTGTACACACATTCCTTTGGTGGCTAGCCTAACACTCACACCCTATACTCACCCTCTACCGTGCTCAAAATGCCATGTTATGGAAAAAGGCAAGGTTCTCTATTTATAGAGGTTAAGGATCATTGGATTCTTGACATGTGTCAAAATCATTGCTCTTGATCTAAAATATCTAGAACATCTAAACTCGTCTTACAAAATATCTACATGCTACACACTTTCCTAAATTATTTAATTAGCTATTTTAGAGTACTCCTAGGAAATATCTTTTTTCATGCATTGTTTGGAATCTTCTAGAGTTTGCATTGCCACCATTCAACACATGTCCTCATGAAGCCGATTGCATCTGATAGATTACTTGTCTTTGATTACTGAAAAGGGAGAGGTGGAGGAGAATAAAGTTTTAATCAAAATCTGTATAGAATTGAGTAGAGGCAATTGGTTCTAAATTATGCAAAAATGCAAACCTTTTACTGACTATGGACATGATGTCATATGTCCCAAGTATAAGATGAAAATTGTATTCATAGGAGATAGGCTCTAGCACGCATCCCCACGAAGAAGGATGTTACTTTCAGATGTACAATAAGGATGGAGAGAATATTGCATGCTAGCTTTCGAGGTCATCTAATGGATTATTTTTAAATTCCCGGCCTCATGGAAAAGTAGGTGGAGTTCATTTCAAGTCTTTTAGGATTTGCAATTTTTTTTATCTCCCAACTAATTTTACATGCATCCTTTTCTTTGCAAGATTTCACAATTCATGATGTTTTGACAGCAATCCTACCTCGTTTTTTGGTTTCCAGGTATGGTGGTTGCAATATTCAAGAAGTGAATTGTCAAGTTGTATCAGGCAGTGGTTTGTGTCAGTTGGAGTGAATGTATAAGCATGTTTCATTGCATCTTATGTGGTGGATTTGTCAAGTGAGTTTGTGTCACTTTGAGAAATTGCATAGTTATGTTAGAATTTGTGGTGGAAGTGAGAAATTGTGAAGTGAATTTTTGATGCACTGTATTTTTTCAGTTGATGTTAGCTATGTCTACCGCATTGAACACATGTCCTACTAATCGTTCTTGTAGTCACAGAATTTTCTAGTCATTTCAAATTGGAGCTTCAAAAAACTACTGATGAATGTAGGAGGTAGATGTTGTTTGCAAGTGGTGCTTCATTACTCAGATGGTTCTTGTAGTGACAAAGGCATGGGTGAACTTCTTGGTGTTGTTTTGTTTGGTTCTTGTTCTTGAATAAATTCTATAGCTGTGGATATGTGACTGAGTTTCTGCTGCTTACTGAAATTATGGTTTTGGATTTATTTTTGACAATGTGTGCATGATTTGGTGCTGCTTCCTGAAATTATGATTTTGGATGTATGTTTGGCAATGTGTGCATGAGTTGGTGCTGCCTGTAGGTTGTGGATGCTGCTTGTATCATGTTGTGCATAGTAAAAGATGAGCTGCTATTCATCTTGTTGCATCATCCACATGTTGAGCTGTTGGTGCTGCTAGATCGCATTACAAACAATACTTAGATATATTATCCCAGTTATAATGCATTAGGTGAGCCTCTTTTGCATGATCGACAAACGTCAGACAGAATTTGAGTACAATGAAATCTGTATAAGTTATTGGTTCAGTCCGAAATTTTCTACCAAGTGTTCTCGAGTCTGATGCTGAACGCATTTTCAATTCTAGATTTGTGTTGTTTATTCCTGACAAGCTATTGTCATCCTTGCTGCAACCTGATACAGTGATACCACAGAGAACTGAGAAAAATTGATGCTCTTTGTTAGCTGCAGCACCTAACTTGGTAGTCCGATACTGCTCATCATGGCAGCAACAAAAAATTTTCAAGGAGCATTGCAGTTCATTCCCAGTAGCTGGTATAGTGGTACCGTTCACAAATTTGAAAAGGCACTGCCTGATACTACTTCAAAAATTCTTGAGGTGGCGTTGTTGTGGGGCCACCCAACCCCTTTTGGCTGTCAGAGTCTCTAGTGAGTCTGAGTAAGTTAATAGCATAGTGTTGTATATATAAAAGAATATATCGATATACCCTCACCTTTTATGAATATTAAAAGGTAAGATGAACAATTTTTATCCTGCTCCATTCATATATACAAAGCCCCATAGGATATGAGGGAGAACCAGGCTCACTCATTTTTCTCACAAGCTCTCTCTCACATAGTTGGTGGTCTCTAGCTCTCACTTTTCTTGTGTCTTCCATGGAGGAATAGTAGTAACTATTCACTACTATGGCCAACACCACAATAGACGGTGTCATCCATGGGGACCACGCAACAAATCGTGCATGGAAGGACCACCACCGGAGGGTTTGCTTAGTGTTAGCAGAATCCTGATGTTGTGACTGCGTACAGCTGTATGCCATGGGCCTAGGTCATATTCTTGTAAACCATGTGCATCAGCCGGGTATGTGCACGTGTGCTGTTGCATGCCTAAGTCAACATCACAACACAGCTATATCACAAGTAACACTCTAGTAATATGCTGATTTATTGAATCGAGCACTTGCATATTTTCCGATTTTTTTGTAATAATATATTTTTTATTAGAAAATACAATATTATACCTGTGATTTTATTTTTTTGCAAAAGTAGCATACTATCGCCGAACTGTTGGGTGATTAGCCCCTGTCGCCTAATGACCGAGCAACACGAAGAAAGTAGTTGTACCATTGAGCGACATTAATGCAGTCACCCAATGGTTAGGCGATAGGTGCTGTCGTCCAACAGTTGGGCGACAGCAGCCTCCAGTCACCCCAACCATTCGGCAACTGGATGGCTTATATAAAGGGCGCGTTAGTCGCCGAGCACCCAATCAACTGGTGGCCGGCTCTCGCGCGAGGGAAGGAAGAAAGAAAGAGAGAGAGGAGAGGAGAGGAGAGGAAAGAAAGGAAAAAAGAGGAGAGGGAGAGAGAGGGGGAGAAGGAGAAGAAGAAGATAAGGAAGGATTCGTCCGTGAGGTATTTTTTTATCTTGTAATGTATTTCTTTGTAGTAAGTAAATAGTTTGTTTAGTGTAAAAATAGTATAAGTAGCACCCTAGAAAATTTTAGTTAGAGAAAAAATTAGTATATTTTCGTTTAGATGGCTGGAAAGAAAAGCAAAAGGAGAGAAGAAAGAAAAGAAAATGGAGAAGAAGCGCGTGTATAATAAAATTACTTCATTGTGAATATTTAATTGTGAGGATCCCATGGCTTGTTACAGAACTGTGAAAAATTTTGGTAGTCACGTTGAAATGCAAAACATTAATAGACAACATTCACCTTTAAAATTGACGTGTACCATTATAATTGGTATATTGACATTTAAATCACTATGTCACGTACTTAATTACTTAATTAATTTTTTGTTTGTTATGTAAATTCTCGAAACGTATTAAGAATTAATTGGAGCAGGAGAGAGGTCGAGAAGAGCTAGAAGAGCGGTGTCAGTTTGCGTGGGAGCAAATAGGAGTCGATGCGCATTGGGGTAGAGGAAATGGAGCGTTGCCGATGCAAATGAGGAAGGGTTGAGATAAATAAATGGGAAGAGAGAAAGTGGGTCGGTAGTGGGTCAAGACTAATGGGATGGCATAGGATATTATGTGTTCCCGTAAATTAAAACAGAATCTTATAATTTGAAGAAATTGAAGAAAAAACAATACAAAGATGTTTACTCTGGCAATGGAAGGGTTACGCTATGAGTGAAAATTAACCAATATGAAAAGGCATGCACGTTCATTGTGGCCTACACGAGAAAAAGAGGTAAATGGTGGCCAAGGCCGATAAGGCCACCAAGGAATTCAACACCGAGCTCGTAAGGAAGAGAAAATGACCCCGGTCCACGTGGTCAAGCGTGGGCGACCGTGCGGCGACACAGGTGGCTCCTTCCACTACTTTGGCCGGCGGCGGCAACCACGTGCGACCAGCGGCCCCGAGCGGCGGCTTCGGGAGCCAGCAGCGTGCTGGCCGACGTGCAAGGGGAGGCCGGCGAAGGCGGCTTCGGGTCAGTGCGCGTAGGGAGGCCAGCGACGGCTTCGGGCCTGGGTCTCGGCAACCGGCGTCGACGGGGAAGGTGCCCTAGCTTGCAGCCTCGGGCAGTGGTATTCTCCGGCGGCTGGTGCGGCTTCAGGCCATGGGTCAGCGGCATCTCGGGCGCAGCTTCAGGCGGCGCCGGCGCGCATCGGGCGAGAAGGAGGCCGAGAATCAGCGATGCATCTTCGGACGCAAGGGCCGAGCGGCGTCGGTAGCTTCAGGTGGCCAACGACTCAGTGGTTCCAGGCGGCGGTCACTAGAATCCAAAAACCAATTTGGCTAATATACTGATAAAAAGTTCATAGAATATCGTTGTACGATTCATTCAGCCCATGTTAAAGCTTATGTTTCTTCATGCCACATGACACATCTATATCCTAGCACAAATATGGTCCAAAAAGCAATTGCCGCTGTGTTGATCATATCATACGCATCGTACATGACAAGAGTAGACATAGACATATATATGTGCTTCATACTCTGTGGTACGGAATTTACATGACATATAGAGAATGAAATCATGCTATGTTAATTTTGTAATCAAGTATGCTGTTACAAAGGCTCTAGTTCATGTCAGTACTCGGCCATTGCTCTTCTCCTACCAGCTTCCATGGAATCTAATGCTTGGCTTGTAGTCCTCATTTCCAGTCCATCAGGACCTTGAAATGAACCGTTCTGCAGCGAGTTACGGTGGTCCATGGACATGGGCTGCGCTTGGTTCTCTCCCTCCGGGTTTAAAACGTGCCGAAAGTATGCGTGAGGCCATAAGCCTGCAATGGAACAATGTAAAACTGTCAACAATCTTTACAATGGTAGAAAGATGCCACCGTGTATCTTTTGAACACATGGAGTTACAGTAGAACTCCCGATGTCAGCTAAAAAACTCCAGATGACTCAATCCTACTACAGAAAATGGCATGTAATTCCAAAATTAGCTGGTTCTCTGAAACTATTTCAGTTTACCCCGCTCTATCAAAATTGCATAGGCTATAATCATTTCTCACAATGAACAACACCTGATAAATAAAAGTGCCTACAAAGTGTGAAAAGGGCACGCTTTGTTGATAATGGCAAGTTGATAACAAACGTCACGGATTATCTTGAGCGCTTGAGAAGCTTGAAAGCTGACCTGAGCCCTTTGTTCTTTGATTGAGTGGCTCGAGTGTCTTCCTCGCACTTCTGAGAATAGAAAGTTCGCTGTGCAAGATGCAAACACGCGCCACGCCGAATCAACAGTGTAGCATGTGCACTTGTGCACACTGAAGTCATCAGTGTAGCATGTTAAGAGGAATAGACACTAAGACAACTTTCGATGGCGAAAAGAGGACTGGCGGCGGCAGCATCATGGCCACGCATGAAACTGCACCATGTCCTATTGATACTGCCAAAATCTCCTCTCTCTCTCTCTCTCTCTCTCTCTCTCTCTCTCTCTCTCTGCATGTGCTGCTGCTTGTTATACGTGCACACTGCACAGCCTGCCACAGCCGCCAGCCCACTTAAACTCACAGCAGTAGTACCTTCGCCAGTTCTCTCTAGAGGCATGGCGCTGCCCAAAGGAGGTACCGAAATGCTAGGCCCAACTGCCCAAATCACCCAAGGCAGGAAGAGAGAGGAAAGACAAGGGAAAAGATAAAATCAGAAGTGGATTTGAGTCCATGCCAACATGAGCTTGTAAATCGGGCGTCAAAAAATTACTAGTGTATAACTCAGATAATTTTAGCTCAGTTTGAGATATAAATTCTATAATTTAGCTTATGTCATTCCTAGCATCCAGCATTCTTCTAGCAAGTTTAGTCTAGGATATGATGCAATTCTAGATTCACCACTTGATAAAACAGTAGGTGACGCATGTTGTTCATATGGTACAAAATCACCACTGTTGATGGATAGGCATACTTTTTAATTTGTAGGTTACAAAATTTTCAACCGACCAACCCCAAGCGTTTACTCTCAACTGGGATGCTAGGTCCATGTGGTATACGCTTTTCTTGTAGGGGATGGTTTCAATAAAGTGACACCTCTTTTCTTAAATATTGAGCTACGAGTTCTGTTGAGAACATCATTGATTCATTGTTACCAACTATGTTATGCCTTGGATTTCAAAAAAAAATCCCTATATGATGCCTTGGAAATTGGGCATAGAAACCTCCATATTTAGGTAGTGATCATTTAGACTTTTTAGGTGGCTTATAGCTGCACTGTAGCTGACTGAAAAAACACTGTAGCTGACAGCGGCTTATTTAGCATAATTAAATTTAAAAAAATTAAAAAAATATGTCAGCCCATTAAGTATAATACAAACATATACGGGAAAAAGAACCCGCAAAAAAGATTAACAAAAAACCAAAAGTTTAGAAAAAGACGAAATTTATAAATAGTGAAAAATAAATCAAAAGCCAGAAGCTAAAGCCGAAACGATCACTGCTTAATCTTTGAAACAATTCACTGTACATCAATGAGAGTTACTCGATCCCGAATTTATCACTAGAAAATTTTAGTTCCCTATATTCTTATGCCATTTCATGTCACTTTCTTTAGCTACATTAGGTCACATTGCCATTATCCCTTTAAAATATGTCAGTTTTCTCTAAATGCCGATTTTGCCCCTATGCGAGTTCCGCCTTCTCCACTCTCCTCCCTGACTCTATTCTCTCTACGCCAGCGACAGGGAGGATGGGCCAACATGTGGATGAGCTGTGCCTAGCCACAAGGAGACTAGCAGGGGCTTTGGCTAGGGTGGAGGTGGCCGGACTTGGGACGGCGACGGTGAGTTCGGAGGTACAGCAACAATGCTTGGAGACGGCGATCTACCGGCGACGGGACAACAAGGTGGTGCTAGGAATGGACTCAGGAGGTTGAGGCGGAGGTGGTGACGCGGGTGGTGTGGCCTGGAACGCGGCAAAGCGATGGGAACTACGGCGGCGTTGGGCGCTCACCGGCGGCAGCGTCGCTGGGTGCGGTAGCAACCGGCTCCAAGGGGACAGAACGAGGATGTCGACGCGCTTCCTTGGAAGGTCTAAAAGCTAGTTGCACGAGGAATTTGGGAATGATTTGGCATGGACGATGAATTTTGCGGTGGAGCACAAAATGGGGCAGTTACATGCGGCGGCGGTTCGGCTCCGATTACCCGCGATGGAGACAACGGTGGCTACTGCGGCCTAGGCTCTGGGCGGCTGTGGAGGTGAGGAAGGTGCGGAGACTGTGCTAGCAGATGTCGGATCCACTCTGGGAGAGGAGAGGGAAAAGAAAAGAGGAAGAAGAAGAGGATTGGAGGGGAGGAGGCCGGTGGGAGGTGGGGATGTGGCGGCACCGACATCCGGAAGCAGGGGAGGAGGCTGAGAGGATGCCGGTGGGAGCCTGGGAGTGGACGCTCGCCGGCAAAGTGATGCTGGGAGAGAGAGCACGAAGAGAAGGGAAGAGAGCAAGAAGAGGAAGAGGGAGGACGAAGTGGAAGAAGGGCAGAAACGTCTTTTCATGGTGCACTTAACAACATTCTCATTTCAGGCCGACGGAACTGGCATGGAAGGAACAAAGCGAAAAAGCCGACGGAACTGGAAGAGAACAAAGCAAAAACTCAGTGGCATACAAGTAAGTGAATTTTTTTAGTGCCATATCAGAGATCAGGTTAGCTCTTAGTGGCAGACAGAGAATTATCACTTAATCTTTCACGATCATGGCTTCATGCCTTCAGGACACCAATGGTGTATAAACTTAAGCATGTTAGGAAAGACATGTCAAAATACTATGTTAAGTGGTTCTATACAAAATGACTCGAGATGGTCCTAAAGCTCTGAAGGTTAGCCTTGATGCAAAATTTTCACTATTGAAAAGCACCGTGAAGTTTCCCTAAAATGACATCACTAAATTCATAATTTATGTGGAGTCCTGTGTGGTTATCAGACTACATGATTTGGTTGCCAATTACTCCATTTCTCATGCACAGTATGAAAACTTTTGTTCCCAGGTAATTGAAGCTACTAATAAGTACCATGTACTTAATATAATCTAATATTAGCATAGATGAATGGAATTGAATTTTACTCTGGGATAAGCATAAATTATGAAACATACCATTTTCATCAGATGGCAGCGGAAAAAACTGCAGGTAGCAAAAAGAAGCAACCACCAGTCCTGCAGAACCTCAACAATAAGTTAACCTCTCAAGTGTAGAACACTTATGACTTCTCGTTTTACTTGATTTGGGGCGTAATTTGTATAGGTAACCCTGTCAAACCTACCTAGAATTCCACCAGTAAACACATCTTGCCAATGATGCCAGTAGTCATCCACTCGAGAAACTGCCACTAAGGCTGCAAGAAGCAGAGGGAGAATAATAATGCAGAGTTTGGCAGCATGGCCCCTTCGATCAAAAGCTTTGATTTTACCAGCCAGATACCATGACAGGAAGCCAAGGCCAGCAAACGACCCTGAGAAATAGAAATCTGTGAGTCATCCACCGCAACAACAGGTAGCACGTAAAAGCTCTTGCGGTCAGAGTATGAGCAATCCTATATGTTAGGTAATGCTAACTGAACCTCCACGAGATTTTGTATTACTGAGGTAAATATGAACTGACAGACATGCTTTCACTTACAAGAAGTATGGCCGCTTGGAAAGCTCTTGTGACCTTCTTTGATAACGCTCGCCTCACCATGACATAGGACGCCTGTAGTGATGTTGTCGTAAGCCTAAATGCCAAGTAAAATCATAAGTTTCACATACAGGTTAGATGCAATCGTCCTATCAAACTACCATTAAGGATTCAACTGAAAGTGAGAACTTTACAGGTACTCCATCAGGAAAACAGCGCCAAAAGAAATCTGGACGTGGTCGACCAACACCATCCTTAATCGCATCAGTTAAAACCGCAGTGATAAGCACTGAAAATAGGAGACCTGCTAGGGCATGCTAGATTTAAGAATATGAATAGACTAGCACAACAAACATGCAAGGAAGAATATGAAAGTACCTAGTATGGCATGATGCAAATCATACACATTCCTCCTCTTGAAGTATATTCCGGTTATGATAATCATAGGTCCAATAATACCAATTATCTGCATAGCATGATTTTTTTTCAAGAAAAGTTACTTGAAAAGGTTCATAGAAATCAACAGGGTAGAACTACAACCAAAAAATATATACCGGCACCGCCCAAAATGGCACCGTGTTGTCTTTCATGGGGTATCTGAGATCTGTCATCATATCTGATCCAACAAAACGATGGAATGGTTCTATAATATTTAGTACACCATCTACTACGGCAAGAAGAACCAGCACAATCCAGTCATACTTGTGTAGTAGTGCAACTTTAGATCCATGAGATGTTATATAAGGAGGCGGAACTCCCAGACGAATGGGTGCTGATGGCGCTGCCATCTCCTACCGAGTCCTGCGTTGTTAATCAACAGAATTAATTTAAGCAATCCACTGAATAAATAAGAGGAGTTTTATGCCAGTTTATCGAACAAACTACAAAATTTCTACTCTCAATTAGGAGAACCTTGAATTTCTACTATATAAGAGGTAGTAAGGACTATCTATGCACTTGTCCGTAGAAACACTGAAAGTGATAACATGGTGAAATCATGGGTTAAATAAAGAATAGCATGATGTAGCGGACAACGGGAATCATCGCCGGTCAATTCTACGTGATTATGCATCCAGTTACGCTTCAACAGTTGCAATTTCCGTATCAAGTGGTAGGTGCAAGAACCAAGGAGGAGGAGCAACCGCTTCTTGGCAATCCTTCCTACCGGCCACAATCAGGACATGAGAAGGCGCACGCATAGAAGGCGCTGGACGTATTGCCGCTTCTAATTATTCGGATTTTTCGTGCGAAAAACTAATCGCCGCAGCTTCGCAGAGTAGGGAGACATCAAACCTTTAACGAAGCTATTCAGAAGAGAAGGACCGCTTTGAATTGGCTCCCCCACAGAAGTCAGCGGCCTCCGGGCCGTGCTCTTCTCCAGTTCTCCTCCCCTGGCACGGCTGCAAGAGAATAAGAACGTGAGCGACGATCACCTGTTCACCCCCACCCGTGGGCACATAAAAGCACAAACACGAGACGTACCAGCGTATGAAGATCTTGTTCCCCTCTCTCCTTTCCCCTTCCTTTTCTATTATCCTCCTCCTCCTATGGCTATGGATACCGCGCGACGCAATGGAATAGAGTCAGGAATTCGTTATTCGTCCATGCCTGCGGGCTGAAAAAAGCGCAGGGGCTTCTCCGTTGGCTGGCCATGTTCCTGTTTTCTAATGGGACATACGACGAAAGGGGAGGTGGATACGGCGGATGGGTGAAGGCGTGAAGCCACACGCCGCCGATTCAAGAATGGCAGTTGGAACTTGACCGGTCTGGTCGTTCCTTCCAGGGATTATCTGGGGGGAGGAATACCGAGGACAGGGTTTCAAATGCTGGCTATCTTTCTAATGCCTATAATATATTTCTAAGTGATTGTACAACTATCTTTTAAAAATTTATAAAATTATCAATTGTTATTATGCAGCTAATTATTATGAGATTATCATTGCACTACATGAGATGACTCGATAGTGCATATAGTTTGTAAAACCGCTTCATTATATGCAAGAGTCTTATGATGTAGAGGTGTAAAAGACTTCTACAATATGTTATAAGGATAATATAGTTTGCGTTGCACAGATAAAAAATAGCTATGTCAAAACACATATGACAAAGCATATAAGCCCAAAGCATTTTCTACTCACACAACAACAAAAGAATGAAATATAGAAATACAACAAATCCAAATAAGCGAGAATATTGCAGATTTGTTCACCAAGTCTATACTAAGACCAAGTTTTGATAAGTATGTTAAAGGTATTGGTACGAGAAGACATAAAGAATTATTGTCTCGGAGGAGAGATATATGATCTTCATGTACGGGGATAAAAAGAAGTTGTACACTTTTCTCTTAATTGAGTTTTGTTCCAATGATAAGCCTTGGTAGGTGCAGCAGATGGCAGTTGGGACTTGATCGGTCTGGTCGTTCCTTCCTGGGATTCAGTTATCTGGGGAAGGAATACCGAGGACAGGAACCGCGCGCTTGCGTGCCCGGGTATTTGGTCAGATGCCGCCGTTAGCTCGGCACTAGGGTTGGGCTAGGGCTGGATATCGAGCTGATTTGGTTCGGCTCGGATCGGTCTGGCTCGGTAGGATAACGAGCTGACTCGTTATAACTAACGAGATAAAAAGCTGGCTCAGCTCGGCTCGACCAAAAGCTCGAGTTGGCTCGTTTGGCTCGTGAGTCAGAACCAAAAAATGTAAAATGAAGACTACTTTACATTCCAGTGAGTCATACAGCACATATTCATCCATCATACATGCTAGCAGCAAGCAGCATATGCATACACATGCAATAGAGTACAAATTAGGTCCATATCTCCATCATATATTCATCCATCAACTATCATCCATGCAATAGAGTACAAATTAGGTCCATGACCACAAGCTCGAGCTAGCTCGTTTGGCTCATGAGCGGCTCGCGAGCTGGCTCGAGTTGGCTCGTTATAGCTAACGAGCTAAAATCTTAGCTCGGCTCAACTCGTTATCCTACCGAGCCGAGCCAGCCACGAGCCGAGCAAGCTAACAAACTTCGAGGTTTTCGTCCAGGGCTAGGTTGGGCGCATAGCTGGGGTATGCATAGACGTTATACAAGGCCAGGCTAGTCAGCCGACTGGGCTTGGTAGTCTGTTTCTGTTAGCTTTTTTTTCGTTTTTGAGAGAGTTCTGTTAGCCTGTTAATCTTTTGTCCGCCAGGCCACGATCGAAACCAATTGCTAATGGACATCTCGTTAAAGGTTTGATGTCTTGCCTCTCGTTAAAGCTATGGTGGGGGTGGTAGCAGCGCGGAAAGGGAGAGATATCGGTGCGGTTGGACAGTGAGGTCGTCATCGGCCATCAGTGGTGGAGAAGGGGAGCAGGGGAGGTGAAGGAGGGGTGCATAGCTACTCCGACTCCAGAGAGAGAGAGAGGAGTGGAGTGGTAGCACTGATTCAAGAGAAGAGAGACGGAGGGGAGTGAAGCAGCGGCAAAAAAAGGTATGACCTCAGTATGCCTCCTGATGGTATACTATACGGTAGTAGTTCTCTTTTATTAGTGGGCGGTGGATGATTACAGTGTTGCATTTTGATGCAGGTAGTACCAAAGTTGACAATGGCTTTTCAAGTTACGATTTTGCAAGTAGGATCTCCCCTGTTCGGGTTGATCCATTGGATTGCAGACATGCCTTGCCCTCCTCTATGATCCCTAGTTGCTTCATCAACAATCGCTGCCCTTGCTTGGCCGCGATCCTTTTACTAGGCTTTGGCGTGAAATGCACTCGAGAATTTAGATTGGCGTTTCCATCTAACCTTGTCCCTCAGTTCTGGGAGTTGGATTTGTTGCGACGCATATGAAATCTGCCAGTTGGGCTTGATCTCCATCCTCCACTCCTTCCCCTTCTAGGCCTACATCTGCTTACACAGGGACATGTTCTTTTCCTCAAAAGCTGACGGTTTTTACTTTTGCTACAGTATCTAACTTTCAAATGGAGTATTTTCTCAAGACGAGGTCTACAAGTTAAACGATCTACACGTTAAAAGCTCAACATCTGTATCAGCCAAAATCACAAATGAATATCTATCTCTCCATAATCTATATCGTAAACAGACAAAAACTATAAACCGTAGCTGAAAAAATAGGCCCATAATAACTTCCTGGGTGACGCCCTTGCATTGTTAACTCCGATGGGTTCACAACTGAAAGCAAGGCACTTGTCAGTTGGAACCCCCTGGAAATGGGCTTGGAACCAGAGGCCCATTAAGCTCTAAGTTCTGGGAATTAAGCACGCTTTCACTTTCCCGCGTCGCTGGTTGCCGCGCGTCCTTGCTTTGCGCCAACTCCTCAGATTTTAAACCCTTATTAAAAACAGAAAAAAGAATCCTCAGAAACGTTACACTTGCACATGATCAAGGACTGTGTACTTGCTTATAAATGCGGCTGCTGGCTGTGGGGACCGCCTTTGCCTTGACTGTCATCGGGCTATCATGCGGCCCCGATATCTCTTTGCAAACAAAGGAGTTGTCTTTTTGCCGTAAGCTATGAATTTTAAAAAAATAAATAGTAATAATTAAAAGAAGTAGTATTTATAAGGAATAAACGAGTGATAAAAAAAGTGTGAGAGAGATACTAGCATGTAATAGAAGCGAGAGGAGTAGGGTGCGTGATACCCCATGACTCCTGCTTATCCTCAAGTAAGACAGTAGTGATGTTGGGATTTTTACGTGGCTTTCAATATTTATTGTGGTTATTATCAGTTTAACTCAATGTGAAATTATTTATATAATTTATGCAAGTAATAGTGAATATTTTAACACGGAACTTAACTTGAGAAATTACTACTCGAAGTGCTGAGAATGATTGTGCTGGAATATGGTAGACATATTTATTGAGATCAAGTCTACTAGAATTTAATATGCATGTACTGTGGCTACTGGCCAAACAACAAAGTATGAGAGTAGTGGAGTGTTGAGATGGATGAACAATGCTTACCCCTTCTCCCTATGCAGGGCATGTATATATGTCCACTCAAAGCACAATTATAACCTTGCCCTTCCAATCATTCACCTCACACAAGGGCATACAGATCATTACATATATCATATTGGGATCTTGCAATTTCCTAACAGATTAGATAGGCTCAAATAGAGACCATTCCTACTACAAGAGCTCTTGTGTTAAAAGGCTTCTCACTGACTGAGATCATACCATCGAGCCCTTTGTCTCCACCGTCCGTGTAGCTATGATGCATTATGTGTTGGACCGTACAGGTCGAAGTGACGATGCTATCTCCCGAAGGGCATGTTTGGATCCATCCATGTGGGATTTTAAGAATCACATGGATTTTTGTCTAAGGAGATGTTAGGTGGGATCCAATTGTTACACTTTTTGGACCACGGCCGCATGGGGCGATTTTAAAATCTACCTACAGCGGAGCAACAACCTTATAGTGATTCTTCCCCCAAAACTAGTCTTTTGGGGAGAAGACCAATTGATATAAGTTGTTTTTACTGTTCGTGGGCTTAGCCTGTTTTTGGCACAAATACCCATTTACCCTCATTAAAAGTATCGAGCGCATGTATGTCCAATTTAATGTGTTTGAATAGTCAAGAGCAATAAATGTAAGGGTATAATAGTCTATTAGCACCAATCATAAATGAAACCGTTGTTCGTGGGCTTTTAAAAACTAGGGATCCAAACACCTATCAAAAAGTGTTTATTGGAATCCAGATTTTAATAAGCTCAAATAGAAGTAATAGCTCTTGTGTTTTTAAGAATCATACCATCGATCCACCGTCCGTGTAATGCATTATGTGTTGGACCGTACAGGTCGAAGTGAGTCATACCGGCCTTCGTCCATAACGGAGCACGTGGCAAAATTTTATTCGCGCGTCGTGCGTTGCGACGGGGAGTAAAGATCCTCGGTCCGCGCGCGATTGAAGATCGATCAAGCACGGATCATCTGGCTTCACGATTTTTTTTTTCACGCAATTGAAGGCGTCCGATGGGTCAACGTCCAGCACGCACAGCCCGGCGTCAATTCGGTGGCTTCGGGACGCTTGCCGTGAATTAAAGCAGCCAGCAGAGCCTACCCTATGGAGGAATCAAATCACGTTTGTTTTATGTGACTAGTTACGGACCTGGACGTTTTGTAATGAAACCATGGAATATATAAAAATTATACTATAGAAAAAATTATTTTAATTGATTAAAAATGAATAACGGTAAGAAGTTAAGAAAAAATAATTAGAGAAAAATAGATGTACAACCAACAACTTGTTTTTTAATAATAGTAATGCTAATCACACTAGATTGATTCAAAGCAGCACGTCCCTTCTAGGTCAAAAGCACTCCGGTGGAATCAAGGCATTAACTCACGTCATATCGTTTTGACTTCAGCTTTTAGCTTTCGGTTTATTTTTTATTATTTATAAATTTCATCTTTTTCTAAACTTTTGGTTTTTTGTTTAGCTTTTTTGCCGGTTCTTTTTCCCCATATTTGTTTGTATTATACGTAATAGGCTAACATAATTTTTTTAATTTTTAAATTTAATTATGCTAAATAAGTCTTTATCAGTTACAATATTTTTTCAATTAAATACAATACTTTTCAGTCATAAGCTACAAAAAACCGAAATGATCACAAGGCCAGCAATCAACATGGCCAGCAATCAACATGGCGTGATCACAAGGCCAGCAATCAACACCAGCACGAGGCCTCGGCCGCGCGGACGGAAAGAAGCAAGCACATCTCCGCGGTCTTCCCTCGATCGGCGTGCATTGCTAGAGTTCACGGCGACATGTGTTGGTGATAGCTTTTCACGGCGCACCATCGTACGGACGAAAGCCCGTCGGTAAGTATTTTTATATGACTAGTTTAATTGATCGGGCGCGTCGGCGCTGCCGGGCGCGCGACGCTACGAGCGGCGCGCGGGCGGGCGGGCGCGCGCTGCGCGTGGATGGCGTCGCGCGGCCGGCCGGACACGTGGCGCCATCTCTCGTTGCGAATTTTTGGTGTTTGTCCAGTCTATGTCATCAGCGCATTGATGATCAGATGGAATCGAGGTTAGTATCTGATACGCTGAAATCAGCTGTCCGGTTTGAGGGCATGACCATGCTTAAGCCCTGTTCGAAGGGCTTATTTTGAGTGACTTTTGACTGAAAATTTTTATAGCTGACTGAAAAACACTTTAGCTGATAATAGCTTATTTGACGTATTTAAATTTTAAAAAAATTAAAAATAGAAAAAAAATGTTACCCCATAACGGAAAGTACAAACGAATGCAGGAAAAAATAGAACCGACAAAAAAGCTAAAAAAACTATAAAAACCCATAAAAACGAAATTGTTGAATAGTGAAAAATAAGCCAGAACTCAAAAACCCAAGCCGAAACAAGCGGGGCCTAATGCATCACGGCTAAATGGAATACATAGTCTAAATATGATTTTAATAAAATATTTTATCTTATTAATCGCTTTTTCTCTACTAAGATATCTGATAGCACTTTGATTAATAAGTACCTCAATAAACTTTCTGTTTTAGCAAAGAATTAAAAAAATGATGCCTATCTTTTTTCTGAAGAAGTGCAGATTATTGTTGTTCTAAACTCTTTGTCAAATTTATGAGAATAATTTAAGATATCTTTTTGTTATTTTGAAAAGATACTCAATATACGCACTTTGAGACATTATTTGCTCATGTTAGAAGATAGAAAATTATCTTAGAGAAAGGAAAGAAATACTCATAATTCTGAGTTACACATTGGAGAGAAAAAGGTAATAAGAATAAAAGGAATTGGTAAAAGAGGAAGCCTATTGGTGATTTAAGAGAGAAACTTAATAAGAAACACGATCGAGATGATCGTGGAAATTATAACTTAGATTAGAGGAACGAAAAGCACAATAATTTCAAGTGTTACAACTGTGGTCAGTATGAGTATTTCAGAGCTGGTTGTATAAAAAAGAAGTAGAATGAGCAAAAGAATTAAAATAATCAACTATGTTAAGAAACCGATGCATTTTGAACGTCTTTTAACTTTTAAAAATTAAGTCAGGAGCTGATTGAAATATAGCCTTAATTGGCCAACTTATGAGAACCATGTTGCTTTAGTAACGTACGTGCGCTCGTAATCTCCTAAATATTTATATGCACGGTGAGATGCATACAAAACGTTGGTGTGAAGTGGATATATGCTCATGTTCATCTGCAGATTGGTCTTGCCCTCGCATAGCATCACGATGTCGTATGCACACAAGGAGAATATGAAACTTGGACAACTTCTGCAGGGAGATTAATTGTAGCGTGCATGTTGATGCTCATGTTCATCTGCAGATTGGTCTTGCCTTCTTCCTCGCAAAAAATAGCTCAGCTGCTCGTCACGAGCTTTTTGTCGTTCACCCTCCCGCAGATCCCGCCTTGCACGAAGGAGACTGCGGCTCTGCTCCCTCCCGATCTCGCCGCCGCCGCGCATGAAACCCACTGGACAACTTCTGCAGGGAGATTCGCGGAATTGTAGCGTCGGGAGGCATGTCGTTCGCCGCCTCGATGCACCTGGCCTAGCTAGGTTGGCAGAGCTCAAGATGACTTTCTTCCCCTTTTGTGAGGTATTGTCTTTGTCTCTCGTTTTCCCCACCGGCGCGCGATGGCTACGGAATTACACCACACACATGCGATCCCATGGGCTCACGGCGTGGTGAAGTACATAAGCTCCGGTGAGGAAGTTGGCTCGTGAAGGCTCGCAGTGGCGCCTTTCTTCAAGCCGAGCCAACACGTTCTCAAAGAAACGAGCAGGATTCCAATAAGGTACGTTTTATACTAGCGATCCCAACCCAAGAGCTCCATTTTAGGGCAGGATTAATTAGCTAGGCCACGAATTTAAGATAGCTCGTTTAGGAAGTGTTAGAAATACGAGCCACGAGTGGCAGATCTAGGATTTTTTTATGTCTCAAATTAAATTCTAATAGATCAATATTTTATAACTAACATTAATTTATATTCACATGATGACATAACAAAGTAAGCACAAATGTATTATGGACATGAAATTTTAGCTCAATACTTCAATAGAAAAAATAATAAAAAAACATAGCAAAATATAAACAATGTAGCATGAAAGAGATCCAATTGTTTCTACAAGAGATTGGTTGGAGTCAAATTATGTTCATATTAGAAAATAAGATGATAATGGCTTGCTCCTTTTCATTTTATATCCCTAATTCCTAAATAGTAAATGCAAAACATATAGCATTCATTTCATTTTGTCATTTAGATTTCATATCTAAAGGAGGGAGAGGAGTAGGGAGTACTAGATCTGAGCGCACTACGGTCGGCTCAGCTGGTCGGTCGCTGTGTGTGGCAGCGTGGCTCCTGTCGCTTGGGGACTAGAGAGGCCGAAGGGTGAAGCCGCGGAGAGGAGGCTGGAGGCGGAGACAATAACACTAGTAGGCTGTCGTGGACCATGGACATCAAGCCACGACGTGGAGTGTGGCCGTGTGGCACATGCACGATGGTAAAAAAAAATCTAAAAACAAAAATTTGATATTAAAAAACAAAAATTAGTAGCCTCTGGGTGCTTGTGATACCCATAGGTATATGTACTGCAGGACAACAACAAGGACAGACCGAATATCGAGATGACATGTTCTTGGTAGCCTCTGGGTGCTCGTGATACCTGTAGGCTTATGGTTTCACTCGTTTCAGTTTCAGTTTCTAATTTTTAGTTTATTTTTTATTATTTATAAATTTCATCTTTTTCTGATCTTTTGATTTTTTTAACTTTTTGCCAGTGTTTTCCCTTATTTGTTTGCGTTGTCCGTGTTGAACTAGTATATTTTTCTATTTTTAAAATTTTTAGATTTAATTACATCAAATAAGACACTTTTAACCACAGTGAAATTTCAATAACTACAGTATAATTTTAGTCATAAGCTATAACTTTTCAGCCAACGGGGCCTATGTTATGCAGGATAACAACAAGGACACACCGAATATCGAGATTAATGTCATAAAAGGCCATCCGGTTCCTGCTTTTGCAGATCAACGGAAGAGCAGCGGGATCAGCGATGTGTGGAAGGAGCGGCCGGCAGAATGGAGTGGCCCCACGAGCGCGCCAGCGTCAGGCCGTCAGTGGTGAGCTCTTGGAGACGCACAGTGAGTGCGGCCAGTCGGCCTTGGCCACCTCTTTCCGCTTCTCCAATATACACGAAGGCACGAACTCCCTGCCCGTGAGAGGTGAGAAGCATGGCCTTGCACGTTGGCCTTGGTTGGAGATGGTGCAAATGCAACAGAGATCTCCATGCAACAAATTAGCCCAGCCAAAGGCTATCCATCAGTCGGCACAGTTAAATGGGAATTTTGGACGCTTTTGGCACTGTTGGTGCCGACAATTCCTGAAATAACCCCCCACGAAACAAAATTTCTGATCTGACCCCCTACGTGGCAATCGTGCGGCCGGGGAGCGCACGACGAATTTTGTATCATCTATAATCCATAACGAATTTTCAAACAACGTACCAAAATATTTCAAAAAACAATCTACAAAACAATTCCTACATGTATCATCTGTAATACATAACGAATTTTCAAAATATATTTCATATTTTTTTGCATCTCCTATTCTATATTATAAATTTGCTGCACACTCTAAAAAATATATTACATGTATATGAATAATATTTATAATTACAAAAAAATTATCTAACTATCTAATCAAAACATAAAATAAAACTTATAAATTATTTTGCGCAAAATCGCTGATCGGTGCAGAATTTTGGACCCTAGTACTGTAGCAACCGAGTGATGCGGTCGGGGAGCGCACAACTCGCCGAGTGGTGCGCTCGGCGACCGCACCACTCCAGTGATTTAGATGGTGCGGTCGGGGACCGCACGATCTCGATGTCGTGCGCTCCCTGGCCGCACGATTGGCACGCTAGGGGGCCAGATCGGGAATTTTGTTTCGCGGGGGGCTATTTCAGGAATTGCCAACACCAACAGTGCCAAAAGCGTCCAAAATTCGTTAAATGGGTCCTTCATGAAGCGGCGAAACCGTGAAAGTAGGAAACGAGGTGTCAATTCAAATTGTTTTAAATTGGCCAAAAGTACACTTCAATGGTTAAAGCGTGTATCCTAGCTGCTAATTGACCTAGTTGATAAACAACTATACCAATGGTAGGTTGGGCCGGTTAAACATTCGGAGAATTGTTGTAATAAAGTGATGAGTTGTTAGCTGTATCACCGCAAGCTACCTCAAAGTAAGCTAAATATTCTCTTGCATCGTCGGTCCCATCGAACTGACGGGACTTTGGCGGATGCTAATCTACTGAGAAGGCCACCATGTCATGCTATGCTTCGTAAGGCTTTTTTTGCTCACTTTCTAATGATTGAGGCACTTGCTCAGTGATGATCCGTTTAAGTCTCTTGTTCACAAAATCTTCCACGATATTATGGTAGCCCTTCAGTGTGCTCGAGGATGGTGCCATACTCGTAGAAGTAGCAGAGATAGCTCGTGGCCCAGGATGAGTGCTAGAAAACACACGTGCTTGCTCGTTGTGGACCACAACATCATTACAAGCAGCAGCCTCTAATTCTTCGATTTGTGGGTCTTTGGTCGCTTGAAATATTACTTGCTATGGAATTCTTTAACCAGAACTCACCATGACTTCAAGGAAATTTTTGAACTTGGCGGATAACTATTTCACCTTTCATCTTTGCTCTCGTACTTGCTCTTCAAAGCTAATCCCCTGCGACCTTGATGTTTCTGCACCAGATGCACCAACACCATTTGTCGGAGGTATAGGATTTTCATTATTGTGAATACCCTTGTTCTGTTCATTGAATGCCATGCGTACTGTTGTTGTGTTGATATCATCAAAATGGTCCTGTCCATCTGATGGAACAGATGGCTCAAGCTCCTGAAAGGAATATGAGTTCGGGTGGTTCTTTAGTGAAGAAGAACCAGCGCTGGAAGTATCATCACTTTGCGTATCAAGCTCTGTCACTGTTTCTTCTAAGGTTCCTCGCACATTTTGGAGGGTGATGGACCGCGACCATGTATTTGCTCCAGGCTGATTCGTAACTTGTTACAGTTTATGATGCTCTTGGGGGAGTCGAGCAGTGATGTCGATGTAGGAGCGAGAGTACATGTCGCTCTCAGACAATTGACCCTTTCCAGAAGTTATGGGAGGCATGGTGCCACCGACCTCACTTCTTCTAAAGGTCTAATTCATCTTCCTTTATTGACTCATTGGTACTTTGGAACCATGCACACACTTTCCCAAAGCGTGGCAGGGACATCTTAGGAAAGTATGCTCATGGATTGGGAACAATCTCTTTATCTAAAGGATATGAAAATTCCTGGATGATATGAGGAGTTTCCCACCTTTTGCCGATCACATGTCCTGTGCAAGTCGTCAAAGTTCCGCACGTTGCAATATTTTTTCCAGCCACATCGATCACCTTGCTTGCCCCATGTTGGTCGTAGGCACACTCTATGACTTGTATCGTGCTTTGCTCTACAGTGACAATTACCTGTTGAGGTTCCTTATTTGAGGTATGCAGGTTAGGCTGTGTCTGCTCAATGCCCTCCATTGGAGTAGCTGTTGGACAAGCGCCTGATGATTTTCTGATAATGTGGTATGCGATGTAATATTCATTTGTTCTTCTCGACACAAAATGATTGAAGGGTGCTGTTGAGAAGCCACCGCCTCCCCATGATTGGGCACCTTAGATCGTACCCCTCGTGAGTTTGGAGTCAAACGATTTTCTTCATCTACTGTGTATGGTGTTGAAAATCTTCCTCATCTATGGTGCCTATACACAATCATACCACTGCCAGTTCTTGTTGCCACACTCCTCTCCATTAGGGGACCTACGTGGTTGCCGCTGTCCATGACACACCTGAGACCGCTAACCACGCTCGTGAAATTGCAGTCTGAATTGAAGGTTGCACGCTTACTGTGTCGCACTACTGAAGTTCATGTATTTTTGTGTACTTTGATACACTGGTACACCTGCACCTTATGCCCCGAGGCAAGAAATCCTAAGAGTGATTTCTCGCGTCAAACAAACACCTAATCCAAAAAGAGGTTAACACAAGATTTACAAACTATGCAATACCAATCATGTCCCTACTAAATTAAGTGACATATTTTATTGGTACCTTCTTTAGAAGATAGGAGGTACTAGTATACCTCTCAAAGGACGCAAAAAAACTCAATAACTACTGCTCCCGGTGAATTTATACAACTGACGTTTATTACTGAATTTACTAGAATTACAACTCAAGCCACATGTTCTCTACGTGTTCTTTTTTTTAAAAAAAATGTTCCATCCCTAGTTACGTATTGCTGTGGATAACTACTGTATTAACCAATGGTTAACACAAATACACCATCTACTAGGGTACGAGTGTTATAGTACGTGAGAACAATTAAGGAGCGGTCCTGAGACGACCAATGTAAAACAACTCGGCTTCTGCTTTTGATATTACCTCCCTAAGCTAGCCGTCCGAAGCACCGCGCAGCTGCAGGTTTGCAGCGGCCGCGCCGTACGTGCATCCTCCTCCATCCTTTCTGCCATCCATTTAGGTTAGTTAAATTCAATTTTTTCTAGTGGTTTTTGATTGGTATTGTAATGATTATTAGTTTTTTAGTCATTTAGTTAAAATAAAATAAAGAAAAGTTTTAAAAACACCGTTATATCTCTTTAAACAATGCAAAGAAAAAATATATTAAAAAATCGATGCATTTCAAACGACTTTTAACTCTTGAAAACTAGAAGTCCGGAGCTGGTTGGAATATGGTCTTAATTGGCCGACAACTTATCGGGACCATGTTGCTTTAGTAACGTACGTGCGTTCGTAATCTCCTAAAAATTTATATGCATGGTGAGATGTATACAAAACGTTGGTGTGAAGTGGATATATATGGCGCATTTTCATCTACAAAATGGTCTTGCCCTCGCATAGCATCAGGATGTCGTATGCACACAAGGAGAATATGAAGTTTGGACAACTTCTGCAGGGAGATTAATTATAGCGTGCATGTTGAGTGTGTCTAGGTGTGTGTGGCATTGAGTACGTGCGTGAATGAGTGTGTTTTTTATTGTACTTATGAGCCAAAAAAAAAAGATAAATTTCAATCCGTAAGAGTGGTAAATAAAAAAGTTCAATTTGTTGAGTGGGAACCGGAAAGCATCTAAAAAGCCGGCAAGCTCGACCATCTCACAAGCCATCACAAAGCGCAAAAGGATGGTCTCTCTGTGTGTGCGTGCGTGTGTTTGATCAGAAAAAAATCTGCAGAAAATACGGATACCACCCCCCTGAAACAAAAGAACCACACACAGTCCCAAGGAAACATCCATCGATCACAACATAAAAGCAGGGCCGTGTCCTGCTCAGGAATACGCTCCCCGGGGCAAGAAAAACTGGCGCATAGCTGACAGACCAGTCGACGCATCCTCTTGCGCCCTTGCACCTAGATACTTCCTGCATTTGCTGGCACTGGCTTGTGACTAACTTTTTCTTCTGCAATTACTTGACATTTAGAGCCTATTTTTTTTAGCTATAGCTTGTGATTTCTAGTTGTGACTTGTGGCTTTTAGACTGTTTATACAAGAGATTACAGAGTAACAGAAACTCACGTGCGATTTTTACCGATATAAATGAAGTCAGTAAAGTATATACTACAATTAACTAGTAGACCCTATCTTAAAAAATACTCTATTTTAAAAGCTAGTTACTGTAGAAAAGCCAAAAAGTTGCTTTTAGAAACTGAAAAGAACAGGACCTTAGCTATTTCCAACATAAGTTTTTCTATTTTGCCCCTACTATGCATCTTCTCATAATTTGTGTAAGTCTACCTTGTCCGCACAATTAAAATTTTAAATTTGGAACTACCAATGCTTGAGTTAACTATATGGAGCAATTTTATCATATTAACGTCCCGTTCATTTCGGTTTGAGGTTCTGGCTACTGGCTTATTTTTACTATTCATAAATTTCGTTTTTTTTCTGAATTTTTTCTTTTTTGAGCTTTTTTTGTTGGCTCTTTTTTTCCTGTATTCATTTGTGTTATCCGTGATGAGCTAACATATTTTTCTATTTTTTAATTTTAATTATGCCCAATAAGCCACATTCAGGTACAGTGTAATTTCAGTCAGCTACAGTGTAATTTCAACTATAAGCCACTAGCGGGGCCTAATATCCCTTGTGGTCGAAGACCCCTACGGCCGTAACCCCTAGAGGTTGCTCTCTGAGTACCTTGGTCGGAGTGGTATTGTATCTATTGCCCGATCGGATGACTACTTGGAGATTCTTTGAACTGGTACGTCCACCGATTCAAAATATATTCCTTTTGTGCGATGGATAGAGTACGTGCCTTATCCACTCCAAATAACATAATGTTTCGGCCCTAAGTCATTGACAACAACCGTCAGACGGTTGTTACCCACGATCGTCTCCCACTGACAATAACCGACATTCAGATGTTCTCTCTCTGACAAGAACTGCTCCCGCGACCAGACGCGCTACTTCCATAAGATGTCTTCTCCGGTAGATAGCTGGCGCCCCTTCATTGATATTTAAGGCTAGACGATGACATTGAAGATAATTGAAAAATAAGGTAGAGATTCATTCGATAGAGTCAAGGAAATCCAATTTCGTGTAATAGGGCTAATATTTTGCCTTGTTAAAGGCACCTCCTGTAACCAGTTCATTGCAATAAAGAGCATCTATGTGTCTCTCCTAAGGATTTTAGGTATTTTTCTCATATTATTTCGTAAGATCGACGACTTGACTATCGACAAGAGGTGATTTGGGGTTTTTGCTCTTTGTGAGGGTTTTGCTTGATTCGTGCTATGGTCTAGCTTACTATAACATATAAAAACTCATCCAAGGTTATGTAGATTATCTATGACTCATGAGTAAAAGCAAATCAAGGTTTTCCTCTTTTTGCTCAGTTTAGGTACAACTCTTGGTGTTTTGGATAAAAGTCAGAATTTTGGCATTAATCGTCATGATCCATCATTAGAATAGGTTACTAACATCCTTGAAAAGAGTTTATGCCAAGTTTCATTGTATTTAGATCAGGGGTTTGCGAGTCGGATCTTTTCTAGATCTAGTGTAGTGCAACTGCACTGTTCCTCGATGTAGCGTTCACTCTTAATCTTATTCAAGCTGCAAAGTTTATCTACAACATTAAGATGTAAATAAGGATTTTCATGTTCTTCTTCATATCCTAATTCTTTCATTTTCACAATAAATTCAGGATCAATCTTGGGTGCCGCTCCTTTGGGCTGAAAAAGTGGCTTATGATTAAAATTTCACTGTAGTTGGTTGAAATTATACTGTACCTGATGATGACTTATTTGATATAATTGAATTTTAAAAAATTAAAATAGAAAAAACATGTTAGTCTATCATGGATAATGTAAACAAATACGAGAAAAGAACCAGCAAAAAACCTTAAATAATCAGGAAAAAATAAAATAATAAAAATAAACTAAAAACTCAAACGAACGAAATCTGAAGCCTGAGCGGGCCCAAAATAAGGAGTTTTTCGTACGAATAATCTATTTTTTATTCGAAATTACAGAAATATACCCGCGGTAAATTTTTTTTACAAAAATAGGCTCAAGTCGCCCAATGAAAGGGCGACTGGAGCCTATCGCCTAACCAGAAACCGATTCTGTCCCTGTCGCTCTACCATCAGGCGACTGCATCCAGTCGGCCTCCCATTGGGCGACTTTAATGCAGTCGCCCAATGGTTGAGCGACAGGTACCAAACCTTCGCTAAAAATAGTGAAAATTGGTGGAGATATACTTTATTGATCCAAAAGCTTTCAGAAAAAAATTTGAGCAATTTCGGCTACGGGATCAAAAGTTTTGGATCAATGAAGAATATCTCCACCAATTTCCACCAATGGGAGGGCGACTGGATGCAGTCGCCTGATGGTAGAGTGACAGGGATAGAATCGGCTTCTGGTTGGGCGATAGGTTTCAGTCGCCCTCTCATTGAGCGACTTGAGCCTATTTTTGTAAAAAATTTTACAGATATATTTCTATAATTTTGAATAAAAAATAGATTATCCGTACAAAAAATTCGAGCACAGACGGTTTCCATGCTTTGAGCTGACGCTACGGCGCTCGGCGAGTACCTGCTCGGAGGCAAGTAAACTGCTGGAGACCTGCTCATGGCATGCGTCGGGCGGCCAGGGTGTCAGATGGGTCGGCTCCATTGACCGAGGCCAGGTCACAAGCTACAGGTGTCGACAGAACCTCGGTTATAGGCGAGAGCGATCAACCTGGCACCGAATCCACCCGTTGATCCTCAGTTCCCAAAGCCAGCATGTGGCCACGGCCGAGAATGGAAGGCCCATCCCTGTGCAGGCGAGTATCGTGGCTGTCAAATTCTATTTCGGTGACAGGTGAAGTAAATAATGCCTCAGCGTCAGCGTGCATGGCTGGCACCTCAGGTGCGTGGGCCCGCGATGTGGAGATGCGATAGCGTTAAAAAGAATAAATGTAACCAGTAGACGTGCTATCTTGTATTTCACACTCACAAGTCACATAGCGTTGAAGGATTCTACAAGAGTTTTTTCTTCTTCTGAAATAGCAATAATTCTACAAGAGTTGGTGTTTGAAATACAAAAATTAGATGCATGCCATGTCGATCCAGTGATTGAAGAATTTGGAGTTTTTTTCGCGAAACATTTTAGAACGACATGCATGTAGCCTTGTAGGTACAATTTGTTCAGTTGATCTCTTACATAAACGAAGGCCGAACGGTAAGTTTGCGACCGTGGAAAGCAATCAAGGGAGGCTGCTATAGGTAGTCTATACTGTGTTAATAGTGCATACTTCATACACGTGACTTGAATTGGTTCTATATATAGCACATGTACACCATATCACATATGTATGTGTTCTTTTTATATGAAGATAATTCTATTTTCAAGTAAACAACGCTTATCACACATAAACATATATCGGACATATTCACAATACATCATCATATACCCTTTTTCTCCCTAAATATCAAGCATTTTTGGTCATTGATCTACCCCGAAAATTTAAAAGTTTGACCAGATGAATCATAGTGCATATATTTGCGAACACATGTAATATATTTTTTAGATGAAACACATGTAGATTATTTGAGAAAAATGCATCATACAAACATGGAACATAGAGATATAGGAAGAAGACGTGCATAATACCTGGACCAAGGAGGAACTGATGAAACTACACTACAACAAAATAGTTCCTAGGAGATTTTTTCTTTTGATGCTTTAATATTTGACTCTAGATCAAGAAGCATATGATGTATAAAGGCAATTTCTAAGACGTTTTGCAATTCATCTTAAGTTGGTACAGTAGTTCCCTATTTCTATCTACCGTGTGGCAAAAATTCCTCTCCCGTGTGGCAAATATTGCCCAATCCACTGCAGGCAACTCCCTGATCCCATCCTCTCCTTGTCTGCCGTTCCCTTCCTGCCCCTTCCCTACGGCCCTCCCATGCCGTGCCGCCCCCTCCAACCCTCCCTGCGTCGCCCCCCTCCTGCCCCGCTCCCTCCCAATACCCTCCCTGTTCTTTCTTATTTTCTAGAAAACCCACTCATCGTCTCTCACTGCCGCCACCACTGTTTCTAGGATTTTTGCCCTGTCGTGGTCGTAGCCATGGACGCGACGTCGCCGCTGCAAGGGGAGCAAGGAGGCGGAGGCAGCGGCAGGAGTGCTCTTTTACAACAAGTACGAGAAGGTCCCTAACACTGTCGCGCCCTTGACCTCATCGGCCACGTCCATGTCAGTCCTGACGACGTCAATGCCACGGTAGGGACTGCTATATCATACAGTACATCTATGTTTAAGATTGGAAAGAGTATCATCTGTTTTTTGCTTGGTCTGGACATAAGTCGATTTTTTGAGCTTAAAATTGGATTATATTTGTACTGTCTATAATAATTAGCTTTTAAATAATATATTTTTTTAAAGCAGAGTCAATAGGAAAATTATAGTAAAAAGTGTACATAGTTCAACTGTATCCGTCAAAATCGCATGCAGCTATTTCTCTATGCGTACTGTGTCTTATGAACAGCTAGAATTTAAATATTTAAGCCATAAGCCATCAGCCCAAGAGAATTCACCCATAGCTACTACGACTTTAATTGCTATCGGTTTTCTCGTATTTCCTTATATGTGATGCTCAAATCAGAGTACATAGTCGTTTCACTTATTTTCATACACTATGCCTTCATTGACTAGACATAGTCGTTGAAAAAGGGGTGTTTTCTTACCCTCATCTAACACCAGGGGCGGAGGCACATGGGCCGGAGGGGGTTCCCAGGAACCCGATTCCAAAACAAAATTTAGTTATTACTAGTAAATATTCACCCTTTGTGCACCCCTTTGGCCCAATATGGTGTACCCCTATCTCAAAAAACACCATCACTCGCTCTGTCCAACCCATTCGTTTTGAAGTGGTGCACCCCCTTCATTTTACTCTAGCTCCGCCACTGTCTAACACCTACCCAACTATGAGCTAGTCATTGAGCAGGCACCGCCACTGTCTAACACCTACCCAACTATGAGCTAGTCATTGAGCAGGCAGGATTGCCACCGTCCGACACTTCACCGTGCTAATATATGTGTCCGGGTCTTGCCACCTCTGACCTTAATCTTCCCTCACAGTTATACACCCTTACCCCTCGTGGAATGTATAATAATTTGATAAGGTAATTGAGCTCACACTGTATAGGCTGTATATAAACACATACAGAGACAGACACACATCATTAGCACAGGGAAAGAAGCAGATAGTAGAGAGAGAGAGAGAGAGAGAGAGATCGCCATGGCGAGCTTGATGAACGGGGGAGGCAATGGCGGCGGTGGCGGGGTGACGAGGAAGATGAGCCTGCTGCGGGTGCAGTACTACTGCGTGTTGGGGGCGGTGGCCGCGGCCATCGTGCTGGCCACGCTGCGCTACATGCCGGCCGCCGCGGCGGCCCCCGGCGGTGGCGGAGAACACAGTATTGGAGCTGGAGCTGGGGCGAGCGGGCAGGGGAGTAGGAAGAAGAAGGCGGTGGGGGTGGTGCTGTTCAACTTCGGGGACTCCAGCTCGGACACGGGTGGGGTGGCGGCGGTGATGGGGATCCACATCGCGCCGCCGGAGGGGCGCGCCTACTTCCACCACCTCACCGGGCGGCTCTCCGACGGCCGCGTCATCCTTGACTTCATCTGTGAGTTCTCTCCACCCCATTCCCCTTCTTGCTCCCTCCATTACTGACTCCCGAGCTTGGTCTTGGTAATTAATGTGCACACAGAGGCAAGAGTCGCCAGCACGATCTGTATACTCATCTTCTTGCTGCAAGTTAGGAATTATGAGTAGATTAATCCTTCAGTTTTTTTTGTCGAAATGCAGAATTAATCTGGTTGCTTAGTTGCATTGGGATTTGTTTTTTTCTAGTGTGTCGTTGATGTCACCGACGTTCGTAAGCCGATCGGTGCAAACTGCAAGTGCACGACAGGAGAGAACTACTAGTGTTTTTCGTGCAGGTCGGTACTCGTTTGAAACTGTGTTTGTTGTTGTGTCTGGGAAAGTCTACGTCTAACTAGCTCTACTGGAAGAGATCCAGTGCCCAACTTTTACATGGGCAAGAACGTAAGGTGGTGTTTCAAAGTGCTTATAATCTTAATTTTTTGGTTTTTTAATACTATAACGATTGAAAATGTATAACTTTTTATACTATAACAATTGAAAATATATTATACATGATATTAGTTTTTCTACATAATTAAATTTAAAATATTAAAAAATAAAAAACTATGTTGTCACAAACAATATAAAGAAATAAAAGATAAAAAATAATAATAAAATTAAGAAGTTAGAACAGAAGCTCGTCGGAGCGAGACCTCTGTAAACAAACACGCGGTGCAACCGTGCAAGGGTTTAGACGACTCCTTGACAAACTTGGCCGTCTCAAATCAGGGAAGTTTAACTTTTTTGTATGTCCATAGCCACACTTCTTTTCGTCACCCTGAACCATTGAGCGTAGACTCCATTTTTTTAGAAGAATCTAACAGGAGCTCGGCCTTTCATTAAAGAGAGGAGTTTAGCAATAAAACAACAAGGATAAACAAAAAATCTAGCCAAACAAAGAGAAAACAGAACAAATAAAAAGATCAACAAATCAGCCCAAGCGTAGACCCGTATCCTAGACGAAAATTGCCTAACCAAAGAGCAAACTTTTGTGGCAAATTGCTCCAAACATCCCCTCACCATCGTGTCACAACTTAGAATAGGGGTGTTTGGTCAGGAGCCTAAATCTTCCTGAACAAATTAGCATCTCAGTTCATTTTCTTAGGAAATCTCGATGAAATCACATAAGACGGATTAATGGCAGAATCCACGTCACTGTTGGCTTGGTAGGATGTCATTTTAGCCAAACTTCATTAGCACGTGATAGCGCCATTAAATTTATCCCGTTTTTGAAGCATCCTCCTCGCGCGATCGTCAAACGCCACCAACGCTGCATTAGGTTTTTAACTTTTTTGTTTAAAGAAAGGGAAGGAAAAGAAAATCAAAGGGCACGCTGGATCACACGACGCGGACAGATCGCCTGCCGATTTGTTGTCACAGGAATTTTTTGTACAGAGAATCCATTTTTTATTCGAAATTACAGAAATATACCCGCGGATTTTTTTTACAAAGATAGACTCCAGTCGCCCAATGGTTGAGCGACTTGAGCCTATCGCCCAACCAGGAGCCGACACAATACCTGTCGCCTCCCCATTGGGCGACTGCCATGCAGTTGCCCTCCCATTAGGCGACTGCCATGCAGTCGCCCCCCTTAGGCGACTGCACTCACCCCTGTGATTGTTTTAAATTTTGTAGTTTTAAACTGGTAAAAAATGTGCTAGAGTTGTAATAAAAGTTTATGTTCATCTTATGTTGTAGGCGCGTAAAAAATTTTAAAAACTTTTTTTTACGAAAGATTGACCGTAGAACGATCGCTACATACACTGTTAAGTAACATACGCTAAGAATTCCTGTGCGGAGAACCGGTATGTCAATATTTGTTAGATGACTTGATATATGAATGATTGAATGTGAAAAGAAGAGATAATAGGCTTGTTTGAATTTAAATAAACTTCATAATATAGTTGTGAGTAACATGTCGCATATTTTTTCATTACATGCATATAGCATCGGCAGCACCCCTCACTCGCCACCCTGGCGTGCCTTGTCACCGCGCCGCGTCCTCTTGTACGACCCGCTTGGCCGTCCTCCGGTGCAACGGGTGACGACGCTCCGATAAAGTAAAATGACCAGGAGCGTGTCACACCCGCCCTTGCGCTGGTGAAGTCAGCTGCACCTCTGGTTGTGTGCCCTCCAGTGCACCGGGGAGGGCACTACCAGAGAGAACCTCCAGTGCTGCGTCGGAGGACGGACCGGGCCACTCCAAAAAATACTGGTCTACATCGTCCTGGGTCGGGGAGACGCCATGTGCATGCTGATGGTAAGGACCTGCAATAGTAATATCGTTAGTTCGTTGCATGTAGCCTTGGGATAAAAATGAGATCTGACGATGCGTACCTGCAGTTGGCGCCATTGAGGTAGGAGGAGGGGCGTACAGCTCAGAGTACACACCCTGCGTGTGAAAGCCGGGGATGTGCGGAGGAGGCGTGAAGAGCTGCTGAGATGCTGTAGGAGGCCGTCCCCAGGCAGAACTCCCTGGCTGCTCCGAGTAAGGTGATGTAGGAGGCCATCCCCAGGCAGAGCCCCCTGGCTGGTTCGGTGAGGTGGTGTAGGACGTGTCCACGTACTACCTTAGGAGTAGTGCCACGCTGGTCGGGATGGCACTGGTAGACGACCCGTCTGTGCGCTGGGCGTGGGTGTGGAGACCGCCGGCAGCCTCGTGCAGGACAGCAGACTAACGATACGTCTACACCCGGCCTCCACAAGACGCAGAAAGCTGACGTTCTCGTGGGTCAACTCCGCACCAGTGGCGACCCTCTCCAGTAGTGAAATGGACTCGGTCCATAGGACAGAATCGACGTCAGCCTAGACAAAAAAACATAAAATGGTTCATCATTGAAACGACATTGCCATTTTGGAATATTTGAAATTATATGTAATGTACCGCGATGTGAGCATCGCGCGCGAGGTGCGCGGAGTACGTATCTGTCGGAGCGGTGACGTGTGTGGCAGGTGGGTCTACGACATGTACAAGCCTGGTACGTGTCCGCGCCTGGTACTAGCGCAGGTACTCCGCGTAGTCCCTGCTGTCGTATTGGCGGTCCTCCACGTGGTCGTCGAGCGCACCCTCCCACTGCGCAATTCAGGGCTGCATCTTCGTCGACCAGTCCGTGCCTCATTCAACTCCCTGTTGTGCCTGTTTATAGATAGGACCATTATGTAATGTAAGTACTTGCGAACACAGTAGTAAGTGCGTACATATTTATCAGAAGCGATCACTCACGTGTGCACGTTTCGCGGAAGCGGTGGTCCGACTGGTACAGGAAGCGCCTGTCGTAGCCCAAACTGCCGTATGACTCGCTGAGGTGCGTAGTCCTCCACGTAGATATCGTACACGAGCTTCCGGCGGTTGATCCAGAAAGCCCGGTCACGCCAGCACAGTGCGGACAACCCGTCAGGAGCACGGGCCTGCACTGCCGTATCTGCGTAAGGTTCCCAGCGCACGTCGGAGTCTGTGAGGCGGTCAAACTGCTCCACAAAGGGCAGGTACGCCCGCGTGACCTGCACGTGCGCGAACTGTACCTGCAAGAAAGACAAGTTGTTAAGTATAACAAGGTTAATAAGAAGGAAATAGTTAACTGTGATAATACTTACTCGTCGACGGCACCAAAGAGAGCTCATCGTCGGCCGGTCGACGTCTCCCCCCGGATACATCTGGGCCCGTACAGACCCATGTCGTCTAGCACAGGTCGTCCGAGGCTGAAGCGCTCGAACGACCACAACTGTAGTAGTAGGGGACAGCCCGTGAGGATCGAGTTCGCCTTGGTCCTCGTGCACGCATCGCACAGGGCGCGGTACGTCGTGGCAAGTGCGGTCGATCCCCAGCTGACCTGGGGGGCTCGCCGTCCGCGATCGCCCTCGCATGAGCGATAAGGAGCGCATCCACGGAGTTGCCGTGGCTGGTGGTGAAGAGCACCTAACCAAACAGTCATAACACGTACGCCTCCAAGTGGCGTGAGACCTGGTAATCGTCTGCCTGTGGATCCATGCGCTCCAACTGAATGCAAACAAGTTATTAGTATGTAATAGCGCAAGTAAGAGCTTCGAAGACACGATCAATTATAAAGACCACGTACCTCGTACTGTGCGAGCCACCTAAGCGACGGCCCGTGGGTCTGATTCTCTTCGAAGATGTGGTGGTCATCGGCCGGTGGAATAACCCCCTCAAATCTGTCGAGCATGTTAGTGCGCCACTCGGTCGGGGTCTCCGGTAGGAAGGCAGCGCCACCCGCGGTAGGGAGGCCAAGAAGCAGGGACACATCCTGCAGGGTCAGCGTCATCTCCCCGAATGGGAGGTGGAAAGTGTGCGTCTCGGGCCGCCAACGGTCCACCAAAGCCGTCAGCAGGGAACGGTCGAACGGGAAGCGTCGTGATCGCTCCACGCTCGCCTCATCCCCGCCCGCGGCTAAGGCGGCTCCACCTCCTCCGTGGCCTGCACCATCCGGGCAAGAGGGAGTAGCCCGGCATCCCGCAGCCTGCAAACAAAGTGAAGGTCAGCATGGAATGTTCTTACGGCAACACTAAAACGTTGGCAGTCCAACGGGGGTCGAGTCCCCAGGCCACACGAGGCGTGCGTGTCCGGATCACTCCCAGCTCAACCGGCTCGTCCGTGCTCCCCAGTGGAGGCACACAACGGGAAGCGTGGTGCACGCGGTCCATGCGCTCGTCCAACAGCGGGTACCGCCAGTCGGAGTCACGACCGTCACGAGCCATACCTACAAAAAGAGTTCAAGTTAGCACTTATAATACATCAAAAAACGTGTCGTAACCCATTGCAATAAACGTGCACAATTAATTTCTACCCTCAATATTTACTGATTTTTCTAATACGTATAAATTTCACCGCACGATTAATTTGTACATTATGGTCTATACTAAATTTTCTACAATAATATATCAAAAATACTATACAAAATTTGGACACTAAATTTTCTATATCTAAATTTCTACACTAAATTTTCTACATCTAAATTTCTAAACTAAATTTTTTACAATAATACATTAAAAAATAATGTACAAAATTTCGACACTAAATTTTCTACATCTAAATTTTACACTAAATTTTCTACAATAATATATACCAAATACTGTACAAAATTTCTACACTAAATTTTCTACATCTAAATTTCTATACTAAATTTTCTACAATAATACATAAAAAATAATGTACAAAATTTCGACACTAAATTTCTACACTAAATTTTCTACAATAATATATCAAAAATACTATACAAAATTTCTATACTAAATTTTCTACATCTAAATTTCTAAATTAAATTTTCTACAATAATGCATCAAAAATACTATACAAAATTTCTAAACTAAATTTTCTACATCTTAAATTTTCTACACTAAAAAAACAATACACCAAAAAATTACCTGGATCCCTCTCCTCTTCTCCTCTCCCCTCTCCCTCTCCCTCTCTCCTGTTCCTCTCCCTCTCCTCTTCCTCTTCTCCCTCTCCTCTCCTTTTCCTCTCCCCCTTCTCCCTCTCCTCTTCTTCCCCTTCTTCCTCTCTTCTTCTCCTCTCCTTCCTCTCTCGCGCGATCGGCTCGGAAGAAATGCATACAGTGCTCGGCGACGGCTGAGCGCGCTGGGCTTTTAACCCATCCCCAGTCGCCACACGGTTGGCGATCGCACTCGCCGCCAACGGTGGGGCAACTGCAATTAATCGCCCAACGGTTGGGAGATTTTTCAGTTGTCGCTGCTGGGTTAGGCGAAAGGCTCCAGTCGCCCAACCATTGGGGACTGGAGCCTATTTTTGTAAAAAAATTTCCTGCGGGTATATTTCTGTAATTTCGAATAAAAAATGGATTATTTGTACAAAAAATTCCTCTTCTCTTTACCAACCCCTTCCTCTCCTATTTCCTAACCGGCCAAACTCTCTCCAGACCCACTCATTCTTCTCTATCTCTGTCTCTTTCTTTGTCTTTGTCCCCTCCTATTTCTTATATTCTTCCCATCCCTTTTTCCTTGTCTGTTGCTTTCCTAATGCCCTGCTCCCAATCGAAGCTCCTCCTTCCTCATTCTACATTTATTGTTCCACCACCCGAACAACTGCAGCCTCCAGGTGCCTCTCTGCTGCAGCCCACCATGGCGCCTCCACTTGGTCTCCCTGCGCCTCCCCTGCCGCCGGCCCTTGGGCCCAACCCAAGCCGTGTGGCTAGTGGATATGGCATATGGTTGGCTGTCAATTAAGAATATATATCTCCAATGGCCTCATGTATTTTTTTTTATTATATGTGCATTTTATCGACTTTGTAATATGAGTATTTTCCCTTTTGTAAAGTAATTATATTTGTGTCGAGAAGTAGGGGTGGCAATGTGGCCGGGGGGGTCTCGGGGGAGCCATTCTGCCCTCGCCCCATTAGCGTTCCTAGGGACGCGTCCCACCACCCCTAGTCCCCATGGGGACCCGACCCCAACGGGGATTCCCGTGGGGATTAAAAAATAGGTTAAAATATTTTTAAAAATAATAACATTACTTTGTTTATTAATGTATAATTATTTAGGTGTACTTTTTTTTTACAGAATATAGTTTCAAAATATATATTCTAACATATAGATTCAAGTTTTAGTCTAAATATATAAGAAAATAATACAATCTATATTTTAATTTTTACTGGTCCCCGTGGGGCCCCACGGGGGAGGACGACCCTCGTCCCTGCCTCGCTAGCCTAGTAGGGCCCTGCCCCCGTTCCCCTGTGGGGGAGCGTGCCCCCCGCCCCTGCCCCCGATAGGGAAATTCCCCACGGCAGCAACAGCAGCATCACTTCTATTTCTTTTGGTCTTCTGCTGTTCTGAAGCTTTCTCTGGTGACTGGATTACTTAACTGAAATGCAAGCTGCAAGTTCACTTAATTCCTCACATTGTTACATTTTGCAAGACGTGGTTCTTTCTTTACCTGGCTAGGAAGCCTTTCTTCACCAAGTGACCATAATCTACTTGATAGAATGATGGACAAATTGTGTGTAAGGATAATACTTAAGAGCAAGATTTTCTGTTTTTATTTCAATGTTTCCTGAAAATTGTGAAACCACCCCTTGCGGACTATTACTAGTGCTATTTTGCAGCCACTGAAACAATCCTTGTTAGTAAGAGAAGGTTCTGAACCTGATCACTTCTGGAAAACATTAGGAGGAAGATCGGAATACCCTAAAGAAAAGCACATCAAGGGTTGGCCTGCAGAACCACATTTGTATACTTGTACTTTTGAGCAATGTATGCCCATGTTTTATAGTTGTGCTTTAAGTAGCCTCTGTGGTAAAAGCATTTCTAATCCTAAATCCTAATGTATGATTTTTTTAGGTCTGTTCATGGTTAGTGCTACCTTACAGGAAACACTTGGTTTGCCACAAGAATACATCAACTTGTCGCTTGTCCAAAAAAATTTGCAAAGGTTGAATAGTTTTTGGTTTTAATTTCTATCATCCAGGCAAAGGGGGTATTCAGCTTCTTCCAGGATGACCTGGCAACTGAGGAGACTTTGATACTGGACTGCAACGATGAAATCTATGTTTGGGTTGGACTGCACTCAGGTGTTACATCCAAGGAGGGAGCACTCGATATCGGCAAGGCCATAGTGATTCCAACTTGTGATTGTATAATATATATCTAACGAAAATGCCCTGGGAGATCTCAGTTCTTCATTTGTTTCTACATTACCTGCAGATGTTCCTTCAGGCATGCGTTCTTCGAGATGGACGGTTGATCGAAGCAACCATGTATGTTGTCATAGAAGGGGATGAGCCTACATTTTTCACCAGCTTCTTCAACTGGGATAGTTCAAAGCAAGCAGTTGTGAGTGCTAATTAAGTACACATAGTCATGGTGGCCTTTCATGTTTCATATATCTCATAAATTGTGGCTGTACAGCTTATTTATTCAGGAACAATTCAGCGACTAGTTTGTTTCCTGTTCTTCTACGTGTAGATGCTTCGCAACTTATTTGAGAGGAAGCTGGCAATGCTTAAAGGGCTTTCACCAAAGCTGGAGGTTAGTTAATTAACTTGTCTCACCAAATACTAACAGAAAATTCAGGCCTTGCTTGATTGTAAATTACATACCATGGCTATCAGATAATTATCATAATCTGGAGACTGTTTTTGAGTGAGAGTGGATGTTTCTTCTGTAGGCTAGAAGGCTGCTGGTGGTGTACTGGAGCTATCTACGCCCATGAACTGAGATAAGGTCTTTAGTACATAGAGACTCTTAAGAGACTTATAATGCGTGGTATATCCTTTTTTGGTGCCACCTGTAGTTTCTTATCTTTCTATGATGCCTACTATGCTTTAATTCCAAGGCATGTTAGTTTAGATGAATAGGCACTGCACTATAAATAAAAGTATAGTAGGAACTAACTGTGCAATTATTTGGGCCACTTGGCTAGTTGTAAAATATAAGGTGGTTGCAGAGTTGAAAAATAGGAATCCCACAAAACAAGAATTACTTTTTATCCCTATGTAAAATTTGCCAACACGTTATGGACTATCTTACAAACTTTTCCACACATCAAATATACCCGCTAGTATATACTAAGCATGCACTAAATTAGATCACTCAAAAGTGGCAAATTCTAATGGGGCAATCTTTCGGGTGGTAAATAATTGATACAGTGTTACGAGCGCTTTGCTTGAGTTCAATTACTAGGTAACGTCAGGGTAGAATCAAGTTTTAAAAAAATACTAAAATATTTGGATTGCTCATTGTTTTGTAAAAAGAATGCATGTCACTGCAGTGTACATTACTGAATTGTATACATCAATATACCCGTATAGATAAGATGCATTTTATGGGATCTAGCTCATCCAAAGTTTCAAACACAAGACTAAGTTGATGTTACGTCGGTCCAGCAGTAAGGTTTCTCTTTTACCTAGGCATCTCTGCTTCCAGACCACTGCTGGCCACTGCCACCTTCTTGCTCTCACCAATTAAGTCACTGTGCTCTCTTTTTCTTGTCTCATTTGATCACCCTTTGACCACCACTCTACCTAGCTTGTTGCCTACTTACCCACCACCGACGGCCCATCAATGCGGCGCATGAGTAGTCAGCGGTGACGGCAAGAACCTACAGCGGTGCCTCATGTAGCAGCAGCTACACCTACTTTGGGTGCTTGTCCCCGAGGCTGACACTACGCCCGGCCCCATACTCGTCTGCTTTGGCCCTCTACACGGCGCCCATGTCAATGACGCCTTAGGTTCTGTTCCCTCTTGGGCCAGTGGTGTATCAAGCAGTGCCACTATCGGATTCATACACACCTATGCTTGTCACATACCGCGTGCCCTTGTCGGCTCCACACTTACTGGGCCGGTCCCTTCCCAGGTGTTCGCGCTGGACTCGTCCTCGACATTGTTAACATTGTCGAAGGAGTTGGAGCAGAAATAATTCGTGGTGAGGCCAGCATTGTCGCTGACGCTTGCGTTGCTGGCACTGCGCTCGGCTCTTTTCTGGCCTTCTTCGGTTGCCTACAGCGCTCATGTCGGCGACAACTCAGATTTCGGACAAACCTAGACCAGTTGTCTTATGGTCAATGCCACTGTCAGATTGCTATGCGCCTGCGCTTGTCACATACTGCGCGCCCTTGTTGGCTACCCCGCCAGATCCCTCTCGGGTGTCCATCGTAGCTCTATCCTCGTCTTGGTCTACGCTGTCGAAGGTGGTGGGGCAGAAGCTATTCGTTATGAAGCCAGCGCCGCTGGCAGCTGCAGGGCCTATGACCAACACATCGGAATGGCTGCTACTAACGTGGATGCACCGGCTCAGGTTCCGAACACTCCCGTAGTGGCACCTTCGGGTGCCAATACGCATGCGTGTTCCTCGTACCGAAAGCCCTTGTCGGCTAAGCACCAATCGGCATAGGTTCCATCCCAAGTGTCGGCATTGGCTCCCATCCTGCTCAGCGCGACCATCATCCGTGCTAGCAAAGGATGAGCAGTCACTATGGCTGGCTTGCAGGAGTGATCAACTTTGGTTGCGGGGGCATCAGTACTTAGGTAAATTCATAAGTGATCATGATCATAATGTCTCTCTTGATTAAATAAGCTATCTTTATTCATCAATTTATTGGTTTCATTATGCAATATGGTTTAGCGGCCGCATGCTATGATTAGAAATTAATGTTTGGATTTGACTGTTAGGCTAATACATGGCAATTTAATAACATCAAACTATGGCATGCAGTAAATTAGGCCATGCAACTAAGAGTTGGAAAGTAGGTTACGGTGTTTGACTATAGGAGGGTCACTCCCGTTTGGAGTGCTAAAATTGCATGTTATAGGAAAGTTTTTTCTCAATATGATGTGTTCTTTTTTATTTGTTTGAGAGCACTTACATAATTAGGATGGTAATGAAGATATTGACTGTAAACAGTTACATAATTAGGATGGTAGATTAAACACTATTTTTTTATATTAGGTTAAAGACTTCATAATTAGTTATTGTACATTAGCTATCAAATTTTCATAAATATCTATATTTGAGTATCACCAATTTTTTTTTCAATAGTCAATAACTAAGATATGTTCTAACAAAAAAGTACATGATAGTATGCTTATAAACTAACCACTAACCTAACTGTTGGAGCACCTATCCCTAAGCAAATTCAAATGTCAACATCCTCTCCTAGGTATCCATGCTAGACCCGTCCTCGATATCAACACTGTCGAAGGAGGTGGAGCAGAAATTATTCGTGGTGAGGCCAGCAACACCACAGACGGTCGCGAGGCTGGCACTAAGCCTGGCTCTTTTTTGGCCTTCGGTCATCCACACAACGCTCATGTCACCGATAGAGCAAAGTCCGAACCCTCCTAGACCGGTTGTTTCTGAGCAATGCAACTGTCGTATTACTATGCGCCTACACCTGTCACGTACCATGTGCCCTTATCAGCTACCCTGCCAGACCCATCCCGGGTGTCCATGACGACTCGTCTTTGTCCTCATCTGCACTATCAAATGAGATAGTTGTGGTCAGCCGATTGCTTTGCTAGCCACAGTCTATCCTCTTGGATAGGATGTCCTCTTATTTCTTTCGCATAGCCACAATCGTCAATCCTCTTTGAGCCGCTATACATTATAGAACTCTTCGCGACGTCGATGGTTCAAAAAGGAGTGACAATTGTGGCTATGCGAAAGAAAGAAAAGGACCACATCCTATCCAAGAGGATAGACTGGCTAGCAAAGCAATCGGCTGACCACAACTATCTCATTTGATAGTGCATATGAGCACAAGGACGAGCCGCCATGGACACCCGGGACGGGTCTGGCAGGGTAGCCGATAAGGGTGCGCGGTACGTGACAGGTGTAGGCGCATAGTAATAGACAGTTGCAATTCTCAGAAATAACCGGTCTAGGAGGGTTCGGACTTTGCTCTATCGGTGACATGAGCGTTGTGTGGATAACCGAAGGCCAAAAAAGAGCTGGGTTTAGTGCCAGCATCGCGGCCATCTGTGGTGCTGCTGGCCTCACCACGAATGATTTCTGCTCCACCTCCTTCGACAGTGTTGATGTCGAGGATGGGTCTAGCATGGATACCCGGGAGAGGATGTTAACATTTGGATTTGCTTAGGGATAGGTGCTTCAATAGTTAGGGTAGTGGTCAGTTTATAAGCATACTATTATGTACTTTTTGGTTAGAACATATCTTACTTATTTACAATTGAAAAAATTGGTGATACTCAAATATAGACATTTATGAAAATTCGATAGCTAGTGTACAATAACTAATTAGGAAATCTTTAACCTAATATAAAAGAATATAGTGTTTAATGTACCATCCTAATTATGTAACTGTTTACAGTCAATATCTTCAGCAGAGTTTGTCATTCCATGCTGTCAACTCAAAAACCCGTTTTAAATGAAAATGATGCTCATACTCTTTCGAACGAGGATAAGGTGCACTTTTTGTGGTCTATCTTTTATCTTTTTATGATATATATTATGCATAAATATCAATTTGCTTGCTACTAAGGATTGAATTACACCGTCTTTTTGATATTTCTATTTTATTATTATAGAAGACTTTAAAATTAGTGCTTATCAATGAAACATACTAATATTCAACCCATACTATTTTTTTGCATTCTAAGTTTAACTTGTTACTCTTATGGATGAATGCTAGCATTTTCTCTTTCAAGTAAATATTTTTATATGAAATTATGAATGTTAAATAGTAAGACAATATGCATTCAGATAAAAAAGATAAAATTAAGCAAATAATGTCTGTTGAAGAGGAGACAATTGAAGATCAAGCACAGTTTCTTCTCTTAAGAGGACTTAAGAGTTTAAATACAAAATTCTCTCTAAACGATTACAATATTGACAATAATTGCACTCTTTATTTGTCTGTCCGTTTATACGGAGGCTGAGATCCTTTATTTCTCTCTCTGTTTTAGTTTTTTACTTTTCTATTGTTGGTAATTTTTTCTAGTACAATTTATGTGCGGCAAACAGTTGCCAACTTGTCAGGGAGTTCGTTTCCAAATATCCACATTTGGAAGAGATGAAGTTGCCCAACTTAAAAAAGCATTGGTTAAGTATACATGATATAAGAATTATACATAATTTGTTTCTACTGTTCAGAAATTTTCATCTTAAGGAACTGTCTCAAGGGCAACTTTGATATACATTAATTTCAAATTATTGGTGGTCGTATTTTTTCTCATACTATGACAATAGTGTTTGGAAAGCATTTCATATAGCTGTAGCAAAACTAGATTATGAGAATATAAAAGTTTTTATCAAGGAGAACTTTTGTGAAGGAGACTGTGCAGATTGAGGTCGAAAATATTCCTACACTGAATGCGCTTCTAGAGCTTCGAGATATTGAAGATGTTACATATCGGATGTATTTGTGTAACAACATAGATATCTCCTCACTAAGCCGATCACATCTAATGGATTACTTGTCTTTGATTACTAAAAAGGGTTATAGCTTGGAGATATTCAAGATGTTACATATTGGATGTATTTTTGTGTAACAACGTGGATATCGTCCCTTTTCAGTAATTAAAGACAAGTAATTTATCAGATGTGATCGGATTAGTGAGGACATGGTATCTACGTTGTTACACAAATATGTCCGATATGTAATATCTCGAATATCTATAAGCTGTAGAAGACCATCAAGTGCTTTAAGAATATCCTCGAACTCAATCGGCATAATGTGTCCTTCACAAAAGTTCTTGATTTTTTTATGTTCTCATAATCTAATCTCGCTACACCTATATGAAATTCCTTCCAAACATCGTTGTCATAGTATGGGAAAAAATATGGCCATCAATAATTTGAAAGCAATTTATATCAAAGTTGCCCTCCAAACATAGTTTCTTGAGGTGAAAGATCTTTGAATTTTAGAAGCAAATTATGTATAATTCTCCTAACATGTATACGTAACCAATGCCTTTTTTTAAAGTTAGTCAACTCCTCTTCTAAACGTGGATATTTAAGAACAAACTCTCCAGCAAGTAGTCAACTGTTTGTATTGGAAAAATTTACCTATAATAGAAAAGTAATAAAGCTAAAACAGAAAGAGAAAGAATCTCACCCTCCGCGTAAACGGGTAGACAAATAAAGGGTATCATTATTGTCAATGTTGTAGTCGTCTAGAGAATTTTAGATTTAAATTCTTATGTCCTCTTAAGAGAAGGAACTGGCTTTGATCTCCAATTGTTTTCTTTTCTTCAATAGATGATATTTTTTGCTTGATTTTATCGTTTTGTTTACCTAAACGCATGTTGTCTTGCTATTTAACATTGTACAAAAAATATTTAATTGAAAGAGAGACATCTAAAAAGAGTAATGAGTTAAAACTTGAGTGCAACAAAAATTATATGGGCTTAATATTGGTATGTTTCATTGATGAGCACTATTTTTGAAGTCTTATATGATGATAAAATAGAAATATCAAAGAGAAAGTGTAATCCAATCCTCAACAGCAAGCAAATTTACATTTATATATAGTATATATATATATCATAAAGATATAAAAAATAAAAAATAAATGCGCATTTTATCCTCGTTCGGAAGAGGTTGTTCATCTTTTTTATTTAAAACTTGTGTCTGAGTTGACAGGATGGAATGACACAAGCTTTGCAGAATACCTTGCCTGTAGACATTTACATAATTAGGATGATAGCTTAAACACTACATTCATTTAGATTAGATTAAAGACGATATAATTAGTTATTTTACACTAGTTATGATAGTTTTAGGAATGTCTATATTTGAGCATTGCATGTAAGATTGAGAGGAGTGATGCATAAAGGTTAACTCTATTCCACAGCCCAAAGGGCAAATATATAGTACAAGAGACAACTTTATAACAATAGAAAATGACACTAATACCCTTAACTCCACCCTTAAATGCAAGCCATATGCAATAGCATTGCATTAGGAAGGATTGACACTAAAAAGGGAAAATCCGAAGGCCGAGTCTTGAAGATGTCATAGCGTGCGGCTCTTGGAAAATTGTGTCGAGTACCAAAAGATCTTCCATCCGGAATCGTGCAGCAGCCCATAAAGCACAAAATGTAGGGGCTGGGAAGTAGAGGTAAATGGGAGCAAAGTCGACGGCGGCAACACAATGAAGAGGATGCGGAAGGTGATACAAATAGAGAGTTGTCAAATCAAACCGAAGAGAATCACACTGGCCAGATCGAAGCCTGAGATGGCAGCAGTGCGGAAGAGAAACACGGTGGCTTTAGAAACTTAGGGCAGCAGTTTAAAGAGAAGCGGCGGTGTCATGAAGAGTTCTATAATGTATAGCGGCTCAAAGAGAAGAGTGACAATTGTGGCTATGTGAAAGAAAGGAGAGGATCACATCTTATCCAAGAGGATAGACTGGCTAGCAAAGCAATCGGCTGACCACAACCATCTCATTTGATAGTGCAGATGAGGACAAGGACGAGCCGCCATGGACACCTGGGACGGGTCTGGTAGGGTAGCCGATAAGGGCACGCGGTACATGACAGGTGCAGGCGCATAGTAATACGACAGTTGCATTGCTCAGAAACAACCGATCTAGGAGGGTTCGGACTTTGCACTATCGGTGATATGAGCATTGTGTGGATGACCGAAGGCCAGAAAAGAGCTGGGCTTAGTGCCAGCCTCGCGGCCGTCCGTGGTGCTGTTGTCCTCACCACGAATGATTTCTGCTCCACCACCTTCGACAGTATTGATGTCGAGGACGGGTCTAGCATGGATACCTAGGAGGGGATGTTGAAGTTAATCTGGATGTTGAAGTTGATTTTGTTTTGTCTCTTTTTTCCTACGTCGGTTGTGTTGGAATTTGAGGTGGAAGTGAGAAATTGTGAAGTGAATTTCTAATGCATTGTATTTTTTAGCTATGTCTTACCACATTGAACACATGTTCTACTGATCGTTCTTGTAGTTGTGAATTTTTCTTGTCATTTCAAGTTTGAGCTTCAAAAAAGTACTGATGAATGCAGAAGGTAGATGATGTTTACAAGTGGTGTTTCGTTACTCAGATGGTTCTTGTAGTGACAATGGCATGGGTGACCTTCTTGGTGTTGTTTTGTTTGGTTCTTGTTCTTGAATAATTACTATAGCTATGGATATGTGATTGAGTTGCTGCTGCTTACTAAAATTATGGTTTTGGATCTATGTTTGACAATGTGTGCATGATTTGGTGCTGCTTCCTGAAATTATGATTTTGGATGTATGTTTGGCAATGTGTACATGAGTTGATGCTGCCTGTAGGTTATGGATGCTGCTTGTATCAGGTTGTGCACAGTAAAAGATGAGTTGTTCATCTTGTTGCATCATCCAGATGTTGAGCTGTTGGTGCTGCCAGATCGCGATACAAACAATACTCTGATATATTATCCAAATTATAACGCATTAGGTGAGCCACTTTTGCATGAGAGAAACGTCAGACAGAATTTGAGTACAATGAAATCTGTATATGTTATTGGTTCAGTCCGCAATTTTCTACTAAGTGTTATCGAGTCTGATGCTGAACGCACTATCAATTCCAGCAATTAGGTTCTTGTTTATTCCTGATGAGTTATTGTCATCCTTGCTGCAACCTGATACAGTGATACCATGGAGAACAGAGAAAATTTGATGCTCTGTTAGCTGCAGCACCTAACCTGATAGTCTGATACTGCTCATCATAGCAGCAACAACAATTTTTCAAGGTGCATTGCAGTTCATTCCCAGAAGCACCTGAACCTGGTATAGTGGTACCGTTCACAAATTTGAAAAGCCACTGCCTGATACTACGTTGACCTCAAAAATTCTTGAGGTGGCATTATCTAGTACCTGGTACAGCCAAACAATCTCTCTTGACAATTCATTTTGGTGCTACAATATCAGGTGAGAGCACTTATTTTTCCGAACAATCTGAAAATACCATGGCTGATGCAAATTTACATTGGAACAGATACAATCTGAATATATCACATTGTAGCAACTACAATCTAAAATTTTACATTGGATAAGATACGATCTAAACATGCCACATTGGAGCAGCTACAATACACAAATTTACAATGGAGCATTTATCCAAACAATCTGGAAATGTCCAAACGATAAGATTTTCAATCAAATTTACAATTACTGAAACTTCAGAAATTTCTAGAACTGCTGTAGAATTCTGAAATTTACTCTTGTCGAGGCTAGTAGCGGAGGCGAGTGGCAAGGTCAGGTTAGTGTTGTGTCGACGTTGGTGTCGATGGACCTTGCGGAGGTGACCAACAAAGTTGCATTGTCGACAGTGGGGCTCTGGGAAGCCACTCAGCGCAAGCTCGCAGAGGATGTCAACGAGCTGCCATCACAAATCACAAACCCTAGTGATGCGGGGGATTGCCCGATCTTCACGGCGTAGGATCGATGAAGATAATTGGATCCGTGCAACCTGACGAATCGATGGCGCCAACCACTGTTAGAACAGCAACCTGTGACAAAAGAATTCGCCCAACCACACGCTCGTGATCCCGTCTACCCGACCACCAAGTAGACGCGCCGTCGCTCCAGCCAATCACAAGGAAACACAAGAACGACGGGGAAGAACGTCCGATTCCCCTCTAGGTTGCAATCATATGCCAAACCTAGGAGGAACAAGTGAAGCTCTCTCTCAAAATAATAGATCTATTTCTCTGTTTATGGTGGTCTTATCTGTTACAAAGGAGAGCACGGTATTATATCACGCACATAGAAGCCTTGGCCTAGGGCCGGCTGGAAATAGTTTTCGGATAAGAAGCCGATACGGACTCAACAAACTAAAAGGGTACAGCCGAAAAATACTTGGCCTATCCACGTGATGACCATGCCACGAAACAGTAGCAACGGCACCAAGGCCTTCTCTGTTACGTGTGCGCACCTGCTGTTTTCTCCATCTTGACCAAGCTGCACTCCTTTTCTTCTGTTCTTGATTCTTCCTTGCGGCATGCAGCATGTGCAGCATTAACTACTCTGTGATTTCTTTATTCCCTCCTTCCATTACACGGCATGCAATTTGATGGCTGCATGCATATACTTCTTTGGTTCTTGCATGCATATACTTCTTTTGATTCTTTTTTGTTTGTCTTGATTCACATGCATTTGTATGATTTTCTTGCTCGGCTGATTTCTTCTAGCTTTGTCATCCCAACATCTCCTCATGCAAAAACCTGAAACCAATTAAAATACCAGCATTAGGTAGTAGCTAATTCTCATGTAAATTAAAGCCAAATTTAATTAAGAGCGAGTTCACCTGTTGATTAATCTTTTTAGCTCGTGCTCACGTAATCGGTCCGATTGGGATATACTCATTATCTTGTACACTTGAAGTGATCGACGTTGCACTTGTATCAACGAGACTTTCTAAACGCATCTTTACTTTAGGCTTGTACAGATCGAGTACGGGCCTGTATATAATTAAATAAAATAGTAGTAGCTCCGTATCTCCAAGTATAATAATTAAAGACCCAATTAAATTAGAGTTCACTGGTAATATTTAATACGACTCAATAATTCCTTCCAGTTAAATAATATATTTAACTGAGAAGTACAAGACATGAGCGTATCCGCGTCATCCTCCCCTTCTTCAAGAAAAGCCGTCCTCGGCTTTTGATAGCCTGAAATTGTACTAAACAAAGAATACAATGTATATGCATGGTATATGTATCTATCGTTCACACTTTTCCTGTTTAGTACATCTTGTACATCTGAAGGTGTGGTCAACAAAAAGAATAACACATATGCATGGTATATGTATGAATCAATTATTGTGTCATTCTTATTATTTTGCACAAAGCATTTAGTACAACCATAGTCATAAGATATATATATTGGAATATTATCATTCTCCCTCCCATGAGAAAAAGTCGTCCTCGACTTTTCTAAGGACATAGACAAGATGTCAATAGACAAAACCCGTTCAAATTGTTCAAATATAGGAGAGAAAATTTTTAGAGTTTTACATGCTTCAACTGCGCTACTCTGATTATTTGTGCATGATTGTATATTAAAGGATGAACAAGTAGGCTTAAGAAATCTTTTAAAACATAAAACACTATTGTTGAAACTCATCTCATTATGATCATGATGTGGCACAAAAGATTGTTTATCCAAAATATGCAATTTCAATTCAGCAAGCTTATCACATGTAATACATATTCGGTAAACATAAAACTTGTCATCTATACCATAATCTCCAATTAAATTGAACTTATATGTGTAGGCATAAGTACTAACTAGTGATTTTAAGCATAAAATTTCAGCAACATTTTGAATCACAATAGATAGCTCTTTAGGATCATCGAACATGATATAATACAAAGAATCACTAGGAGATATTCGAGTAAGAACTTCCTTATGAGTAATTAATTCCACATTGTGTATATTAAGCATATTAAATTCAGAATGTGGTATTTCCAATTGGGCACAAAAATTCTCATAATTACTCACCTTTTCTTGATGAACTACTAATATATCACCCTTATTGTTACCTTGAACGGCCTCCTCAGATAATGTAGGTGATGTAGGTAGTGTAGCTTCAACTTCAAGTTCTGCAGTTTGTTTAACATTTAGCTTCTCTTCTTCTTTAACCTGCACAATGGAAGAAACAACACTAAAAGTAGAGAGTAAGTCGTTAGTATAAAATACAATCTCACTTTTCCTATCATGTACTTCTTTCTTTTCTTTTTGTGTATTTCTCTCACTCTCAATTTGGATGCTCTCAACCTCACATATGGTGGAATCATACAACTCACTATATTTTATCACTCTCACTCAATTTGGCTATGTGGCTCTCATCCTTACATGGGTTTTGAAGCATATCATCTTTTATGGATCTTGGGCCAGCAATGGCGCAATTACCATCAACCACGATCTCCTCATGTAGCAACGGGGCAGCACTATATGACGCCTTGACCGAAGGGAAAGTCCCATGCTCGGTCATCTTCTCATGTGACGCATTGGTAAAGGCATGCGAACTAAAGTGTAGACTTAGGTTGAACCGTGGTGTACGCCTTTCCATAATTCTCCTCTCCTCCTTTATAGCATAATTCACAAGATCCTGCATACTACCATCATATTTCAAACGAACAGTAGCAGCGATCTCAGAATTCAAACCTCTTTTGAAGTAAGCTCTCTTTGCACATACCTCTGTGATATTGGCACGATACATAGCATAATCTAGCTCATAATAATGGGATTGGACAGATCGACGTCCTTGGCGAATGCTCATACTCATATGGCACAAACTCATTTCTCATGACCTGCTTCAATTCTTCCCAAGTAGTGACATATTGCTTCTCAGGATATCGCTTCCACCAAGTGTATGCATATTTTTCAAACTCCATGGTGGCTTGTGTCACTTTTTGTGCTTCGGACAGCTTTTGAAACTTGATATCACATTCAAGTTGTTCCACCCATTCGAGATACTTCTCCGGATCTGTACTTCCATAGAATGGAAAATACAAGTATCGAGATGTCGGACCCGGATTTTTCAATCCAAATCCTCTGTGTTTTATCGCACTATTCCCAGGATCAATGAATAGTGCACACAGTAACATTGCTGGATCATACACATACATCGCAAAATATTACATGCCATAAAGGTCTTTGCTCACATCGAGCATTAGTTCACACAGATGCCACGTTGGCTAAAAGTTACATAATATTAAAGCAGCGGAATAGAAGCAAAAGTGAAACCATTACCACAGCAAGTGCCAGGGGTACTCGTGTCCATGCATATTACCCAATGATTGGATAATATATATGCACACAATCTCCATCTAGTCCTCTTGTCTATGTTTCAAAACACGTATTAAGCGCCCTAGTTGTTGTCGCCGCCTCTGTTGCATTTATAGGAGCCTCCTCATGCTCATAGTGCTCCCGATTTCTGTCTCTGTTTGATAATGCGAGAATGAGCACTCCGACCCGTGCTCAACAAGCCAACACACGAATGCAAGCATATAACATGCATGGCTTGACAATAGAAAGGCATAGGGCTATTTTGTTTGCTAAAGAGTGCTTTTGAATACAATTATTTAAAATCTTCCTATGACCTAGCAGGTTTTAAATCACATTTTTAAACCATTAGTTGAATAATCCAAGTAATTTTTGTCGGCATATGACATCTCACCATATGCTTGTTGTTGGCATCACACCAACTAACCCTATGGCATCGCACCATAGGTTGCCTCTTGGCATCGCACCATATGCTTATGGTTGGCATCGCACCAACCATCCTTATGGCATCTCACCATAAGTTAACCCTCGGCATCGCACCAAGGGTTGCGTATGACATCGCACCATACGCTAAGTGTCGGCATCGCACCAACACTACATATGGCATCACACCATATGATTTAAAATAATTTGAGGAGTTTTCCTTGGGGCATTAGTGTCACCCCAAGTTGCTAGCATTCCTAAGCATGTCATATAAATAGGGACTTATTTTGTGAAAACATATGCTATTTCTTACTATGGCGACAAGGTTCACATTTCCAAGTATGGCAAGGAGATTAATCTGAACAATAGCAATAACAGGGCATAACTAGCTTGCTGAAACCGAACATATCATATCTCGCGAAATAATAGCATGCACTTTGCTAATTTAAAAGGAAATAACTTTAAAATGCTGGGTTCAATATGTTCAAAGTGTTGACTCGCCTGGGTTGCTAGTGTCCGGTTCTGGGCTGTTGGGACTGATGTCGTCTGCTGCCTCCTCTCGCCGAGCCTCGAACGCTATATACGTTGTACGACATTTTTGCATAAAAAAATCAGCAAATCATACAAATCACAAGCAAACATTCAAACGAACTCAAAAATTTATGGTTTCGGTTTCATTAGACAGATTTTGAATTTATATGAATTTACAAATTTGTTTCATTCAATTTGGAGCTAAAATGAAGAAGTTATAGTCAGTCAAAGTTCTCTGTTTTGGGTCAAATCCAAAAATTACTAGATCCTGACATGTGGGGCCCACTGTCAGCGCCAGTTTTACTCTGATTTTTCCCTTTTTATTTTTCTTTTAACTCCTTTGAGCCTCTGTCATGTGGGCCCGACTACTGTACAGTGGGGTCCACGTGTCAGTGAGGGCTCTGTGCCACTGACCAGTGGGGCCAGTGGACAGCGAGCAGCTCTAACTGCAGTGGCTGACAGGTGGGGCCCACCTGTCAGCCCGAATGAAAATGAAGAAAACTCAACCCGGCGCTGCGGAGCCGAGGGCTCGAACGCGCGCAGCCGGGGAGTTGGGGAGGGAGAGCGAGCGGTGATAACCAAGTGAGCGGGGAGGCGTTGCCTACCTCTATAGGGCAGTTAATCCTTTTGAGGTGGGTCGGCAGCCGGGGCGGAACAAAGGAGTCGGGGCGACGGTGGCCGGCGGCGAGGGGCTGTCGGGGAGCTTCGGGTGAGCGTCGAAACGCGATCCTCGCGCTGGGTTGAGGATGGTGACGCGGTCGCCAGGGGCCGAGGAGGTCCGGATATGGGTCGGCGTCGAGTGGCGGCGGCGGCTTGAAGAGGCTCTCGGCGACGGCGGCGTATGGGCGACGGGGAGCTCGAGTGAAGGTCGGGGAAGCTCCTCAACGCTCTGGAGACGGTCCTAGCGCAATGAATTTGGCTCTGGGACAGTAAAACAGTGGGGAGTGAGTTCGCCGGAATTGGGGGAGAAAGAGATCGCCGGCGGCTACGGGGCACGAATACCCGATTACCTTCGAATGCACGGAGAGGGCGGCGTGGGGAACTCAATGGACGGGCGGGGTCTTTTATAGGCGGTCGGAAGAGCGGCAGCAGGCGACGCCGCCGTTCGGTCGTGTCGAGCGGTGGTGGCGCTGGCGGTGACGCAGGCGGCGTTAATGCCCGGCAAAGCTGCACAACCACTCCCCTCGAGCGGTCTCCTCTGCTTTGCTGCCTCTCCCACGCACGGGCAGAGCACAGAAGACCGTCGCCACGTAGCTGGGCCGACGTGACCAAGCGGGGAAAATGGTGGGCGGTGGCGACGAACAGTGGGCGGAGTCGGTGGAACAGGAGCGGCGTCAGCTCTGAAGACTTTCCACCATGGCGACGGGACGGCGCGGGCAGGGCAATGCCGTGCATGAGCTCCACGGGGAGCTCAACCTCTGCGCCGAGTGAGAGAAAAGGGTCCGGGGGGGAAGAAGACGCCCCTGACAGGGCCGGCCCACCGGCCAGCGAGTGAAAGAAGAGGGGAAAAGGGAGCCGGGCGAGCGGGAGGGCCCGCTGGCCAGAGGGAGAATGCGGACGCGGACGCGGGGCCACCGGCCAGGGAGAAGCGGGGAAAAAGGGCGCCGGGCCCGCGGGCAGAGGGTGAAGGCGGGGAGAGGGAGCGTGACCCGCTGGCAGAAGCGCGGTGTCGAGACCGAATATACAAATCGGACTCTCACCGTGTTTCGCACTAGTCCAGGATCACGCTAGTGCACACAGCGTAAACAAAGACAAATATCATCCACATCACGATACTCTAAAGGAAATCCAAATTATATTAATAACCATCAGAGTACGACCTTATGGCCAAGCTTACAATTATGAGCCTCAAGGGCTTTTAAAGAAACTAGCAGCGGAAATCCAAAATTAAGCGTAGTAGCCACTCGACATGCCCACAGGCAATCGACTCGGGAGCGAAGTCCTAATCCGTGAAGTCCTCGTAGTAGCCTCCTTCTAGCAACTCCTGCTGATCTGGTCCCTCCTCTTCAACTGAGCAACATGGGCATAAAGCCGTGAGTACATTGGTACTCAGCAAGTCGTTGTAACAAATGAATGCAATATAATATGCAAAGCTTAACAATGGATGGCTGAAAGGTTAGTTTTGCATAAAACAGCAATTTAGAGTAAATATGATAAATAGATTGAAAAGCAAATTTAACAACAGACACTAAGTAAATAAATCAAAGGAATTGAGTAGACCACAAGTGAACTAACCATTCACTTCCCATCTCAAGCCAACCAAAATTTCATAAAGACTCTACCCCTCGTGTGAAATCACCGAGCATTGTCCATGACCGAGGACACGGCTATTCGAATAGTTTTACACTCTGCAGAGGTTGCACAACTGTACCCACACGATGTGATTAGCCTCGGCTTAAGGAAATCACAACAAGGCTTTTACAATGGTCCATCTCCACCGATCCCACTCGCTAAGGATTCGCCGAGTAGGGTAACCCCTAGTCGATAATTGCCCCTCTTGCGCCACACAACATCGTAGTAAAACCAAAGTGGAGACTTCACAAATTATTATGCCAGTCTATCCCATACTAGACATGTGGTTTGCACGATTAAGCTCGATCAATGGCGCACAAAGTTAAGTCCTTAACAATTACCCGTGCGAAGCATCCACATCCCAATGTGCATCCAAAGACCCCTTTATCGCACGATCATTCGCCCAAGTGAAAGCCAAGTTTGTATAACCAATGCCCATGACACTACCCATGTCATGACATACAAATTTTATAATCGTGGCTAACCACCACGTTCAAGTAAACCATTAAGTCGATTAATTAACCACATGCGATGACGGATCCCGGCGAACTAATAATAAGCAAAGCTAGCGGTTGAACGTAACCCCATGTGACAATTATTATTTATCACTAAATAATTCCCAATCCTAAGGTGTCAATGGAATCATGGCAATCAAGTTATCATGGAGGGATTTAACCAATTAGGAGTATAACTACCAATTACGAGGTTTTATTAACAAATAGCCATGCATGATAATTTGAAACAAAATAATACATAATAGATTGAAAACTGGGTTCAACATGATCAAAGAATACGACTTGCCTTGGCCTTGCTCAGATGAGGGCTCTTGGTCTTCAAATCCAACTTCCGCTCCCTCGAACACGCGATCTAACGAGAGAAAAGCGAGACGAAAAGAGAAAATAAATTCAAATAAAATTCAAATGAACTCCAAAAACTTTCAAACCTGAACCAAAAGGTAGAGCTCAATTTTAGATGAATTTAGAAAAAAGAACGGGGTCAATCGGAGCTAGGACGAGGGAGAACGGGCTCTTGGAAAAAAATTGGATTTTCGAAAATCGGGAAAATTGGAAAAGTGCACCATCTTTGTGGACCGGCGCACGGAAGCTGGGTCTACGGTGGACTCGGCTCACGAACAAGACGTGCCGATCTTTGGCGCGCAAGCGGCGGTGCCGACGTGGCGCCGACGGCGGACACGCATGCCCTAGGGTCGACGTGGTTTCTCGATCGGGCTACGACTTCGGCTTGGTCCACGGGGTACGGCCGACAAGCGGGCCCCACCGGACAGACTTCGGTGCACGGTGGGACGGAGTCTCACGGAAGGCGAAAAGTCACGCGGCGGGCGGCGTCACGACGCGGCGCTGCGTGCACGGCGCGAGGCGGTGCGCCGAGGCGGCGGTGGCGCGCGCGTCGGCCGGCGCGCGCGGCGCGGGGTCGCGCGGCGGTGGCCGCCGGCGACGCAGGTGACGGCGGCGATCGCCAGCGGTGACCGAGGTGGCGGGACGCGAGAACGACGGCGGGGCTCACCGCGGTGGCGAACGACGGCGCACGACGGCGGCGACGGGCGATGACCACGGCGGCGAACGACAGCAGACGCCAACGCGGACGACGGCGGCGCTCAGCGTCGGCGACGGCGCGCGCTTCGGGACGGAAGACGAGGGGTGGCGGCTTTATACCCGCCGCCGAGGTGTTTGACTTCGAGACGCGAAGGAAAACGGAAGGCGGCGCGCGTCCGTCGGAGACGGGAAGAGAGTCCTGCCGGAACGACGACCGACAGTGGGTCCCACGTCGCCGGCGAGGACGGCGAATGGCGAGGATGGCGACGCGCGAGCGCAGTGGCCGAGATGGTGACACTTGTCGCCCATCGGCAGGACAAGGCGCGCGGCGCGAATGGGTGGGCATTGGTGGGTTTCGCCCATCGCCGGTTGGGATTTTTGGAGATTTTTCTTTTCGTAAATTCAAATAAATTAATTTGAGCTCTAGAAAAAGCAAATAAATCCAGAAAAATCAGAAAAATACCAATAAATTCCTTGGGACACAAGGAACTCAAATAAAATAACTTTGGCAAATGTTCATGTTCAGATTAATCATATTAAATCCTTTTAACTCATAAAAATTCATTTAAACTTTTAATTAAATCCAGAAAAATTCAAATGGTGAATTTTATTTTAAAAGCTTCAAAAAACTCAAAATCAGGATGTTACAAACCTCCCCTTAAACGGAATCTCGGCCCCAGATTCTCGCTCTCTAAAGAATAGGTTTGGAAACTCCGCTTTGAGATCCTCCTCGCTTTCCTGTGTTGCTTCCTCCTCCGAATGATTGCTCCACCGAACTTTGCAAAACGAACGACCCTTCTTACGGTGACACGCTCGACACTTCCAAGATCTTGATGGGATGCTCTTTATAGGACAGATCCTCCGAGATCCACAACCTCAATTGGCACCGCTCCTCCGCACTCGCAAGCACTTCTTTAATTGAGACACATGAAACACATCATGTATCCCGCTCAAGTTCTCGTGTAGCTCTAATGATAGGCAACTTCTCCTTGCGCTTCAAAATCTTGAATGGCCCCACATATCTTGGTGCTAACTTTCCTTCATTTGAAAACGCTTAACTCCTTTGAAAGGTGTGATCTGAGATACACATAATCATTGGGCTCAAAGCTTAAATCTCTTCTACGAGTATCAAGATAACTCTTTGCTCGGCTTGAGTCGCTTTCACCTTGCTTGAATCAAGCGCACTTTTCTTCTGGCTTCTTGCAAACACTCGCCCAAATATCCGCTTTCTCCTGTCTCCTTCCAATTGAGAGGGGTCCTACACTTCCGACCATACAAAGCCTCAAATGGTGACATCGCAAACCGGCTTGGTAATCGTTGTTATAGGAGAACTCTGCGAAAGGTAGGCAATCGTCCCACTTGGCTCCGTGATCCAAAACACATGCTCTCAAGATATCCTCTAAGATCTGATTTACACGCCTGCTCGACCATCACCGTGGGTGATAGGTCAGTGCTAAAATTCAGATGAGTACCCATCGCCGTGGAAACTACCCCAAAATCGTGAAGTGAATCTGCGATCCACGATCCGACACGATCCTCTTAGGAACTCCATGGAGACTCACACTCGGACATATACAATTCGCCAACTTATCTCCGAATATGTGGTTTTGATGGAAGGAAATGGGCTACCTTTGTCAATCGATCCACAATTACCCATATCGAGTCATATCCTTCCTTGGTCCTAGGTAACCCGGTGATGAAGTCCATGCCCACATCTTCCCACTTCCACTGGAATTTTCAACGGTTGCAACAATCCTCGCGGGTCTTTGATGCTCTGCTTTCACTCGGCAAACATCACATAGCGCTACATACTCGCTATTTCTCTCTTCATACCGCCACCAATACTTATCCTTGATATCTTGATACATCTTGGTATCGCTGGATGAATTGAATATAATGACTCGTGTGCCTCCTTAAGCAACAATTGCTTCAACTCTTCCTTATTGGGTACGCACAATCGCTTCTTGTACCATATGATACCCGATCATCCTCCACAAAACTCGCCGCTTTTCCTTCTTTCAATCCAACCTTGATCCGCTGGATATTTTCATCCTCTCGTTGCGCTTGACAAATCGACTATCCAAAGTCTACCGCAAGTCCAAGGTGGCTAACATCCCTTCTTCAACCAACTCCAAGCCGAGCTTTTGAAATTCCTCGTGCAATGCTTTGGTTGACTCTCCTTGACCATAACCGTGTTGCAATACACCTTCCGCTCAACGATCCGCCACTACGTTGGCTTTTCCTGGGTGATAGTGGATTCCAATGTCATAGTCCTTTATCAACTCCAACCATCTTCTTTGTCTTAGGTTAAGGTCCGATTGGGTGAAGATGTACTTCAAGCTCTTATGATCCGTGTAGATCTCACATCGGTTACCCATCAGGTAATGACGCCATATTTTCAAGGCATGCACAACTGCTGCTAACTCCAAATCGTGCGTAGGGTAATTCTCCTCATGTGGCCTTAACTGGCGCGATGCGTAGGCTACCACTCTTTTGTCTTGCATCAATACGCATCCTAAACCCTTGCGAGATGCGTCACAATAAATCTCAAAGTCTTTCTTGATATCTGGCAAAATTAGGACTGGCGCTGTTGTCAGACTTTCCTTTAGCTTCCAAAGCTCTTCTCGCACTCGCGCCCATTCAAACTTCTTTTCCTTTTTAATAGCTGGGTAAGAGGTCGGGCTACACTCGAGAACCCTTCTATGAATCTTCGATAGTAACCTGCCATTCCTAGGAAGCTTCTGACCTTGGTCACTGACGTGGGTGCCTTCCAGGTGAGCACATCTTGTACTTTCCCTGAGTCAACGGACACTCCTCCGCCACAACACATGACCCAAAAGGCAACTTCCTTCATCCAAAATTCACACTTGCTGAACTTAGCATACAACTTGTGCTCCCGCAATCTTTGCAATACCAATCTCAAATGCTCCTCATGCTCCTCCTCATTCTTGGAGTAGATCGAATGTCATCAATGAACACAACGACAAACTTGTCCAAGTAATCCATGAACACCTTGTTCATCGGTACATAAAGTAGGTGGGGCATTGGTTAAGCCAAAGGACATCACGGTGAACTCGTATAATCCATAACGAGTTGAGAAGGTCGTCTTGGGTATGTCCTCCGGTCGAATCCTCATTTGGTGATACCCGATCTCAAATCAATCTTGAAAACACTCCAGCTCCTTTTAATTGATCGAATGATCATCAATTCGGGCAACGGTACTTATTCTTGATAGTAACTTCATTGAGAGCTCGGTAATCCACGCACATACGCTGGCTACCATCCTTCTTCTTGACGAACAATACTGGTGCTCCCCATGGAGAGGTGCTGGGTCTAACATATCCTTTATCCAAGAACTCTTGTATCGCTTCTTCAATTTCGCTAACTCATTGGCGGGCATTCGTAAGGTCTCTTGAAATTGGCGAGGTGCACGTGCTAACTCAATTGCAAACTCCACTTCTCTTTTGGTGGCATCCCGGAGATCATCGGGAAAAACATCGGATATTCTCTCGCAATCGGTACTTCATTTAGGGCAATCCCTTTACTTTGGCACACCATCACTTTTTCTCGTTGCTTCATGTCGGCTTCAAATCTTACTTTGCTTCCATCGGGACCGCCCAAGGTGATCGCTCGGCCTACATTCCAACACCGCTTGATGCTTCTTGAGCCAATCCATACCCAAAATTACGCCTAACGATCGGATATTCAAGACAACCAAATCATGAGAACTCTACTCCTTGGATGGCTATCCTAACTTTGGGGCATCCTAGGTTTGTACTCATCTCGAGCTCGGGATTGAACCAATAAAATGGAACCAAGTGCAACGACTTCCAACTTATGCTTTAGAGCAAAACTCCAGAAACAAACGAATGTGAAGCTCCGTAATCAAACAAAACCGCGGTGCATCGAATTTATCGGGAACTTACCGATCACCACATCCGCGCGCGCTTGAGCCTCCTCCATGGTGACGTGGTTCACCTGCCACGCATCACGGATCGCGATCCTTTGTTGGGTTGATTTGATCCTTGAGGTGCTCCGCCCCGACCCGCCGCAGGGTACGGCAGTGTGGCTCCCAAGTTGAAGCGAATCTGGTGTCAATGCAGATTCTGCGGGCATTTGTTGGCATAATGTCCCGCCTCATTGCATTTGAAACAAGTGATCGCGACATGGGCTTGGTAATCCTCTGCTGTTGGCTTCCCATCGATTTGGTTTTGGCGTCAAGAAAAGCGACGGGAGCCGTGCGGGAGTTTTGAATCCCGATCACGAGGAACTCGAGTGGCTGAAAATTGCAAGCGGGCTCTCTGAGCTTGGTGCATCCGAGATCCTTGCTGCGTCATTCTTCTCTTGCGAGATTCTTCCAACTCGCGACGACTTTCCTCAATGAGCATTGCTTTGTCCACCATGTTTTGGAAACCGCATAATCATGTCCCACTACCGAACTTTCAACTCGGTTCAATCCTTTCTTGAACCTCTTCTCGCGAGCATCATCTGTGGCAACATCTTCGGAGCATAACGGGCCAATTGAGTGAACTTGTTGAGATATTCACTCACGGACATGTTCTTCTCACGCAACTCCGAAATTCTTCCTTCTTCATTTCGATCACCCCATCCAGATATGGGCATGACGAAAAGCTTCGCGAACTCAGCCCAAGTGATACTCTGGATCCTCATGAGCGCACAATAATTTTCCCACCACTCTACCGCAGCACCTCAAGCTGATGGGCTGCATACAACACCTTCTCGCGATCTGTACACTGGGCAAGGTTAAGCTTCTTTTCCACTGAGCGCAGCCAGTCATCGGCTTCTAATGGCTCAGAAGACCGTGAATAGGTAGGAGGCCTTGTTCTCATAAATTCTGCAAACTTGGACTGCTGGCGGACTTGGGGAGGCATGGCCATGTCTTGATTCTCGCTCGATTCATCATGGCGTTCATGTTCTGCATCATGGTGTTCATCAACTGGTCTGGGCTGCCATGAACTGACTCAAGGTTGGATCCAGTCCAGCTGGGTTTGCATGCTGCTCCGGAGTTGCTCGACGCCTCGTGGTCCTCGACTCATCGACCACGTCTGCGGAGCTCGGGTATCAACCATCCGAAAAGAAAGATCACTTGCTTGAGGACTGGCTTCACAGGCTTACTGTAAGAGGAAAAGCAAAGATAAGTGGTAAGTTCGTCTAAGGGGGATATTCTAATGGTAAATCCTAAACTAAACAATCACTTAGCCGAAAAGCTAACAAAAGAACAAATAAATCACTTCAATAAAAGATTTGATATGACTGCAACATATTGCTTTTGAGGGCAAAACTGCAGCTCACATCACACTCAATGCAAACAAAAACCACTTCCTAACCGATGCTATCCTATGCTACGGCCTACTCTTCCGGCTCCCACTCAGTCCGCGAGGTACGCGCGTGCGTTCTTCTTCTTCTTCGCATCACCGTGGAACGCCCATCGGTTGCGGAATTGCATTGTAGGCGCTGTTCTTTGGAATGGCAAGTCGAGGTACTCTCGGCGATCATCCGCCATGCGTTGCCTTTCCTCCGGCTGGCGGCGAGGCGAGGGCGGGGGTGTTGGCGTCCGCGGAGTGTACTCCTCAGGTTCATACTTCCTCTTGTACTCCTGGATGAACTTGGTCATACTGATCTTGTACCGTCGACAGAGTTGAGTAACGGCCTTGCGTGGTTTGCTTGTGCATTTGAACTTTTAAAGTCGTGGTGTACGACGTGTCCTCCAAGCTTGGTAGTGAAGTACAACCGTGTGAAATGGTATCCTCTTACTTCATCATCCATGGAACTGTAGATTGGTGTTCTTTGAAACCAAGACTTCTTAGCAAGACTCAAGAACTCTCCTCCATCCTCGACTGCTATAGTTGCTTTGCGACATCTACAAAGACTGGCACAAGACAAGAGTCAGTTTAAAAACTTTCATTTTGCAGACCTTTAAGGTGAGAGGCAAGAATCCCTAAGAATAAGGTAAGAGAGTAAAGAATTTGCTAAATATCAGGTTTGGTTGTTTTGTCTTTAGAAAATAGGTTTTTGAATTCTTGAGACCACGACTATCTGACTAGGGTTTCGTCCTACAGTCGATATGGCTCGATACCATCTCTGCCGAGACCGAATATACAAATCCGACTCTCTGTGTGTTCTCGCACTAGTCCAGGATCACGCTAGTGCACACAGCGTAAACAAAGACAAATATCATCCACATCACGATACTCTAAAGGAAATCCAAATTATATTAATAACCATCAGAGTACGACCTTATGGCCAAGCTTACAATTATGAGCCTGAAGGGCTTTTAAAGAAACTAGCAGAGGAAATCCAAAATTAAGCGTAGTAGCCACTCGACATGCCCACAGGCAATCGATCGGGAGCGAAGTCCTAATCCGTGAAGTCCTCGTAGTAGCCTCCTTCTAGCAACTCCCGCCGATCTGGTCCCTCCTCTTCAATCGAGCAACATGGGCATAAAGCCGTGAGTACATTGGTACTCAAGCAAGTCGCTTGTAACAAATGAATGCAATATAATATGCAAAGCTTAACAATGGATGGTGAAAGGTTAGTTTTGCATAAAACAACAATTTAGAGTAAATATGATAAATAGATTGAAAAGCAAATTTAACAATGGACACTAAGTAAATAAATCAAAGGAATTGAGTAGACCACAAGTGAACTAACCATTCACTTCCATCTCAAGCCAACCAAAATTTCATAAAGACTCTACCCTCGTGTGAAATCACCGAGCATTGTCCATGACCGAGGACACGGCTATTCGAATAGTTTTACACTCGCAGAGGTTGCACAACTGTACCCACACGATGTGATTAGCCTCGGCAAGGAAATCACAACAAGGCTTTTACAATGGTCCATCTCCACCGATCCCACTCGCTAAGGATTCGCGTCGAGTAGGGTAACCCCTAGTCGATAATTGCCCCTCTTGCGCCACACAACATCGTGAGTAAAACCAAAGTGGAGACTTCACAAATTATTATGCCAGTCTATCCCATACTAGACATGTGGTTTGCACGATTAAGCTCGGATCAATGGCGCACAAAGTTAAGTCCTTAACAATTACCCAGCGAAGCATCCACATCCCAATGTGCATCCAAAGACCCCTTTACCGCACGATCATTCGCCCAAGTGAAAGCCAAGTTTGTATAACCAATGCCCATGACACTACCCATGTCATGACATACAAATTTTATAATCGTGGCTAACCACCACGTTCAAGTAAACCATTAAGTCGATTAATTAACCACATGCGATGACGGATCCCTGAACTAACTAATAATAAGAGGCTAAGCGGTTGAACGTAACCCCATGTGACAATTATTATTTATCACTAAATAATTCCCAATCCTAAGGTGTCAATGGAATCATGGCAATCAAGTTATCATGGAGGATTTAACCAATTAGGAGTATAACTACCAATTACGAGGTTTTATTAACAAATAGCCATGCATGATAATTTGAAACAAAATAATACATAATAGATTGAAAACTGGGTTCAACATGATCAAAGAATACGACTTGCCTTGGCCTTGCTCGGATGAGGGCTCTTGGTCTTCAAATCCAACTTCCGCTCCCTCGAACACGCGATCTAACGAGAGAGAAAACGAGACGAAAAGAGAAAATAAATTCAAATAAAATTCAAATGAACTCCAAAAACTTTCAAACCTGAACCAAAAGGTAGAGCTCAATTTTAGATGAATTTAGAAAAAGAACGGGTCAATCGGAGCTAGGACGAGGAGAACGGGCTCTTGGAAAAAATTGGATTTTCGAAAATCGGGAAAATTGGAAAAGTGCACTGGTCGTGGACCGGGCGCACGGAAGCTGGGTCTCACGGTGGACTCGGCTCACGGAACAAGACGGCCGATCTTGGCTGGCGCAGCGGCGGTGCCGACGTGGCGCCGACGGGGGACACGCATGCCCTAGGGGCGGCGTGGTTTGCCGATCGGGCGGCCGACTCGGCTTGGTCCACGGGGTACGGGCGACAAGCGGGCCCCACCGGACGAGACTCGGTGCACGGTGGACGGAGTCTACGGAAGGCGAAAGTCACGGCGGTGGCGGCCGTGGCCCGACGCGGCGTGGCACGGGCGCGAGGCGGTGCGGCGGCGCGAGGGCGGTTGCGGCGCGTCACCGGCGCGGCGGCGGGCGGCGGTGCGGCGGCGGCCGGCGACGAGGTGACGGCGGCGATCGGCGCGGTGACCGAGGTGGCGGGGACGGAGAACGACGGCGGCGGGCTCACCGGCGGTGGCGAATGACGGCGACGACGGCGGCGGCGGCGATGACCACGGCGGCGGCGAACGGCGCGCGCACGGCCAACGCGACGACGGCGGCGGCGCTCAGCGTCGGCGACGGCGCGGCTTCGGGGACGGAAGACGAGAGGCGCGCGGCTTTTATACCGGCCGCCGAGGTGTTTGACTCGAGACAGCGAAGGAAAACGGCGGCGGCGGCGCCCGATCGGAGACGGGAAGAGAGTCCTGTCGGAACGGCGACCACGACAGTGGGTCCCACCGCCGCCGCGCGACGGCGAGCGGCGAGGATGGCGACGCGCGAGCGCAGTGGCGAGATGGTGACACTTGTCGCCCATCGGCAGGACAAGCGCGCGGCGCGGAATGGGCCGGGCCATTGGTGGGTTTCGCCCATCGGCGGTTGGGATTTTGGAGATTTTTCTTTTCGAAATTCAAATAAATTAATTTGAGCTCTAGAAAAAGCAAATAAATCCAGAAAAATCCAGAAAATACCAATAAATTCCTTGGGACACAAGGAACTCAAATAAAATAACTTTGGCAAATGTTCATGTTCAGATTAATCATATTAAATCCTTTTAACTCATAAAAATTCATTTAAACTTTTAATTAAATCCAGAAAAATTCAAATGGTGAATTTTATTTTAAAAGCTTCAAAAAACTCTGAAAATCAGGATGTTACAGTGATGGCCTTCTAGGCTGGTGGCACATGTGACGGGTGGCCGCTTGGCGGATCGATGGGGGTGGGGTTTGGGTGGCTAGGTGGCCTAGCTTCACCCCATATATTTATTATTTTTTCTTTTTGTTTGCTTTATATTTCTTGTTATATCTTTGGTTAAATGTTTATGTAAATTTGGGTGTAAATTTCCAGATTTCATTTTTGGTTCTCCCCTCCTATTTTCTGGATCATCTTTTCAGATTCTTGATTAAAATTTTGTAATCATCTCTTAATTGTATATACATATATATAGTTTTCCTTTTCACTTTAAATTTTGGGAACCTTAACCAAATGTTCTTGAAGAAACACCATGGAATCCAAATCAAAATAAAATATATTGCAACATGTCTCAAGGCTCCGCATTTTACAAAGTGCATACTTCTAGGGATGTTACACGAGAGTCGTACCATGAGGAACGAAATGTTGAATATCCTGCCATTGTTAGTATTGCAAAAAAAAATAGCAAAGAATATGTGGAATTTATGTGGAATCACTCATCCTCGCCTTCTCTTACCAACCGAAGTTCTTATGCGTCCTTGTTGGGATTGAAGAGCTGCACGCACTTTGGTGTCGGTAGACAACACAAGGTGATAGATCAAGCGAATTCAATTGCACAAGCACTGTTATAACAATGGCTTATATGTGGAGCTTGGAGGGAAAATAATAACCTATGCAATCTGAAATTCTTGATGTTGTTAAGTTAAGTAATAGTCCAAACTAGAATACTTTGCCTAAGTGCTGATCCAAAAGGTTTAAGTAAAGTGTAGGAACGCACACGCAAAGATCAATGTGACTCGATGCAACAAAGGAACGAGCTAAATAGAAGCGATTTGAAATTGAGGATTAGTTAGCTCGTTTTGCACTAAGTACTGGGAGAGACGCTAGCCAATTGCAATGATATGAATGTAAGGGCACAAGATTGCTCAAGAAAATAAATTACACAATCTGAATTTATGGACTAAGAACTCACCAAATTCGGCCATGCTCTTTGTTTTTTTGTGAAATATACTCATGCCGTGGTTTTTTTTAACAGCTGCCTTTTTTTTGCTTCTCCTTTTTTTTTTTGACTCAAATGTCGAACTAGAGTTTCGTTGTCCCTTGAATTTGCACAAGTCACAAATATTCAGTAAGGTGTAAAATACTCAAGAGCAGCCCTAGATGCAATATTCAATAGCTAGTCTCAATTGATGAATAAAAAAATTTAAGTGAAGCTCAAGTAGCAGTAATGTATTCGGCTGATTTATGTGGGCGCAAGGCAATACAGTTTTCGAGCCAACCTGGCAACAACAAATTCGAAAATTGTAGTTAATGGACTTTTGTGGCTTTCTGGTAAGACAATTGCTTTCGGCCGCAACACCAACACATCTGTCGCACATGTGCTGATCAAGCAACAGAATAGTACCCGGTTTCAAACTTACTGTTTTTGATTTTGGATGAAGCCAATTGAACCGGACACAATACTAGCAATTGCATCCATTTGCTTCTAGTTGGACAACACTGTGTTCGGATGAGACTACAAGAGGCCAGATCACAAATCAACTAGCAAATAATTTTAGATTGAAGTTCTTGGACGTAGACTCGAACGCCAACTAGCAAGGCTCACCGACCAGCACAGATCAATGCGGCAAGTTTGCGACAGAGCGATTTTTTTTTTGATAATTATGGTTCGGATGAAACAAAGGAAACGACTCAACGATTAAGCGACGCAAAGGAACACGATGATCAGCACCTAAATAGAAATTCTAATGGACGAAAACTTAACTAAACTCACGAAAAATAACAGATGCAAAAACTAGGGTTTAGAATTTTTTTGACCTTTTGTGTATAGGAAAAAAATAGATCTAACTACGGGTAAATTGATCCTACCGTGTCAACCGCGCTCTGATACCAAGATGATGCGGGGGATTGTCCGATCTTCACGGCGTAGGATCGATGAAGATAGTTGGATCCGTGCAACCTGACGAATCGATGGCGCCAACCACTGTTAGAACAGCAACCTGCGACAAAAGAATTCGCCCAACCACACGCTCGTGATCCCGTCTACCCGACCACCAAGTAGACGCGCCGTCGCTCCAGCCAATCACAAGGAAACACAAGAACGACGGGGAAGAATGCCCGATTCCCCTCTAGGTTGCAATCATATGCCAAACCTAGGAGGAACAAGCGAGAAGCTCTGTCTCAAAAAATAGATCTATTTCTCTATTTATGGTGGTCTTATCTGTTACAAAGGAGAGCACGGTATTATATCACGCACATAGAAGCCTTGGTCTAGGGCCGGCTGGAAATAGTTTTCGGATAAGAAGCCGATACGGACTCAACAAATTAAAAGGGTACAACCGAAAAATACTTGGCCTATCCACGTGATGACCATGCCACGAAACAGTAGCAACGGCACCAAGGCCTTCTCATGCGTGCAGCGCACTCGCTGTTTTCTCCATCTTGACCAAGTTGCACTCCTTTTCTTCTCATTCTTGATTCTTCCTTGCGGCATGCAGCATGTGCAGCATTAACTACTCTGTGATTTCTTTATTCCCTCCTTCCATTACACGGCATGCAATTTGATGGCTGCATGCATATATACTTCTTTGGTTCTTGCATGCATATACTTCTTTTGATTCTTTTTTGTTTGTCTCGATTCACATGCATTTGTATGATTTTCTTGCTCGGCTGAGTTCTTCTAGCTTTGTCATCCCAACATCTCCTCATGCAAAAACCTGAAACCAATTAAAATACCAGCATTAGGTAGTAGCTAATTCTCATGTAAATTAAAGCCAAATTTAATTAAGAGCGAGTTCACATGTTGATTAATCTTTTTAGCTCGTGCTCGCGTAATCGGTCCGATTGGGATATACTCATTATCTTGTACACTTGAAGTGATCGACGTTGCACTTGTATCAATGAGACTTTCTAAACGCATCTTTACTTTAGGCTTGTACAGATCGAGTACGGGCCTGTATATAATTAAATAAAATAGTAGTAGCTCCGTATCTCCAAGTATAATCATTAAAGACCCAATTAAATTAGAGTTCACTTGATAATATTTAATACGGCTCAATAATTCCTTCCAGTTAAATAATATATTTAACTGAGAAGTACAAGACATGAGCGTATCCGCGTCACCTAGGCCAATGGTAGCCCTGGAGGAACACGGGCAGTGCCTAACCAGGGCGGGGATGGGAAGAGATGACACCACCGTCGGTGGGCGGAGCAGCGGACTCCAACATTTAGACATGGTTTTTATTTCTTTTTGAATTTTGAGTGTCTAGATTACTAGGCGAGCTTTTGGGCTAGGGGTGTAAATGGCGCGAATAATTTCTGTTCGATTGATCGATCGAAGGTTTACAGAGCGAATATAGAAGGTGTAAATGGATATTCAGCACTATCTATGTCCGATTCCAACTTTGACGATAAAAATACGGAATAGGATATAAGACGAGTGATATTCGTTCGTATATATTCGTATGTCAAGTGATATGGCGAAGTTTGTTATGATTTCACTTAGGACAAGATAACAGATATGTGGATTGCCGCATCTAAATAGGCAAATAATATTAAGTATTCTTCCTTGGGCATCTCAACGATTAGTTTCTTCCGAAGGCTTGTGGAATGAAATACAGAATGAAGAAATCGATATCCGGCATTATCATGTCTAACACCAATTCTAAGAAAAAAAATATACAATAGGATACAGGATAAGTGATATCCGTTTGTATCTGCTCTGATTGCACCCCTATTTGGGGCAATCAAGAACTGGGAGGAGTGATTTGGGATGAGGGGCTAGCTAGTTTGCGAGTTTTGCTTTTTTTTTCTTTTCAAAATTGATTGTCAGCAGTGTTCACATATCATGAGCGCTCTTGAAATTGCATACGGCATCGAACATCTCTACACTCAAAGCACTAAATAAAGTGTTAATTGCTTGAGCATCGAGATGTAAGCATTTCTCTTCCTTATTTGTTGGAGCAATAGTATATAATTGAGGAGAAAGCATGTATCTATAATCTACCATATTTTAGGGCTCATGTCCTTAAAATAGCATGTCATACGGATTTTTCAATGGGCATACTTTGTGCCATCAAATAAAGGTGTCTTATTGAGGTGTACTATATCACTAGTCGGCATACTTTAACTCTCTAGACGGTGAAGCCTAATAAATGAGAGGTCAAGCTCTGATACCACTTGTAAGATTGAGGAGGCTGACCAGAGGGGATGAATAAGCGGTTTTAAAAATTCTTTTAGGCTACAACCAAATTTGTAATACGGAAGAGTAAACTATTTGGTTTTCATAAGTAAGGCCTAAATTATCTAAGTTTGACTAAGTGCACCAACGATATAATTCTAAATCAAGATAATCAATGCTAGGATGATAAGTACTCAATTAATTCAATGAATATAAATTACTTGAATATAAGTGCTTGAATGTAAGTTGAGCACAAGATGACAAACCACTATGACATGCGAAGTTTTATTGTGGTATTCGCAAACTTATCAGTTTCCCTAATTCACATTAAGGTCCTAACCGAGTTGAACCGGCTCCACAAATTAAGCCTAACCACCACCCCAATCCATTATGATTGCTCTTCCTCCACTCCGGAGATGGCGAGCACCACATCACTCACAATCCGCTAAGCCTTCTCACAAGCTTCTTAAGATCATCGGACCACCACACCTCCAAAATCGTCTAGGAGTTGGCAAACTCCAAGAATAATGAGTCGGAGACTTGCTTGAACAAATCAAGTATCACGGCTCAATGGACACAAAGTCCTTCACCAAGTGCAACACAAGCACAAGGTTATTGCTCTCCTCACTCTCTAAGTGCAACACATGCACTTGTGAAAAAGGAGACTTGCTCTTAAGGAACGAAAGAATAGCACCAACAATCTTGTCCCAATAGCCTTTGGGGAGGTATTTATACACTTCTCCCAAAAACGAGCCGTTAGAGCAAGGAGAGGGCAAGAGTCAGCCTGAGGCCTAGTAGTACCGCAGTTCAAACTCCAGTAGTATCGCGGTCCCTCCAATGGCTACAAAACTAGCCGTCAGAGCAAGCTACCGGTCAGACCGCTCACACAGGGACCGGTCTGACCGCCTGGTCCGGTCAGACTGCCATAAGAATAGTCACTTTATGGAAAAAACATACCATGAGAAGAACGGTAGTTCTGCGAAGCGGTCAAACCGCTACACATTCACCCCACTGATAGCGCCATTCGGTCCTACACTATTTTGGCTAAATTTGCTTTTTCCTTACTTTTTGATGATAAATGCCAAAAGGGGGAGAAGAGAATAATAACATTGTTATTCAAATGTATAATTTCAAAAGGGGAGAATAATATTGATGCTAAAAAGGAAAAAAAATTATTTATTATGCTTACTTGTACTTTCATCTTAGTTCAATTTCCTATCATATGTTCATTTTTATCCAAATGATATTATTGTTAATGGATTTGTCATTCATTACCAAAAAGGGGAGATTATAAGTTGAAGCTTCATTAAGTTGGTTTTAGTGATAATGATAAATACAATTATGAGATTAATATGTTTATTGATTATGATATTGCTTAGTCTTATTTGGATGAAAAGGTGAAAAATATAAGAGATATGTATTCAATATCACATTCATATCTTATTGCATTCCTCGGATCTGAAATATAGAATGAACCAAATAAGTCAAATTTGAATATGTGCATATGTTTTCACAGTACATTCTTGTATGTACACAATTAGGGGGAGCTCACTCTATGTTTTGTAGTTTCATTAGTATTGATCCATATTCTGTTTCCACATATTAAGGATCTTTATTTTGAAACATATCCCTTGAGTATGTATATATAGCTTGTATAGTTCATATATACTCATAATCGGGTTGTCATTTAGTTTTTCCATTATGTGTTAATAGTTGGATGATTAATGACAACCAGATAAGTAAACTTTGCTGTAAAATCTTACATTTGAGTATACAAGTGTTGTGTATATGGTGTACACTCGCAAATAAATTTTTATCTCATTATTTATTGAGATTGTCATGAATTACCAAAAAGAAAACATTATAGAATCTAGTCCATCCATTATGAGTTAATGGTGAAGTTTGGTAATTAATGATAATTGTTTTGTGGACTACATTTTTCATAAATTGGATGAATAAATTAGGTTCCACAAATGAGGAAGACTTGGGATGACTTCATGGGTTGAAGATCATCAAGTCAAGACGAAAGATGGCATCATATGTTGAAGGCCATTAAGAAGAAGATGCATCGTGAGTTGATGCATATCTAAAAGGAGATGATTGTGTTGATCATCAAGTCAAGTGAAGACCCATCATTTGTTGATAGAGGTCAAGTGAAGGATACATCATGTATTGATGCATATAAAGATAATAACTCGAACTTGAAGTATAGATGTGAGTCATCAAGCTTCAAGGAGATGCGCAAAGCAAATGTATGACTAGTTAGGGCTAAGAATATGTTCCTATTCTTTTATTGGTCTTGGTGTTTGGTTGGAAGAGCGGATTGCTAGTATAGGTTGCCGTACTACTAAGAGGGGTCATGTCTAATAGCTTGAGTCTCATCATGTGTTGATAGCTCAACCTCACCTTTTGTAGCTCTCCTTGGCATGAGGTTTGTATTTACGAATGCGTTTTGCAAATAGTTGAAACTCATGTGTTAAATCCTTGTAAATGTGTTTTACAAGTGTTTGAAGTCTATGTTTCTATTCTTTATAATATGAGACTTATATTTACAAATGTGTTTTGCAAATGGCTGAAGGTCATATATATAATCCTTGTGTCATGATTCTAAAAGTATGTGAATGTGTTTTGTAACTTGTTGAGTATCATGGATAATCCTTGTGTATGATACTGTAGTTTGCAAATGTGTTTTGCAAAATCTGTTAAGTATATGCACCTCTTAGGACAATCGGAATTACCACAGTATATTCTACGGTACTACCACTAGTCGGAACCACCGGCATTGTAATCACGGAACTACCGTGTCTATTGGTGGTCGGAAGACCTGTGTGATCGAGAGCCATTGTGGTCGAACCAATATGGTCAAAGACCTGTGTAGTCAAAGATGATGTGATCAAGAACTAGCATGGTCGAAGCTGACGTAGTTGAACCAACAAGGTCAAAGATCGACATGGTCGATGACCAATGTAGTCGAAGATCGAAGTGGTCGAAACTAGCGTAGTCGGAGACTAGCGTAGTCGAAGACTTGTGTGGTCAAATCGGATAACGTGATCAGAGATCAACGTGGTCAGAGACTTGAGTGGTCGAACCATCCGATGTGATCAGTGACTAGTGTAGTCGACAATCGGTACTTTCAATCAGCTCTGTGTGAGCGGTCTGACCGGCTCGGAGTGAGTGGTCCGATCAGCGAGCAGTACTACCGGCTTTGTGTGAGCGGTACTTTCGATTTGCGAAACGACCAACTTGTGTAGTGGTATGTTTTTTTAGACACCTGTGTGAAGTATTTTCATCCCTGAGGAAATCGGTAGTTCCGCACGAGTGCTATGATACTTTCGATGATCACTAGTACTGGACTTTGCATGTCAGAACTACCGGATTTGCTTGCAATGACTAGTTTTCTAACTGTTGCAGAAGGGAGCGAAAGTACTGGTCGTAAGCTGGTAGTACTTTCGAAAATCCTGTTTTTCAGGGGTTTTGCTTTCAACGGCTTGTTTTTGTGGTGTGGGTATATATACCCCCTTGTGGCCAATTGGAGTAAGGCTTGCTGCATCCTTTGACAATTCTTTAAGTTAGTGTGAGGCTCTCCTTTCAATTGTGCATGTGTTGCACCTTGTGAGTAAAAAGGAAGGCTCAAAATTGTAAACGTTGCATCTAGAGGTGGATTGTGTATCCATTTGAGCGGTGTGCAATCGTTGCACATGATGAGTGTCAAGCGAGGGGCTTAACTTATTACTCTTAGAGTTTGTCGACTCCTAGATGGCGTTGGAGGCGTTGTGCACAGTGATCTTCATAAAGAAAGTTGTGAGAAAACCAGACAAAGTTGTGAAGGTTGAAACTCACTTACCCAGAGCAAGAAAGAGCTAAAACTAGTGAATTGAGGTGTTTCGGCTTAATTTGTGGAGCTGGTCCAATTCGTTTGGGCTAACCTCAATATGGACTAGAGGAGACTGGCAAGTCTCTGATCACTACGATAAAAAGCAATCGTGTCAATTGTGGTTTGTATTCTTGCGCTTAATTTACATTCATAGAATTAAATTTGATCGTTTGTCATCCTAGGATTGCAAACCTTGATATAGACTTATCTTGTTGGTGCACTTAGGTGAACCCAATTATTTTAAGGCGTTATTTGTTCTAAACCTTTTTAAGTTAAGTTTCCACATTGTTTGCTTGATTTAGCCAAATAGAAATTGATAATTAATTAGAGATGAAAATTTTAGACCGCCTATTCACCCTCTTCCCTCTAGTCGGCCTCCTCGATCCAACACCGGTGGCAGCACCCTGAGCTTTACTAGCGGTGGCTGCGTTAGTCGGTTACTTCCCTTTTCTTTCTGTTCTTGAGGTTTCCTATCCCCCTAAGAGCAAGTCCAATAATAGAGCCAAGTGTTTGGCTATAAGTAAGTTATAAGAGCCAAGTTATACAATAATTTGTCTTCTATTTGTCTACAAAAGGTTTTTTATTATTATGTGGTACCATGTCTCACATTCTCTTTCCTATTCCTCCTCACATACATTTATTATCTGAGCCCACCACTGCATAGGCTCCCGTGCCCAGCTTGTTGCTTGCATGAGAGCCAAGCTCTCATCTCTCTCCTCTCTTCTCTCCTCCACATCAGCAAAAATGCTGACTAGCTTGGCTATAAAACTATTATTAGACTTGCTCTAAGAGCCATATACCGTACATGGCTCTGCCCCGGCACAGCAGGCTTTCTAGGGTCTCGTGACGCCCGGCCGCTCCGTTGCCCAGGGTAACGACGCTGGGCGGCCGTCGACGGAAGTGTCGGATGGCGGCTCACTGCTAGATGGATCTGAGCAGGGGCGGAATTGGGCCCATGGCAGCATGGGCTCTAGCCCGGGGCGTGAAAAAAACTGTAATGTATAGCCCAGGTATATATGGGCCAGCCGGGGTAATATATGTAGTATTCAGCCCAGTGCTACATTATTCAGCCCAATATTCGGCGGCTCGGCGCTCGGCCCATCGTTTCAGTTACGGCTGCCTCACGCGGTCACGCCCTCACGCGCTCGGCCTCAGTCCCTCCGCATTTCGCGGCGCGCTCGCCTCACGCGCAAGACCGCAACCGCAACCCTAACCGGTAACCTCGGCCGCCGCGCGCCCCTCCGCATTTCCGCGGCCTCCTCAAGTCCGAAGGCATTAGCCATTAGGCAACCCGCAACCCTAACAAGTAACCCCGCGCGCCGCCTCCGCATTTCCGAGGCGGCCGCCTCCTCCAAGTCCGAAGGCATTAGGCAACCCGCAACGGCGCAACCTAACCGGTAACCCCGCCGCGCGCGCCTCTTCGGCTCTTCGGATCTTCCCGGCCCACCACGCCTCCCGGCGCCGCCACGCCGCCCCTCTTCGGATCTTCCCGGCGCTGCCCCGCCTCCCGTTGCCGCCCGCCCGCCTGTAAGTTCAATTTTTTTGCTTGGTGACTTTGCTTGAATAGTTGAAATGTTGAATGCTTGGTGACTTGTAGCTGAGATGTTAGCTACTACTGTTAATAGGATGACTCATGACTGGAAGTCTCGATTCTGGAAGAAGCCATGGACTTGAATTTGTCCGGTGTCCAATGAGGGTCGTGAGGCGTTGGATCGAATTTGTCCGATACTCGGTGACTGAATTTGTCCAGTGGATTTGGTTGTCCATGAGGCGTTGACTGAATTTGTCCACAATGTCCAATTGTCCAGTGACTGAAAAATGCAATGAGTAATAGAACATAATGTGATATGTGTATGATAGAATTAGAATGCCCACTGAATTTGTCCAGTGGATTTGTCCAGTGACTGAATTTGAATGGTTGTTCAAGTTGATGTTGTATTAGATTAAAAGGATTAAAAAAGTTGAAGGTAATAATCATTTTCAAAAAATGCTGAGCAACTGATCCATATATATTGTAGTTAAGTTGAGCAAAAAAGCTAATGTTACTAATCCATACATATTGTACAGACTGCCCTGACATACATGATAGATGATACATATTGCAAACTTTGCCTATACACCATGAATACTTAATTACTTATGATGTATTAAAAGGATAATATACTTGTGTACTTGTGTATGCCCCTGGTTTGTGCAATTGTGCTGCAGTTCTTGACTTCTTGGTGATAGGATGATTCTCAGAAACGAAACTTTCTCCATTCTGTTTTTCAGGTTGCGATAGATGTTGGCATGTTGCTAATGCTAGTCCAGAAGCTGGGGTAATTGAAAAGGTGAGTGCCATCCCCTCATTTTGTGATTTTCATATTTGTTTAACATTTCCCAGAAGTTACCTTAAATTGAGTCTTTAGTAGCATGTTTACTTTTCTGGCCACATTGGTGCTTTGCAGTTTATTGCCAGTGAAGGTGACACTGTTACTCCAGGTACCAAGGTTGCTAATTGCTATCATATCTAAGTCTGCTGCTCCAAGCCTCCAGGTGAGACCCATGTTGCACCATCTGAAGAGAACTAATCCGTTATCCATATATATTGACATTGTAGTTGAGCAAAAAACTAATCCACACATATTGTACAGAGCCTACAGACTGATACCCTGACATACATGATACATATTACAAACTTTGCCTATACATCGTTAATACTTACGATGTATTAAAAGGATAATGTTTTCAATTTGAAATATGAGTTTCGTTAAGTGTGTAGTATATATAATATATGCCAATATAGTGTTGGTCGATTTGGCCCATGTAAAGATGTATATACTCTTCTATTACCAATGAATGTACTAGCTCTTTTGCTCAAGTCACAAATTTATCATGAACATTAAACTGACTGATTTTTTACTCTTCTATTACCAATGAATGTACTAGGAGTTATTAGTCAATACAAAATGAAGCGGGCGAAGAGAGCAAATCTTCGTAATTTAGGTATTCAAATTGTATCTCTGTCATGTTACATTTTTTATATTTTGATATTATGCCATATTTTTCTTATTATGCTTTATGTTTACTTGTTTAGTATTGAACTCAAGTTTCATATCAGTAATGCAATTAGCCAATTATGATATACTGTTGTTATATCGTGGTATATGTACAAATTGGCGTTAGTTTTAGGTCGTTAGAGTTCAGCCTGGGGCGTAGCTAAATTCTGATTCCGCCATTGGATCTGAGGGTCAGGGCAAGCAGGTCGTCGTCGATGCCACGGCTCATCACTGCTTTTCCTTTCACTCCCACGGCCGACCCACAAAAACAAGCGCTTGCTCCTACTCTGTTTTCTGCCTTAAACGTCGACGGCCAGGGTTAGGGTTTTATGGAGCGGAGGTCGGGGTGACGTATAGATCGTGAGATTACCCTGGGCGCTGGTTCGTCAGGCCTATCAAGTAGGACCGTTCGATCCCAACTCGCGAGGTGGTTCTGACAACCACGCGAATCTTTTGGACGTGATATGGTTTTCCGACCATCTCTCCCTCTCCCTCTTAATTCCATCGTTCTCTTACCGAAAGGCGTGTTCAATTGTTATCAAGGAAGGGAAAAGCGACGCATAATTGCTGCATTTCCCATCATTCACGGACAGCCGTCCTGCGATGGTAACTGGCCGTGATGATGATACCTTGGCACCGTGTGTTAGTCAAGAACAACTGTCGATCATTGCCATGTTAGCTAGGTTCTCGTATTTGGTAGAAATAGGCCTAAATAAGACTCATTTCCTTAATTCAGAAATATGTATGGTTTAATACCATATTACTAATGTAAAGTAGAGGTGATCAATTTATAAGGTGGAGCCTTTACTACTCTTGAATCATATCACATATGGATAGGGATGGTATGAGGAGAGCTTTGGCTGAATTTTCATGTGAAAATCGTGTGACTTGTAACTTGTGATGCGCGACCGCGCTATGACGTGTCGTGTCGCGTCACTTGGTAAAAGAGAGCGTGATCTCCGAACCATTGTTGCAAAAATAACCTACATGAGCCGCCAATAAGGTTTCTGAGTAGCGCATTTGTGTGACCGGTCCTGCTCTGCTTCATCTACGTCTTGCACTGCTTACTGTTCTATATCAAGTCCAACAGTAAGTCATTTGTGTGACCGATCGACCAGTTCTAATTCTGTTTTAGTGTATATGTCTGAAGTATAATAAGCAGTTTGTTATTAGATTTGTTTATTGTATCACTAAAATTTTACTGTATTTACTTTCTAATAAAATTTGAAATTAAAATACTACCTACATTTCCAACAGTGTTACCTTCTGTCCTAGTGTCTGAAACGTTCGATCGATCTTTCCGGCCGTCCCTAGCAGGCTAGCATGCATGTCTGCTATCCCCGTGGGTCTCTGACTCTCTGTTGCCGGCTGCCGCGATAAGGTTGGAAATTGTAAGATCTCTTACAACCGACTCGTTGGCGTGCCTTGCGTCGGGCTAGCTCAGTCTCACACCGGTACGTAGATCACATCAGTCGGCCCACGAGAATCGCGACTACCAACAGCAGAGGTCCGTGCGGCACCGCGGGCCAAGTCTCCACGCGCACTCCCGAGATCTCACTGCGCCTTCCAAGCCGAAACCTCAGGCCACCACTCGGGTTGGGCTGAGTCCCATCAACGGCACGGCGGGCCGCGCGGCGTGCGCTAACCAACGAGCGCGAGACGCCAGAGCCGGGGAACTGGGAACGTGAGGGGCGGGTGCGCTGGCAGCCAAAGCCGAACTCGCCGTCAGGCAGCACAGGCGCGCAACGTACGTGTTTTCGAGCCGTGCGCCTGCCGCGGCTGCCTCCGGTCTACGGCTGGCATGGCAGCGCACGCACCGGTTGGCGGGACGTGGCCACGCATGTGCGGACAAGACGCCCTCCCCGGCTTTTTCAGAATGCAGACGTTGGCAAGGCTTAGTGGAGTACCTTTGCGCTGCCACTCGATCATAGGCTGCCTGCATCTGCATGAGCATGGCGTCGAGCTCGTTTTCCAGGGAATTTGTTCGGTCTCCATCGGCGTAAAAAGACACACTTTGTGCTGATGGTGGAGTACCACTCGCTGGTACGTTCAACACTCACCACCAGTAACCTTGTGAACCTTACGACAGATCAAAAGTGCAGAAATCAATGCTAGTTCCACCAGACACGCTGAAGTAGTGAATACACACAAAAGGGAACACGAAAGATATTCCATCTCAATCCATCCAAGCATGTGAAGAGTTTTTGGACGCTCTCAAAATGTCTCGGGATAAAAGGAGGGGGACATGCAACACACAATTATGCTGCATCATTTCGGCAAGGGCACTATGCATCATGGACTTGTGTCATTGCACAGACCCCTCCTCAACCATCCTTAATCATTGTATTTTTCGCTCTTATTTTTGCAGGATTTCGAATGATTGCCTTGCGGCCCTTTTTTTTCTAGTCATATACATGGAGGCCCAGGCGCCCATGCAGTAAAAAGTTGCGAACACTGTTCATTGTTCAGCAGTCAAAAGAAAGCATTTCCTTATGCCTGCCTCGTTGCTGCGTTTGACTGACCTTCGGCGTTCTTTGCCTTAGAACCTGAACAGTCTCAGAATCATTCTTCCAACACGTACGTACGTACTTCAGTTCCTTTCAGTAACAAAATTTAAACCGCTCACGAGAGGTAGGCTGTAGCAGTATCCGTTACCGACGCCTCTTCTCATGTTTACAATAATCTGCCCGTATTTAAACCGTGCATGATTGCAACGTTTCTGTCCTTCGTAATCACTCGATAAAAATACAAGGCATAAATTTCTTCAGTCTAATCCTAACACAATTAACAATGCAATGGTATTATAATAGCAGCAGCATCATTTGAATACCGTGTGCACAATGGTATGTAAGCAAAATGTTTTTTAAGAACATTTTGCCGATGGAATGATTGGATGCTACGACTGACAGATGATTTCAAACGAACGTCAAATTGAAAATCTGAAATGTTGATAGGAACTTGCCATTGGCATATATACGTAGGGCCTATTATGGAACAAGGTTGCTTCGCCCCAAGCACTTGCAGGATGAGATTCCCGTCAAGAGATATATGGGATATGGCTGCCGCTAATGCGCCCATTTTAATGGATCTTGCCGTCTCGCAACGTCCAACATCTCGTGCCTTCGGTTGGTCGCCGATCGAAAAGGAGAGATGCGAGATGGAAAGCTCAATCCTAGCTACCATCTCTCTCTATCTGATACTAATCCTCCTTATCCAGGTGCTAGCTTTGGATAAGTGTCTTGATGTTTCTGGTTATGTCAGTTGTATCTTAACGTTTTGTGCTTTAATTTTTGCCTTAATTTTTACCTGGTGTGATTTCCTTGAGACATTGGACTAGCTGGTAGGGAGAGGCATTTACATACATACGTGGAATCATCTATGATCGCTACATGACCTCTCAACCATCAGTGTTTTTGGATTTTGGTTGCACCTAATGATGTGAGTACTGCAGAGCCTTGCCCTTAAACGGTAGTATATTTGCTTAGCTGTATCATCCAATTAACAAAGTTATAGTTGGTGAATTCGTTGATGCAGTAGCCTTCCAAATTAGGCATGATTAAAAAAGCTTGCTGCACTCTTGTGTAATTGTGCTCTCTTATGTCTTCTCAATACGAAGGCACGTAGTTCTCATACGTGTTCTAAAAAACAAAGGCATCAAAACAAATGGCTTTTTTATTTGATAAGCCATCAAAAGCGTTACCAAAATAAGAAAAACATCAGCCTCAACAAGAAGGGTGAAAGCTCAGTTTGTCCATTTTAAAGCACAGGTTAAAGTAAAGACGGGTGATGACGCTCTGGGTTATCTTGCTAGTTACAACTCTCCATCCATTGGATAATCTAGCCAAGTAATACCTTTTTCCTGCGGGCGGTCTACTAACTTTATTTAGGTAAAGAGACTGTTGAACTCCAGAGGGCAATTTAGAAATTTTCCAATTTAATGAAAAGGAAAAAAAGAAAGGAGAGGGGCCCCACCCGTCGGTGGGACAGTAGAGGGTCCGTGCGCTGTTTGGGTGGCTTTGACTTGACTGATTCATTTGGGGTGGCCGGGTCATGCGGGATGGCGGCGGCACCGGAGGTGCCATTGGCCGAGAGCTTCGGTGTCGGCCATTTGGCTGCAGCCCATCACCTCCTCCCCGCTCCCCTATAAGAGGTGGCTTCCCTCTCCTCTTGCACATCCGAAGCAATGAACTCTTTTCTACATTGATTTTCTCTCTTAGATGGGCTTTGATCTGGGCTTTGGACACCAATCTACCGTGCTCTTCATCGCTGCCGGTGACCTTGGAGCCCAAATCGCCTTTTCTGTGATTTCCCCCATGCGGTTTCCTTGCGCCTTCTCATCTGAGATCTGGCAGTGAGGAGGTTTGGAGATTTCCCACTAAAGGCTGATTCGAGTGGATTTGTGACTTGCTGAGAAGAGAACCGAGGCTTGATCTTTGGTGTTCTCGGGTGCTCTTGGCCGGATCACTCATCGGTCTTGTGCGGCATCTACCCCAACCTTCGACTTCTACTTCGGATACTCGAGATCGAGTGTTGCATTGTATCTCTGTTTGCCTTCGTTTCCTTGCGTGGCATAGTAAGGCGCTTGGTTTTCTAGGATAGCGCTATGTGCGTGCCTTGCCTCATTCGGTTTCTTCATGGTGATTTCGAGTATCACTGGCATTGTGAGTATACCGACTGCTTACTTTCTTTGCTTGATCTATATCAGATATTTGTGATTCATTTCTGATTAGAAATTGCAAAGAAGATATGTGGGTTAAATTGCTCGATGATGAAATGATATGTTGCTGAAATTATATATGGATGTGAGGCTAGATGGACCTTGAGCTTTTGGCTTGCTATTTCTTATGCTCTCATCGTTGATATTGCTGTATATTTTTTTATGCTTATTGAGTTATCTCAGTTCTAAGATTAGGCTTTGGTCAGTCCAGTTGATATCCAAACAAGGTTGTCCTGTTTTAATCAATATTGTTCATGCTGATTGAATGTTTGTTTGATTAAAAAGGTCACTTACTCTGCACAATAACAATAAATTCATGATTTGGTAGTTTCCTTTGATAGCTAAGTTGCAACTAGCCTTTTGAGAGCAATATATGTCATTCAAAATCTTATTAACTTGCTGAATTTAGTCATACATATTATGTTTATGTTGAGCATAAGCTTCTGCTTCAATGACTTAGAAAGTTCATATGTTTATATGTTGACTAAGTCATTTATATACCTTTTTATATCATGCTTGTGTCCTTATTAAATATACTGAAATTAAATCTAAATATATGCTAAGACCGCATTATTTACAACAATCGAGAAAACCAATACTTAAAGAAATGGCTTCCTCGTCTGATGTAGCGATGGGAGGATGCAAACAAATTAGTCTTAGCGCGTTTGTTAGCCATCTTATCCAATTGGCTGTTCAACATCTACGTTAACTTTACTAATGCCAAACAACTCTGGATGAACTTGAGGAGAAATATTCCAAAGGGGATAACAGAAATGAGTCATATGTAACTGCTAATTACTTGAACTATAAGATGGTTGAGGGATGGTGGGTGATGGAGCAGCTCCATAAGCTACAAGTCCATGTATGTGACTTAAGTCAGTACGATTGTATCCTACCAGAGAAGTTCCAAGTAAACATCATCCTACCTAAGTTACCGCCCTCGTGGAATGATTTTATTACCGCTTGCCAACATATGATGGAGCGTTTGATTCTTAATGAGCTGTCAACAGCTATTAATGTCAAAGAGCGTGCTAGGGGCGGTGACGGTGCAAGAAAAGCTTAATACCAAACTCATCAAGTAGAGGTCAAGAGTGCTTCAGGCAGTGGGAAACAAAGGTTCAAGAACCGGCCCAGAGCAAGCTCAAAGTCAAGACAATGAAGAAAAAGAAGGAAGATATTGTCTGCTTTGTCTGTGGCACTGCTGGCCACAAGGCCAACCATTGCCACAATCACAAAGGCAGGCGTCCTCTCCCGGTCCGCACAAGAGACGTAAAGCTGAAATTATTGTAGCATTGGCTAGCTCCAGTCGAAAGAGTATGTACCTCAAGTCTTTGTGGCAAGTCCATCAATTGATTGGTGGATTGATATAGATGCTACTAGACATATATGTGCTGATCGATCTTGTTTCTCTTCAGTTCAGGGTGAAGGTGGTGGATCCATCCTAATGGGGAATAGAGCCACTACAACAGTACGAGGGATTAGACGGGTTTACCTGAAACTTACCTCAAGCAAAACACTCGTTCTCAAGGACGTACTGTATGTGCCTGCGAACTCACAATCTCTTGAGTGGGTTGATGCAAAGTCCTCCTTTGTCTGTGTGGAGTCGTAGTCCTTGTCGCTAGGCTTTGGGTTCAAACCCGCAAGGTACCTATCATCAAAGAGCTGTACATTAAATAAGACATATGAACATCTTTATCAAATTGATAAAATTGGTGGGAACTATTAGACTCCTTAGGGCAATTTGGGAATTTCCTAATTTGATGAAAAGGAAAAAGAGAAAGGAGAGGGATCCCACTCGTCGGTGGAACAGTAGAGGGGATAGGGCCTATGGACTTCTCCCGTGTGCCATTCGGGTGGCTTCAACTTGACCGATTCATTTAGGTGCCATAGGCCGGGAGCTTCAATGCCGGCCGTTTGGCTGCAACCCATCGCTTCCTCCTCGCTCCCTTATAAGAGGCGGCCTTCCTCTCCTCTCTTTCACATTTGAAGTAGTGAGTTCCTTTCCACCTTGATCTTCTTCTCTCTCGGCTGGGCTTTGATATGGGCTTTGGACACTGATATGTCGTGCTCTTCACTAGCGCCGGTGACCTTGGAGCCTGAATTGCCTTTTCTGTGATTTCCCCCGTGCGGTTTCCTTGCGCCTTCTCGTCTGAGATCTGGCAGTGAGGAGGTTTGGGGATTTCCCGTTGAAGGCTGGTTCAGGTGGATTTGTGGCTTGCTGAGAAGGAGAACCAAGGCTTAATCTTTGGTGTTCTTGGGTGCTCTTGGCTGGAGAATCTTCGGTCTTGTGCGACATTTACCCCGACCTTCGACTTCTACTCCGGCTACCTGAGGTTGGAGTGTGGCATTGTATCTCCGTTTATCATCGTCTCCTTGCACGGCATAGCGAGGCACTTGGTAATCTGGGACAGCGCTACGTGCGCGCCTTGCCTCATTCGATTTCTTCACAGTGATTTCGAGTATCATCGGCGCTGTGAGTATACCGGCTGCTTACTTTCTTTGCTTGATCTATATCAGATAACTGTGATTCATTTCTAATTAGAAATTGCAAAGATATGTGGGTTACATTGCTCGATGATGAAATGATATATTGCTGAAATTATATATGGATGTGAGGTTGGATGGACCTTGAGCTTTCGGCTTGCTATTTCTTATGCTCTGATCATTGACATTGCGGTATATTTCTTGATGCTTATTGAGTTATCTTGATTCTAAGATTAGGCTTCGGTCAGTCCAGTTGATATCCGAACAAGGTTGTCCTGGTTTAATCAATATTGTTCATGCTAACTGAATGTTGGATTGATTAAAAAGGTCACTTACTTTGTACAGCAACAATACATTCATGATTTGGTAGTTTCCTTTGATAGCTAAGTTTGTTTTAAAGCTCAAGGTCTAATCTACAACTGTCATATATAATCAAGATTATTTTTTTGTCTTAGCGAAGATGGCCAAAAATAAATCTTGAGCAACTATCATTCTGAAAGCAATATATGTCATTCAAAATCTTTTTAACATGCTGAATCTAGTCATACATGTTATATTTATGTTGGGCATAACCTTTTGCTTCAATAACTTAGAAAATTTATATGTTGATCAAGTCATTTATATGCCTTTTATATTATGTTTGTGTTTTTATTAAATATGTTAAAATTAAATCTAAATATATGCTAAAATCGTATTATTTACAACAGAGACAACAGAGAAGCAGTAGGCTAAAATCGGCTTCGGCTTCTGGCTTATTTTCACTATTCATAAGTTTCATCTTTTTCTGAACTTTTGGCTTTTTGTTGAGTTTTTTTGCTGGTTCTTTTTTTCCCGTATTTGTTTGTATTATACGTAATGGGCTAACATATTTTTTTTATTTTTAGATTTTTTTAAATTTAATTATGCCAAATAAGCCTCTGTCAGCTACAGTGCTTTTTTCAGTTAGCTACAGTATTTTCAGTCATAAGCCACGAGCTTTTCAGCCGAACCGATCACAACCTAATAAGCATCTGAAGACAAGGAATAAAGAAAGTTGATATGAACAGGAATAATACTTTACCTGCGTTCCTGCATTGCTTGCGCTCGCCAGTCGCCACAGGCCCACGGTGAGGGCATCTCTCTCTCTCTCTCTCTCTCTGCTGCCTGCCTGCCAAAAGCGGCTGCAAACTCTTCACTCGTTCGATTTGTGCGTCAACTAGGGCAAAACCAAAGAATATTTCTCCTGGAGACGAGCGCTATGTTGGACTCCAGTGGTCGATCGAGTGATGCTAACAATTCTGAATAGTTTAACGTGACGCCTGCTGACTTTTCTGCTGAGCTGAATAACAGCTTAGGTTTAGGTCAGTGAAGCCACGTTAGCTAAGCTACCGAAGCTCGTGGCCGAAAAATTCAGAAAAAGGTCGAACAGAGAGTACAAAATTTCAAGTCCTACACTTGCTACGTCAGAAAATATGAACGAAATGGACGGATGGATCCATCAACCGTGGAGATTGTTTTTCTCTAATGGAGACGCTCTGCTTAGGGACCGTACAAATTGCCCTATTATATGGGGACCTCTCGTTGTCTTTGCATGCATAAGCAAAGGGACGAGATGGAAAATTGGAAACAGAGGAGCAACTTGAGCATCTTGTATGCTTGTCCCCTTCGACTCGGGTTGTTTACTGCAACTCGAGCGTTTTCTGGATCTCCTGTGCGCACCGGCAGGATCCAAGGCAAACGGCGGTGTGTGGGGGTGCCCGTGCGTCGTGTACCGCCGCGAACGAAGCAGGCAAGCGGCGTCACGCCCTTTCACAGCTTGGAGCTCTGGACATGTATTTCAAAATGTAGTATCAGTACACGCGCGAGCCTATGAGCAATTGCTTGTACTTACGTGTAAACAATGCAGCTCGTACACGCGGTGTTCCTACAAGTAGTCCTACGCCATATCAAGAACCTTCAGAGGTCACGGACTCTTCAGTGTTGCCCCACTTTTGGAACGAGTAGACGTAGCGTTACCTCGTTCTGTTTCACCACCCAAACACGGAACAAATCCATGTATATGCACATGGTCCTTCAGAAATCCTAAATGGGCCATTCGGTCACTCCCTGTGCCAGCACACTAAGTTCCTACGGTCCTAATTACACATCTTCACAGTAAACCCTCGTTGGAACAATGGAATTTTCCCTTGTTACCATGGGAATTAAACTGTTTTTCAATTCCTTCATATGTGATTTAATCTGATTTTTTGTATATTAATATTTGTGAGCTAAGGTCCATAGTGCGAAGTACTTCGGTGAAAGACCATGTTACGCGGTAAGGCACGGCTTATGCTTTTGGCTTATTTTTTTTATTTTTATTTTTTGGTCTTTTATATTTGGATTTTTGCTTTTATTTTTTGCATTGTTCGTACTAACATAATGTTTTTCATTTTTATATTTAACTACATAAAATAAATTAAATAAAATAAACCATAAGGCTTATGAGCCTCGTAGAGCGCTTAGGGGCTTATGAGTTACACTGCTACATTTGTTTAAGCAGCTCTCCACCATATTTAAACATTTTATTTGACCGTTTAGGGGCTTGGAACTCACAAAACGATGAAAGTCAAAAACATCCATCGCCTCAAATCCAGGGCCACACCAAATCCGGCACAAGAACTGACCACCTCTCGTTCCGCCGTGCTCCCTCGCCGTCTCGCCTCGGGCTCGCCACCACCCACCCTTTTCTTGGACTCGTTCGCTGCCCCCCAGCCAGGTCTCTCACCCGTCTCCATTCGTCTAGTCTTCTACACACTACACAACAAAGACAAGCGCGCTCACGCAGACACAGAGCCCCTCTGCCTGCGCATCGCTCCCGCACTGCCATTACTGCCCCTACCTACCTCTCCGGGCGCGAGCACGTCAGGAGAGGGAGCTCCTCATGGCCGGCGACCGCCGAGGCGGCTCTCCCACGGCGGAGCGCCGGCGGGGGATCCGGCGCCTCCTGCTGCCTCGCGGGGAGGCCGCCTCCTCCTCGCCGCCGCCGCCGGCGGTGGCTGAGGAGGGGTGGAGGAAGGGTTTTGCCTCTGCGGCGCTGCGCGGGCTGGGCTGCACGTCCGCTGCGGCCTCGCAGGCGTACGCTCCCGGGGCGGGGGCGGCCGCGGCCGCGGCCGTGCGGTCATCGGCCGACTGGCACGGGCGGCGGCGGAAGAGGGGGAAGGAAAGGAGGAAGGAGAGGAGCGGGGCAGGAGGTGGGGGAGGGGGAGGCCTTGTGGGCGGAGGGATCGGCGCCGACGTGTGGTGCGCCCCGGGGATACCGTTCGCCGCGGAGGCGTCGTCGGTGGACTGTGTGGTGGCGCGGCACCAGATGGTGGGCAGGGGCCGGGGCGGCGAGGCGGAGAGAGCGCACAGAGAGGTGCGTGGATGGCTTCTCTCCTTCGATCCTTTCTACTGCATGTCGATTTGGTTCTTGTTTGGATCTGTTCGTGCTCAGAGCTTGCCCATTTCGATGGATTGCTTGTTCTTGCTGGGTGGTGGGTGTGCTAAATTTAGTTTTCTTCTCTTGTTTGTTTGTGTTTGGTCATTTTGTGCTTTTCTTTTACTCCTTTTTGTCTGTTGGTGGAAAAAGATTTAAGTCTTGCGTCAAAACATTCGATTTTTCTGGTTGCTGTTTTGCTCTCAAGAAACCTCAAGCCTTTGTTTCAGCCCAACAAACTCTCGATCTTCGCAATTATTCCCCACTTAGTCCTGACAACCAATTATTGCCGGTCGTTAATGCTGTGTTCGTTCAGTCTTAATTGGTCCTTGTTCTTTAAACATCTGAAATGCATCTCTCTTCGGGGTGTACTGAATTCTTCTGTATGCAAGTGGAATCTTCGCCATGTTCTGCTAATTTGATGAGCTAACACCATGCTTCTCGCTTCCACAGAGGCCCTGCTTGTCTCGAAGGGTGACCGTCCAGGAGCAGATATCCTCGTCGTTCATGGACTCGCCGCCGCCGCCGCACCTCGACCCTCCGTTCTTCGGCGCCGACCTCCTCCCCTCCGGCCGCCTCCGCCGGATGCGCGGGTACCGCCACTCCCCCGGAGGCCTCGAGGAAGAGGTACAGTACAGTGCTAGTACACTGCATTTGTTCTCGCCCCCATTGTGTTTGATTGCACACTTCACCTGCATCTATACCTTTTTCCAACGTAAGATAGACGGGCATGGGCATGCAGACTGCAGTGCGAGAGCGGTTGGTGCGCGATTGCGCTGCATAAGATTCCCGTGCGTAGGGTAGTTTAGCGCGTGATCTGACATGTTTTGTGCTATAATGCGTGATATGTTGTATGGTAATGCCCCTGGGCAGCTGGGCGTTGGAAGTGGTTGACTTGCCTCTTTCGTGCGCTAAACGTGACGTGAGATCATGACCTTCTTGGAGATTAACTAACCGGTGCCTTACACAAGCACAATTAATTAAGTGGTTCAAACCATGGAGTTGTGGTACTGGCATCTGTATTATGCGCTAGTTAATGTAATGGTCGTTCTCAGTTGGGATTATGACGCAATGGAGGAGGGAGGGAATGAGACCAAGAGCAATGTGGTTATGGAAAGAGACCTCCCAACCATGCTCATGCAGTTCCTTCTCCCTATATATTCCGCGCGGACTACTAGTATAAATGCTGGATACCTGCGTTGAGCCGAGCAGCCATGCTACTGAAATGGTCGATTGTTGTTAACTGTGCTATTTCAGAACGGGGCCGGGAGTGGTGGAGCACCTGAGAATGACGAGCAATAATATGGGTTATTCTCTTTTGTCATACTGTTCTACTGGATCCTACAGTTGGTAGGAATGGGCATGCTGGTGCGTGAATGATGGCCTTCAGTGGCAGATGGAGGGTGCTAGCAGTTAACCACTTATGTTTTGTGTCCAGCTATTCTGCTTGACTGAACTATTCTTTTGCTGTTTAGGGGGACCAATCCTCATGATTTGCCTGTTGCTTCAGTCATAATCAGATCTTGAGTTGTAGTCATTCCTTCTACATGTGGTCACTTGGCTGGTGATGGCTCCTAATTTGATCATTCAACATCAACATCCATGAGCACTGTCGGTCCCTACCGACACCTATCAAGAGACATAGGTGCATTTTATTTTAACATGCTTAGGTGGCATTTTCTAACTGGTTCAGGGAAAGCCTATTTCCTCGTTTTGCCATAGTGCCAAAGTGCTATTCCACGGTTCTACCTCAGAAAAACAAGACGTGAACTTTCTCCTGTTTCTTTATGTGCTATCCCTTTGTTTTTCTGACTTTGGTTTTCTTTAGGATGATTAGTCCCCACCCCAACTAACGAACAGTAAATTCAGCGTGTTTAACAATATCTTAAGAAATGATATTTGACCATAATATATATTCCTAGTAGCTGTAAAGACTTCCCTAAAAAAAGTTGTTGTAAACACGATTATCTGGTGGTTCAATCTATAACCTATTGCATCTAATCCAGAAAGAATATAATAGAAAAGTTTAATAGAAGTATATTTGGTTCACTACCTGGAAGAAATAAAGAATCACCGGCTGGTCAGAGAGGACATACTCCCCTAGTGTGGACAAATACATGTTGCAGTAGTTGTAATCTTTCTAGCAAGCTCTCCTGCGTTTTCGAGAAAAAAATCTTTCTAGCAAGCACATACTGTTATGCGTGCTAATAATGTCAATTTTCAAGCAATCTTCTCAAAGATGCCCATTCATCATCATTCTGATCTAGATAAATGATTTCCATTTTTGTCTTTCTACCATACGTGGACGGGTTGGCAAAAAAGTTTGTTAAGGCTCAAATCAAAATTGCTTCAATTATAGTAGTTAATGGGTTCAAAATTGAAATGAGTGTATTTGGAGTGAAAAAATGTTAACGAGGCTCGGCTCAATAGTGGCTCATTTGCTCGAATTTAAAATAACCACTTAAGTGATAAATAAAATGATTTTATGTTGATATATGCCAATTTCAAAAGCTCTCTAAGCTCGATAGCCAGCCCTACGTCGACCTACAACTGCTAAGATGTAATCTTCTTCCAGATGAAGTTGAATCGTAACCATAAGCTTATGAAAGGATTGATTGACATTTTGAAAGGCACAGGCCTTTTTCAGTTGGCCAGACATGACATTCACAGGCCTGAAGGTACCATTTTGTGCAAGCCAAGTCATATGTATAATGCGATGTGAACATGTTGCATCTTCATTTTTTCTGTACTTGTTTTGCTTTCTAGTTGTAAAGTGGATTTTTTTTCATTTAGCAATTTAAAGGTCTAAGATGTTACATGGAGATGTAATAATTTCTGTCTTCTATGCAAGCATATACGTGCCTTGTTCTTTGGTAAAGTTCTTCCAAAAAGAAAATATAGAGCAACTGGTCATATGTTGATGCAGTGCACACTTAAAAAGAAATTATGAGCCTACACTTTCTGCTAGCACTATCAGTTTCAAAAAACTTCATTAAACTGTTTTTGATATGGCAGATCATGATATTTCAGACAAGAGTGTTGTTGGGAGGAATGAGTATGTATGATCGGTACCAGGATTGGCGCCTTGATGTTGATAACATGACATATGAGGTATCTCCTCCCTCTTGTATAACAGCACATCACCACGGTCATCATTACCATCATCAACCAGTGGGGGAGCTAACTGACCCCACATGTTTTTTGCAAATCAGTACTATTTTTATTAATATTTGCATCAAGACACAAAATTTCAAAGATTTTAGTGGATTTAACCGCACAGGGTTTTCGTTCCGGTTCCACCACTGTGACATCAACCACTTCGTTTTACAGGAGTTACTCGAGCTTGGAGACAGAATTGGATGTGTTAACACAGGGTTGCGTGAGGATGAAATAGTTCGCAACCTTAGGAAGGTCAAGCACTCAGCCTTCGACTCCTTCCGGTTTCCAACAGAAATGGAAAAGAAATGCAGTATTTGTCAAGTATGCCCTTACCTCCTTTCTCCGTAATTCCCTTCTCCTTATATCAGCAGTGTGTGGTGTTTAATCAAGTCCATTGTGCTGTATGTTGCAGGAAGAGTTTGAAGCAAATGAAGAGATGGGGAGGCTGGATTGTGGCCATAGCTACCATGTTTACTGCATCAAGCAATGGCTTTCTCAGAAGAATGTTTGCCCAGTTTGCAAGACTGCTGTCACCAAGACTTGAAGAAGTCCGGACTCCAGGCTATATCGTTTGTATACCTGGGTGAAACTTGAAAAGTCTGTTTGTTGTCTTGCACAGTCCGTTACATATATTATTGTGTAAACACAGCATCCATTCTTTTGCATTTGCAGATAGAAATGCCATATTGAAGCCATCTTTTATCAGAGTACATTGCACCACGGGTATAACAACTTGGGACGTGGGTATAACCGTACAGATAGGTCACAAAATTTGAGAATTGCTTCAACAGGTCATACAACTTATTTAAATGGTGCATGGTGAGTCAAAATCATACATGATGGCGCATGTGTGCATATATGCCGTTGATTTGAGTCCACGTCATCCACCTCACCTTCCCCTCTATTTCCAACGCTACTCTTTTCTCTGTCATCCGTCCCCAACTTAAGTAACAACGGCTACATCTTCATCACCTGTGACCACACCGTTTAGGTGTGCATATTGCCTTTCTCGTACACGAGGGTGTGTATCAGGCGGGCATAGTTAACCTTGGTGTCGTTGTCACCACCGTTAAGCACGTCCACAACGAGAGATACATGAGTACCTATTTCACATTGGCCATTGCTAGCCACCACCATCAGCGCTAGTTAACAACAACGCTGGTCTCACCGTATCTCCACTAATTACTATTAGATCTGAATTGATGATGACCATAGAGATAGTACTCAGGGGTAGCAAAGGAGAGGGAGAAGAGTTGGGGGAAGGGGGAAAGTGAGGTGGATTATGTGGATGTCCAATCAATACCATGCGTGTATAGATATGCCATCATATATAATTTTGACCTGTCATATACCACTTAAACAATTGCTATCATATGTGATCCACTTGAGCAAACTCTCAAGTTGTATCATCTGCCTGCACCCATATCGCAAGTTATTATACCCATGATGCAATTTACTCTCTTATCAAATATATGGGTTCTGAATTCTGATACACTTTTATTGAGGGTGATTTGGAAAAGGCTTTTGCGGTACTGAATTAGTGACTAAGATGATAATTTGTTCTATGGTGGTGTCTGCGGCTTGCCATCTCTGGGTTGACTTATAGTATTGTACCATGAAATGTGTATGGAAAGATTTTTTCAGTCAATCCTGCCACATCTAAAAGACAGTCTTTTCAACAAAATTGCGGTGTTCATTCAATTACATTTCCAACAAATCTGATTTCAAAGGCAACAAGCACTGAAGAGTTGTAAACAAGAAACATCTATTCTACAAGTATCGCATATCCGGCCAAGATACCAGCTACTGTGTTCGTTTCCCCAGCGCTTCCACCAGTATATACGCCATTTGGTTAAAGAACAGGTACCAACCATTTAACAGTAATGTTCTGATTCTTTTTTGGCGGGCAATCATACCAGTGTACATGTGACACGAAGCAAATTTAGTTAAGTCTCTTTGCTTCCTCTCTTTGTTAATGGATATGACCATTTTTACATGTGATAAATTAATGCCTAACTTTTGTGAAGAAATAAACTACAAGTTTGGTTCATTGGGAGAGGGGGGAGGGGGATACACTTCTGTACCTCACCATGCCATTGCCATTTTGTCATATCTTCCGATTCAAAAGGAAGATGATCATTGTACAATGGGGCCATAAGCAGTTGCAGTTGTGATGTATTCGAATAATGCGAACTTAAGAAGACACTTTATCGTGTTGAGAGAGGAACTCTATTATACAAGGGTACACTTCATGGACAGCCTACGCGATAACACAGATTACAGTAGGCATCAAGGTTAGTAGACGGAATAAAAGACTGAACTTTAGCCCTCAAGTACCACATGATGTAAACGTACCTTCCGCCCTCCAACCAAGTCATAATGTGCATAGTGAGGACCTTCAGGATTTCCAAAAACCTTGTACGTGACCAAATGCTGAGGAATTAGTTTCACAGTTTCTGCATATACAAGGAAAAGTCACTGAATTATCAATAATAACACATGAAAAATACAATAATAATGCAAGGCTAACAAAGTAAGGCATATATGATTATTTGAGTGTAAAGTAGAATATAAAGAAATACAGTAAGTAGATATGAAATTGTTGAATTTAATAAATAAGTAAAGACGGTAATTTAAGTAGAATAATATCATTGGTACAGGCACCGACCTGACACCAACCTAACCACAGATATCTCATCCGGACCATCTTTCTCTAAAAATATTCCACATTTCCATCCAAAACCATTATGAAAAACAAAGTCTAATATACAAAAAAACTCTACTCAGCTTGCCTATACCATAGGCATGGCTATCCAGGATAATTTATACACTCTGCAGAGGTGGTACAATTTTACCCACAAGACATGATTAACTCATATTGTCGACCACTACACGCTTCCATATATGTGTGACTGAGTAATCATAATAGGACATTTACAAAACAAAGTTGTCAACCTGGCCACGCCTCCACTAAGGTTTTACCCCATTAAGGAATCCACCAGATCGGGCCCCTCTCTTGTGCCATATGAGGCTTCCCACGGCTTATGCCACGCTCACATTCAACCTATAGCGAGACTCAGGTTAGAACTGTCCCATACCAGCCTTGTGATATTACTAAAGGGTTTTATAGTAGTAGCTCATATACTAGTCTTTAATTAAATTAGGCACTTCTCACATACCCCTTGTGTCTAGCACCCACGTTGAGCCACTGAGCAACAACACATGCTAGCAAGCACCCACAACCTCTAAGTCCAAACCAAGTTTTATATTTTGTTTTGAAATATTCCATAGACTTTCTTGACTTATCGAAGTCAAGAATACATTTTAAAAACTCATCATTTTATGAGAAAAAGAAATCCTAAGACTAAAATTATATCCATGTAGGCCTAAGTATTTGCTATAAAATCTCTAGCCATACTAGTGTACTAACTAGAGTTTTATTCTAAGGTGACAAGATACAAGGATTTGCAATGTCAAGTGTGTCAAACAAATGGGTATGAACTAAATTAAAATAGGAATTGAAATATTGTGAATAAAAATTAAGCATGCAATATAATTGAAGATAAGATAATTTTATTTGCAAACTATGATAAACATAGTTAAGGTGCGTAGCTTGCCTTGCTTCGTTGACTGGTGTGAATTATCGTAGAAACATTCCTCAGAATTGTCGCAATCTATACGTAATAATAGCCCACCAAATTCAAATAAAATTAACATAAACTCCAAAAATTTGAAAACATTGCAAATTTAAATAGATCATGATTTTATATGGATTTAGAAATTTGAATGGGTCTAATTGGAGCTAGGATGAAAGAGAACAGGCTCCTAGAAGTTTAAATTCTAGAGAAATTGAATAAATCGAATTTTTGGAATCATTTTTCTAAAGAAAAAGAGAATTATGATGTCAACAAGGAATTTTTTTTGGTTGAATTAAATTTCTATAAAAAAATTGGGTTTATGATGTCAAGATGGCGTCATCGTATTTTTTTAAATTTTCGGCCTGAGGCCAACTGTGGGCCCAGGTCCCATGGACCGGGTCCATGGACCTTCGATCGGCTGAGGTGGTGAGGGGGGGGGGTGGAGCATGGCAGCTGTGGTGCTGATGTGGCATCCATGTCGGCTCATGTGGCTACCACTTGGCTACCATGTTGGCCCGCATGCTGACATGGCTCGCCGATCATCGGTGGCGCACAAGACCCGAGAGTTGCCAGTGTTAGGGGGCACGACACTAAGTGCCAAGACACACAAAAGAAAGAGGGGGAAGTGGTGAGCATGTTGCTACCTTGCATGAGGGTTGGAGGCGAGTGGTGGCGGCCGACGGCGGAGAGAGCGGTGGCCTATGAACTCTAGCAAAGACGATGTTTTGGTGGTATTCCTTGATGGAGAGATGGTGGGGAGCTATCGTGGAGGCGCAGTGAAGCTTCCCAACTAGTCGGCGATGCCCAGAGGGACTTGGTTCACTGGGAATTCCTCGTCGGAGGGGTGGCCAGAGCTCGAGGAAGAGGGAGACGGGGCAGGGGAAGTTCGAGGCACAGGAGAAGAGAAGAGAAGTGGAGAGGGGCGGTGTGGTGGAGGCGCGGGTAGAAGCAGATGGCACGATGTGCCTTGGAAGGGGAGGATCCAGCCAACCATGTGTCGGTCCAGGATAAATTTGGGGATTTTAAAAGCCGGTTTAATTGCAGAAATACAAAGGAAATTCGAGAAAAGCTTAGAAAGTAGCAAAAAAAATTCAGAATTAATTCGAGAAAATTCTTAAAAATTCTAGAATTTACAAGGGACTCAACAAAAACAAAATTCACTTGATTTGATCACAATTATATACATTTTGCCATAGATCTTACTCTAGGCTAAAATAAGGAAGAAAAAAAGAAATTCCAAAAAAGCCAATTAAATGCAAATAAATTAGAGGAAAAAATTTGGGATGTCACAGCCAACAAAGAGGAAAGCGACACCATGGCCACTTCCTTGGCCAACCCCAAATCAACCCGACAGCAAACCGACCAAGGTAGGCTAGGCCACACTTTTCCCTCATGATTTCATTGCCTTCTAGCATGTAACATCCTGAAAATTTAAATTTTGAAAATGTGAAGCTTTTCAATTATTTTGCGATATGTTTTAATTGAATTTGGAGTTTATGATGTTTTTCTGAGAAATTTGGTGGAGGTTCCAAAAGTTAAAAGGATCAAGAAGAAGCAAACATATTTAAATGATAGAAAACTAAATTTGTAAATACGAATATGAAAAGATGATCCAGTATAAGAAGAGAGAAATCTGAGTTAAAAATATAAAATCTCATTCTGAAAATAATGACAATAGCAGTGAAGGAATAAAATACAAACGCATATACAAACATATATGTATATATACAAATTGTGCAAGGAAAAGTTTAGCAATATAGGATATACATATATATGCAAAATTAAGTGAACCGGCAAAATAATAATAATAGAAACTCTCAGTTAATAGTTGAAAATTTAAAAGCTTAAATTCTAAATGTCATTCAAAAATCAGTGATCATAAATAAGAAGCAAAAATTTAAATTAGAAATCTCAAATCTCAAATCCAAGCTTAATCATTTTATCTTTTTACCAATCCCTATCACTTCCATGTGGGCCCAGCCTTTTCTCTCTCCCCCTTTTCTTCTTTTTCTCTTCCCTGCTCCCGAGTTGTCTCTTCGCCGCTCTCTCTCTCTCGCTGCCCTCCTCTGCCCTCAGCAGCGCCGCCCGCGTCACCCTCTGCTGCGATCAGCTTCCTTCCTCCACGCGGCATCCATGCACTGCCGTTGCCCACGGTTTCCCCCGCGCCGCCCACCGTTTCCATGGCCTCCCCGTCGCCATAAGAAGCCGGCCTCCCTCTTGCGCCGCAGCCCTTCCCTTCCTCCTCCCCTTGCCGTGCCCGCACCGGCCACCGCCGCCTCACCACTCCGGCCCTTTGGCAACGCCCGGCCAATCCTACCGCTCCCCGACATGCCCCTACTCCCCGCCCGCCTCCCCTTTAGCTTAATTAAAAGACTTCCCACCGGAGCTCGCCGCAGGCCCTTCTCCCCAATCTCCGACCGCCGCCGCCCTAATTACCGCCGACTCGTCCTCAAGCGATCTCTCGCCAATTCCTTGTTATGAGAGCGGCGCCTCGATGCCTTGAAGCTTCCCCGACGGTCGGCCGCCGCCCTCCCTCGCCGGAGTAACCCCTCCACGGCGGCCTCCTCGTGCCGCCCATGGCCATCGCCGCCGGCCCTCTCCGGCACCTCCCCGACTCCAAGGGTCGCACGGTAAGCCTTCCTCCGCCTCTCTCCCGCTCGTGCGTGTGCTATCCCCTCCCCTATCCTTCCCGGTCGCCGGCGCCCCATCTCCTCCCCACGGTCGGCCGCCTAGCACCGCCGCCCCGCCCGCCTTGGCGCTACCCCGGCCGAAGCCCTGCCACCGAGAGCTTCATCGTCACCTGCGCTTTCCATTTCACTGGTCGCCGGAGCCTCCCCGGCCGCCCTTCGCCGGCGCCACCACCCCCTTCCCCAGGCCGAGCATCTCCCCTGTTTCCCTCCTCTGTCGCCTTTGCTCTGTTCTGGCTCCCAGCCGAAGGCAGCGCCTTCCTTTGTCTCCCCCTCTCTGGTATGACTAGTGGGCCCAAGAAGAAAATGGCCTAGCTCATGTGAAGCATGGCATCCTCTCCTTCTAAATCTTGAAAAACTTTTATCTGAAAATATTCTCAATAGGGCAAGATAATAAAATATGATGAAAATGATGAAGTAGTTGCAAGATTATAACAAGGGCTTGCAATCAAAAAACTTATCTGTAATAAATTTCATAATAGTAAAGAGCAACAAAATAGCATGTAAATCCTCATGTAAGACTAACACAAAAGAATGCATGATCTATTTTCAAATAATAAGAAAATCAACATGGATTCACTAGGTATTGATGCTAGCAATCGAATATGTGGAAGATCGTCTTTTATGAATTAGAGGTAGTAGACATTGATCCTAGATAGTTAGAGTTTCATATTTGAGGCCTAAAGACATCAATAAAATGTGGTTTGTTTAATGTCCAAATAAGGATTCTAAGCAAAAATCTATTCAAGTTACGTTAAGGGAATAATTTAGGAAAGCCAAAGATAATGGAGGTAAGCACAAATGAAATTTAAATATGCATCCGAGTATAGAGTTAAATGTAAATAGACAAGTGGCTAATAGAAAATAATTTAGTAACACATGAAACAGGATGCAATATTAATTATACCTTTAGAACTGAGTTGTAACGCCCAAAAATGTTTAAAGACCAAATTGGACTAGTGCTTGTAAGAAAGGGTCTATGTATGATAATCATAATCACGACCTAAAGCTCGACCAACCATTCACAAGCAATACTAGCATGTGGGGTTGACTCAAAATAATTAGGGAATGGTTTAATACGAGACCCCTAAACCTTTTGCAATAAGTATTAACATATGAATTGAAGATTTCATGGTGAATAATTAAATAAATCATATATATATATATATATATATATATATATATATATATATATATATATATATATATATATATATATATATATATATATATATATATATATATATATATATCATATCACCACCGTTAGTGTTTCCTTTAGACCTAAATTTTAATTAAAGGCAACATTAGCATACTATTGATAAATAAATCCTAGCAGTTGATTTAGTTAAACCTTATGATATAATACGACAAGCCAGACTTCACATAAATGGATTTGTTTATAGAATTAAAGTGCATGGAATAATAACTAAGGATACATAAAATGTTGAGCAAGGAATAGCAAGTTAAGACCCATACAAATGGATCCTAATTCAAAATAAGTTATGCCTAGTAATAACTAAATGAACATAAAATGACGCACCATCAAATGCCGTCAACCCAGATTCTAATATTAATTCGGTAAGCTAAAAATTGTATATCACTTCTATATAGCATATGCCCTGAATATTAGCGCTCGACAAAGTAATACCCAACTAAACTTATACATTAATTCATAGGTCCATCTTGACTCATGGAACTTCCTTGATAAATATAAAAATAATGAAAGAAACTGTTAATAAAAGGTCGAGTCGTCATATTCTACCACCGGCCATGCCTCACATCACTCAAAACACTCATTAACTCATAATAAAACTAAATTGAGTTTATTCGAATTTATTTGCATCTTTTGAGTTAATTGCCTTTATTTGAATTCAGTTGCTTAGCACGTAATTAGAAATTGGAGTCCGGAAGATTCTATGGATCAAGCGAGACCGAGATTGATGAAGACCAGGAATTTAAAAATCATCGTATGAGACAACTTCGTGTGAGCTCAAGACCGCAGTAAACCGCGCCAGGCGAGTCAATACTTTGATCATGTTGAACCTACGTTTTCTGCAAATTACTTTTGTTTAAATTATCAAATTGCATGCTGTTATGTTATATGCAAATACATGTTAATTTAAGATTCTAGTTATATCCCATTGTGTACTTGGTTAATATTACCCCTCTGTTGGAATATTTGAAGTCGAGAACCTTGTCGCCCTAGCAAAAACTATAATAGTACCCTTTCGAAAATAAGTCCGTAATTATATGCCATGCTTAGTAATGTTTAGGTACTCATGGGCGCGAAGACGCCCAAGCATCACTTTTAATCCTGAGAAAAATTGGTTGGGCAGTCATCGTGGTAATGACTGATAAATGTTGGATATGATTATTTTATGTTTCCAAAAACCCCAACATGCTTAAATATCTGGGCGGATGGTTCGGGGGTATGGTGCAGTGGTGCACGAGAGTGTGGTTTGTGGTAGAACCGCCCAGATACCACTAAGGACTGAATCTTGTCATGTCAACCCGTGTAAAACAGTACAACCACAAGTCTGTAAAATACAACTTGGCTAAGTAAACTTATCGAAATCCCGGACTCATCTCACTGGTAGTGGATTGATGGGGTTATGCTATGGCAAGGGGGCCTGAAGGGACACCAGTGGTGGGTGAAGTTTCTCAGTCGTGCTAGCGCAGAGGGGAGGGAAGCCCGTACGCTAGTAGTAGTGAGAAACATCCGTGCAACAGATGGGGCCCATCGCAAATGGGAGGTTACCCATAATGTGAGATGGGAGAAAGGACTAGATACTTTGAAAAGTCACTGTGATGGTCTGCTCAACCACACGTCTAAGGAATCGTGTGGGGCAACGAGTTGATTGTCTCTTGTGGTGAAAGTGTACAAACTCTGCAGAGTCAAAACTATTCGAATAGCCGTGCCCACGGTCATGGGCGGACATGGGAACTTAACCAGATATAGTTCTATTTCAAAATATTTTGTGGGTGGGAATGGAAAAGTGAAGGGCGAAGGACTGCCCTGGTTTGGAATTATCCTGGGTGTCGTCCCAGTGGTAAGTTAAGCGGCTATAACGCTGAAGAAATTGCTATATGGTGCAGATGCCATGTAACGGTGGATGGAATCTGAATCGATATTAATAATGCATTTCCTTGTACATTATGATTTGGTTCAAATTGCTAGGTCTTAGGAATTTTTAAGTAATTGTATTCAAAAGCACTCTATGCAAAAATAAAATAACCCAAGCCTTCCTTTGATAAGCCATGCATACTATTTAATTGCATTCTGTGTATTGGCTCGCGGAGCACGGGGTCGGAGTGCTCATGCTCGCTTTTGCGACAAAATTCAGAATCAGGAATCAAATTACCTTACCTCAGCAACAAGATTGGACAAGCTGGCCGAGAAGATGACGATGTCAAGGGCTAGGTCGCGAACCTCCAGTTGGCTGCCTGTGGGCATGTCCTGATGGTCCCACTTGCGTGCTTCGTTCTTCCGCTGCTGCAATTTCATGATTTCGGCCTAATCGGCCCATGAGTAAGTCTACTATTATATTTACGCTTCCGCATGATATGTATTTTGATATTCATTTCTGTAACTGTGAGCGCTATCTACTGATCTAGGGAATAGTGCAGCTAAACACAGTAGATTCCGGATGGTATAATCTGGGGTCCCTACATAGGACCACACAAGGAGCACATGTACTCACTAAATCAACTTCGACATGGCAAAACCTAGCAACCACCAATGAGTATCATCCAGCACCACAAGCTACTAGAGCACCCATCTATCACCATTCAACAAGCAAGTGTAGCAAGAACATAGATAGGAGTTACTGAGGGGCAAACGCCGTAGTGCTGGGCCACCACTCACACCTAACAGTGAAGCCACACTCCCTCGGCATGTGGAGTGACTTCAAGCCCCATCATAGTAGATGCAACACTCTACCCTCAGTAGGATCCAAATGCAAAAACGCAACATAAAGTATACAAAAGAGGCTTAAGTAAATCAAATAACCGGAGTAAGTAAAGACAGAAAAGGAGGTATAGAAGAATTAAAGGGGAGGGGCATTAACCATGGAGGTGACGGCGCATGGAGGGACGACACTGATGATCTGAGCAAACCCTAGCCACCAAAGGGGGAGATGGCACTAGGGGAGCCACAGCCAAGCTCCAAGTCGGCGCCGAGAGGGAGCTGAGAGAGACCGTAGAGGGTTCCTAGGAATGTGACCAGGAGGCAGCGGTGTAGAGACCCGAGGGGACTAGTGAGGAGAGGGCGTGGGATCCCGAGCCCAAGAGGCAGCGATGCTGTGGCCAAGGGTAGGGGCGAAGTAAGGCGTGAGGGCCGACGACGCGAGGGGGAAGGAGGGCACCAGATCCAAATCAGGAGGGAGGGGGAACAGATAAGGCCGAGTGGAGTGGGGGGCAGCCGAATGGCCAACATCTGGCCAAGAGAAGGAAATGAGGGAGAACAAGAAAGGGTGTAAAGAAAAGGGAAGAGATAGGTTTAGCTCATGCGATAGAAATTTGTATTTGCAAATCGTAAAAATCTAAGCCTTCCAAATTGCATGTTATACCTCGCTATAAAATCTTGCTGATTATATCACATTGTAAAACACCATTCATAAATGTGTAGGGCTATTAAAAATGACTAAGGGCTGCTAGTAGACCACCAACCAGCGGGTACCGATTAAATTAGTAGACTATTGCTTAAATCATTATGAAGAATACCTAAGCCTTGAATTAATTTGTTAGTTGCATATAAAATAGTAGAAACTCATTAAGAATTATTTAGATTTTTTACTGCCATCTAGTGAATTAAAGTCTATAAGTAATTAAATAAAATTACATGCAACGATTAAAGTTTAACCCAATAATTAAAATAGGAATTGAGCTATAAAAATTTGCAAAGGACTAAAATAAAGTTTAGGAATTTCACTGAGATGCTATAGTGTAATTTACTCAATCATTCTAGTATGTTATTTTCTTCGACGCCGATAAATTAAATTATAGCACGCGTACTAATTGCAGGAGAGGAATCGGGGTTTGAGAGCGGATTATTCCAAAGTGAGCTTGGGACCCAAAGCTTCCACCTAAACACAGACAAGCATACCTTTGAACATTTGAGCAGGGTATCTTTCGCAAAATAAGTATTTCTCTACTAAATTACTATCACCTTGCACAAAAATTTAATGCCATGTTTAAATAAGATAAATGGCATAAGAAAGGAAAGAGAAATGATAGCAGTCGACTGATGGAGAAATTAACAAGTAAGGTTAAATAAAAAGGTGGGTAGATGTTGCCTTGGCAGGTGACAGCAAGGTAGGATTGGGACCTCTACATAAGAATAGAATATAAGGACTTACAAACTTCACTCGTGTAATGGACTGTATTAATCGTACCAACCATTATTCCGTCTGGGGGGCGGTAGAATCAGTAACTCGATCGAGTTTATTACATTCTCCACATGAGTAAGTATATAATTAGGGGAGGAACCCAGAGCTAGTATAGAGGCCGAGAGGGGGGATCCACAGTTGCCAGAACTCAAAATTGGTACATAGGCCACAAGTGGGGGACGCGGACCGTAAGAGCCCAGGATGGTATAGAGGCCAAAAGCGGGGTACGTAGAGGTGATATATTACGTAGTGGAGTGTTGGGTGATAGTTAGGCCACCCAACCAACAATTATGTTGAGATCGGTGGGTGTCAGGTGAGGGTAAGAGACCGCCCCGGGCAGCCAATTTAGAGTAATTAGGTAGAGATATAATATACTAAGATAGATGTAAAAGTTTTGTACTCTAGTTTAGGCATCGTATCTAAGGAAATGAGAAAATCCATTCGCTACAAGAATCATAGTGATAATGGGAAAAGTGGTGCAAGTTTGCGCAATGCTATATAAATAATGAATTCATGCCTATCTCCTAAATTGGAGGCTTTAGAAATCAATGGAGGTTTTTAGTTATTTATATGAGTGTTCAGTAGTTTTCTGAAGTTAATAAATCCAAAATCTTTTACAACCTAAAAACATTTATTTTCTATATAGTCTGAGAATGAGCATGAGAACGAGATGTATCAAAAGAGGTGGAGCAGGATCATACAGTGCATAGTGTCTATATAAGCTTACTGAGTACTTCATACTCACCATTGCTATTATTTTCTTTGTTTAGAGGATAGCTAGCTGGGATCCACACTTGGAGTGGATGAGGCATACACAGACGAGCCCTACCCCCACTGGGTGGGAGATGGTACTGAGACCGAGTCGTAAAAGGGTGACACGCCTTACACGAGACCTGGGACGACTAAGACTTTAGGAGAGGCACGGTTTTGACCCTCAAGGTATCTTTGATATTAAGAATATTGTAATTATACTAAACTCTTCTTGTATAATTAGATTCTAGACTAGACTTTACTCTGATATTGTAAGGAACTAGCTAAAATGGTTGTATGGAACTTTAGCCCTGCGTGGCTATCTCGATGCAATGTTGTATACTGTCTCTAATTATTATTCTGCTACAACACTCTGATGGGCTTATTATTCGTTAGAGTGCAGTTCTATCGGCTAAAACAAATAGTAATCCATTGACTAGCGTTTTTACCCCTCAGTGAAAATACGGGTCGCCACAGGTGGTATCAAAGAAATGGTTCGCTGGCCACACATATAACTAGAGACAGTTCTAGACTTAAGTAGGATTTTTTTGCTATATTGCCTTAAGTATTCTTTAATACTTCTATCATTATGTCATTTTATTGTTAAATTAGTTCTCAAAATTCAGTACTACTACTTTCTTCTTGTAAGGACTTAAGTGAACTGCGAAATCTAATTACAACACTTCCTTTTGTAGGATGGCTCGTATTAGGGTACCACCGTATCAATTCGAGGGCAGCATGTACTTCTTCTGTGGTAGATGTTACAGGAATTAGGAGCACCTTGCCCTAAGTACTACTAGGAGATACTGGAGGATGGTTCACCACCGAGTATTAGAGTGATAGTCACGGGGACCCCATTAAATGTGGGTTATTGGTAGGAGCATGCAGTACCTTGGTGCTCTGTAGATGACTATCTACCTATGCAGCAAGTGGCAAAAGAAGCTTTAATTTGCATGTGATTAGGTCACACTTTGGAGATCACTTGTGCCGCACCGAGTATCGTGATGTGCCTGCTTTTGCCTTAAGGAGTTATGGGCAGCAATATGCATCAAGACCTGTTAACTCTAACCTTAGTTTCTGACCAGATTCCTTGACACCAGCGGCCCATAGTATCACCTCCAATATGATGATGATTTCTAACACATGCTTTACCACATCACCAAAGATGCACTTGAGAGAGAGCAGAGGAGATCTCACATGGTTGGAGGCATAGGTATTATGTGAATGAGCATGGATGCAATGAACTCCAAGAGGCCATCTTTCACTATGTAGCTCAGGGACCCCCACTATCCTATGTCTGATCACAACACACCACCACAAGGCCAAGAACCAGGAGGAACCTCAGGAAATCCACCAAACCCACCTCCTACCAATATAGCACTACACACATCTCCACCACCCACTACTACCAATTCATTTCCTTCACCTTACTCTTCGCCATATTCAGATTTAGGTGGCACTTCAACACCTGTTCCTCAGTACCTAGAGATCCCTCCACATAACCTTCCTCCTAGTAGATTCCCAGCATTTCAAAATGCCCGCATGAGTGTCCATCCAGGACTAGCCTGAGAGGTAGCTGCTGCCCATTCAACTTTTCAGATATTGAGAAATGATCGAAGAAGGGGAAGCACAACCATAATCGATCCTAGTAGCAGTAGGATGAGTAGGGGCTGTAGAGGACGAGGTGAAAATGGGTATGGTAACGGAAATGAGGACGAAGATAATGTTAGCCTTGATGATTTGGATTAAGGTTGTAGTTCCTTTTAGTTTTAGAAGTATTAATTTCTGCAAAGCTATGATTGCAACTAGCGACCAACGCAACCTTAATACTGTGACTAGGGGTATGCTGTAATCATAATTTGGTAATCACTTGGTGCTTTCTACTCAGTAATATTCATTTTGCATATTGTATTTAACCAAAAGTTAAATCTATAAACATGAGTTCACTAAATTAAATCAACATCTTTATAGGATGGAGAACGCTAACCATAATATCCCTGATCTAGCCATTAGACTAGGATCTACCGATAATGTTTAGGCCGAGGGCAACCCACAATCAAACTATCAAAGTGTGTTACCTGGGCAGGGTCAGCCTGTGAATCTACCAGAGGAAGAAAACGGTCTGCCAAAGGTCAGAAGTGGTCGACCCAAGGTTAGATACACTGGTAATGTAGAGAACACCAATAACCTTAGCAACTTGGGGGATATTTTCAAGTTTATAGAGAATTCCTACAAGGAGTCCTAGGAGAATCAAAACCACCTTCTAGAGGCAAAAGTAGCAAACCCAGGACAGAATCAACTGAATATAGGTGTTAGCTTAGAGCATCTCCAAGAGTGCTCCTAACCAGTCTCCTAAATTTAAATTTAGGTATTTAGGAGAAAAAAAGTTCTCCAACAATACTCCTAAATAAACTCTTATCCTAAATGAGCTCCTAAATCATCCTTCAAAACTCTCAAAAGTAGGAGCACTCCCACCACCCCTAAATTTCTTCGCGCGTAATTTTTTTCCCCTACGCGCGCACTCTACCCTTTCTCCCACTATCCTGCGCTCGTTCCCCCTCCAAAATCTCCCGTCATCCGACGCCGCCCCCGTCGTCCTCATCCTCCCGCATCGTCCGCACCTCCCCCGTCCTCCGGCGCTGCTCCCGTCGTCCCTCGTCCTCCCGCACGCTTCGCGCCGCTTCGCCCTCCTCGCGCGCGCCCCGTCGTCCGACGCCTCCCTCCCGGCGCGCGCCGTCGTCCTCATCCTCCCCGACGCTCGCGCCTCCCCGTCCTCGGCGCTGCCTGCTCGCCCGACGCCGCCCGTCGTCCTCGTCCTCCCGCGACGCCCTCGCCTCCCCGTCCTCGGCGCCGCCCGCGTCCTCATCCTCCCGTGACGCCCGCGCCTCCCCGTCTCGGCGCTGCTCCGTCTGCCCGACGCCGCGTCGCTGCCTCGTCCTCCCCACGCGCGCGCCTCCCCGTCCTCCGGCGCTGCTCCCGTCGTCCGACGCCGCCCCCGTCGTCCTCGTCCTCCCGCATCGCCCGCGCCTCCCCCGTCCTCCGGCGCTGCTCCCGTCGTCCGACACCGCCCCCGCTAAAGACAGCACCGTCCCATCAAGAAAGGTATAGCTGCTAGCCCTTACCATCATATCATCCTTCACCAAACTGCAGATGTAATTGAAGGTTCTTCTTGGCATTTTGAAGATAGACTCAAATCTTTGTGCATCCTCCATAGAAGACAAGGTTCCTAAGAAGAAAATATAAAACTGGTTAGAAAATTAGCAACAGACTCCAATAATAGCAGATGAATTAATAGACTCCAATAATAGCAGATGAATTAATAGAAAAACATTGCTCTAGATTTGTTAAACTCGGAAACTAAAGTGTTTGTCAGGTGGAGATCTTCAAGCTATATGAAGTTCATCCATGATATAATAACCCACGTGAACATCAGACATTTACCAACATGCTGGAATGCACCCAAATCGGAAAAGGTGGTATTGATCAACAAGGTAGCCATTACACAACCCATACAAGTAGTACATGCTAAAACTAAAGTAGCATGTCGAGTATTCCAGCATAAAAAGCTAGTCAAACAAAACTGATCCACTTCATCTAACATTATATAGTGTAATGTACATAATGCCATATTGTGAAAAATGCATCAGGTGCCTGTGGTAACTTGGACAAAACTTCAAGTTGCTTCAGAAACTTGTTTGCAGTTAAAGTAAACAAAATTAGGACAAGAAAGTTTGATCTTCGAATAATAATCTAGAAAAAAGTTTGGTGGTTGCCCGTGTTTAGTTGTTTAGGAGCCATCTCCTTTCACAAAGATTGGTTCATTAGTCTTTGAGCTATAGACAATATTAATCCTGCTGTCATAGTTAATTTGTGACTATGGAAGTCAGTCTCTAGATTCTGGTGTATTCATATGCCTTTCGGTTCATTCTGTTTTTCAGATTTTAGCATGCTCTTGTATTGATCTGTTAGGAGATATATTTGTCAAGTTTTAAAGCTTCATTTCTTGAAACAGAGATCAACCTGTTTAATGCTGTCTGGATAAACTCACGCTGAATACATTTTGTTCTTGAGATTGTAGAATTAGAATCTAGAGCTCAAAAGGCTGAATTTAGTTGTTTGATGTTTAGGCTGCGTAGAAATATTTGATTAGAACTATACTAATCTCTTACAGGGCATATGGAAGGAGATGGATATTTTACTAATTTGTTGAATGATGGGAGTAATCCGTTGCTTTGGGATGGACTGGGTAGCAATCCTGAAGAGCTAAATGTGGAAGATACTCCCAGTGTGAAAACTAGCCAAAAAAGAACACAGAATTTTAGCATGAAGGAAGATGAAATATTGGTGTCGGCATGGCTCAATGTAAGTATGGATCCTATTCAATGCAACAATCAAAATAGATCGACATATTGGAATCGAATACACGAGTACTTCCACTCGAACAAGGACTTCTCCTCAGATCGCAACGCAAATTCTCTCACGCATCGTTGGGGTGTTATTCAAGAAAATGTTAATAAGTTTACTGGATGTGTAGCCCAGATTGAGGGTAGAAGGCAAAGCGGTGTGACAGCCCAAGACAAGGTAACGCCAACACCTATATGCTCTCGTTTTTTTATCTGGTTGTACAAACATATTTTTTCATATGGTGAATTGTACAGATTGTGCAGGCAAAAGTTTTGTTCAAGGCCCAAGATCCTAAACATAGAAATTTTCAATTCCTGCATTGTTGGAATATGTTGGAACATCAGCCAAAGTGGATTGCAAAGCAAAAACAATTGTCAGCTCAAAATCGCTCTCATAAAAAGCAGAAGGCTACCATTGATTCAAGTCCCACAGATTGTACTCCTACTAATCCTGATGACAGCGATTCTAGAAGTCCAACATGCCATGTCCTAAAGAGACCAATGGGAAGGAAGAGGGCAAAAGAAGCAGCACATCAAGGAGGAGGTCATGTGTACAGCGAGGCGTTAGAATATTTGTGGTCCAAGAAGAAAGAAGCTGATGATGAGAAAGAGCGCAAGAAAGAGGAGAGATATGCACAAGCACATGCACTAGAACAAGAATTGTTTGCGCTTAAGAAACAAGAGTTCAACTTCAAGAGAACACTAGAGGAAGAGCGGATTATGACAGTGGATATTAGCGGCATGGATGTCCAGCAGCAGCAGTACTATAGGCTCCTTTGGGATGAGATCATCGCTAGACGTAGTACAAATTAGTTGCTTAATTTATTTATTTTTCATTCTTCTTGGTTTGCATTAAAATCCTGAACTTGTCTCTATGCTCAAAGTATCTTGCTTGTCAGTATGAACTGCTACACATTATGCATGCACTTTTTCAGTCAGTATCTTGCTTGTCAGTATGAACTGCTACACATTGTTAAACTGTAAACAGTGATTTTTTTGTCACATCGACTAGAATTGAGTAAGAAAGATAACGGTTAGAATTGGGTGAACCTCCAGTTCCTCTGGAGTTTTTCTTCAGACTATTATTCATGAGTGTTGGTTACATGCAAAGAAAAAGGTTCTCGACTACCGCGCTGCTAAACAGAAGTCTGCTACTGCATTCCGGTCCCTGAATCTTCCAAAAAACAGAACGTTCTCGATTGTTAACTAAAATAGCAGAAACCTTGACTTGGCTCTTGTGATGGCTCACGTTGACTTGGTGATTGGGAGTTGGGGTTGCAGGATCATCGACGGAATTCTATTGGCGCATGGTGGAAATCATTGGCGTTTGCGGGAGAGGGCCCAACAAGAATTCATTACTGCAAGTGGGTCAAATTGATGACATGGCAAGTTTAAAATTTTAGGAGATGGAGATATAGGGGAACTGCTGTTGGAGATCAGGATTTTAGGGAGAGTTGGAGTTTAGGATAGCTCCTATTTAAGACTATAGGGGATCAATTATAGGAGCACTCTTGGAGATGCTCTTAGGATATTTCCTACAAACCCATCCACCCACTTTTTCTGAAGAAGTAGACCTGTTAGAAGCAGATGATTAGTTGTAGGAGGTGGAAAATAAATTAAATATTGTTGGTTGTTCAGATGAGGAAAAGGTGCACTATGCTTCTCACTAGTTGATAGGACCCACCGTCACCTAGTGGTTGAATTTCAAGTGAAACCGAGCCGCTAATCGTCTAATAACATGGGCAGATTTCACTAAGAGTTTTAGCGCCTCCCACGTTCCCCAGGGGAGAAAGGAGATCAAGAAGCAAGAGTTTAGAGCCTTGACCCAAGGGCAGCAGAATATAGCACCAAGGGCACTAGTCCCAACCCAGAACTCAGCTGCTGGACGAGGACCAAAAGCACCTAGGAATGCCGCAATGAGGGTAGCAGGGTAGGGAACTCAATTCAGAGGGGCAAGCCCGCCTGACACATGTACTAGCTAAACAATTGGGGGAAGTTAGGGCGTCCGCAATGGTAATAGCTAGTACTAGCTATATAGTCAGCTGACGTGGAGGTGAGAGACAAAAGCAAAGACTATTTTATACTGTTGGACCCACATGCTCCTCTCTCATGTTCTTGGACTACGTGAAATAGATCAGCTATTTGCTCGTCGCTAGTGACTACTCTCTCTCCTACTTTTTCCTTGCCACATCAGATCTAGCTAACTAAATAGCCAGCTGTTGGAGACGCCCTTATAGATGTGGTCATGGGTAAGTTAATCATTCCACCCTCATTAGGTAATTTTTTTTGATCTAGGAGCAACCAATTCATTTATTTCACAAAAATTCATGAAAGAAAATGGGTTAGTAAGTGAGTCATTAGAGAAGTCGTTGGGAGTTCACACTCCAGCCAGAATTATAACAATGACCTCCATCCTAAGGAATCAACCTATCCTCATCCAAAACATTGAATTTTTAGCTAACCTTCATGTGATAGGCTTGACTAATCTGGAGGTGATATTAGGAATGGATTGGCTGTCCACAAATGGAGTGAAGATAGATTGCAAGCTTAAAAGTGCCTCCATAAGAAAGCCCGACGGCTCTAGGTTAATACATTTTGGAAGTAGAACGAAACCCTCATAACCCAAAATGACAGTAACTATTCTTTGAGGAGTAGAGGCAGCAGACATAACAGTAGTTCAGGAATTTCTTGATGTATTTCCTAATGAGCTACTTGGCATGCCACCAAACCGAGAATTGGAATTCGTGGTTGAACTCGTTCCAGGCACAACACCCATCTCCAAGAGACCATACTGAATGACCTCGAGAGAAATAGTAGAGCTAAAAATCCAGTTAGATGAACTAAAGGAGAAGGGTTTTATTAAAGAGAGTGTATCCCTATGGGGAGCCCCAGTATTGTTCATAGAAAGAAGGACAGAGGCCTTAGACTTTGCATAGGCTACTGAGAACTAAACATAGACTATTGAGAACTAAACAAAGTCACCATAAAGAACAAGTATTCTCTGCCCAAAATAGATGACCTCTTTGATCAGCTCAAGGGGCTTGTGTATTTTCAAAGATCGACTTAAGATTAGGGTACCACCAAATGAAGGTAAAGCCAGAAGGTATCTCAAAGATCATATTTGTATCCCATTATGGACATCACAAATACATCTTCATTCCATTCATGTTAACTAATGCACTAGTCGTATTCATGAATTTAATGAATAAGCTCTTTATGAAATACATGGATAAATTCGTAGTTGTCTTCATTGATGACATCCTAGTGTTTTCAAAGAGCGAAGAAGAACATAGCCAATACCTAAGGATCGTATTGCAAATCCCAAGAGAAAATCAGCTATATGCCAAGTTTAGTAAATGTGAGTTTGGTTAGACCAAGTCGTGTTCCTTGGACATATAGTATCAGATAGAGGGATAGAAGAAGATCCTAGCAAGATTGAAGCTGTTATGTCCTGGAATCGCCCCACTAGCCCCACTGAGATTCGGAGTTTTTTTGGGTTTAGCAGGATATTACCATAGATTTATCAAGGTTTTTCCTAAATAGCCTCACCACTCACTAAGTTGTTGAGAAAAGCTGAGAAATACAATTAGATAGAAGCCTACAAAGAGAGTTTTCAAAAGCTTACCACACCTATACTAGCATTACCAGAAAGTGGCATCGAGAATATTGTGTATTGTGATGCTTCAAGGTCAGGACTAGGATGCGTATTAATGCAGAAGGATAGGGTGATAGCTTATGCTTCCAGGCAGTTGAGGCCACATGAAGTGAATTACGCCTCCCATGACTTGGAGCTGGGAACTATAGTTTTTGCCCTCAAAATATGGAGACATTACCTGTATGGATCGAAGTGTGTCCTATATAGTGATCATAAAAGCTTCAAATACATATTCACCTAAAAAGAGCTGAACATGAGACAACAACATTGGCTAGAACTTATTAAAGACTATGACCTAACCATTAATTACCATCGAGAAAAGGCAAATGCGGTAGCAGATGCACTTAGCAAAAGATCCTACTGTAACCACCTCTCAATTTCTGAACATAACCCAGGCCTATTGCAAGACATAGCCAAAATGGGGATCGAATTCAGATTTTTGATGACAGAAGCCACCATATCCGCCATGACCTTTCACCTGACTCTACTTGACCAGATAAAGGGGAAGTAGTCAACAGATGCATTTATAATTGAAGAAGTCAAAAGAATCAAATTAGGGTAGCCATCTGAATTTGAGTTAGACAAAGAAGGAATTTTACACAATCATGGTAGAATCTGCGTACCTGATAATTCAGAAATCAAAGAAACAATCATCTGAGAAGCCCATGATACCTTATACACAATTCACCCATGGAGCACAAAAATGTATAAGGATATCAAGGGAAATTTATGGTGGATTAACATAAAATGAGATATTGCCACGTATTTTAGAAGCTGCGACACTTGTCAGAGAGTGAAAGCAGAACATCAATGTCTAGCATGATTATTGCAACCATTAGAGACTCCTGAATAGAAGTGGGAAGTCATAAGCATGGAATTTATTACGGGTTTATCTATGACCGTAAAAAAGAAAGATTCTATTTGGGTAGTAGTAGACCAACTCACCAAGTCCACCCATTTCATTGCCACCAAACAGACCTACTCTTTTGATAAGCTAACAGAGCTATATCTAGAAAGGATAGTGACCTTGCATGGCATTCCTTAAACAATCACTTCAGACCAAGGGTCATTATTCACTTCTAGTTTGTAGAAAAGTCTCCAAACTGCTCTAGAAACTAAACTGAGCTTTAGCATAGCCTATCATCCACAAACCGATAGCCAAGCTAAATGAACCAACCAAATTCTTGAAGGCATGCTAAGAGAATGTGTATTAAACTTTAGAGAGTCATGAGACAAACACCTACCATTAGCGGAATTTGCCTATAACAATAGTTATCAGGCGAGCATACAAATGGCACCTTTCGAAGCTTGTACAATAGAAAATGTTAGTCACCTATTTGCTGGTATGAAGTCAGGGAACAACCTCTGTTAGGCCTTGGCATCATACGAGAGAATGATGAGAAGATCCAAGTGATCAGAGACCAACTTCAGATTGCTCAAAGCCGACAGAAGAGCTATGCCGATCAATGGAGACAAGACTTTACCATTTTACCTGGCGACTATGTATATATGAGAGTATCGCCGATGCAAGGAATCCATCGATTTGGGTTAAAAGGGAAGCTAAACCCCAGATATATTGGACCATTTAAGATTCTAGAGCCAAGGGGTAGTTTTGCTTATCAATTAGAGCTACCTAAACAACTATCCAGAATTCACAATGTATTCCATGTGTCTCTCAACTCAGAAAATGCCTTAGCCAACCTTCAGAACAAGTGATCAAGTTGACATTCCCTTACAAGCGGATATGACCTACGAGGAACACCCATTGAGAATATTAGAGACCGAAGATCACAAGTTAAGAAATCGGATGATTCATTTTTGCAAAGTTTAGTGGAGGAACCACTCCGTACGAGAAACGACATGGGAGAAAGAGGAGGACCTACGTGTAAACTACTTGAATCTCCTTAAGTAAGACCTTGATTTTGAGGATGAAATCTTTTCTAAGGGGAGAAGATTGTAACGCCCCACATTTTTTCTAACTAAGCTAATCGGTGAGATTAGGATTAATAACAGTGATTGAATCATTTAATTAATGTTATGAATTAATGCATTCAAATCTAAAACATGTAGAGGAGTCTCAATTGAATGGCATGCAACCAGATGAACAAATACAAGTGGTGTTATACATTACAAACCAAAACTAAATAGTCCGTTTTAATTATTACATTGAGTATAATAGAGAAATATAATTACATGGGGATCATTTCATACATATACAAATACATTTGGAACAATAGAGTACGTATTACATATAATGATATTTTTGCAATTAGTCAAAGTTAAGGACAAAAGGTAAAGTTGCATACATAGCATCTCACACATCAATCACCGATTACAAATCATAACTACAACGCAATTTCATTTGAGCTGGGCATTCTATTCATCGAGATACCAGACCGTCCGAGGGCCTGTTGACACCTCTCACAGCCATAGGGTCATCATCTGGCGTTAAGAAACAAACATGAATTCCTTTCTAATCCCTTTTTAGTAGAAGCCAACCCAAAAAACTGACTTTTACTAGAGTAACTGAATCCCCCTTCATTGAGATAAAAATCTCCAACACAGTCACAACACCAAAAGGATAAGGCCGAGAGGGCATCCAGTTTGAAGGAGAGACACCATTTCACTCCAAGCCATCGCCAGCCATCACCACAGCCTAGCCACAACACCACCACCATCTCTATTCCCTTGATCTCTCACTATTTCCATCCCAATCCACCAAGCCAACCGAGGAGAAGAGGAGGAAGAGGGGTTCGGTAGCCAGAACAGAAGGGAGAGCCACCCTAGTTTATCTTCCATTTTCCCAGAACCACCCTAGATCCATTCCCCTACAAGCCACTTGCTTCAGTGAGCATAAGGACAAGTCACGACAAGCTGACCAGGAGCAACGGAGCAAGGGACCAAGCCGCAAGAGGGGGAGATGACCACGAGGTTTCCCAACTGCATGACCGACAAAGAGGAAAGCGACTCCATAGCCACTTCCTCAGCTAGTTCCAAATCAACCTGACAACAAACTGACCAAGGTAGGCCAGGCCACACTTTTCCCCCATGATTTCATTGCCTTTTAGGACCACACAAGGAACACATGTACTCACTAAATCAACTTCGACATAGCAAGACCTAGCAACCACCAATGATTATCATCCAACACCACAAACTACCAGAGCACCCATCTATCACCATTCAACAAGCTAGACTATAGTAGCAAGAACATAGATAGAATTAGTTGTCGAGGGGCAAACGCTGTAGTGCCGGGCCACCACTCACACCCGACAGTCAAGCCACACTCCCCGGCGCGTGGAATGACTTCAAACCCTGCTGTAGCAGCCACAAAGCACTACCCTCAGTAGGATCCAAATCCAAAAATGCAACTTAAAGTACACAAAAAGAGGCTTAAGTAAATCAAATAACTAGAGCATAAAGACAGAAAAGGAGGTTGAGAAGAATTAAAGGGGAGGGGCATTAGCCATGGAGGCGGCGACGCATGGGGGATGACACCGGTAAGCCAAGCAAACCCTAGCCTCCAAAGGGGGAGACGGTGCTAAGGGAACCACAACCAAGCCCTAGGTCAACGCTGAGAGGGAGCTAGGAGAGACCATAGAGGGGTCCGAGGAAGGCAACTGGGAGGCGGCAGTGTAGAGACCCGAGGGGACCAGCGAGGAGAGGGCGCAGAATCCCAAGCCCAAGAGGCAGCGGTGCCGCGGCCAAGGACGAGGGTGGAGTAAGGGCATCTGTAGTGTATATAACCCAAAGGGTCTTAAGGTGGGTCCCATCTAAACCTTAAGACCAACTCTATAGTGTATATAACCCAAGAGACCTTAAGACAGTCCCACTTGGCAGATAAAGAAAAATTGTATTTTAATGCTTGTGGCCAGGTCTTTAGCTTGAGGACCAGCCTTAAGCTTTTTTTGCTTAGGGTCTGCTTAAGGTCACCCCTATAATGTATAAGGTTGACCTTAAGGTGGCTTAAGACCTCATCTTTTCATACACTACAGATGCCCTAAGGCGCGAGGGGGAAGGAGGCACTAGATCTAGATCGAGAGGGAGGGGGAAGAGATAAGGCCGAGTGGAGTGGGAGAGGGTCGAATGGCCAACATCCCCCCAATAAAGAAATTATTCATCATATACCCTCCCCTTAGATGAAAATTCAGGATTTACCCTCCTGGCCCACGCGTCAGTGACTTATGATGACCCTACATGTCATTGAGGTGGGAGGGTAAATCTTGAATTTCCCAACTAAGGGGGTATATGATCCAATCCCCCCAATAAAAGGAAAGGAGGAGGGAGAAAAAGGAAAGGAGGAAGAAAGAAAAGGATAGGAAAAGAATAGGGGAGAGAGAGGTTTAGCACGTGTGACAGAAATTCGTATTCACAAATCGTAAATATCTAAGCCTTCCAAATTGCATGTTATACCTCGCTATAAAATCTTGCTGGTCATATCACATTGTAAAACACCATTCGTAAGCATGTAGGACTATTAAAAATGACTTAGGGCTGCCAGTAGATCACCAACCAGCAGGTACCGATTAAATTGGTAGACCATTGCTTAAATCATTCTAAAGCATGCTTAAACCCCCTGAATTAATTTTTTAGTTGCATATAAAATAGTAGAAACTCATTAAGAATTATTTAGATTTTTTATTGCCATCTAGCGAATTAAAGTCTATACGTGACTAAATAAAATTACGCGCAATGGCTAGAGTTTAACACAATAATTAAAATAGCGTTTGAGCCGACAGAATCTGAAAATGACTAAAATAAATTTTAGGAATTTCACCGAGATGCTGTAGTCTAATTACTCAATCATTCTTGTATGTTATTTTCTTAAACGCCAATAAATTTTCTATGAATTTTCTATAAATTTTACTGCTAATTTCAGTGATTAACATCAATTTTAAACAATTACGATTAAGCAAAACAGAAAATAAATACAGAAAATATAAAAAATAATAATGACAGAAATAAATATGCTTCAAATGCTAAAAATGATTCAAAATTTGAATTCCCGAGGCCCTTTTATGCTAGAATATGAATTTTCAGCGCATTCTGCAATTTCCGAGGGTCTCTACGCAAATTTTCAGTTCAAAGGAGTAATTTCCTGATTTTTCAAGGGGCGGCAGGCCGAGGCCGGGCGGTGCAGCTGCAGGCTGGACGGCGAGTGTGGTGGCTTCTCGGATTCGAGCCAGGAGGCGGCCAGGTGGAGCGGTGGTCGGCCTCGGCGTTCGGACGAGCGGCACCAGCCGGCGTGTGAGGAAGCTGAGGTGGCGTGCTTCAGGCGCGCTCGTGTGGGGAGACGGACGGCGGCGCGCGGCGCTTCGTGCGCGCCACGAGGAGGTGGACCGACGGCGCGCGGCGCCGGCGCGAGCGGCGTTGGTTCGCGCGCCGCGACGGGTCCGCGTGTGTATTTTTTCCTTTTTTATTTTTTTTCGATCTACCATGCAATCAACATCTACTCTGTGATGCAATCTACCGATCGACATTGTGCCGGCCACTTCAAGTTTGCTCATGGTAGATTGGAGCGGATTTGCACCGTAGAAAATTAATCTAGAACACGAAAACTACGAATTTAGAGTAATCTATATAATTCAATCTATTAGGGCTTCGATGATTACCTTCGATTCACCAGAGCGAACTCATGTTGATAACGCGTTGAGGAACCGTCGCTTGCGACCAGTCCGATCAATTCCTCTACTTAAAGCGGAACGAGATCAATCACAGAAGACAGAATAATAGATTGAAAACACACGGAGAGATAGAGAGAACTCATGATCTTTCTTTATTGCTTTTGATTGCATGAGTACAAAATCTACCGGTACAGCTTCCTATTTATAATCTACTGATGAGGTGCCCACTATGAGTCAAGACTTCCGATCCAGACTCAGAATTCCTAATTTTAAGCGCACCTCATTTGGGGCTTGGGAGTACAACAAATGGGATTTTCATGATCTTTCTGGGCCACAGGAATCGCAGGTGGTTTGCGTTTCGTTTCGTTGATGAGGCAGCTTGAGTTTGAAGGTGACATCAGGTGGGTTTTTTTATTGCGGCTGATAGATTATGGCTACATTGATGATTTTTGATCCTAACGTGAGTGTTTGAACGAACACACCAAATGTCGATAAGCCAATAAGTCGTTTCGAAAAAACCATCCTGATAGACCACTTTGAAAAAACGATGAAGGAATCATTCCATTTATTTGTTCAGAGAGAAGAAATTGTTCTGTTTGTTTGTTCGAGAGAAGATATAAATTTTTATTTTTCAAAGGAAGATATAATCCATAAGTTAGAAGAAAAAAAGGGCCATTATGTCTTTTGCATTAGTGGCTTTTGGAACCCAAAGAATACATGCCTCGGATGTGATATTGTAGAGCAAGGACAAGAATGCATGCATCGGATGTGATACTGTAGAGCAAGGATTGGCCCAAATCTTGAGCGTACGCTGTACGACTTGTTCGGGCCTGGGTTTTGCGACTCGAGAGCAACCGGAACGTCTTGGTTACGCCGTCTTTTTGAAGTAGTCCACTTGACCCAACCTTGCATAGCCATCTATTCAATCTCCACGGGAAGGGCCCTGGCCCATCCTGGCAATCCCTAACTTAACTGGGTTTATTACGTCAGTCCGTCTCGAACCTGGTTTTCAACGGGGTTTTCAACACCCAGTGGCAATTGCGGATTCAATCCAGTCTCCTTCCGAGAGTCGTTGCATTGTTTGCCCCTTCTCGAACCAACAGGTGGAGTCATCGATGGATACAGTGGAGTCCACGCTCTGGTTGAAGAAGCAATGACGCCCACTGCATTCCCCGTAGTTCAGCGAGTCCAAGTTGGTCACTCAACTAACCAGACAAACTAAAGCACGATCACCTAAGCCCGTACATATACCCGTTCTTCAAGACAGATCGATCCGGACAACATTACACAAAGGCAGGACAACACAAGCTACAATTTGCAAGGCTGCAATGGCAGGAGGAGGAGGAGGAGGCGAGCTGCAGCTTCTGGGCGCGTGGTCGAGCCCGTGGGTGATCCGGGTGAAAGTAGCGCTGGGGATGAACGGGCTGAGCAACGAGTACGTCGAGCAGGACCTCGCCGGCAAGAGCGACCTGCTACTCAGGTCCAACCCGGTGCACAAGAAGGTGCCCGTGCTGATCCACAACGGCAGGCCGGTGTGCGAGTCGCTCGTCGTCCTGGAGTACGTCGACGAGGCCTGGAACGGGACCGGCCCGCCCCTCCTCCCGGCCGATCCCTACGACCGCGCCATGGCTCGCTTCTGGACCACCTACATCAACAACACGGTAATGATACGTTGTTGCAGATACTAATCTTGCACTAAAAGAGAATCTTTTCTTTGACCCTTGAGCAGTAGCGGACCCAGGAAAAAAATTGTTGGTAGGGCGAAGTCACAGTGGCGCAAACCCAGAAAAAAACTAGGTAAGCTAAAGTCGGAAGCGTGAAATGAACAGTAGTACCTAAAAGTAAAACAATCCATGATCAAACTATGTTGCAAACACACTAATAAAAGTATATGATATGAAATAGAAACAACTACAATTTGCATGTTAACATATGTGGATAACGGAAGGACAATAAAAAAATATCTCACTAATGAAGCTCAATCCACAATTGTAGATGAGTTGAAAAGAAACAACCTGTCAATTATGAAAGATAGATAAATCAGCAGTGTCACAATACCCTATTGTAGATGAGTTGTAAAAGAAACAACTTGTCAATAAAAGATAGATGATTTGTATTGATTCTTCCAATTGTTATACCCTATTTTGGTGAAGACACCATGACCAAATTGTTCATGTAAAGGTTCATGCTTGAAAAGGAAGCAATAAAAGCAATAGGCCGCATCTTTCGCTACACTATATTCCAACCAATCGTGCTTTTTGAACCATGATTCACGAAAGGCTCAAGATCCTTTCCATATGTTTTACGAGGGTAATTATGGCCAATTAGTTGAGTAGGGCCCTTCAACAAATAAGCCCTCCTCACTTGATCTCTAATGTCGGGATGAAAATCATCAAGCGGTATACGAAGTCCCGGATCAGCAATGATGTGATCCGGGTTGAATTCTTTAATACCTTCATCCATTTGTTGCAGTTGTTCAGCTGCAGTTTCTTGTTCTTGTGGTCGTTGTTGTGCTTGGACTTGGTTCGATTGGACTTCAAGTTGAGATTGTACATGTGCGGTCACCGTTCCACTTTCCTTGGTACTTCTGCTTGACAATTTGCTAAAATAGCTATTCAAATCCTTTCTATTCATTTTGAATTTGAAAAAGTCTCAGATCACTGTTTTTTGGAGAGGTAAAAATATAAGTACATATTCTACAATCTACATAAAATTTTTACAAGCTATCAAAACTAATACTTAAATGCACAAATCTGAAATCTAGAATAAATAGAATTTATTGTACCTTTATAAAATAGAAACTATAGAAATCCTCAGCTCCTCAAAGGATCAAAAGCTCAAAGCCTCAAAGGCTCAAACAGTCCACCGACTGCGGTCACTCGGTCAGGCCTCACTGCCTCAGCTGACTGCTCCTCAAATCCCCCGGCTCAAAGCCTCAAATCCACAATCCACCATTCCACCGAGTCCTCACTGAGGCACCGACACCCGACTGGCCGAGTGCCGACCCGCCTCAAATCCCCTCCCCGCTCCCGGATCCCCAGCGCCCAGCTCCCGGCTCCCGCCCCGCCTCTCGCGGGCTCCCGCCTCGGCCCCGCGGTCTCCCGCCTCCCACCTCCCGGGCTCCCGCCTCGCGCCTCCCGCGGGCTCCCGCCCCGGCCTCTGCGCTCCCCGGCGGCCCGGCCACCGCCTCCCGGGCTCCCACCGACTCCTCCGCCTGGGCGCCGCCGCGCCGCGCCGTCCTCCTACAAGTCTACAACTCCGCCTGGCCTCCCGGGATCTAGGGTTAGCGCCGGTACTCTTCGACTTGGTGTTGGCCCGTGCGTCGCTAGTATAATAGTATATGTCTTGCTTTGTTGGGCACTTGGGCCGTGTGTTTATTGGGTATTTGGGTGTTGCTTGGACTAGACTTGGACCTTGAGCCTACCGTTCTTCCGGGCTTCCGGCAACAAGATGTGCATCACACCCGGCCAGGGGGGGGGCGTGTACTTCCGCCGGCGGGGGGTCCGGCCGGCCGGCGGGGAGCTCGGACGGCCGCCCGGGCTCGCCCGAAGGGCAGGTCCGCCCCTGCCCTTGAGGCTTTGACCTCTGTTCTTCTCTTTCCGAGGATACTTAACCACTGTTCTTTGAAGGTTTCTTTTGGGGTATGCATCAGAGCTATTTCCGTGTAATTCTTGAACCGGAAACTACTTGATTGAGTGATAGCTTCTGTGTAATTTACTTGCAGTTTTTCCCGTCGTGGAGGGCGCTGTTCAGGGCCACGACGGCGGAGCAGAGAGCAGAGGCGTTCAAGAACGTCGTCCCTCAGGTCGAGGCGTTGGAGCAAGCGTTCAGGGAGTGCTCCAAGGGCAAGGTCTTCTTCGGCGGCGACGCCGTCGGGCTCGTCGACGTCGCGTTCGGGAGCCATCTAGTGTGGATCAAGGTGGTGGACGAGGTAGTCGGCACCAACCTTCTGGACGAGGCCAAGTTTCCGGGCTTGGCGGCGTGGGCCGAGCGGTTCTTGGCAGTGGACGCCGTCAAGGAGGCCATGCCCGACGCCGGGAAGGTTCTGGAGCAGTACAAGGGGTTTCTGGCTAAATGGACTGCAGACGCTGGTTCTAGCTGAACACACTGTTAGCCTAGCTGCTCGGTGGAAGGAAAAGCATAAAAACACTACTTAATATTTTTATTTTCTTGGCTATCTAAACTTGCATCGCGTTTGCACAAAGGTCCTTTTCACTGTTAGATAACGGAAGTCCCTGATGTGGATAATAATGTGTCCAAATAATTATGTGTAATAGATAATTACAATGGCCCCACCTGTGTCAGTGGGAGCCCTCTCTTTTCTATTCCCCCTCATGCCAGAGCTGGGTATGGATGCCTAGGCCTGCCGACTACCAGTCCACCGCCAGCAATCACTGCCGTAGTTGTGCCGCTCCTGGATACCACCTGTTTGCTGTCCTAACTGAAGCCACCTGCTGCTCCTCAGCCATGTAAAAGTAAATGGAAAGTAGAAGGAAGGAGTTTAGTAGAAAACCCACAAATTAGGGCTATGTTGTGCGTTACTATTATAATCCTGGATTTGATACAGTGTTGTATCATCAACAAACAACTGAACCAAAATAGCTATAAAGGGTCGTGTGCAAGTGATTACAGATGAATACAATAGAGACTATATCTACAAGCTTAGATATAAGTACAGAGATAAGTATCTTGTTACTTTAATAGGCCGCCTCTTGCCTTGCCGCGCTTGACCGTTGCCTCTGTACCGTCATATACCACCATTGTTGCTTATCACCTACTTTGCGGAGGTGCTACTGTAAGATCGAGGAGGCTGACTAGAGTAGGTGAATAGGTGGTTTGAAAAACCTCTTAGGCTAAAATCAAAGTTTATATACGGAAGTGTAAATCAAAATGGTTTTGTATAATTAAGGCCTAAATCAACTAGTCTCACTAAGTGCATCAACAACCTAAGTCTAAATCAAGATTTGCAATCATAGGATGATAAGCAAATTATTTAATTCTAAGAATATAAATTACACAAGGTAAAACACGAGAGCAAACTAACACAAGGTGACACAATGTTGAGATAAGTCCAAATAAATTAGACCGGCTCCACAAATTAAACCAAACACCTAGATTTCACTAGTGGTAACTCTTTTCTGCTCCAGGTAAGTAAGTTTCAACCTTCACACTAATACTGGGCCTCTAACCTTCTTGAAGAGCTCACTGATTCTCACACCTCTAAGCCGTCTAGGAGTCGGCAACCTCCAAGAGTAATAAGCCAAGCCCCTCATGTGACTCTCATCAACTGCAACACTTGCATAAGTGGATACTCAATCCACCTCTAGATACAATACATACAACTAAAGACCTCTCTCCTTCCTTATAAGGTGTAAAACATACATAATTGAGAGAAGAAAGTTGAACTAGCTCAAAAAAGTGAAATGGGATACCAAACGTTTAACAACCACACTCCCAATTGACCACAAAGGGGTATTTATACCCTACACCCAAAAATTAGCAGTTGGGATAAGATTCTAGCAAAAACAGCTGGGCTCGATACTACCATCAACTAATGGTTGAGCATACCGTCATTCTCTACGATGGCTAGAAAAATAGCCTTCATAGCCGTTGTCGGTCAAACCACCCACACAAGGTCTAGTCTGACCATTGGCCGATCAGACTGCCACGAAGGCTGGTCAAATTTCTCGACCAAGATCACCCAAAAAGTAGCATTATGATAAAAGCAACCAACACACAAAGTGTGGTCATAGCACTTGGGCCAATCAGACCGGTAGCATAGAGCTAGTCAGAACGTCGGTCGATCACATCGCCATGAAGGCTGGTCAAGCTGTCGACCGGTCATACCGCTCGCATGAAGCTAATCATACCGCCCTTGCATAGCACAAAGAGAAAAATCCCAAGCGGTACAACCGTCAACACATTTATGGTCATACCGCTGTCCGATCAGGCCGATCAACACATGGCAGTCATACTGTTGTGCAATTTCTAGTAGGAACAGAGATACATGTACTTCAATAAATTTACAAAATACATTAGCAAAACAAAGTACCAAACACATAAGGATTAAAATATGATTCATGACAAATTCCAAAACACATTCGTTGTCACAAACCGAGATTTTTATTTCAATAATAATAATAATATAATTAATTTAATTAAAGTAAAAATAAAAATAAATGTTTTTCTGGCTTTCCTAAGTTTTAAATTTATTTGCCCTGATATTTTCTTTTTCTTAAAAATTACAAATAATTTCGTTGTGTGGTCATCCTAAGGTTTTTCCTTTTGTTGAAAATTAAAAATAATTTTGGTATAAAATAAAAGCCAACTTTAAGTTGGAAATAATTTTCCTAAGTCCAAAATAGCCTCAAGATTTTTGTGAATTTTTCTAGATTTTTTGGACTCTTTCCTATTTTTAAGCCTTTATTGGATTTTCATGGTATTTTCAAAAATTAAAAAGAAATTTAAATTATCCAAAACTCTCTCTAGCCATTTTCTTTTTCCTCTTGGGCAGACCTGATTTCTCTCTCCTCCCCTTGGCCCATCTCCTTTCCAACCCGGCCCGTTTCCCTCCCCGCAATACCTTAGCCCAGTGGCCCACACCGCGCGCCACCCTGCGTAACCACTCCCGCTCTCTCTCTGTACCAGCCAACCCAGTCGTCAGCTCTCTCTCCTTGCTTTCTTCTTCCTTGCACCACCGACGCCGCCAACTCCTACCCCTTTTCTTCCTTGCTGTCCGCCACCGAAGAAAAGCTTCGGATCTCCTTCCATTCTTCGCCCGCACGTCGCGCACGCCCTGCCCTTTCCTTTTTCCCACACAATTTCCTTCCTCCCCTCTCTGCCATTTCCACCACCCGTAATCATCGGCAAGAGATTACACCCCAAGCTCCTTGCACCAACCCTATAAAATCCCCTTGACATAGTTCTACCCTGCACCATAGCTCCCTCACCTCCTCTCCCTTTCCCGAGCCCTGAAGCACTCCCACACCGTGTTCCCCTCTCTCCGAGTGTTGGCACACCTCCAGCGAGCAATTAGCATCGCCTCAAGCCATACCAAGCCTCGCCTCCGCCACTTCTAGCTCCGCCGCGTCACCACCGACCTTCCTTGCCCCTTCACCGTGCCAAGACGTCATCGAATCTGTCCTTGCCAGAGCCGAGCTCGTGCCGTTGCTCCTTCTCATCGCCAGCTACCTCCGCTCACTTTCGAGCACCGCGCTAGGAAGAAATGGACTCCCCGTGGCCTTCTCTCTTTAGCGCGTGACGTCGACCTCCATCGTCCAGTGTAGCGTCGATGACCGTTGATCCTCGTGCGTGATGCCATTCATTGCCACATCAACCGACCACATCATACACCACATGATCAACATATCAGTAAAACCTGCCCAGTTAGCAGCTGCGTGGCAAGCTCAATCATCTCGTGCACCTGGTTCATCGTGGGCATCTCTACTATTTTGTGGACCCGATCTACAAGACCTATGATCCACCTGTTAGTTACCTAACCCCATTTTCTTTAGAAAGAATAATTCCACCAACATCCAAAATTCCTTGGCGATCTCATAATTCTGAATTTTCTTTAGAAAAATAAACCCAAAAAATGTTGAAATAGTATTTTCCTTCTCTTTTCCTAGATTTAAATCTTCTGAGAGCTCGTTCTACATTCTACGTCTGATTGACTTCATTCTTATCGTTCTACATTCTAGCTCTGATTGACTTCATTCTTCTGTCTAAATTCATCTAAAATCTGAATATACCTAGTTCTACCCTCTTTTTGAATTTTTGGAGTTTATTGGATTTTATTTGAATTTAGTTTGTCTTGACTATTTTCGTGTGTAGATTGCGATGTTTCCGAGGAGTTCTATAACATCGATAACTCTCACCATCAGACCTCTGAGTAAGGCAAGTTACATCATTGATCATATTCAACACAATATTTTAAATTATTTATCTTCATTTTATATGATTATGCATGCTTATTTTTATTGAAGCCTATTTTAAATTCTAGAATAAACTTTAGATAATTCTTAAATCCTTGTATATGGCCAAAATTGACATTGTTCACCCAAATATCTTGTTACCCTAGAATAAAACTCTGGTTAGTATACTGGTATTTACTAAAAATTTTATAAAAAAGCTTAGACTTGCTTAGAAATGATCCTAAGTTTGAGATGACCTTTTTCACATGAAATAATGATTATTAAAATGTATTCTTGACTTTGGTGAGTTAAGGTGTATGAAATATTTAAAATAAAATAAAATATGGTTTAAATTTGCACAAATAGTTAGGTGATGGGTGCTTGGTGGCACAACATGGGTGCCTAGTGGCACAATGTGGATGCTTGTTGGCATTTGTAAGACCTTGTGATAATCACTTAGTTGCACGCCTAAGAAAGCGTGTCATGGCCGGCAGCATAAGTTTATTATCTCTTGTGAGTAAAGTTATACCACATCTACAGAGTGTATAACTATCCTAGATAACCATGCCCACGGCCATGGGCATGCCGAGTAAAATTTTTTTATGGATTAGATTTATTTTTAAAAAACTGGTTAAAATGAAAGAGATTGAGATCTTTTGGAAAAAATGGTTCGGGTGGGATGTCGATGAATAAGTTAGTGTTGGGGTTAGACCTACACTAATGGTATTAATTTGATTAAATATTGATTATTTACTTATTATATTAAATTCAGTAATTTCCATCTACTTATTATACTTACTTGTCAAATTAGCTTTACGCTCAAATAACCATATTATATCTCCTTTGATAATACCCATGCATGCATTAACTCTATTTTTGGTGTACAACTTGTGGAGTACATTTTTGAACTCATCCTTGCTTAAATTCTGTTGCTCAAAGGAGGATTGTGTCAACTTTGGTGAGGACCACGATGTTTAGGCCATGTCCCACAGTCGTTTGCATGTGGGGCAAACTGGATGGTCTGCTTCTGATTCGGCTTTTTCTTTCGCTGCTATTATTTAATTTTGGACTATGGGCTGTTGAAATAAACTTTGGCCATCATGCCCATATTTAGATAATTAATAAATATCATTATAGTTGATATTTATCTTTATTGTTCACTGTGTGCACTAGCTGATCATGGACTAGTGTGATTTACACAGAGAAACTGGAGGTGTTGTTTTCTAGGTCTAATATTTTCACACTTTACAATCATAACACAAGGTTTAGAGACATGGATTCAAACTATTTGCAAAACACATTCGCAAATTTAAGTCACATGGTACAAGGATTATGCATGGGCTTCAACTATTTGCAAAATACATGTGTAAATCTTAGCATTATGCCACAAGGAGTAGATACACAGAATTCAACCATTTTAAAAACACACTTGCAAACTCTAACAACATGTTATAAGGATTAGATATGCATGAGCCTCAACTATTTGAAAATATATTCGCAAACAATAACATCATGCCACAGAGAGTTAGAGCAAGCAGGATTGAGCAATAAAAACATGAGGAGACGCTACTAAATAAGACCGCTCTTAATAGACCGATAACCTATACTAGCAATCTGGTTTCCTAACCAAGCATCAAGATGGGTAAAAGACTAGGAACATATTGTTAGCCTATGCTAGTTATACATTTGCCTTGCACATCTACTTGGAGCTTTTACTTGATGGCGATCATCTCTTTTTCAAGTTGGGGTCCCTGTCTTATTGTGCATCAACACATGATGCCATCTATCATGTCGAGATCTTGACTTCATGACCATCAATACATGATGCCATCACTCATCCCGAACCTTGACTTGAACATCAACACATGATATCCATTGCTTGATTTGATGACGATCAACACATGAAGCCATTTAAAGTCTTCATCATCACGGGACATAACATATTTTACTAACTCATAAAAAATATTAGTCACACAATCCAATTATCATTAATTAATAAAACTTACCATTAACACATAATGATAGGTTTATATTCTTCAATCTCTTCCTTTTTGATAATTGATGGAGAATAGCTTGGACTATGTTTGGTTCATACGAAGCAGAGATAGACACAGGGGAATGGGAGGTGAGGGAGATGGCATGGAGCTAGCCTTTTTTATTTTTAATGACTCACATACCCTTTTCTTTTCCATGTTAGTACCCTACATTGTCACCTCGGCCATGTAGGATGACAGCTCAGCAAAATCTATCAAGGGTTCGTTCGTATTGGCTTTAGCTTCTAGTTTCTACTTAAAGAAGCCAAAGCTAACACGAACACTCCAGCTTTTATAAGCCGCTTTATCTACTACTATTCATCAATCACTAATTTCACATGTTGTAACACATTTTGTATTTTATTACATCATAATTCTGTAAGTTACATGACAGTCCAAATATTGCAGTGTCTTTCGTTGCATCGTCATTCTTACATAATGTACTCAGTAAAAAGCCAAAAGCTATAAGCTAATACGAACTCCTTAGCTTCTATCAGACACTACTGTTCATCAGCCACAACCAAAAACCACCAGCAAAAGCTAATACGAACGGGCCCTAAGAAACGACATATTGGACCTACGATGCAAACAGACGCAAGTTTAGAAGGCTAAAAAAGTAAAAAAAAATGTAAGTTTAGGGAACTAAGTGCCATAACCTCATAAATTTAGAGAGTTGCAATGCAATGTTCTATACTTTGAGAAGTATTTAGTCTTTTAAGTGATGATTTTGTTTCATAACAAGAGCGAAATGGTGAGACATTGTTCAGTGTGTTCAGATATAGATTTGTTCACTAAGAACACTGAAATGTTTAACATTGTTCCTTTTTTTAGAGGCATTTTGTTCAGTTAAATAGCACGTTCTTGATACAATTTAGCTTCCGTTTTAATTTGACTAATGGCAGCTGATTTAGTCATTTAGGTAGTTGGATGCGGCTTTGGGAGTGCTACAAATGGAACTTTCATGATATTTTTGAGCCACATAAATTGTGAGTTGTTTGTGACTTTGTGTCTCATTTGGCTGTGATCATTTCGGTTTTAGCTTCTGGCTTATTTTCCACTATTCATTAATTTCGTCTTTTTGAACTTTTGGCTTTTTTGAGCTTTTTTGCCGGTTCTTTTTTCCCGTATTTGTTTGTATTATACATAATGGGCTAACATATTTTTTTAATATTTTTTTTAATTTTTTTAAATTTAATTATGCTAAATAAATCTCTGTCAGCTACAGTGTTTTTCCAATCAGTTATAATGCTTTTAAGCCATAAGCCATAAAAAAGCCCAAATGATAACCACCTGTCGATGAGGCAGCTGGAGGCCTGGAGTCTGAAGGTGACATATGTGTCAGAACTATTGTATTAGTTCAGGTAATCCATCAGGGGTGCGGCTCAGGTGCTGTGACCCCTGCACGCGCTAAGTGCAGGGGTGCGCCCAGGAGCCGCCACGTGTCCCCAAAAATTCAAAAAGCTTTCGAAAAATTCTAAAAAATACTTAAAAATCCGAAAAATTGTAAAAAGTACTTTTTGTAAAAATACTTTTATTAAAAAGTATTTTTAAGTACTTAAAAAAAATACTTTTTAATAAAAGTATAAATAAAAAAATTTAAATACTTACAAAAAAATACTTTTTATTTGCAAGAAAATATTTTTTTACAATTTTTCGGATTTTTAAGTATTTTTTTAGAATTTTTCGGAAATTTTTTGAATTTTTGGGGACACGTGGCGGCTCCTGGGCGCACCCTTGCACTTAGCGCGTGCAGGGGTCACAGCACCTGAGCCGCACCCATCCATCAGAGCGGTGAAAAGACGGGAACATCATTTTCACCCTACGAGTTGTTTCATAATGGTGTTTTTTTTGCAGGCAACACTGGAAGTTGTCTTGCTCTTATATCAGGCCACTCCGCTGCCTGTCAATGCTGGTTCTTTTTTTTTTCCGACAATGACAATACTATACTGGCTTATTGGAGGGAGTGAGATACTCAGATGATCGAACACAAGGTCTCGAATCTGAAACTGTGATACTCTGAGCAGGACTGGCCCAATATGAGCGCAGGGATCCTCTGGGCTTGATGTTTTGTGACTCGAAAGAAACCGGGCAGGACACATCCGGCCCCGGGCTGGTTCCTTCGAACCAACCTCACTTAACCTGTTAACCGATGAGTTCTTTTCAGTTCTGTTTAATGTCTTAAAATTTTAAATTTTAGTTGTTCGTGAACAATAGTACATAAAAAAATGATCATATACAATTTTAGTCGGTATAATTAAATTTAGTATACTTTTTACTATAATCTTTCTGTTAATATTGTCTTAAAATACATTATTTAAAAACTAGTTACTGTAATATAAATTATAAACCATATTACTTTCAGGAAAAAGAAAGGAGCCCTCTGCCAATCTAGCAATCTCCTGCCAAGAGAACAACACAACAGCCGGAGTCATACATCGGAGTCCACGCTGTAGGTTGGTGGAAGAAGCAATGACTTCGACAACTAGTCTTGTCCGAGCTCAAAAGCCGTGGGCACAGTACACGTGGCACATGTCACTATATACTTAATAATTCAGGCCTGTTCTTTATGTCTGTCTTATAGATTTTAGTTGAAAATTTTGAATTTTAGCTATTTGTAACAGAGATTATGAAGAAAAATACTAGCTTACGATTTTAATGATACAGATATTAGGTAACATGTACTACAATTAACTTGTAGATTTTATTTTAAAAAATATTTTATTTAAAGTTAGATATTATAATCAGTGTTAAAAGCCAGGAAAAAAACATGGCCTAAGACCCATGACCTAGACAGCCACCGTCTCATATCACTGCGTAAAGGCGGCTTGTGTTGTCATCTCACCGAGTAAAGTGGCGCTTTTGTCTTGTCTCTGGCAAAGCAGCCATCTTTTGTCCCGCCATTCGATATAAATAGCACGGTAGAGGTCCCATGAAGTTGTAGCCGAAAACCTGTAAATCAGACAAAGAACATACCATGGCGGAAGATGAGGGCGGTCGGATATGGGTCACGAAGGAAGACCTTCCCTTGGAAAGGAGGAGATGTTCGGACCACGATGCCGCTAGCTACTGCCGCGTGCGCAACAGCGTGGCGAAATGCGACACAATGATAATGCGTGGTCGTGCAGGTCTGGAAGGGCGAGCGATGGCGACGCCGTTTCTTCCGATGCCCACGCTCCGGGTACAAATTACTAATAGTACATTTTGTATTGCTTATGGACCCTCCATGTTTCTTCGTCATTTTTCGCAGATGGCGAAATGCGATGGATCGACCCTCCTCATGAGCGGTATATTGACCGTTATGTGGGTACTATGGGACCGAATAATGGACTTGGAGTACCGAATGGAGACTCTCAATGAGGAGAACAATGAGCTCCGCCAACGGATGCAGCGCGAGGGGAAGCGAGGAGGTTGTCAACATAGGAAGCTCTTATGATCCCACATGTTGCTGCGCGAACCCGAGCTGCATATGTGCGTGCCACTACCACGATGGCCAGCCCGTCAGAGGCGGCCTCAGCAGATTCTCCATGTGGGTGCCACGAGGCTCGTTTGGCATGTAGGCCACGAGTGCGGAATGTGTTGATCTTTGTGCGATGGGATTTATTGTGTTGATGTTTTGGGTGTAGAACTTTCCATAAATTCATCTGTATGTGCAATGTATGTGTTGTTTCGTGTTGTAAGTGCATAGCGCCTTCATTTTCCGTGACCTTCATATTCGTGCCCTCTTTCCATAACGATGTAATGTGCAACGTTGTTAAGCATGTGATGAATTGATTGTTTGTTATGTGCGTGGAGTTGTTATCACAAGCAAAAAAGTTGTCGCTCAAGCTATGTCTTCTCCGCTACCCGTGTTGTCATCTCTCGGCTTGGTTGTATGCCGTACTAAATCAAAGAACTTAGAGCAACCCTTTTATCTGAAACCATCTTTGAACATCAAACCATCAAGCAATTGAAAAACATCACAAATATTACAAAGCACAATTTAAAAATTCATTCATCATCTAAATGCGCTACGCCTCGTGCGCGCATATGATCCTACGAGAAGGTGAACCTACTAGGGGGCGGGTGCATCGCGAAGATCGTGCTGCGAGGGGTGTGGCGCGGCGGTGGGTACAACTCTGTAGGCGATTGCGACGGCTGGTCATAAAGCATAGAGCTCACCCAATCGGAGGAGGTGCCTACGTCTGCTTAGATGGTACAACTGAATTAGACAATGGAAAGTACAAAAATTGTTCATAATGAAATACACGTTTAGTGCATGCCGGGGTATGTGGTGGTGAAATGAGGATGTCGACGGAAGTCCCCATGTACTCGTGCGATGTCATGCCTTGATAGGTCGGCACAACCCACTGTCCCGGTCATATAGGTTGAGTGCACTTTGTCGGGAGATACGAGGGCATCTGCCCCTCTGGTTGGTCCGGCGAGTCGGGCGCTATGCAGAGTGGGGCCCGTGCGTCACAGAGCGCGGTCGCTCGTCCGTCGCCCTCCGTGATGACGATGCCCGTTGCGACGTGCTATCCGTCGCAATTGCTGCAAGACGAACATGTTGTTAGACATAAATGGTAAATGAGTGCATGAACAAATAGTTGCGAATGTCGAACCGCGCCAAGCGCGTGGAGGCGGCGGCCGTAACTTTGCCGACTCGGACAGCCCCTGCGGTTGCGTGCGGCGATGGCGACCTCCGTGATGGCGTCGCCCTCCGTAGCTGCGTGCTATCTGTTGCAATTGCGCAAGTCGAACATGTGCGTGAACATAAATGGTAAATGAGTGCATGAACAAATAGTTGCGAATTGTCGAACCGCCGGGCGAGCGCGTGGAGGCGGCGGCCGTAGCTTTGCCGACTCTCGGGCGGCCCCTGCAGTTCGTGCGGCGATGTCGACCTCCGTGATGGCGTCGCCCTCCGTAGCAGCGTGCTATCCTCTCGCAATTGCTGCAAGGCGAAGATGTGGTTAGACATAAATGTTAATGAGTGCACAAACAAATAGTTGCCAATTGTCGAACGGCCGGGCGAGCGCGTGGAGGCCGAGGATGGCGTGCTGATCCCGGTCTTGGCGGGCGCGGAGGAGGTGGTGGTCCCCGCCCGTCCGCCACGCGTGTAGCAACAACGTCATCTCGGCGACCACAACTCAAGCCCGTATCGTACCCCTTGCCATTTCGATCTGCGCGATATAGCCTACCCACGGCCTTGATGATTGGACTTCCTATGTCGTATAGCCTCATTAGCCTCGATGTCGTCACGATGTATCCGGTCCACTGCGATGAAACAAGCGATCGATTCAAATGTAATCCTGCATTGCGTAATGACACGGTACTCGTCGCCGCCTAAATCGACCGTCGTGCGCTAGATGGCGGTGCGGACCTTCTGTATAGCCGCCCGTGAGCGACAGCATGAGGTGGAGGCGTGAGGCTCCCTGTAGTAAGCCTCGGCGGTGCGTGCGTACCGATCAAGGGCGTCGGCATGGGAGGACATCTTGGTGCGGCCGGCCGTCTCATGACTCGGTGTGCTGTACATGCGGCTCGGCGATCTTGCGCGAACACCAAGTGGCGGTCGTCATCCGGTACCTCCGATCTCGCTCGCACTGGTATGACAACCCGTGGGGCGTGTTCGCATTAATCGTGGAGACCATGGCCACCGTCTCACGTCGGCAAGCGCCGGGCTCGAACCTCGGTGGAAATCCGAGTCGCACGTCTCGGTCTCTCCTGGCCCACCTCAGCGACCATGCGTCCAACGTGTACCCATTGTGGGCGCATCAATGGGATCGTCACCACCATACAAGCTGCGGGATGAGGTCATAGGGTGCACACGGCGACCAAAGTCGGGCACTTAACAGGTAAGTGTTCCCATGACCTGGCCCGAAGGAGAAGGTAGCGGCGGCTAGGATCGGCTCGCTGGCCGCGATGCGCTGCGAGCGTCACACAAGCCTCGGTATGTGGAGCTGGGGCTGCTGATCCCCGGCTATCACTGTGGTGCGGCGGGCCAGCCATCCGCCAGGACTCGCTAGCGGTATGTAGCTAAGCTGCCGGAGTCTCGATCGTGCTAGGGAACAAGGCGTGCCGAACAGATATAGCGGTATGCAGCGAAGTGCGTCCGCACGCGACCTCATCTGCGTCTGCGGGACGGGTCATGAAGCGGCGAAGCCATCCATGGCACCCAATTGCGTTGTCTCGGATCGCATGGCCGAACCGTGACCTGACGGACCTTCCAATCTGCTTGCCTTGGGGTGGCACCAAAGCAGCACCACGGAGGTAGACCTGTAATCATCGTGGCGTCTGCGGCGTAACCGTCATCTCCCCACGGAAGTGGAAGGTGTGAGTCTCCGGCCTCCATCGATCAACGAGGACAACGATGGCGCATCGTCTTTGGAACCCATGCGGTAGATCCAACATGCGGGCAATGGGCGCGAGCCGGTGTCCCGCGGTAGTGGGATGTACCAGGGTCGACGGCCGATTCTCGGGGCCCCTAAGGGCGAAGCAAGGAGGCCCCGTGCGGTGCGACAACCACACATGGCATCGGTGGTGCTCGTCCCAGCGGGCTCTAGCAGCTCGAGCGCCATGTCACGCCAAAGAAGGATAACAAGTTAGTGTACATTACAACAAAATGTGCAACAAATAACAACATAACTCACAACAAATGTTATGACAGAAACGTCATCAATGTACAAAAATATACGTAAAATGTGCACACCAATATGACCCACACGACAAGGAAACATATGGAATGTGCGAAAATATACATAACATGGTAATGTGCAATACATAGCTACACCATCGAGCCAACAATTAGCGTACACCTCTGAATAACACATTACATATGGATTGTGGTTGGTACTACGGAGCGTTGCTTGATGCGGCCTGTTTGGGGCAGGCGAGGAGTGGCCAAAGGTCTTGCATAGCCTACACGGGCGCCGAACACGATCCTCGCGGCTCTCATCCATGTCGTTGCGGATCGGCGGCTTTGTCGTCTTCCACGCCCGACATGCTTGATGCATCGTTGGGCACCCGCTATCTCCCGGCCATAATTCCTGTAGTGCATGTCTACCCGTAGAATGGAACTCTGCACTCGAGGTTGCATACAAGTCTTGCATGTCGTAGTACTTGGAGATGTCTTGTGTCGGCCTTTGGTTCCATACAGCGCAAGCCGCATACACATGGGAGCATGGCTTGTGCAGAAGGCTGGGGCTTGTTGCGGTGCAAGATGCTTCATCACCAATCGTGCATACACCTTGCGCTCCCTCTAATTTGACCCATGACATACTTCTGCCTTAGGCGGACCTCAAACTTCCTCCTTAAGCCATCAATGGGCTGAGCAATGTGGGTTCGAGCCTTCTCCATCTTCCTGTCCATGAAGGCCTGCATGACCTCAGAGTATTGCTTGTTTTCCTCAACGTGCTTCTGCGCCATCCTGGCTCTATTCACAAAGTACCCGACAGATGCGGTTTCAGTCTCGCCACAATTGCCGTGATCGGCAGGGATCTGACGCCCTTCAATACACCATTGTAAACCTCGGACATGTTGGTTGTCATGATCCCATACCTCGCCCCACCGGTGTCGTGCAACAAAGACCACATTTCCAAGTCAGGTGCATTGGACCGAACCCATTCGAGAATACCCGACTCTTGTGGAGCCCCCTCCACGGCCTCGCTGCTGCATGCACATGCTTCGTAGCCTCTGATCGTTTGCCTCCAAGGCGTCGAACTTCCGCCTCAGTTACTGCATGCATAGCTTCTTGAACATCTTCATGAGGTCCTTGCTACGGAACCTTCAGTGGAAGTTCGCTGCAATATGCCTCATGCACCAGCCGTTCTTCACATCGATCCACGGGACGGGGCTGCGTCCCATCTGCAGCGTTCGCAGCGCGAACATCAAGCTTTGCATTGCGGTCGGAGATAAGGCACGCCGGCCTGTCTTGCACTCTGCATTCTTCAAATTGCAAAGAAACCAAAGCCACTATCTCGTATTCTCGCTCTCCACAATTGCAAATGCCACTCGGGAGTAGCTGGTCATTTGCATCGGTGCAATCTGCGGTAAGGATAGTGCCCTTGTACTTGCGGATAGGAACGTCCCATCTACAGTTAGCACGGACGGCACCACCGAACCCTTGTATCGCTGATGGAAGGCCCGAACACTCTGTCAAGAATGAAACGATTCGGGCCTCCGTAGGATGGACCTCTCTGCTGTTTATGTAAGTGCACGGGTTTGATTGTGCAATTTGATCCAGCATTCTTGGGACCAGGTCGTGCGCCTCCTCGTGCGTCCCCCATACATACCGTCAGCACCTTTCGCCGCCCGCCACACCTTCTTGTAGCTCGCCGTAGCCGCCTCGTTAGCTCTGCGCCATCGAGAACCTTCGGTAATTGACACATCCGCACGGGCGAGGTGCGTGACCACCTCCGCAACATAACGTGATGTCATGTTGCGGTGTCTATATCTTGCCCGCAAGCTCGCAATCGTGATCTTGCAGCACCGTTATCCGGAACTCCGTGCCAACGCCTTGTACCGTTGTGCACGGACTTTGCCACCACACCCACCCGTCCACACACTTCACAGCGTCACGTGTCGGCTTTGACTTGTGGACCCGATCGTCCGGCTTATGTTGGCGGCATGTCTGCAATAGCTGCTGGACAGCACTCTTATTACGGAAGCACCGCCCGAAAGAGTGCGCCTCGCTGAACCCCATTCTCCCTCCTCCGCTTGTGGCGAGAACTAGAGCTGCGCTGCGATGTCGTCGATGCGGGCGACACGTGCGCCCGTCCGTGGTCACAACACGACCTACCACCCCTCAGTTGCACCTTCGCGCGTCCTCGTCCTCTCCGAGCTACTGTCTCAACCTCCTCATCCTCCTCGCTGTCCTCTTCTTCCACCCGGTCCCCAAGATACTCATGTGATCAATACGGCGGCCCACCACATGTCGTGCACACCTTCGTTGGGCTGGAAATTCTGCGCACGCCTCTGTCGTCTTCATCACCCACTTCCTCGCCCACATGTTCTCCGCGAGAAGGGTCTTCATGACCGCCGGCCACTTCATCTCCACCGCCGCATCCGAACCAACCATGCACGATGATTACGCCCTCTCCACGAACTCGACATACACCATTGGCCTCCCATATATCGCAGCATCGGGGTTGCGCACGACCTCCATGTAGTTCGCCCATGAGGCGTCATTGGTCACCTTCGAAGTTGCCATATGCTCCCCTTCCGTCATCCACCATTGAGGCATAGGCGCCTCGATCAGAACTTATTTCTTGCGGTGCTGCCGATCGAACGCTGAGCGGACACACCTCCGTAGCTCGGACAAGCTCATGGCGCTCGGGCCGGTGCCGGATCACGGTCGGCAATTTGTGAGTCCGCCCCATACGGCCCATCACGTGCGAGACCACTCCCATAAAACACCATCAATTGTTCAATGCGACCATTGCGTACTTAACATAAGTGCATAATCAACCATTTTAGTACACAGACATGTAACAATCGTACCATCTAATTAAAGATTTCGATTAGTATATGTTTTGTATTTCTAAATCTCGATGTATTTGTAACTATTTTACTTTCAAATTGTACCATACATCAAATTAAATATACTTATCATTTTTTCCATCAAATGACCTTCATACTACGGTCATTCACTAAGCATACTAATTATACAAATTGTCTCTAATCTAACTACTACAAATTTACCACCTACAAATGCTCCAACATAAATATTTACTTTTTCAACACATACACATTATTTAAACTACAATCTTTTCTAACTATGGACATAAGCAGTCTATGTAGCAAGCGACCTCGATTTCTGATTTTTATTTTGGGATACCAGGACACTACCTGCTCAGGTTCGAATCTTCATCCACGTAGCCAGTCCCACTCCACCATCTGGCACCTTTCCTCAACCCACGACAGCGCTAACGTAACTGTGGCTCTACTTTTCCAGCAAGCAATTTCTGAGGCCCATTATTGACTTAGGGGCCGCTTTAGCTTCGGACTTTGGGTTTTTAGGAGCCAGAAATTATTTTGAATATATTAGTTTTTAATTTTGATGTTTTTAGTTTTTCTATTTTTATATTATCCGTAAATATATAATAATATTTTTTATTTTTTAATTGAATGAATTAGAAAAGCTAACAGCTGCTACCGTGCAATTTCAGCCAAAGTCGAAAGCCAGAAGCTAAAGCTGATAAGAGCAGAGTCTTATTATTCCTGCTCAAAGAAGTCAGAAGCCAATATGAACATCTGGCTTTTCGTAATAGTTCTTTTTATTTATCTTGTTTTTGTCTCGTTTTATGGGTAAGGCAAGAGGTCACGGACGCATCACGCATTCCACTGCTCTCGCTCTCGTCTTGTGCACGAATCTCTTTTATTTTTCGCACTGCTCACCCCCTCTTTCTACAAACTATTTCTTTTGATCACTACTATTTATTTTCAACTAAAAGCTATCAATTATAGTCAAAAGATATTAACCACATCTAATATAAACACCCCTTAGTTGGCCACTCAACTTACAGCCCCCCCCCCGGGGCGGGGGGTTGAGACGTTGGGGTGAGCGTTTGGGGAGTGCTCTAAGGAAGGCCTTCTTCGGCGGTGACATCGTCGAGCTCATCGACGTCGCGCTCAGGAGATTTAGTTTAGGGTGGTGGATGAGGGCATGTTCCTGGGCATGGCGGCGTGGGCAGAGCGGTTCTTGGCCGTGGACGCTGTCAAGGAGATCGTGCATGACGGCGTCCGTGCATGACGCCCGAAAGCTCTTGGAGCACTACAAGGGGTATTTGGCTAAACGGGCTGCGTCGGCTGGTTCTAGCTAATTGCACTGCTCGCCTACTTCGCAGATGAGATTGCCTTTGTACTGTGAGAAATATTTAGTCCCTTGAGAGGTGTTCATGTTGAATAAACCGAGAGCAAAATGGTGAGGCATTTTTAGTGTGTTCAGAGGTAATTTTGTTCGGTGTGTAGGACCCATACTAGGGGCGGATCTATAGTAATTTATAGATGTTCAGCTGAACACCCAAATTTTTAACAAAAAACATAGTATATATAAGGTATAATACATACATACATACATACATACATACATACATACATATATATATATATATATATATATATATATATATATATATATATATATATATATATTATTAGGTCAAAATCAGTAATTTCGACCTCCAGTCCACCACTATTCGGCTGGCCCGACCGCTCGACGTCGTGCTTCGTGCTGTGTGCGGCCCAGCCAGCAAAGCACATTTACACTACGCGATAACGGCAATAGAACCGTCCCGCCCGAGCGGCGGCGCCGAGTCCACAGTCCGAACCCTAGCTCCGCCGCCTCGCGCTGCGTCGGCAAGCGGGGCGATTCCGCACAAGACCAAGAGGGTGAAGCGGCGCGGCGAGCTCAAGGCGTACAAGGCGTCCCGCCGTCTGCGGCGGACTAAGCGCATGGTCATCCCCGCGCGCTCAAGTGCATCCGATTCGCTCGTTGTCTAGATCTGGGTGTCTTTTGGGGACGGAGGTTTGGTTGTGTGGGGTTTTTGGTGTGGTTTTGTAGGGTTACGAGGCGCGGCACAGGCACAAGTATTGCCTTCTCGGCCAACTCTCCAAGGAGGACGGATGGAACTACTACGACACGATCAGGGTAAGCTTTCCCTTCCCTCTTACATGTTCCTCAAATGCATTTCTTGTTAGTGCACGACTCCGTAAGTTGCGATGATACTGTTACGAGCGGGTTAAGGTAGCACTCGCGATTCATCTGTTTCTGTGACGCTAAGCGAAATCGACACTAGTCTACCCTTGTGCTGTTTCCATGTTTTGTTTCCCCGTATTTGTGCTGCAAGTTCAACTGTCTAATCTGTTGTTACCGCATTGGAATGTGTACTTTTGACTGTGATTGCCTATGTTTTATTATATGAAGCTTTTTGTTTGTCACTTATTTCTTAGTGGCAGAGTAGGCAGTTATATTCTTTTGAGCTTCTGATTGTCTGAGATGTGCATGATTCTCGGTGATGAAGAAAATCTGATAGATTCCCATTGATTTTCCAATATGATTTTAAGAACCAGCTACTTCTGTCAGTTCATGCCATTTATCACAAATGAGAACATTTTATTTGTTCATTTACAATGCTTTATGACATGTCTATTATTGATTCACAATGCAAGAATTTTTCTACAAGTTAAGGATGATGACATAATATCACGCTTCCAAGGCATGAAGCATCGCCGAGTTAATTTGTGAACTTTTGCAATTGTTTTGTAATTTCTTTATATTATTTGACATGTTATCCCTAGTACGAATAATTGTATGTTAACTATTGCTACTGTAGATCTTTATGTTTTGTACTAAAACATATTTTTACAACTTCGAATACCCATTCTAAAATTCTTGTGTCCGCCATTGACCCATGCAGAGAATCAGATAGGAGGGAATTATTTGAAACTTTTCCTATTTTGGTATTCTCAAATCTTTAACTCTTTTAGTTACATAAACTAAGATCTACTTTGATTCCAATAATCAAGGAAAGCTATGAATATTAAGACCTAGGCTCTCCCAATGAAATCTACAAAAAAAAAACCAAACCAAACAAGGTTTTACCCCTCAGTACGGTACTACCACCGTGTAAGATACGGTCATACCACTAACTAGTACTACCATTATGTATGGTACGGTTATACCTCACCCTCAAATCAACACTGAGAATTCAGTATGAGTAAAACTAAAATCCACACAACTTTTACAAGAAAACTCCAAATGACTTGAAATTTTGAATACACATTATCTAAGATGATAGAAATCATATCAACATAAGAGACACGAGGTTCTTAGACTTGGTTCCATTAATTTAAAGGAAATTGATTCTGGGCCTCAAGAACTCCCAAAACCAAAAACCCAAATTACTTCTTGCTCATGAAGAACTAAGGTATGAGATTTTGTATATCTACTCTTATATATCCTAACAAGATAATCTAGGATAAGATTTAGACTAAAAACTATCTAAATCATGATTTCAAATTTCACACTCAAGAACATGAAAACTAAGATAAAAACAAGTAAAACAGCAAAAAGGAATCAAAGTATTGATCTATTATCAGTAGAGTAGGTGATCTCCTCATATCACAATTTCAGCATAGAACCCAAACCTCTCAATAACATCCCAAAAATGTGTGCTTGCGCTTTTCTAAAAATCATCAGAAAAATCATAGATGTAATTGTTGTGGCTACAGACCAAACAGTAAACTAGAAGAGTAGTAGAGTGATTATGAGAGAATGAACTGGCCTTGGTCGTCCTCCACGGCCGGGTGTGTGTGTGTATGACCATAAGGCCTAATTACAACAATAATTGCATAGTTGTATACCATACAAAGGGGCATACATGTCCTTGTACATATCCCACTAGGTCTTTTAGCCCCTAATAGGCTAGATGGACTTAGGTGGGGCCATCTCTACTACTATAGTACTTATATTTTTATGTGCACATGCAAAAAATTGGGATACAAATTCATCTAAAATGAAGATAATCGAAAATGATAGAGTATTCACATCTACAACTTGTTATTTTTGGTTCTCTATAGCACGGGCGAATTTCACATTGAAATTTTATACATATGTAGTACATGTAAAGTAGTAAAAGTATGAATTTTGTTGATATTTTTGGAACAATGGATTATGCAAAGTTGCCCATATGCTCAAAGTGAGCATTTCCTAGCATTTTAAATGGCTTTCCTATTTCTATTTCTCTCCTATCTGCGACCCTATGAAACTAATAGGCTAGAGTAAAATTTGGACAAATATTGCTATCTTTGTTAGTCTATCAAGGCTACTATCAAAACAGGTTTTTATATGTTTTAGTCAAAAATGATTTGAACAATACTTTTTTTTTTACCAAGGGCCCGTTCATGTTAGCCCTTCCTAAGACAACAGAGCAAAGTAAAACACTCCACTTGAAAGTTGAAACTATACTATCGAGTTCATCTGATTAATGCTACTCATCTCAGTTATTCCAATGTAAAACCTAGTTACACAGATTTGCAATATATCTAAAATTCTGAATTCAACTAATCGTATTGAATCAAAGAGTAAACACACATGACACATCCATATCGGAGTGTATGATCTGTACTGGCATTGTGTCAATATCTAAATTGTAACTAGGTTACAATAACATGTATAAACATCTAAGTTTAAATCTTTGTTTACTATTTTGCAGGTTGGGACCGATTTCATTGGAGATCAGTCACCGCTATGGAAATGATTTGCATTCAGGTTATTGAATTCTAGATACTCGATGCTCCAATTGCTTGTGGCTGCACAGTATTCTTAGAGTGTCTATTGTGAAGATCATGTCTAGCATTTTTGTTTATTCTTTATACATTTTTTGACATGTGAACACTCCATTTTTATTGAGTCAATATTCAATGTATTATATTCGAAAATAAAACATATCATTGTCTATGTGCTCTAATTGTATATTTTAGGTTATTGCTTTGATTGTGAGTGTACAATTGCTAAGGATAAATGGCCTTTGAATAATTTTGGTATTTAAAATGTTAATTATATCGAATTATTATTATTATTGCTTTTATATTTCTATCGCAACAAAAAATTTGTCATAATATGCCTTCATTACAATGTTTGAGTTTGTTGCAATAACTTATTACCACAAAAAATTGGATGTTGCAATAGTTTTTCTTACCACAAAAGAGTGATTGTTGCAATAGGATATTAGCATGAAAATAAGGCATGGCAATATGTTTGTATTGCAATGTTTTCAAGCCATGGTCATAACACGCTATCGCAATAGTAAAACTGTTGCAATATCATTATTTATTGCTATGATTTAAATTTTATTGCAATGCGCTATTGCCATGGTGTTCATTGCAATGGTTGGCAACGATTTTATTTTTATTGCAACATGTATGTACATTGCAAAGATTTTGTGCTTAATACAATAATTAATTTCGTTGCGACAAGTTGGTTTCCTTGGTAAGAGTGACAAAGCTTACCACTTCTCAACTTTAGAGTTGAGACTAAGTCTAACTTGAAATTTTTTCCTTTGCCATGCTACCCATCTTTAGCATGCGTATAGTGTTGGAGTCCCGAGGGTATTTTGGGAATTTTTCAATTTATAAAATAAAAAAAGAGAGGGAGGGGTCCCACCTGTCGGTGGGACAGATGAAGGGATAAGGCCACTGTGACGACCCGCATTATTACCATTCTGTACAAAGTTGCGATACGATGATACATATATACACGCACGTTTACGGGCTAACATTAATTCTAATCGATCTCGTGTATGCGATTATACCAGTTTAATTTCTCCTAGGTGTGTATGTATCTATTCCCTTCTCTAATTCATTTTAAGTCTTAGGGTTATTTAAGTAACTTCTCCCTTCTTGGTACCGGTCTTTTCTCGTAACTAGTACGCGGGATTAATTATCTACACCACTGAAATCAACTCCTAAGTAATTATTAATTGAATTATACTAAAGCGTCTTCGTATAATCTCCATGTTTTATTTTTATATCAAATTTGCTCCTAAACATTACCTAATTTATAGCCAGAAATATTTACTAGGAAGGTTCTGCAATTTAATACCACTAACCCTAGTTGCAACAACAATGTACTAATTTAATCAATAGGCTATATACCCTAGTCTATTGATGGCGATTCATTTATTCGAATCAGTATAATTACTGAGTAGTGGTATTCTACTATCGGGAAGAACCTAATCAGATTATCTGGGTATTTCAATCTGCAACTAAATAGTTTTAGATTACAGTCCTTTAATTTAATCCTTACATGTACAGGTTTAAGTGGCGTGTATACCTTACATTGTCGGACCACAATTAGCTTATTCTAATATTCTGAAGTAATCAGGATGGACTTCTATAATTTACTATTGTTGCTCAGATTGCCTAGGTAATGAAATACATCGCTGAGCGGTTTAAATAACAATACACGGGTTCAAGTACATACTTGGATCTATTTAAATAAATTGACACTTTTGGTTTATTGATCATATCCTGAATATTTATTAATAGAATTCCACAAGTTTATACTACCAACAGGTTTAATTAAATATTTATTTAGCAAATTTACTAGTTTGAACGACAATATATCAGTTCTATCGGTACTGGTCAGATTTTAATATGCTGCCAATTCTTAATTAATCATCACACTGTTTAGTGATATTTTATACTTGTAACATGATTAGTATAATGCTAGCAAGTAGTTTAATATGTAATCTATCACTTAAATGAAATATTTACGAAGACGAATTTTTATTATACGCGCGCTTCTCCTCTCTCTTCTTCCTCTCTCCTCTCTTTTTCCTTCCCCTTTTTCTTTTCTTCTTCTTTCTCTTTCCTTCCTTTCTTCTCACCCGGCTACCATTCCTCATTTCCTCCGCCGCCTCCACCTTTTCTTCCTCCCCCGCTTCTTCTGCTCTCTGCGCTCTCTCCCCTTCCGCTTCTCCTTGCCGCGCGCCACGAGCCTCCCGCGCGCCCCGCGACGCGCCTCCGCCTCGCGCCACCCCGCCCGCGCGCCTCTCCTCACGCCGCTCGCGCGCGCGCCTCCTCGTGTCCTCGCTGCGCGCGCCGCTCGGCGCCGACAACGGCGGCCGTCCTCTCCTCGCCGCCCCTCTCTCGCATGATTGGCTGCTGCCCGATCCGGGATCTGGCATCTCGGCTCTCTAATCTGACCCGATTTGATTTCGATTTGTTTTCTATTTGCTTTGATTTTAATGGTTTTTGCTCATGTGGTGGCAGGCAGGGAGGTGTGTTGCCCCGGTGTGGTCTCGGCCGGCTAAAGTCGCCTGCACGCCGGGGGAGTGCACGGTGGCGGTTTGGTGAGGCTACACCGACGGTAGCACACAGTCGCCTTTATCCCCTGTAAGCTCTTGCCCCTTTACTCTTCCCTACTTCCCTCTTCTATCTCCAGTGACTACTCTATGTGCTGGTTCATGGTGGATAGTGATGCTATTCGGTTGTTACTGGTGATTTGTTATGTGTGGTAAGTTAGGTTTGGTATTGAAATGAATGTCCAGTTCATGTGTGTGGGGTTACCTTTGCCGGTGGAGGGTTGGGTTGCCGTGGAAAGGATTTGGGGCTGCTGGTTGTAGTCGTTCACTCAGTGGTTGTGGCGTTCGCCTGGTGATGGCCTCCTCCTCCCAAGCTGGCTGTCGGGCTTGTGGTTCCCTCTCCTGCCGTCGCCGTCGCTTTGGCTCAGTTGGCTCGCTGGGCCGTCTCCTTGCTGCCGACTCTTCTCGGTGGATGGCCTCTCGTGGCTTTGGAATGGTTGAGGATTTGGGAAATGATTGTGTCTTTGCCGTGCCTTCTCATTGCTCACTTCTCTCTGGTTGTTTGTGCCTTCGTGCGGCCGTGAGATATTCTCGGGTGTTGTGCTCTCTCGGGAGAACTGATCCGCCGGTGCTATCTCGATGAAAACAATGATGCTTGGTCATTCTTGTGGCATGTGCTTCCTTGCTGCGGTTTGGGCTTGGAAAATGGAATTATGGGCTTTTTGCTTTGCATTGGTTTGTCCTAAATAATATATATATATATATATATATATATATATATATATATATATATATATATATATATATATATATATATATATATATATGATGACACCTACGTATGATGAGTGGTTGTGTGCCGATTGTCCTCGGAGCGATCGGGTATCTCCGTGAAAGAGGTACCGACCGGGTCGGGACAATCAGGTATCTCCGTGAACGGATTACCCTGCCCGAAACTAACCTCTAGGGCTCTGACGGCAATTTCTTCTTTTAATTATTTTCTTTTGTTTGGTCTTTTTCGGTATTACAGTTACTAGTTCACTCACAAATGAAATAACGGGGTGGTGGCCGTTCGACGATAGTCTCTAATGTATGAGATGATCTGAATGTAATCTGGCTTTCTCTTAATATTGATGTATACAGAATATTGTATGTTACTCGAATGTAGTTTCTAATGTTGCAATTGTGTTGCAATTATCTAAGTTTGCGAGGCGGTCATTTGATTAGGACCGAGACTTGTAAACTTACAGTAATTTGTATTGTCGTTATTAATGTAAAAAGAGTTGTAATATCTTTATTTAATTTAAGCCAGTTTTAGTTGTAGCTCAAGGAATGTGACTTGATTTGTTGTACAAGAATTGTAATAATTACACAATTGTATTACGGACTGTTATATATATATTTTAATTGAGTTGGAAACTTTTACTTGTGCAATTGAATTTTATTTCTCACTTAGTCTATACCGTTTGATATTCACCCTTGTCGATGAAATTGTGAAAACAACGTATTAGTTTATCGCTCGCTAAGTTCAATTTAAACATCTGCAAAGAAAAGTTTAAATTCCTTCGTATTTTTAGATCATTAGCTACATAATTAATTATGCTTAACGTTATAATTCGTTGTTTAAGGTTAATTAACGATGTGGGTCGTTTCAGCCACATGCCTTCTCCTCATGTGAGAAGATGGCTGAGGCGGCGCTTGGCTGCCCGAGTCTACCGGGATGTCGGCAGCGCTGGAGGCAACATTGGCTCGGTCGCTTCAGTGCCAGCTGTTCAAGCACGGTCCGCTGGCCCCCTCCCCAGTTTTGTTCAAAAGGCGGTGTTCCCCTTCTCTATTGAATGACCAAAAAGTAGCGAGTTCACTTCTTCCCCCACTGATCTCCCACCTCCCTCAGCAATTCTCTAATCTTGAGTCTTGAGAGCCACCGGTCGGGTTCTTTCCCATCGCTGTAGGTTGAGCAGCGTGAATCGCCATTCTTGGGTTCTTCCCATGAGAAAAGGTTTGGGGATTTACCTTTTGAGGTTGATTCGGCTGGGTCTTGTGCTGAGTGTTTGAAGGAGAATCCATGACTTATTCTTAGTGTTCATGGGTGCTCTTGGCCGGAGCTCTCATCGGTCTTGTTCGGTGTCCACCCGATCCTCGGCTTCTACTTCGGCTACTCAAGGTGGAAGTGTGGCATTGTATCTCCAATTACCATGATATCCTTGCTTAGCACAGCGGGGTGCTTGGTTTTCTAGGATAGCGCTACGTGTTTGGCTTGCCTCGTTAATTTGGTTTCTTCTTGGTGATTTGGAGTATCACCATACCATGATATCCTTGCTTAGCACAGCGGGGTGCTTGGTTTTCTAGGATAGCGCTACGTGTTTGGCTTGCCTCGTTAATTTGGTTTCTTCTTGGTGATTTGGAGTATCACCACCGTTGTAAGTATATTGGCTGTTGATTTTTTTGCAATTTCATGATCTGCTTCATATATATGTGAGCCATCACTAGTTGGAAAATTGCAAAGATTTTGTGGGCTGATTACTCAGTGATGAAATGACATAAACTAAAATTATATATGATCGTGTATATAGATTGATCTTGAGCTGTAGGCTAAATTGCTATTTTCTCTACCCTGATCATTGATATCTTTCTATATTACCTGCTACTCATTGATCATGTGTTGTGTGATCCTTTGTTCGGTCACTGTAGTTGATCAACAAGTTATGCGATGCTGACATAATGAATACAACTCCTGTCCAGTGAATGTTAGATTGATTATTGTGATCTTATTTAATGTTCAGCATGTTATAATCATGAGCTGGTAGTTTCTTTAATAGTAAAATTTGATTTAAGCTCAAGATAGAATGTATAAGCGGACATATATAATTAAGATTGCATTTTGTCATAGCGAAGACGACCAAGAATGGATCTTATGCAATTAGCCTTCCGAGAGCAATTAATAACATTCAAATTGTTGATAACATGCTGAATTTAGTCATACATGTTATGCTTTTGTTGAGATTAGCATTTCGGTGCAATGTCTTAAATTATTTACATGTGTATATGCTGATTTTAGAGTTCACATGATTTTATGTTGATTAAGTCAATTATATGCTTGTTATATCATGCTTGTGTCTTTATTAAATATGCTGGAATTAAATCTAAATATATGCTTATACCACATCATTTACAACAATCCAGAAAACCAACTATTAAAGAAATGGCTTCATCGTCCAATGTCGTTAAGCCGAAAGTGTTTGACGATGTCAACTTTAAGCGTTGACAGACTAAAACAAAGTTATGACTGACTGATCTCAAACTCTTTTGGGTCATTTCGAATCCTCCAATGTTCCCATTGGAAATTCCTGAAATGATGAGAACAACTCAGTCGTAGCTCATTTGTTATCCATCTTATCTAACCGGTTGTTTGATGTGTATGTGAATTTTAAAGATGCCAAACAACTCTGGATGAATGTGACGGGAAGTATTCTGAAGGGGATAACGGGAATGAGTCATTTGTAACTGCTAATTACTTGAACTATAAGATAGTTGAGGGAAGGTCGGTGATGGAGCAACTCCACGAGCTAAAACTCCATGTACGTGACTTAAGTCAGTATGACTGCATTCTGCCAGAGAAGTTCCAAGTTAATGTCATTCTGGCAAGTTACCGCCTTCATGGCGTGACTTCGTGACTACTCACCGACATATAAAGGAGCACTTGACACTCAATGAGCTGTCAGCAGCTATCAATGTCGAAGAGAGTGCCAAAGCCGATGACGACATAGGGAAGGCTCAAGTCCAAGCTCATCAGGTGGAGGTCAAGAGTGCTAGAGACTTTGGAAACCAAAGTTTAAGAATCAGCCCTAAGTCAAGCTCCAACCAAAGAAAATGAAGAAGAAAAAGGAGGACATTATCTGCTTTATTTACAGGGAGGCTGGTCATAAGGCCAACCACTGCCGTAATCGCAAGGGCAAGGGTCCTTCCCCTAGTCAGCATAAAGGTCGTAAGATTGAAGTAAATGTCACACTAGCTAGCCTTTATTGATTGGTGGACTGATACAGGTGCTACTAGACATATATGTGCTGATTGATCTTGTTTTTCTTTATTTCAAGGTGAAGGTGGTGGATTCGTCCTAATGGGAAATGGAGCCACTGCGACAGTACGCGGGATTGGATAGGTTTGCCTGAAGTTCACCTCAGGCAAAACACTCATCCTCAAAGATGTGTTGTACATGCATGCTATGACTCGCAATCTAATGAGCGGGTCGATGCTGTGTAGGCAAGGAATAAATCTTGTTTTTAGTACAATAAAGTTAAATTGACCAAGTTTGGTAATTTTGTAGGCAAAGGCTATGATAGCGGAGGCATGTTCCATTTATCCATTCTTGATTTTAATAATGTAAATATTTATAATGTTTCCTATTGCAATAAAGTTTATGATATTTGACATTCACATTTGTGTCATCTTAACTCTGAAGCCATTGTGCGGTTGAGTAAGATGAGTTTAATTCCAAGCTATAATTATGAGAAGGGTTCAAAGTGTGAAGTGTGTGTACAAACAAAACAACCCCAAAAACCTTTTCATAGCGTTGAGGGGTGAAGCACCTCTCCACTTGAACTAATTCATTCTGATCTTTGTGAAATGAATGGAATATTAACTAAAGATGGCAAACGGTACTTTTTAACTCTCATATGATGCAATTAAGTATTGCTATATTTATTTACTTAAGTTGAAAGATGAAGTACTTGAACACTTTAAAGTCTATAAAGCCGAAGTTGAAAATCAACTAGAAAGGAATATCAAACGATTAAGGTCAGATTGAGCTGGTGAAATACGTCTCACATGAATTCTTTCAATTTTGTGAAGAAAGTAAAATAATTTATGAAATTACTCCACCATACTCACTCCAATCGAATGGAATAGCCGAAAGAAAGAACCGAACTTTTTGTGACTTGGTTAACGCCATGCTCCAGAGTTCGGGTATACTGGACTATTGGTGGGGGTGAAGCAATTCTCACAGCTAATTATGTCCTGAATAGGGTTCCACTCGCAATCAGGAGGAAACACCTTATGAAGGATGGAAGGGAGAAAACCTAACTTATCTTTTCTTCGGATGTAGGGTTGCTTTGCAAAAGTGCATGTGCCGTTACCGAAGAAAAGAAAGCTTGATATAAAAATCATTGATTGTGTCTTTCTAGGGTATGCTATAAATAGCACGGCTTATAGATTTTTAATAGTCAAATCCAAGGTGAGTGACATCGCTACAAATATAGTGATAGAGTCTCATGATGCGACATTCTTTGAACATGTGTTTCCTATGAGACCAAATGAAGTCATTGACACATTGCTTGAGATGAACGCTCTATTCTTCCTAGTGTGGATAACACCGCTCCAGAGTTGGAGTTGAGGAGGAGTAAGAGGCAGAGGATTGAAAAGTCACTCGCCAATGACTATGCCACCTATGTTATGGATGATGAACCACGAATCATTTCAGAGGCATACACATCCTCGGATGTGAATTACTTGAAGGAGGCAGTTCAGAGCGAGATGGATTCCATCGTAGCTAACGAAACATGAGAGATTACGGATCTTCCGCCTGGTTGTAAGCCAGTAGGTTGCAAATAGATCTTTAAAAGAAAGCGTAGACCTGATGGTACTATAGAAAAATACAAGGCCCGTTTAGTGGCTAAAGGTTTCATGCAAAAAGGAGAAGACTACTTTGATACACACTCTCCTATGGCCTGTTTACCCATAATTCGGGTGTTTTTAGCACTAGCTGCTGCATACAAACTCCAAGTACATCAAATGGATGTAAAGACCATTTTCCTAAATGGAGAGTTGGATGAGGAGATTTATATGCAACAGCTCGATGATTTTGTGGTTGAAGGGTAAGAAAAGAAAGTATGTCGATTGATTATATCCTTATATGGTCTAAAGCAAGCTCCCAACAATGGTATAAGAAATTCAATAGTACAATGACCTCGGTCAGCTTTTGTGTGAACGAAGCCGATAAATGTGTCTACTATCGGTTTAGTGGGAGCGAAGGTGTCATTCTATATCTTTATATAGATGACATATTGCTTTTTACGACCTACTGGATGTAATCAATAGAGCAAAGTCTTTCCTTTCCCAGAATTTTGATATGAAAGATCTGGGTGAGGCTGGTGTTATCTTAAACATCAAGGTTAGAAAGGGTGAGAATGTGATTATTCTTTTACAATCCTATTATGTAGACAAGTTCTTAACCGGATTTGGATTTATGGACTGTAAGCCAGTGGCTACACCCTATGATTTAAATACAAAGCTACATAAAAACACCGGACATGGGAAGGATCAGTTTAAATATTCTCAAATAATAGGATCCTTGATGTATCTAACTAGTGTAATAAGGCTAGACATCTCATATGTTGTAAGCAGATTGAGCCGTTATACATCCAATCTAGGAGATGATCATTGAATAGCACTAGAGAGAGTACTCAGATACTTGAAGGGGACCTCAAATTTGGGAATATATTATTCTGACCATCCAACAGTCTTGGAAAGATTCAGTGATTCTAACTGGATTAGTGATTCAGATGACATGAAGGCTACGAGTGGCTATGTATTGATTATTGTGATCTTATTTAATGTTCAACAAATTATAATCATGATCTTGTAGTTTCTTTAATAGCAAATTTTGATTTAAGTTCAATATCAAATGTATAAGCGGACATATATAATTAAGATTGCATTTTGTTATAGTAGAGACGGCCAATAATGAATCTTGTGCAACTAACCTTCTAAGAGCAATTTATAACATTCAAAATGTTGATAACATGCTGAATTTGATCATACATGTTATGTTTATGTTGAGATCAGCATTCCGTGCAATGTCTTAAATTGTTTACATGTGTATATGCTGATTTTTAGACTCTTACATGGTATATTTGTTGGGAGTATATTTCAATGACTTAAAGAGTTCACATGATTTTATGTTAATTAAATCATTTATATGCTTATGTCCTTATTAAATATGGTGAAATTAAATCTAAATATATGCTTGTACTGCATCATTTACATCATATAGTAGATCTCGCTACGGATTGCTAATCAATTTGGCACGTGTAGTGTAACTGTTCACAATTTTTCCCGTCGTGGGAGCCATTCTTGAAGTCCAAGACGGAGGAAGAGATGTGTAAAGGATGTACATGTGTTGGGTATTATGCGCATCTGCTATATACCTCCCAAAAAAATTATTACGAGACTGTACTTGTGGCCTTGTGGGACTGCATCTGCATGTAGCCGCACGGTGGGCACCGGGCAGGGCACGGACGCACCAAATACAGTACTGACTTAGCTTCAGCTTTTAGCTTTCAATTTATTTTTTACTATTTATAAATTTCATCTTTTTCTGAATTTTTAACTTTTTGTTAAACTTTTTTCCAGTTTTTTTTCCGTATTTATTTGTATTATATGTAATGAGCTAACATATTTTTTTAATTTTTTAAATTTAGTTATACTAAATAATCCTCTGTCAGCTACAATGTTTTTTTCATCCAGCTACAGTGCCTTTCAACCATAAGCACCAAAAAAAAAAAAGCCCAAATGCACCACCTTAAAAGCGACGGCGTCTTGACCGGATATCTCACAGCTGATTGATCAATTGCAAGTACCAAATTGTTCGCCATAAACAAGCCAAACCAAAGTAATACTATCATTAGCTGTAGTATTAAGAAAAGAGATTGTTCCAAATGCGACTACTTTGTGGAAAGCGGCCCAGTTCAGTCTCACTTAACGAGCTTTCGGTTCAGTCTCACTTAGCGAGCTTTCGGTTCGTGATAAAAAAAAAGACCAGAAAGTGTTATTATTAGTGAACAGATTACTCTTAAAATTCCAACCCCATTCTCTCTTTTTTTTTTTGATCTTTGACCAGAGATAAAGAAAGTAGATAGAAACGAAAACCTGCACGCGAGGCGTTTCCAATTTGGTGCGAAAAAGGGTAGAGAGACAATGGAGAGGCCTCCCTCCCACCGTCCCACGAACCCCACGCCTCGTCATCGAATCACCCAGACCAAAAGCAAAGGAAAGGAAGGCGGAGCAAGGGAGGGAGCAAAGGCAAAAGCATGGACGCCAACGGCAAGCAAGAAACGGACGCCGGAGCGCCGCGCAAGAAGAAGGCGTCCGCTGCCGAGGCGGCGAGGAAGCGGTGGGGAGGGTACGCGCGCGGGCGCGGCCTGTCCCCGGCGGCGCCGCCCGAGGACGCCGGGCGAGGCGCGGCGCTGGCAGAGTGCGCGGCCGCGTGCTGCGTGATGTGCGCGTGCCTGCCGGTTGCCGTGCTCTGCTGCGTGGCGCGCGCCCCGCTCCGCGTCGCGCGGCGGTGCTGCCGGTGGAGGAGGCGGCGGCCTCCACGGCGCCTGGCTCCCGGTGGGTCGTCGTCGTTCTCCGACGCCGAGCTCGGGGACTTCCGGCAAGGCCGGAGGCGGGCAATGGCGGACGAGGAGAACCGGCCCCGTGCGCGGTCGCCACGTGGCGGCCGGACAGCCCCGCCGCCGGCGCCTCCGCAGCAGCAACCACCCCCTCGGGATCGGAGAACTTAGTGCGAGTCAGTTAGTATTTTTCCCCCCTCCAATTTTGTTGCAAGCTGTAACTACAACCGGAGAATCTGCTAAATACGATGCGCTGTTTCGATCTGTCCGGCCCCTCTTCTCATTCTTTTCTTCCTTAATTCTCGTCTTTGGTTAGCTCATGGCCATGATTAGAAAGAGATTTTGGCAAGGAAGAGGGCCACCACAATGTACCACACCAATCCTGCAAGGCCATGTTTCCTTGTCCTCATTTTTCTCTCTGGACTCTAGATGGTTCGATCTTTTCACCCGGAAAACATATCGTACGAAGGGCTCCATTATCGCTTGCCTCTATCATCATCATTCTGCCCCAGAAACAGTGATCACTGGATTTTTCTCTTGACAGGCTGGAAAACTGTTTTGAGTTAGCCCGAACTGCTAGCAACTGCTTCCTCTGTTGAGAGTAATCCGTTACCGGTCAAACATACGTGCGCTTTAGGAGTTACAAATATGGTGAGCTTTAAATTCTTTCTTTAAATGAAAGACCACTGATAGTTAATTGAGGTGGTCAGTCAGACACGTCGAACAGTAAATTAATTTCCTACTGCCGCCGCCTCCTGAGTGATCATGAGGATTGAGGGAAAAAAACAGCAGCTTGACGAAAGATGCCCCCCCCCCCAATTTATTATCATAAGAGCAACTTCAAAAGATTAGCCCAAAAAATATCTAAATTTAGTGATTTAACTATTCTCTAAAATGAATCTCACTCAAAAAAATAAGACTACTCCAACAGGCTATCTAAACTAGAGGGCGCGCGGTGGGTCGCGACGCTGCTGGAATGGGGCGCAGCGTGCGGGAAGGAAACGCCGACCGCGCCAAGAGGCTGGATGGTGAACGAGGTAGGCTATCCAAAAATAGAGAGCGAAGGAGGAGGGATGGAGAGCTACTAAATTTGGAGAGTCATTTACAGAGTCTATTGGAGACGTTTTTTCTCCAATAATAGCCAAATTTACCTTTAGAAAATGATTTAGCCCTTCTCTTGGAGTTGCTCTGAAAGATCCAATTTAGGCGTACAGATAACGGTAGTTTAATGTGATACACTGATACACACTGCTGTTTGACTTGTCGTGATCGGCCGGGATCCGGCTGTGACTTTGTTTTCTAGCCGTCAGATCAAGAAACGAAGGCTGAGATCGGCCTAGTCGCTATAGCGAAAACACTGGATCACAGGTAGTCTATCATTAGTACTGTATCATCTGATCTGAGCCGTTCATTTACGATCCGATGGCTAAGAATTGTCTAAAGTCACGGGTACCGATCTTCTCTGCCATTGCTTCCGCAAAGAGGACCTCAATTCCAAGACCTGATAAGCATGTAAACTTTTCTAAGAGAGGGGAGTTCAGCGGGCGCCTCAGCTGCTCAGGTCACGTGAGGAGACCTGAGACCGCGAGACACACCGGCCAAATACACCAAAAGCGGCTCGGGTGGGCGGGCGGCGAATCACGGATATCGAACGAAGAATTGCAAAGGGCGGAGAAGCATCCATCCCTTCTCCCACCGTTGGAAAAGCGTCACGTATGTACTGTTAGGAAACCTGGACTCTATCCAGAGTCCTGATCTAATTGGGTACCCCACCGTAGACTATAAATAGGGACCTAGATCCCCCTCATTATGTACCCCGATGCAATCTAAAGCAATAAAGAAAGACCAGGAGTTCTCTCTACCTCTCTGTGTTCAATCTATTATTCGTGATTCGTGATTGATTCGTTCTTGTTCTAAGCGGAGGAATCGCTCGGATGGTCTCCGGCGTCGGTTCCTCAACACGTTATCGCACGACTTCGCCGGTGAGCGAGGTAATCATCGAAGCACAGATTGAATTTTCTAGATCGCTTTTGAATCTGTATTTTCTTTTCGCGTTCTAGATTGAATCTCTACGGTGCAAATCCGCCCTAATCTACCGCGAGCAGACTTGAAGTCGCCGGCACAATGCCGATTGGTAGATTGTGAAACAAGGTAGATGTTGATTGCACTGTAGATTAGAACGATGCAAATCCGCCCTAATCTACCGCGAGCAGACCTGAAGTCGCCGGCACAATGTCGATCGGTAGATTGTGAAACAGGGTAGATGTTGATTGCATCGTATATTAGAAACGAAAATTTTGCATTAATTTGTTTGATCCTGCATGATCATTATATGGAGATTATGCATCTGTTCTTCCTGTTATGCATGGCATCAGCACAGTATTGCACGAAAGAAAAAAAAGAAAAAGGAAATCATTGTTGTTCGAAGCGCAGGAGCGGCGGCTCCACCGCCGGCCGAAACACGCGCCGCATCGCATGCGCCTCGCCGTCGCCGTCGTCGCGCGCCGAAGGAGCTCGACCCGTAGTCGCGACCGCCGGCGCCTTGGCCATCACGCCCGCACGCGTGACCCGCGGTGTGCGCGCCACCCATGAAGACGCCGGCCACCGGCCCTTCTTCCCACATGCACGGCGCCGGCCGTCGGCTCAGTAGCCGCGCTGCCCGCACGGCGAACCGCGCAAGCGCCGCCAACTCGGCCGATCGCTGCCGGCGGCCGTGGCGGCTCGTTACCGCCATCCTAGCACCGCCCGTCGTCGGATCCGCCCGCATGGCGCCGCGTTGCTGCGGTGTGAGCCACAAGCCGCCCGCAGCCAAGACCGGACGCCGCCGCCACCCGAACCGCGATGATCGGCCGGCAGCAGGCCGCCATGGCTCCTCGTTGCGCGCGCCGCGCGCGCCGCCGCCGCAGGGGTCCGCCGCCGCCCGCGCCGCGCCGCTCGCTCCGCCGCGCCGCGCCGCCGGCAGCCGCGCGCCGCCGCTTCCCTCAACCGGGTTCGCCGCCACGCATGTGGCCGTCGGCGGCCTCGCGCGGCGCAATCATGCGGCCTCGCGCGCCCCACCTGCGGCCCCGCTGGCGCGCAGCGCGCTTTGCGCGCCTCCTACCGCCGGCCTCGTGCCTCCTGCGCCGCGCCGCATGCGCCTACGCGCCGCCGTCGCGCTTTCCGCCCGCCGCATCGCCGCTGGCGCCTCATGCGGAAGTCGCCGCCGCCCGCCGACGCGCCGCCCCGTAAGGCGCAGCCCAATCGCCGGCCGCTCGCCCCGTCGTTTTCGGGTAGCCGCCGCCGAACGCATGAACAGGGGTAGGGTTTCCCTACCCCTGCCCCTTGAGACGTGCGGTTGGGCCGGACGGGCCAAATAAGCAAGGTGGGCCGGCTGGAGTTAATTAAAAAAAAGGAGGGGGTGGGAATGACCCGAACGGGTGGCTGGCTTTGCAGAAAGGCCCCGAATTCATGTATATTGCCGATGAGCCCCTAAAATTTGCATATAAGTCCAGATTTTGCATAAAGGCTTTAGTAATTCTGAAAATTACATATAAGTCCTCAAATTTACGAGTGGGTCCAGAATTTTGCATAAAACCCCTCGGTAAATCAGAAAATTGCGCGAATTTTTCTCTGAACTGAAATTTTGCGCATAAACCCCTAGAAAATGCAGAATTTGCTGAAATTTCATATTTTAGCATAAAAGGGCCTCGAGAATCCGAATTTTGCATCAATTTTAGCATTTGAAGCTTATTTATTTATGCCATTATTATTCTCTGTATTTTCTGTATTTATTTTCTGTTTTGGTTAATTGTAATTGCTGAAAATTGCTTTTAATCACTGAAATTAGCAGTAAAATTATAGAAAATACATAGAAAATTCTGAAACATTGCGAGAATCTTTTGTACCATTTATTTACCCGCAGTGAATTATTCCATGCATGTCTACCAGCAGTAGACTTATACACATTTAGATGACTAGCATCACGAACTGGAAGTTCGAGGAGCTGACCCAGCATGGCCAAAACTATCTGACATAGGCATCCGATGTTGAGATTGTGCTTGGAGCCAGGAAGCTCCGCGCTGCTATTGGGATTGGCGGACTGAATGACGCTCAACCCAAACCTGAGGAGAATGATCAGGCACTTCATTTTCTCAGGCACCACCTCTGCCTCACTCTCAAGAATGAGTATATGGTGGAGAAAAGCGCGCTAGCACTCTGGAACGCACTGAGAGAAGCGGTTTAAGAGGCTAAAGTACACCATTCTTCCTCAAGCAGAGTAGGAGTGGATCAGACTGAGGTTTGCCGACTTTAAGACGGTCGGGGAATACAATTCTGCCTTGCACAGTATTTGTACTCCAATACAAAAATTGAGAAAATCCTTCCACCCAAATGAAGTACAATCCACATGCAATTATCGTCAAGACGGCTATGAGGAATATGCCAAATTGATAGATATGATGTAAGTCGCGGAGGCTCAGGACGAAGTTCTCCGCAAGAACTAAGTCACTCAGCCATCTGGGAGCTCCACTGGCCGTGAAGCCAACGTTGGGAGTAACAAGGTGCGAAAGCCCTTGATAGAGAAAAGGGGAAGGGTAAGACCGCAGCCCAAAAAAAAGGCGAATCAGATGCTCCACGAGAGAATAAGGCTAACAAGCCAAAAAGCGGGATGGCAAAGGGCAACATGAAGCCCACTCTGCATCGGTTGAGGGGGAGCATTCTGAGCAGCTACCCGCGCTGATGGTGTTTGAGACCATTACAACACTAGCACCTCTCTCGACCTAGAAGCAGTCAACGTCATGATTTCTCTGGAAGAGAATGTCAACCCTGAGAAAATAGCAGAAGAAGTCTAGTGCACTGAATGCACTTCGACTTTAATTGTCATTTATTTTGTGTGGAAGAATATGTTAAGATTTGCATGAATGTACTTAAGAATTGTTATTTTCTCGTGATGGTTGGATGATATTTGAAGAATTCATTCATTTATTCAGTTTATGATGGCATGATATGTTCTGATATTGGAGTATTTTTATGTGTTGATTGCCTTCTCATACATATTAATAAAATACCATATATTAGAACACTTGTAGCGCCCTATGAAGGAAGTGTGCTTAGCTAGCAGCGGCACAACGCATACCATCTTAAGAGAGATTATGTATTTTCATCGATTTGTAAGAGCACCGGCACCTTACGACAATCGCGAGCGATGGATGTATAATTGGTTCAGGAAGAGCCATAATGGGCACAACTTTGGTTATTGAAGAAGCCTTATTGTACCCAGAATCGACTAGAACTCTCCTAAGTTTTAAGAATATCCGCGCAAATGGTTTCCACGTTGAGATCGAAAAGAGTACGGAAGAAATACCGCTCATTATGAAGCGAAGAGAATGGCAAAAGAATATTAGAAAAACTTCCTTCATCTGGGCTATATTATACCAACATTAAAGCGCTGCAGTGCATAATCGCTCAAAGCAGTGTTTAGAAGCTCTTAACTCTTCGTCTCGGCATGACAGATTAGGCCACCTAGGTCTTAGGATGATGAGAAACATAATAAATAACTCGCATGGGCATAATATTAATGTGAAGAATTTCCCGAATCATGAAGATTTTGTGTGCCCTGCATGTGCCATCGGGAAACTAATAACTAGACCCTCCACTCAAAGTGAAGGATGAAGTCCATGCATTCTGAACGCATCCAGGGAGACATTTGCGGTCCCATTCAGCCCATCTTAGGGTCATTTAAGTATTTCATGGTGCTCATTGACGCTTCTTCGAAGTAGTCGTATGTGGGTTTGTTGTCCACAAGAAACCACGTCTTTGCACAAATTGATCTCGCAGATCATTCGCATCGAAATGTGTCCCCGATTATGACATCAAGTCCATCGAATGGACAACGCCGAGAATTTACTTCAAAGGCATTTGATGATCATTGCATGGCAATGGGAATTGCGATTGAGCATTCTGCATCGCATGTCCATACCCGAATGGTCCGCAGAGACTTTAATTAAAAGAATTAAATTTATTGCCCGACCCTTTTGTATAATTGAAATCTAGCGACTACATGTTGGGGACACGCATCCCGCATACAATGAATCTCATCAACCTTAGACCTTGACCTACAACATCCATTCACCTATGCAACTAGCGCAATGGTCAAGATCAAGATTTCCCAACATTAGGGGGAGGAAATCAACCCCTTGATGAAGAATGTCGGGAAATTATGTGGCAAGCCTGGGGAATCCATGTAGATGACCCACGCACTAGAGAAGTCCAGAAGACATTACATGGCAAGCCACGGGAATTCATGCAGATGACCCACGCATTAGTGAAGCAAATAGAGAAGTCCAAAAGACAATAGAAGTCCAGAAGACAAGAGAAGTCTAGAAGACAATAGATTTGCAAGCATTAGCAAATCAACTGCCTGATCACTTTAGTGATTTGAAGAGCGTGACTAAGTCGCATGTGCCTGCACGCACTGCACCGGAGAGGGTTGAAATACCAAAGAAAGCAGAAGGTATCCCTAATCTCGTCCAGAGGCCTCAGAAAAATAAAAAAGAGGACGAGAACTCCGGTTCCTCGAATCCTTAGTGTAGGGACGCTGGTGAAGAAGGATAAGAGGGATTTATCACAGCCGATCATTGAAGTCCCCCAAAATGAGAAGGGGAGCCAGTTGAGACCTAGCACAAGTATGACACCTTCCGAAAAGGGCATACCGGATCTGAATATCCCCATCGGCATGGATGTGTGCGCACACGTCGGAGCCGAAAAACTAAAGGGACTTGCCACCGCAATTGAAAGAAGCGATGCGCAAGGTGAAGCTCCAGCAGAAGCAATCGCTCCAGAAGAAGCAACTCATGAAGAAATAGCTATAAATTATGTGCACACGGGAGAGTCCCTGAATAGGACAACATTTAATATCGATATCTACTTCGCAAAGAAAATTGCCACAATCATCGATCTTGATCCCGAGTCTGCATCGCTCGCTGAATGTAAGAAAAGATCAGATTGAGAAGATTGGAAGAAGTCAATAGCAACTGAATTGCTATCTCTGAATAAAAGAGAGGTGTTTGGGCCCGTATGCCGCACACACCCCGTTGGGCACAAGTGGGTATTTGTTCGAAAGAGAAATGAAAGAAATGAAGTAGTGAGATACAAAGCAAAATTTGGTAGCCCAAGGTTTCACTCAACGTCCCGGAGTTGATTACGAAGAAACCTACTCATGATCATGAGTGCAATTACCTTTAGATACTTGATCTCAATGGCGTGAACTTGAATTTGGAAATGAAATTGATGGATGTTGTGATTGCATACCTTTATGGTAACTTGGATTCGAGATTTATATGAGAGTCCTGAAGGAATCCCTCTCCCGAACCAAGACAGAGCAAATAGAAATCTATACAGTGTGAAACTCAGAAACTCACTGTATGGACTGAAACAATCTGGAAGAATGTGGTATAATCACTTGAGCGACTTTCTCTGCAAGAAAGGCTACACGAACAATGAAGACTGTCCTTGTGCATTTATACGGCGATCCCAGAATGGATTCTGTATAATCTCTGTGTATGTAGATGATCTGAATATCATCGGGACAGCCGAAGGCATAAAAGAAGCAAGCTCCTACTTGGAGTCAGAATTTGAAATGAAAGATTTGGGCAAGACCAAGTTTTGCTTAGGCTTGCAGCTTGAGCATGTCCCTGAAGGAGTCTTGGTACATCAGTCGACCTACACCCAGAAGGTGCTCGAAAGGTTTGGCTTTGAGAAGGCATTTCCCTCGAAAGTACCGATGATCGGTAGGTCTTTACAGCAAGAAAAAGATCCTTTCCGACCTAGGGAAGAGGGGGAGGAAGTCCTGGGACCGGAATTCCCATATTTGAGTGCAGTGGGAGCACTCATGTACTTAGCAAACTGCACTAGACTGGACATTGCATTTGCCGTGAACCTCTTAGCAAGTGCAGTGCAGAGCCCACCAAAAGGCATTGGCGGGGCATAAAGGACATTTTCCGATACCTCCAAGGTAGCAAGGACCTCGGATTGTTTCTGAGAAAGAATCAAGATCTGAACTTGATTGACTATGCGGATCTTTGGGTATCCGTCGGACCCACATACCGCTAAGTCACAAGCAGACTATGTATTTACGTGTGGTGGGCGCAATTTCATGGAAATCGTCTAAGCAAAGCCTGGTAGCTACTTCGACGAACCACTCAGAAATTATAGCACTGTATGAAGCCGCACGAGAGTGCACTTGGCTCCGCCGAATGGTTCACCACATCCAGCAGTCATGTAGGATGAACATTGTGCAAACCCCCACAATTATTTATGAAGATAATGTCGCTTGCGTTGCACAAGTGCAAACGGGCTATGTGAAGAGTCATCTCACAAAGCATATCAACCTCAAGTTCTTCTATGCACATGAATTGCAAACGATGGACGAGATTAAAGTACTGCATACTAAGTCATGTGAAAATCTCGCAGATTTATTCACTAAGTCACTCCCCGCATCTAGCTTTGAAAGGTGCGTACGTGGAATTGGAATGATGAGACTTAGAGAAGTGCAGAATTCAGGGGGAGAATTCTCATAAGCCCGCTAATAAATCTTGATCATGAAGATTAAGTACCCAAAAATAAAGTCCTGCAGACCAAATGAATTTGGGTGAATTGTACTCTTTTTCCCTTGACGAGTTTTCCATGAAGTTTCTCGACCAAGGTTTTTAATGAAGCAATTCGTGCATCGCAGCATCACATGTATCATGTACTCTTTCTCCAAATTTTTCCCACTGGGTTTTTATGGAGTTTTGACGAGGCATGAGCATGTTGGGTGAGTGCCCAAGGGGGAGTGTTAGGAAACCTGGACTCTATCCAGAGTCCTGATCTAATTGGGCACCCCACCGTAGACTATAAATAGGGACCTAGACCCCCTCATTATGTACCCCGATGCAATCTAAAGCAATAAAGAAAGACCAGGAGTTCTCTCTACCTCTCTGTGTTTAATCTATTATTCTGTAATTCTGTGATTGATTCGTTCTTGTTCTAAGCAGAGAAATCGCTCGGACTGGTCTCCAGCGTCGGTTCCTCAACATGTACGACCCCGTGCGCGCAGCCGCGGAGGCATCTTTTCGGTACCGTGACGGCGAGGGGGCAGTTGGACGGAGCGCGCAACAAGCGGTGCCAACTGCCAAACCAGGTCTAGGTGAGTACTAGAAGGGTTTTAACTTCAGCACGTCTCGGCTGCCTGGTTTGGCCAGATCCTGGTGCTTAGTGCTAAGCGAGCGGCCGGTTGCCGCTGCGGTTCCTAATTTTTGCCAGTGGCTGGTTTGGCCGCAAGACTTCCTACTTCTGTACCGAATGCAGTGTTACTGGCGTAGTAAAAACGGAATGTTTTCATGCGAAATCCTAAAGAAATAGTTCGGTTTGCATAAATGAAGCATACCATGTCCATTAGCCGATAACAATTCGACGGGTCTTGCATGATAAACGTTTGCGAATTAGTGTGGTTCATCATACGGAATGAAGCTACTCTAAAGAACATGTACCTGGAATTTTTTTTCCTAGTGAATATATGCCTGGAGCTGCGTACAACTCTTCGAGACACATTCTACAACAGAATATCTTAGCACGTCACCTAAAAGTAAAATTCTTAGGCTGCGAATAGAACACAACCAAACCTGTGTTGCAAAATGCACGTACGGTTTAGGATAACAAATAGCACCCAAATAAATCATAACCAAAACCTGACTGTGTCAGAGAAGGAATACAGGAGCAATGTCACTCCCAATGGTCTATCGTACATGCGGTTAAAAGAACGGAGAAATCAAACGCATCAGATTGCACTATGATCTGAACCTACAACAATAAACACCTCTGGTTCATCTTTAACCCTTACAGATTAAAACAGTGACTTCTAAAATTGTACAATTGAAGTCAGAGAAAATATGGGACAGCAGTCCTTGGGCCTCGCATCTGATTGTTCTCCTCTGTCTCTGTGAAGAACTTAACCTCTCTTTCCTGACAATTGAGCAAAGGATCGAAAAGATCAGAATCAGCTACAGCTCAAGAAACAAATCGGCTACTTTACAGCCATAATTGTAAAAGTGCAACTAATGCAAAGATCAGAGAACAAATCAGATCAAATATGATTTCACAGAAGTAACCAGAGGTCTTCTGGTACTTGTTAATAAAGTGAAGTGACTTAGGCCCCGTTTGGCACAGCTCCACCACCAGCTCCTTGGAGCTGTTTGGAGCTGTTTTTTGCCAAACGGGGTAAAGCAAAATAGCTCCACCGAAGGAGCTCCTTAAAATCTGCTGAGACAAAAATAACTCCACCCAAGGAGCTGAAAAAAGTAGCTTCACTTGGCTCCACTTGTGAAGCCAAAAAAAACAGCTCCACTTGTGAAGAGGAGCCCTGCCAAACAGGGCCTTATTCTTTCAATTGTGAACTTCAATACTTTCAGTTGTAAACTTCTATACACTTCCTCAGGCAAAGACACCATAGGCACATGCTGAGCTGTTGCTGATTTACTACTAACCACCAAATGGTTTATTCCTCAAAAAGGATGGCCAACATAGTTAGGCAACTAGAAGTGAATCTGTTGATTTCCTTTGCAGGTCCAACTGAAGTTTTCTCCCTATATTAGTAGCCATTAGATTTATTCCTTGTGTCAGGTCTGACCAAAGTGCTCTAATTATCACTACCAATCAGATTATAGAAAGTGTGGAACGGCACTTGGTATATTATTGAGTACAGAGAAACGGCTCGCAACCCAGTTTGGCTGTACCATGAGAGGAACTTCTATAAGACTAACCACTAACACTAAAAATATTGGCCAGAAACACCGGTTGCCTTATATAGCATTTCATTCCCTGTTGTATAAGCAATTCATCCCCTAACAAAATAATGAATCACATACTGGTATAAATGTACAATAAAACCTAATAAAGATTGGGTTGAAATGATCGTATGAATGACTTGAAGGTATTATGTATAATTGTATATGCAAAAGACCTCAACCAAATACTTGTACACGGTTAATATCATGCTCTCATCAGAGATGCACTAACATACCATGTTCTCACTGAAGCTTAGTATAGAAGCAACATTGCCACATCTGTAGCAATAATTAGGTGCAGACCACACCTGAAAAAGAATTGCACAAGACATACAAGCATCATCAACATGGTTGTATTGAACTAAAAAAAATGCATACTACTACAATAAGATGCTACGATTATCTGGACTGCTATGATTATCTGGACTGATCAGTCTATATGTGGAACAGAAACTCACAGTTACAAGGCCCTTGTCCTGGAACATGTACTTCAAGCCTTCCTGGACTAGCTGGTGAGCCCGGCAAACTAGATCGAGATTGTTAATATGGTTGAACTGCATAGGATAAATCAACAAAATTTGTGAGCAGACAGTGAAAAGGCGATCCAGAATGAAAAGATTCTGTGCACACCTCTGCTGTCACTCGTGATCCAAAAAGCCAACCTGCTCCACGGGGACTAACAGCCCATGTCTCTATCTCTTCAGGGTCACTCCACATCAGATCACAGAAAGGACCTTCGTGGGGAATTTCACAATTGCGATCAATTGTCCGTATCTGGTGACAAAAATGTATTCAACGACATGATTACTTCCATTGTAACATTGCCTGGAAACAACTCTTAAATCTTAATCTCATGTGACGACAACAGTAAACACATAAGAAAAAAAAACCAATCACAGAATCATGTATTCTCCAGATTATGAGCCTGCAATGCTATTTCTAATAGGTCCTTGATAATAAACATCTTTTACTACCAAAAAGAAGTATATCACAAATAAGTTAGCATGGTGATCTCGGAAAAAAATAGGCGACAGAAATCTAAATCACTTTGCTGAACTGCTAACACTCAGTGAATGTTTACTCCTTCAAAGGTACTAGCGAATATCCGTTGATCAAATTAAGATATATCCAGAGCTAACAGCAGAATTATCCATCAACAGAATTTTCCAGCAATTGAAAATCTTAAGAGTTGGTATCAGACCATCTAATTGTTGTATAAACCAGGTGCAGTATGTTTCTACTTTCTACATTTGTTAGTACGGTAAATCTGCAAGGCAGAAAATTCAAAATCCCATAAAATGGGAAGGATTGGACATAAGCAAAGTTTCATAAACAACATTTGGGTTGAATGATGCTTATAAAAAGTTAAGAAAGAAAGTTCAACAAACCTGATCAACAGTACGTACATCAGGAGAAAGACCACCATGGACACAGAGGACCTGAATTTTCATCATATAATTTATGTATGATCCAGCAAAAAAATATGAACTTATAGCCTACAAATTGTCTACACAAAGGAGCTTACTGTGCCATTAATGATTGCTGAAAGAGTAAGGTAATCGAAAACATCAGTGCAGTACCGCCAGGCATTGGCATTCCCATACTTCCTCTGGCACTCATCATAGAAACCATACACCTAAAGTCACATTATATTAGTCCGCCTGCATGATATCAGCATGCCACATGTATAACCTATTTGTGGTTCAGTACAACACTTGAATACATTCAAGTATGTAATGTCAATAGAAAAATGAGCATACAAAGTCATAACCACAAAAAAGAGAAGCCATGTGAAAGACAGATTGTCCAACTAGCCAAACAAAACCTAAGCATGACACCGCAGATTGCTTATCGGATGACGCTATTTATGAACCATAAGATTTAAAAAATTCATAGATACAAGGTGTGTAAGTATGCATTTGATTTCTAATGTGCATCCACCAAAATGAAGAACATGAAACTGAGGTAAATCCTGGAATGGTGTGCACATTTAGTAACTGGATTGTTTTAGCTTTAGCTTCTATTCTCATTTCCTCCAGAATCAAATCAACATGTAATGCCTTTTTAATGCATGATGCATCATAGAGATTTAAAGGGAAAGCCACAAATATGATGTGCTTGTGCGTGACGCGCACGCGAGAGAGAGAGTGATGCAATGTACAAGTCAACTAACTACAAGACCTTTTGGCTGCAAGAGATGAGAGCACAACATACAAATCATGAGAGCAATTATACAGCATTTAGTTTCATGCACCAGAAGTATCTCGAATCCCGATGATCAGCTGGATAACAAATATAGGGGTCGTTCTTTTGGGCTTCTGGTTTATCTATAGTAACTAACTTTCAAATAGAGTGCCTTTTCAAGACAGGGTTTATAAGTAGATTATAGTAGAAACCACATCGACTTTAGCTATATTAACCAAAATCACACGCGAGTGTCTCTCTCTCGCGAACAACCAGAATTAAAAATTTTCAGCCAAAAGCCACTGCCCAAAAGAACAACCCCATAAGCTTTCCCCATGCCTGGACATACCTGTGTCAACTGCCTGCTTTCATGATTTCCACGCAGAAGGGTTATGTGGGCAGGATACCTAATACCAGTTGGGAAATTCAATGACAAGCATTAGCCATACATGGTAATGCTCCAGGAAAATTCTAAATCAGAATCCTTACTGAAAGGAAGCAACTAAGTCTAAATGGAACTAGTATTATCACAATTATTTCACTAATTGAGAGTGCATAGTTCATAATCAAAAATGGTGAGAGGCAATCTTTATTTTCCACTTGCAGTTGAAGTTAGTAGAAAAATATGAAGGTATTTCGATTTCAGATTTCAGCCAGCATGGCACACGCTTTTTTCAGCTATTAAGCACACGTCCAAACCATAGTTAGATTACTGCATGATTGTCTTAAACCTATTCAGCTACACTCCTGAATGTTCTTTGTATCAGAACCATAAATAGTTATACACTTTTAATTCTATGAGACTATGACAAATAATAACCTAAAACAACCCGTCCACACCATAGACTGCTCAAGGTATTATCCAGGAAAGATAAGGTGGAAAGGGAAGTTACGTAAGGACAACAGGATGTGGCATATAATCAAGCAGCAGTCAAGTACTATCATTCAACAGCATAATTCCACCTAAGCAAGGCCTATTGCTACTATGGTTATTCATGTATTATTCCTACAAATATGGCGATATAATAATGAAGTTCTATTATACTAACGAAAAGTGAAGCAGCTGCAGCTAGGCGCCATAAAGGTCAAAGCTTTGGAACAAAGAAAAGGACCATTTACGATCCGCAAACAGAAAACGAACCAAATACCTCGCTTTTAGCAGCAAAAGGATGGTGAAAACCTCCAGACTGTTGAAGCCACGGTCCACAAAATCGCCCTGCAAGTCAATCACAGATCAACTCAGCAACACAACAACATCCAAAACCGTTTCAACCAACCACAGCTCAGAAAAAAGGGCACCCAAAGACACACCATGAAAATATAGTTCGTCTCGGGCACATGCCCCCCGGTGGCAAAGAGCTTCATCAGGTCATGGAACTGGCCGTGGATGTCGCCGCACACCGTCACGGGGCTGTTCACCGGCTGCACGTTCGACTCCTCGATGAGGATCTCCTTCACCTGGATGATCAGCGAAACACACCGCGGTTACACACAAACGCATCCACCAATACACAGTTCACTTCAATTCCTCAGCGGCAGCAAAAGCAACTCTTTTCCCCTATCTACCTCCTATACCTCCTAAGAACCCTAACACCCTAGCGCACGCGCGCGGGTTGAGCAAAACCCTAGCGGAACGAATCGGGGTAGGAAGCTCACGTATTCACAGAGGGACTGGAGCTCGTGCTCGGCGAGGTGCTGGCCCTCCTTGACCTTGGAGATCCACAGATCCAAATCCATCGGGAACTCGGGGAGCGGCAGCGAATCGGGAGCGGGGGATTTAGGGCGGAGGAGCGGTTTTGGGGGGCAGGGGAGGGCGGTCGATCCTCTCTTGGTTTCGCCTCGATCGCGGCGGGGAAGGGAGGGGAGGAGGGAGACGAAGAGGGCGAGAGGAAAAAATAGGTTGTGATTTGCGCCGGCTCTTGGGCGCTGGAGTAGGAAGAAATCGAGAGTGCTTTGGCTGGCTCGCTGCCTCACAGCCTCGCAAGCACGAGACGGCGTACAATTGGACCGCTTCTTCGTGTTTTTCTTTTCTTTTCTTTTCTTTTGGATTTCAATTCTACCGGAGCTCTATTTGTTTTTTAACTCTCTATTTATGCAGCCTGGTAAAAAAAAAAGCAAAGAAACGTGTTTTTTTTAACAGTGGGCAAAGCCCCCGATTTGTTTTGTTAGAAACCATCATTAGCTACAAAGTGCAGAGCAGGGTTCAGAAAAAGGAAAAAAAATAAAGCACAGTCAAACAGAAGTTCTACTGGTCACCATCAATGACGATGAGCAATACAGGCTACCATCTCAAAGCAAAGACTAATTCCTAGCCCTTGTTACACCATTTTTAGAACTATCCATGGCATCAGTAAGAGTACAGGATATGTCTCAGATACATCCCCTGATTCCGTTGCTCCAGTTACTCCCCCAGACTTTTGTCTTCTGCACAGCTTCTTCTATTCTTCAATACATAGTTATCCTGGGCGCCCTTGGTCTGATGGTCTCCATCCCCTCCTCCATCCCCCGTCACATTCCTACTTAAGATTTTCCCACAACAACCTAGTTTCCCCACACAGAGTTCTCTTGAAATGAATCTTTGCTGAAAGTTAAATTGTATAATCTTGGATACAATTGAGCCAAAGATTTGTCCCCTAACCACTTGTCCTCCCAGAACCTGGTCATCTTGCCATTCCCAACCACTCTTTTACAACAGGTACAGAATAAATGTTGGATTCTCATTAGGCCAGTCCAGAAGTGGGAGTCTCCAATCTTGACACCCATTTGTGCCAAAGATTTAGAGCCCACATATTTATTCAAAATAAGATCTTGCCAAACCCCATCTTCAGTTTCTAACCTCCATAGCCATTTGCCCAACATAGCAATATTCATGGTTTCTAGGTCCAAAATACCTAGCCCACCTTGCTCTTTGGGTAAACACACATCAGGCCATTTTACCAGGTGGTATTTCTTAATCCCGTGATCTTCTTGCCAAGGAAATCTAGTTCTGAAATAATCCATTTTCTTCCTTACGCCCAACAGGTAGTCCATAGAATGACATCATATATAAAGGTACGCTGCTCAAATAGGAATTAATTAGGATAAACATCCCCCCTACAGATGTTAGTTTACCCTGCCAGCAACTTAACTTACCTTCCATTTTGTTTTCAGTACTCTTCCATTCACTATTTCTTGGTCTTTTCCTATTCAGAGGAATTCCCAGATACTTCATTGGTTGAGTCCCAACATTACAAGTAAAGATCTCATTGCAGAGATTCTGCTTATGCAGTATGCACAGCACCTCCCAGACAATATATTTCACTTTGATGGCAGTTTATTTTTAAGCTAAACATTTGCTCAAAGAGGCAAAGGATAAATTTCAAATTCCTAGCCCCTTCCAAGTCATCTTGTTGCAAAAAAAAAAAAGTATCACCTACATATTGTAGAATAGCAAGCCCATTGTCAACTAAATCAAGAACTAATCCCGTTATTATCCCCTGTTTCTGTGCTTTATCTACTAAGAGAGCTAAAGCATCAGCAACTATGTCAAAGACTAAAGGGGACAAAGGATCTCCCTGTCTCAAAATCTTTGTAAGTTCTAAAGTAAGGTCCAATACATTCATTTACTTTCACACAAACCTTACCCCCACTAACTATTTTCATAACTCAATTACACCACTTTTCAGGAATCCTTTTCAATCTCATGATCTGACAGAGAAAGGGCCATTTTATTTTGTCATAAGCTTTTTCAATGTCTACTTTAAACAAAATCCCTGACTTCTTCCTTTTTGTTATAGAGTTTAGAGTTTCATGTAACATAAGAGCCCCCTCCATGATATGACGATTTTTTTTTTTATAAAAGCGGTCCGAGTTTTGGAAATTACCATCTCAGATATCTTAGCCAATCTATTTATTAACACTTAGTCAAAACTTATAGCTTACATTCTGTAGGCAAATGGGCCTAAACTTCTGAATTTGTCTAGCGTCTTGGCACTTAGGGACTAGTGTGATAACCCCATAGTTTAATCTTGCTATATCCGGCACACCTTTGCGAAAATCATCTAGCAAATCCTTCAGATCAGATTTTACTAGATCCCAAAATTTTGATAAAACTCCACAGGGAACCTACCTGACACTTTATTTGGTTTCATCTCAACAACAGCAGTTTTCAGTTCTTGCATGATAAATTCTTGAGTCAGGGCAACGCTGTTGTAACACGCTAGCCCAACTTATGAGCTCAGAATACTACCACTACACATTAACAATCGAAGTTTGACGCTGCTATTAAAAATTTTGACAGCACCTCTCCTATTTATACGGCTACTGATAGGGGCAATCAACATATAATGAACAAACTGTATTAAAGACAATTGATTCTATAACAGTGATAAACATAACATAAATAAAACTTAGGACTCCACAATCCACACCCAAAAACGCTCATGGCACCGCCTGAGAAACGCTCATAACTAAACAGTAATAAGTTCACCATAGCATAAAACATTTTAAAGTTCAACATTAAGCTCTCTAGAATATTTACTAAATTTCAATTAGAAAGAGCTAGCACTACAAAAAAAGGTCATCACAGACGGTTCAAAAATACTATCGCAGATAGTTTCGTGAGCCGTCTATGATTCAAACTATTACAGATGGTTATTAACTCACACCCATCTGTGATAGTTGAATATCATGGACGGTTTATAGTAGAAACTATCTGTGATAGCTGATGTATCACAGACGGTTTCAACTACAAACTGTCTGTGATAGCTCACTATCGCAGGTGGTTTTTAGTTGAAATTGTCTATGATATCTGATGTATCGCAGATGATTTGTAGATAAAACTGTCTATGACATATGTGTATTACAGACGGTCTGTAGATGAAACTGTCTATGATATTTCTTTGTATTGCTAAATCTATTTCCGTTTGTTTGCTAGCCTTAGGAAATGCTAGTCATGCCTTCTGAAAGAAGCAGAAACACAACAAGTACATTTATACATCCAATTCACATTCATTTCAAAAACAAAAACATCTTTCTACATGACACTAGACTCCACATCTCTCACTTCAGTAGGATCTCCTGCTTTTTCTATCTTTGTTTAAACAGCTGATGATACTTCCTTGCCTGTCAGATGTCTGGGTACTATTTTGTCTACTGACTTTTCTGCTCCAGCTGCTTCCCATATTCCCCAGCTTACCATGCAGCTCATTTCTGTGGGACAGCTCACTGATCTTGGTTGTAGGGTTGGTTTTGACTATCACAACTATTTCATATAGGATCGATAGACAGGGACGGTACTTAGGATTGGCCGGTGTTGTAGGGATCGAGGGTCTCTACATTCTCGACCACCTCCACCTTCCGTCCACTTCAGTTGCTCCTACCACGTCTACTTCCACCACTACTGCTGCCACCACCTTTGGAGCTTTTCCGCAGTGGCATCACCGTTTAGGTCACCTGTGTGGGTTTGTCTTTCTTCATTAGTTTGTCAGGGTGTTCTTAGACGTGTTACTGTTGACATGTTTATGTTTTGTCAGGGTGGTAAGCTGGACAAACAGCTACAACTTCCTTATCATTCTAGTGAATCCTTGTCTTCTTGTCCTTTTGATTTAGTTCATTCAAATGTATAGGGACCTACGCCTATTATCTCCAAAGGCAGGCATAAATTCTATGTAATTTTCATTGATGATTATTCCCGTTTTATTTGGCTTTTCTCTATGTCTAATCGTAGTCAGTTTCTTATTATCTATCATAGCTTTGCCATGACGATTCATACTCAGTTTGAGTCCTCTATCTGTACTTTTTGCTGTGACTTTGCTGGCGAGTACTGTTATGATGCTTTTAGACAACTTCTTTTTGAGCAGGGCCAACTTTACCAGTCGGCTTATGCTGAGCGCAAGCATCGTCATCTAATTGAGACTGCTCGCACTCTTCTTATCTCTCACGTTCCACCATAGTTCTGGGCTAAAACTGTTTCTACGGCTGCATATCTCATTAATATGCAGCCTTCCACTGCTCTTAAGGATGTTAGTCCTATATAGCATCTCTACTCTAGAGCCCCCCAGTATAGTCATCTTCATGTTTTTGGCTGCACCTGTTTTGTCCTGTTGCAGCCTCGTGAGTGCACCAAATTATCAGCCTAGTCAGTTGAGTGCTTGTTTCTTGGGTACAATTCTGAGCATAAGAGTTATCGCTGCTACGATCCTTTTGCTCGACGGATCAGGATCTCACGAGACGTTGTCTTTGATGAATATCGACCTTTCTTCTATCGAGATTTGGCTCCTCGTCCTGCTTCCACCATCGAGACAATGTCCTAGTTGTCTTTCCCTAACTCTTCACCCATTTCTCCCTTTTCACAACCGTCCTCTAGTTTGTTTCCAGTGGTACCTTCTATACCTCTACCTCCTGTGTTGCCTCCTGCAGCACCGTCATCTTGTTTCTCTGGGGTGCACTACTTCAGATGTCCTCATCTTTCACCAGACTCATCTCCTGGTATCTTGTCGACACCGATGTCAGATTCCTCTGATGATGCTCCTCGTTATGCCCTTCATGATCGGACATCCTTTTGGCCTCCTAGTCATCTTGGGTTTACTTCGATAGCTAATGCTCTCTCTTGCATTGAGCCTAGTTCTTATCGTGAGGCTGCTTCTCATTCTGAGTGGCAACTCGCTATGGCAGAGGAGCTTGATGCTTTTCAACATACAGAGACTTGGGACATTGTACCAACACCTGTTCATACTCGTCCTATCACGTGCAAGTGGGTGTACAAGATTAAAACCAGGTCTGATGGTACTATTGAGAGCTACAAGGCTCGTCTTGTGGCTCGCAGCTTTCAGCAGGAGTATGGTCGTGATTACGATGAGACGTTTGCCCTTGTTGCCTATATGACCACTATTTGCACCCTTGTTGCGGTTGCTTCTATTCGCGGGTGGTCTATCTCTTAGCTAGATGTTAATAATACATTTCTTAATGGTGTCTTGTATGAGGAGGTTTACTTGCAGTCACCACCTAGGTATTCTGTTCTAGATGACTATGTCTATCATCTTCGTCGTGCTCTTTATGGCCTCAAACATGACCCTCGTGCCTGGTTTGTGCGTTTTACCTTAGTGATTATCGCTGTCGATTTCACTGTCAATGCCTATGATCCTACTCTATTTTTTTACATCTCACTTCGAGGTAGGACACTGCTTATTCTCTATGTAGATGATATGCTCATCACTGGTGACGATTTCTCATTCATCACATACGTGAAGAAGTATCTCCGCGAGCAGTTTCTGATGACTGATCTTGGTTTGCTTACATACTTCCTTGGGATTGAGGTTTCTTCTACCCCTGAGGGTTACCACCTCTCACAATAGAAGTATGTCTAGGATCTTGATCGGTCTGGTCTGACTGATACTCGCACTACTAAGACTCCTATGGAGCTCTCCCTTCAGATCGTGCTACTAATGGTGATCTTTTTGAGGATCCTACTCGTTATCACTATCTTGTTGGAAGTCTGGTATATCTTGTGAGCACTCACCCTGATATTGCTCATGCTGTTCATATCTTGAGTCAATTCATGGCTCGTCCTACTCATCTTCACTACAGTCACCTTCTTCATGTTCTTCGCTACTTGTGTGGGACAATCTCTCGTCGCTTGTTTTTCCCTAGCTCCACCTCACTACAGCTTCAGGCATACTTTGATGCAACCTGGGCTAGTGATCCTTCTTATCGTCGTTCTTTTCTACTTACTGTGTTTTTCTTGGCTCCTTCATGATTGCCTGTAAGACAAAGAAGCAGACTACAGTTTCCTATTTGAGTGGAGAGGTTGAGTTGAGAGCTATGGCAGCTATGATAATAGAGATTAATTGGTTGAGATGGCTACTTGCAGACTTTGGAGTACCTGTGAGGGGACCTACGACCCTTATGACCGACAGTACATGCACTATTAGCATTGCTCGTAATCTAATGAAGCATGAGCTCACCAAGCATATTGGTGTGGATGCTGCTTCATGTACTCGCTCACAGGTGCAGGAGGGAGTACTCGATTTACATTTTGTGCCCTTATAATTACAACTTGTTGATTTCTTCACGAAACCACAGACTATGACACAACACTTGTATTTTCTCTCCAAACTTTGTGTGTGTGATACACCATGAGTTTGAGGGGGTGTTGAGAATAGAATATGATTGTTATTTGTTTCCTTATATGCCTTGATTTCTTTATTTGTATATGGTATATTCCTCTGTATATCTCCTTTGTACTCTCTATATATTGTCCTTTGGGTCTCATGAATATACACATAATATTCATAACAGGTAAAACACATGGAACTAGTATTATAGATGTCAGAAGATAATGAATGCCCTGTTTATCTTCCTTCTTGGACAATCAGGCAATTTTTGCCATGTCTTTCTGAGTATGCTGTTATCGGTCACTTCATGTGTTGTACTTGTACAGACCCTTCAGTGTCACAGTTGAAAAAAGAACACAGTTGAATTCTTGATAGTGACATGCTTTGTTTGAGGTTATAGCATTAAATCTCTTTTCATATTGATTGCTTAGCTGATGAAAATATGCTTGTATGCATTGACAGGTACATTTGGATGCTAGCAGTCAGGTTCATCTGGAGTTTCATCTGCTTTGCTGCTCTCGGACTGGATTCGTGCAGATTGTTTTGCTATTTATAATAGGTTCATTTTCCTTGAAATCTACTCCAGTAACTGGTCATTCCCTTTCAAGGGAGTCGTTAATATGTGCTAACAACTTCATGGAGTATATTTTATCTAACTTTTGTCTTGACAGGGCCTCTTGGTATTTTGTTGAGCAAATTGGAATCAATCTTCTCATAGAATTTCTTGATGTCTTCGCTACCCCTTGCAACTAGATGGTCCAATTCCGTCTCATATTGTTGGTACAATGATGGCAAAGTGTGGGCGCACAAGAATCCTGTGGAAGTAAGAATTACAGGCTCGTTATAATGTATGAAAAGTTCGGTTTTGTATTATTTTATCAGACTGGATTGATTAATGTTTTCTTCTTGCATCCCTTCTGTCCTACTTTTTTTTTTGTCTTTGTTTTGTTGAAAATCACTATTTTCTGTGATACTTACCAAGATAGAGTAGGCTTGTGAAGCTGCAAGAACTTCCAATCACTGATGATATCAGCAGGGATCCTGCCACCTTAATATTAGAAAACAATCTGAATGTTAGTACAAGTTTAAGTTGAACAGAAATAGCAAAATAAAGGTGTGAATTATTGGCTAAAAGTTGTGTTGAGTAGTGCATCATGTCTAATATGGTTGATTTTTCAAGATCTTTTAGTGTCTTTGCATTAATCCTTATAGGTGTTGGTACTGGAATTGCCCCAGGATTTGTCTTTTCTTATCAAGATAGCAAAAAAGCGGATTATGTACCAAGAGGAATTTCTTCAGATCTTTTCCACATGCAATGTCGTAAAGAATAGATACGGCATATGCCAGTTTGTAATGGATTGTCAAAGCCTTTTCTCTGAAGGCGTGTTCAGAGATGATTACTTCTGGGATCCTTGGTGGGGCTCTGCAATTCGAAATTGGTCAGTTGAGTTTTACTTATGATTTGAAATCTCTTTAAGCTGTATACTCTGTGATCTTGTCTCCAGAGAGAAAAGGAAGACATACCTGTCAAAGAGTGGTGCAGCATTTGACCAAATGAAGATCGCAAGCATGGCAAAGATGGCAATCTGGCAAAGGAGTGGAATTATATTGTATTCAACAACGTCAAACAGGAACCATATCAATGTGGCCCCAGCAAGGACCCCTGCAGATAAGTTCCTGTCCTTCCACAGCAGAATGTCCGCAACTGCAAGGCCCCAACAATGGAATCCATAACCACGTTGACTTATGGAGAAACTATGGTAACGCAAATAATGCAGACTAATTGCCTAGAGAGTAAGAATAGCACACCTTTCCCTCCACCCAGAAGCATATGGATCGAGTTTTGCGTATGAAATGGCATTCCGGCTCGTCGTCCATTGTCAGAATCGCTTGGAAAACGAGGAGGCATGGCTTTATGTGTTTGGGATGTTTAGCCGATGGTTTGCTATGTCTGATTTGTCTAGTTACGGAAACAACGTCTTTATAAGCACTTAAAATGCTAGTATAATCTATCAGGGAGCCTACGTTGACAAGGAAAGGATAGCTTGGCCTCTAGGGGATTGAGCCATTGAAGGGAATAAACGAATGCAGAGCTTGCTTTAACCAGATGTTTGCCACGAGATCGGAGAATTGTTATAGCCAAGAAGCAAGTTTTAGCTGTTTAACCATTAGTTTATGTTAGAAGCTTGCCAGAACGGCCATTGAAGGGAATAAACGAAAGCAGGACTTGCTTCAACAAGATATTTGCCACGAGATGGGAGAACTCAGTGTTATAGCCAAGAAGCAAGTTTTAGCTGTCAACCATTAGTTTATGTTAGAAGCTTGCCAGAACGCCAAGTTTATGCTGCCAGTGCCAATGAGACTATGAGTCTGACTGTAGGTTAACATAGAACTCGTTCGTCCATACGTATGCATATATGTCCCTATGTCTTGTACCTTGCAAGAATCGTGGTGAATGCCCCCGTTCTGCAGAGTGCTGAGACCGCTGGTAATAAAACAAGGGTACTGATAAACATCATCCGGATGATACCTATATACACTCTAAAACAACGCTCCGCCGTGCCTCCCCCTACTAACTAAAGGGTGGACGCGTACGAGGTGCTTTCGCCATGGCCTTGGTTGCACGTTCTGACGTTCACGCTTACACCGCGCCTCACCTACGAGTCTGCGACGTACGCTGCCCAGCCGGCGCCTACAAAAACCACGCACACCACTGGCCGCCGCAATGCATCCCAGCGTCCTACGTTAGCGACCTCCTAGTGCGGTGGGATTTTGAGACCCATCCAATCGTCGGTCGCGAACTCGCGATGAGGCCGTCTTTGTTCTTCTTCCTCGCGGTGCTCGCCTCGGGCGTGCTGCTGAGCCTGCTCCTCGCTAGCCCTGCCGCGGCCGACGCGAAGGCGTTGACGGCGACGTGCGACATGATGCAGCTGAGCCCATGCGCGAGCGCATTCGTCGGGAAGGCGGCGCCGACGTCCGCCTGCAGCGGCAAGCTCGGCGCAGGGGCCCAGCTACCTGTGCCTGTTCAATGACGAGTTGACGACACCAACCTGAAGCGCCTCGTCAGCTCCAAGCACACCAAGAAGGTGTTCGCCGCATGCAACGTGCCCGTGCCGAGCTGCAGACTCCGTGATTTTTTTTAAATAATCCATATTTTATTAAAAATAACATAGATATACCCACGCTAATATTTTTTTAATAGAAATGGCTTCTAGTCGCCAAACCGTTGGGCAACTAGAACCTATCGCCCAACAGACGTGTGACGCGTAGGCAAGCCGTGGGCCGTTGGATGATATAATTGCAGTCACCGAACCGTCAGACGAATTCTTTCAGTGGCCCAGCGGTTAGGCGACTGCAATTTCAGTCATCCAACTCTTCGACGACTGGAGGTGCATATAAATCAGCCGCACGGCTGAGCCCCCACTACTACAGAAAGGCTAATAGTAGACGGCAAATCACAGACGGTTTTATGAAACCGTCTGTAATGTAAACTATTACAGACGGTTTTAATTTGAAGGCCGTCAGCATGCTATTTATGCGGGAAAAGGAGTATCACAGAGCGGTTCTTCTTGCTGAACCGTGCGCGATATGACTATCCTGAGCGGTTTTTATTAAAAACCGTGCGTGATAATTTGGATTATCACGAGCGGTTTTGTATTAAAAACCGTGCGTGTTGTGTCGACTATCACAGCGGTTGTTGTTAAGAACCGTCAGGAATGTTCCTGACGTTTTTCACAAGAACATTTGTGATGTCCCTTTGTCTGTCATATTAATTCTAGATCGAGGTTAATATATAAGTACACATTGCTTCTAATAACTTAACTACGAACTACGAGACAAGAGGTCACAAATTAAAGGCAAATTTATTAATTTCAATTAGAGGGAAATTCATTACATAAGTCGCACAGTAAAGAGTTTCCAGTTGTAATCTTTGGGCTTAAATGCGCTTCTTCTTCGACTTTGGGACTTGGAGGATCAGCCGCTGAATTCTCGAACGCTGTTAAGATTGCCCTTGTCCTCTGCACTTCCTCGTGCGACTGGGCAAATGATCAGTGACATCCATCATGTCGTACAGGATAGCATTAAAACATTCCTCACAATCTGCCGTTTCTGCATGAGCGGCAAGGCTATCCATCAGTCTGTGCAATACGAGTAGAGCTTCTTCCGCATTGCGCACATTGTGGAGAAGAACCAGGGTGAGCTGTTTCCCTTTCTTGAGCGGCGAGACGCCTCCGTCGGCGCGGAGGATCAGTCAAGCAGCGGATGCAAGAAAGTCGGGAAGGAGAGCAGCGGGTGCGGAGAAGATGCAAATTGCTGGCGCTGTGTAAGGTTCGGCCGAACAATTCGTGATGAGCAGATGAGAGGAAGGAGATGATCACAAGAATATTAGAAGGCGCCATATTGTGCGTGCGTAGAAGAGAGACGGATTAGGCACGCATATTTAACCTTTAGCATGCAGCGGTTCGTATACCCAAACATTAATGATATAGATGCTTCGTATAACGATCGAGAGGCGTTAATTAGGCGATCGAAACCCGGCGTTACGGCAATCGAAACACGAAGCTTTACGGCAATCGAAACACGCGCGGCGTTATGTGACGGTTTTACTAGCAACCGTCGTGATATTGCTTTCACGAGCGGTTCTTAATACGAACCGTCTATACCATCGAGATAACACGAGCGGGTCTGTTAAGAACCGTCTGTGATAGTCCCATGTCACTGATAATTGGTGTGTAATAATCACATGTCACCAATAATTGGCGTATACACAGGATTTCGATCTCACCCGTCTATTCTCTCCACATCGAATGGCTGGCACCAGTTCCTCCCACAGCCAGGCCCTTATTAATAACTCCCCATCAACCTTTCCACCGGTACTAGTCACGCGTGAGTTCATCCACTAGCTAGCTTCCTGCATGCATCTCCCCTCCGCTGTGAGCTAGCACCTCCATCGCGGCACGTCCGGTTCATACTAAACAACACACTCTTGCGTAAGTGTGTCTTGTTTAGTGTGAACCGTCGTGCCACAAAGGGTTTGTTAGCTTGTTATCCTGTAATAGATCGATCTGAATGTGTTGTTGAGTTTTGTGCTTGCCTCTGTATTTGCATGTTCCTCGACCAGCTCAACCAAGAATCTTGAAATGTCTTTTCTTTGCACTATTGTAATAAAATTGCCTTGAATTTTGTCGGGAAAGATGAACTGTTTTGTGGCGGAAAAGGAGTATCAGAGACGGTTCCTTGCTACCGTGCGTGATCTCGAATATCACGATGGTTTTATTCAAAAATGCGTGATAATATGGATTATCAATACGATTTTTATTAAAAACCGTTGTGTTGTGTCGTCTATCACAGCGGTTGTTATTAAGAACCGTCAGGGAATGTTCCTGACGGTTTTTCACAAGAACCATTGTGATGTCCCTTTCTCTGTCATATTCTAGATCGAGGTTAATATATAAGTACACATTGCTTCTAATAACTTAACTACGAACTCTGAGACAAGAGATCACAAATTAAAGGCAAATTTATTACTTTCAATTAGAGGCAAATTTATTACAAAAGTCGCACAGTACGAGTTTCCTGATTGTATTCTTTTGGGCCGTAAGCTTCTTCTTCAACTTGGGGACTTGGAGGATCTGCGCTAAATTCTCGACGCCGTTAAGATTGCCTGTCCTTAGCACTTCCTCGTGCAGCTGGGCAAATGATCGCGACATCCATAATGTCGTAGAGGATAGCATGAAAGATTCCTCGAATCTGCCGTTTACGCTGATCGGCAAGGCTATCCATCGGTCTACGCAATGCGTGTAGAGCTTCTTCCGCATTGCGCACATTGTGGAGAAGAACGGGGTGAGGGCGTTTCCCTTTCTTGGCGGCGAGACGCCTCCGTCGGCGGCGGAGGATCGAGTCAAGCGACGGATGCAAGAAAGTCGGGAAGGAGAGCGGGCGGGTGTGGAGAAGCCGCTCGGATGCAAATTGCGGCGCTGTGAAAGGTTCCACGAACAATTCGTGATGAGCAGATGAGAGGAAGGAGATGATCACAAGAAAAGAGTAGAAGCCATGTTGTATTGTATATTGTATTGTCGCGTGCGTAGAAGAGACGGATTAGGAGCGCATATTTAACCTTTAGCAAGCGGTTCGTATACCCAAACATTAATGATATAGACGCTTTGTATAACGATCGAAAATTAGGCGATGAATATAGCATTATAGAAAATCGGTATATCGGTTTTCATAAAAACCGTCGTGAAATTTCATAGCGTTAATAACATGAATCTGTGATAATTGAGACATGTAGTTGTACCGAAAAGCGGTTCCGTAGTCCGTCTGTAATAAATGCGATAATTGGTGTGTAATAATCACATGTATAATTGGCGTGTCGATTCGATCTCACCCGTCATCTGCAAAATTTGTAGTTGTAAAATTTGTAAAAATCATTCAATATTTTTGTAAGAATTAAATAGTTTGCTTTGCACAAAACAATAATACGTAACATTTATGATTAATTACAAATAAATGTAATGTCATTAGTGCATTAAAAATTCATGTGTACCGTTATAACTGGTATATTGGCATTTAAATCAATATGTCATGTAAATTATCGAAACCCATTAGAAATATTTACAGTAGAAAAGAGCTCGAGTAGCAAGACAAGAGCGGCGTCGGTGCACGGTTTGCCGATAGGAAGTTAATGCCATGAGGCTAGTGTAATTGGTTACTATAGGCGAACGGTCGTTGAAATGTAAATTATGGTACATCAGTACTTACATAATGTACGATACGATTTGACTAGTTGCAACATTGAAAATATGTTCAGGCAAACATCAGTAATGCCGATATCCACTACATTGAAAATTGCATTACGGTGTTGGCACTGTTCGTGAAGGTCCGAACGGTGTTGACTTGAGCGGTTTTGTGCAAGCCACTCTGGTACACTCGGACGGCGAGAATACTCAAATCGCAGATGTGATGTACTTGAACATTGATGCGTACTGTTATATGGAAGGGGTTTGTGCAAGGGTGTCGGCACCATGGATACGAGTGCGTGATGCTTGTGCAACCATGCCCAATAGAAGTTGTACAAGGTCGTGCCGATGGCTATCATCCGAGAGGTGAGAGCAGCTCGGGTTTCCAGCATGTTGGTGAGGAGAAGAAAGTTACTCTGATGAGACCGATGCGATACATGGAGGAGGAGAAGAACGGTAACGGCGTGGCGAGGTTACATGGCAAGTTGATGAAGGGGAGCATATGGAGTACATAGTGCATCAAATGGAGAGTGATGACCAGATGGCTTGGGCTAAAGAGGAAGCTGTACAGGAGAACGACGAGGACAGTTCGGATGAGGTTGAAGCTGATGTTGATGGTGTTGCCATACATGATGAGCACGAATCCAAATGGCCTTTTGCCACTTGCACGACTGTGTCCTCCATGTGTCTATATTTCAACCACACTGGCTGAGCACGCCTGTTAGCAACAAGCAGTAGTTAACACCAAAGTCTTCCCTCCTTTCAAGCAGAAGGTTTCCCCTTGGTGACCCATGTTCAACTGGCCCTTTGGTGTTTGTCATAGTATCTTACTCTAGGATAGAGAAGGTAGTTCTTCTACTATTATTGGGTGGGGCATGCATTTTATAGCCCGTGGGGTGTTGCAGCATGCTTATGACAAACCGCATCATGTGCATCCTTTGTGCAGTGACTACACCAGATGCGGTAGCTTTGTGCACCAACAAGACCACATAGGGTAGTTTTATGCAGCGAGAAGACCACACGGGGGCAGCTTTGCGCAGCGACAAGGCCACATGGGCTAGCTTTGCGCAGCGATAAGACCAAAATGCAGTTTTGCGCAAAAAAAAGACTAGACTGGCCATCTTTGTGTAGCAACAAGACCACACGAGGTAGCTTTGTACAATGATAAGACCACACGAGCCAGCTTTGCGCAGTGACTACACCAAACGAGGCAGCTTTTGCGCAGTGAGAAGACCAGACGGAGAAGCTTTACGCAGTGACTACACCAAATGAAGCAGCTTTGTGTAGCGACAAGACCACACGTGCTAGCTTTGCATAGTGACAACACTAGACGAGGTAGTTTTGTGCAGTGAATACACCAGACGGGCAGCTTTATGCAGTGATAAGACCACACAGGGTAGCTTTGTGCAGTGATAAGACCACAAAAGTCAACTTTACACAACGATAAGACCAAAGGGTGCAGCTTTGCACAGTGAGAATACCAGACTAGCCAACTTTCCGCTAGCAACTTTTTCGAAAGACAAGGCAACACTCGCCTCGCAGCCTACTCACATGAAATAAACCACACTATGCCAACCCTTTGGCTTATAAAAGGAGGTAGAAGAGATCTGGGAGAGAACACTACACAACCAAATCCAACATTACACCGGAGCTTGCTTCACCACGTCGGGATGGACAAGATGCAGAAGAAGCAATGTGACAAGATGATGAAGCAATGGAAGGAGACCCGTGAACTAGCAAGGTCTGTTGTTGCCCACGACGAACAAGCAAGGACTCCTGCGGCCTGAGCCGAACAAGCAGAGTGTGCCCGGAGGTCAGCTCCCCGCAATGACGTCCCCCGTAGTAAGAACTCCATCCTGAACATTCCAATCGAGTGTTCACCGCAACACCTGCCCGAGGGAGAGACGCCGCCCCTCTGTTGGTGTAGGGACCCATGCAATTTTTTCAAGTCTAAGTAGCGGCTCAGCCTAGGCATGTGTTATTGGGGTTGCACAAACTACTCCTGTGACTATCCTGATTGCCATCGAGACACGAGCAGCTATCGGCTGCCGGTAAGGACCAGTTACAGTGTGTTCCCCCTACTATTTCTCTTTTAAAGTATGCACTAACAACCTCTCTCATCTAACCGCAGTCTCTGGAACTACTATGTGGCTACCGTAAGTGGATTGACCTAGAGATCCATCCACATGACCAATGGGCTCTCGACTTCGAGGAGTGGGATGTCAACCGGCCTGCGAGATCGAGAGGAGGGACACCACAATGACAAGCAAACTGGGCGTATACGTCGGGAGACGAAAGCTCATATCGAGGCGTGCATGTGCAAGGAGCGTGAGGCTCGCGAGAGGGAGCACTAGAAAAGAGGGAAATGGTGGCCAAGGCAAAAGAGGCCACCGAGGAGTTCAACGCCAAGCTCGCAAGGAAGGAGAAGTGGCCATGGTCCATGCAGTAGGTTGGGCGGTCCCGCAATAACTAGTCCTCTGAAGGTCGATTAGTTCCATTCCAAAAACACGTATATGTATGGTATGAGCATTTCGATTGGTAAATCGTGCATAAAGTCTTTCTTACACATGTAGCCAAACCTACGCGCTGTATTACTCCCAACTTTACTATGAAGTCTATTTTAATTCGAACAAGTGTATTTTCTCGTCTTTTCACATTCAATTATTCGCATAGTAAGCCATCCAACAACATTAACAAACAAGTTCTCCGTGTATAAATTCCCGGTTACATCACAATATCACTTATCTTCGTATTTACCAATCTTTGTTATTTCAACCATTCTAAAAAAATTCACTAAATTTCTTATAATACAACAATATATGACGATCACAAACTGTTATTGTGAATCTAACAAATTATCTGCCATTCATAATTTACGAAAATCACAAATGGATCAACCGATATTGCTCCCCAGCTGCCTCAGGAATGGCTCCTTTGCAGTCGCTGAACAGTCGAACGACTGCAAATATAGTCGTCCAGTCGTCCAACAGCTTGGCGACTGGAACCTGTCGCCCAACGGCCCACGGACAGCTTGCCCGCTATGCTTAGCTGAGCTTCTGCTTACAATTGGCACGTTGTGGAGGTAACACCGTAGAACAGGATTAGCGAGATCTCCTTTCATTGTATCCTCGGAATTCACTACAAGACTGCTAGTATTTACAACTATCTCCACTGCTCAACATGAGAAAAGTGGTTCGACACTAGTCTCTGCTCACTATTATTAACAACACTTGAGAGTATGCAGACTCCAATTAATTTGTCGGTGTAAATTTACACCAATTAATAAACTCAGTACACAACAATCTTGACATGTCAATAAAAAAAATCTTGACATGTCTACCACCAATCGGTAGCAACGTGGCATTAGCAGTGTACTTCACGCTATCCAAACTCTCAAGCAGTGCTGCCTTCCATAGTGACAACAATAACAAGTTGTTCAGAGATCCCAAGAACTCATGTGAACGACCGTGCTGTACCATCTACGCAACCGTGCATTTAAAGCCGCAACAAAAGAGGCAACATTTCCGGGCACGATTCCAGAGCAGAGCGCGGATGCGCCGTTCTCTGCTTCACATTCAGTACACTCCCTAATTCTCTACAAATACCAACCCTCTTGTGCTCCCAAACCATTGCAATCCTCCTACTCACAGTAGTTGCCAGTAGTACTGTCAGCGACAAGGCATGAAGCCTTATGCGGTGCTCCTTCTTGTAGCCATGATAGCCGCTTCCGGCACAATGTGCCGGGCATCCAGAACGGCACCGGCGAAGTGCGACCCACTGGCGCTGCGCCCGTGTGCCCCGGCGATCATCTGGAGCGCAGCACCGTCCCCCGCGTGCTGCGTGAAGCTCCGGCAGCAGAAGCCGTGCCTGTGCAAGTACACGAAGAACCCCAATCTGAGTAAATACATCAACTCGCAGGACGGCAAGAAGGTTGCAGCTGCATGTTGTGTGCCAGCCCCTAGGTGCTGAGTTTATGCATGGCGGTATGAGTATGAATGCCATGCTAATATGCTATTATGATCCTCTTGCTTCCTCTTGACTGTCTCTATTTCTGACTACCGTGTGATGTGATGTCAGAGAAGAGTTGTAAGAGCAGCCTAGTTAGTACTAGCTACTAGCCGCTAGTGCTTCCTGTGTCTTCTATGTGTTTTGTGGTGCTTCTGCCTTCAGTTTGTTTGTTGTCGTGCACTTGCATTAAGATAGTTTGAAGGTGTTGTTCTTCAGCTTCATGCTTACTGTTGACCTTCGGTTCTCTTAAGAGTTCTCAAGAAATGATGTTGAATTCACCTGACTAGATCTACAACAATCTATTATATTACTAAGCAGAAGCCAAAGAAGCCACCACGTTCGCTCTTAAGAGGTAGAAATTACCACATTAATCGAAGAAAAAAAGGAAAAGATCTATGCCGTCAATTTATGTGGATCCAAATTATAATGGTCGAGGTGGATCTAGATCAGTAAAGGAAAAAAGAAAGATCTAGCCATCTATCTAGCGGGTCCAAGTTATAACGGTCTAGATCGACTCCACATTAATTAAAAATATCTAACCGTTAATCTGATGGACCACATTATAAATGGTGTAGATTCATCCTATCTCTATTACTTAAAAGAGGAGTTGATGGTGGTACGTTCTTCCCCCCTCTCTCCTTTCTAAAAAACTATTCACGAAACCTGATCTCGTCCATTCGATTAGATTATAGATCACACACCTCCTCCTCCCCCTCCCTACCCCCTCACCTCTGATACCGCCTCCTCATCCCGCACGCCTCCTCCTTCCCTCCCATCCCATCCCCTCACCTCCACCACCCCCTCCCCATCCCGCATGCCTCCTCCTCCTCCGCCTCTCCCCCGCATGCTCTTCATCGCCCCCTGCACCGCTGCCGCCTCCTCCCCACCCTGTCCCACCCCGCATCGCCTCACCCCCTTCCTTCCCATCCCACCTTCTTCCCCCTCTCCCTTGCCTGCTCTTCATTGTCTACTCGGCACCACCGCCGCCTCCTCCCTACCCCACATTGCCTCGCCCCCTCCCTTTCCATCCCACCACTACAAGAAATTTGAGCATCGGTGATGATACGTATTTGTCACAAAATCATAGATTTTTGTCATAAAAGCATAATAGTGACAATTTTCTTGCGTCACGCGGATCGTCACAGATTCTGCGTCATAGAATGTTCTTAGTGACGATCATAGGGAAATTGTCATAAAACAATACACATTTATGATGAATAACAGATCGTCATACAATAATATTTATGACGATTTACTTAGTGTCATAAAATATTTTATGACGATCGTTTTCGTCATGACATGTGGTCCAGGACGTGTAATTTATGACGAAATTATTCATCATGAATATATTTGCAACGTCACAAAATTTAATCCAGACATACATGAATGACAAAAAAACATCATGAACAGTAGCATAATTTTCCAGATAATCACCATAGAATTGTTCCATCAAAGCATATAGAATTAATTTACATTTATCCAATACATGCCATTACAACCATTGGTTCAACACATCATGACAGAAGCATCAATCATATCATGATGTTGTAGGCAAAAATTCATCAAGAGTTCTATCTGAAGGATTTTGTTCCACAGCATTAAAAACTCTAAACATGTCTTGCTTTAGAGCAACTGATGATTTCGTGACAATCCAAATCAGTCCACAAGGGTACCCAATATGTCATGCTCTCTGAAAAGGAAGTACCTGAAATTCCACAAAGTAAAGATAATTAGAACTGCAATATAAGTGAGCAAACAAACACTTAGATTATATACAGAAACTATATTAGTCTGCCAAAGGTAGAAAAGATAAGTGTCATTAAAATTTGCAATATCTTGGATGGATAAAAACACAAAACAAATTATGCTGCCACTCAAAAGTTAGGACAAATTGCACTTGTATGTCTTGTTGGCCCTTCCCAATATATTCTTAAGATTAGACAGTACTACAGATGAACAATGCGGTCATTAAAATAGTTTTCTAGACCGTCTATTAAAATAGTTGGAATAGTTGGGAAAAAATATTGAGCAAAACATAGTTAACCTTATAATAAAGCATTGGGATCAATAGACGAATCACGTACTAAAACAATAGACTACATGGCCAACAACAATGATGGCGGTTGGCTGATCAATTCAAAGAATTTTTGAAATCGCATTAAGCCACTTAAATCCTACCACCTAACCCCAGTTGTAGGAAAATACAATCAATCACATCCACATCAGTCCTTGCCTTGCCATTTCTCCATTTCCCCACAGCTTTACTTCATCAACAAGGTATTGTTAAGTCAAAAATATGGTAACAGTCAAAAATATAAGTAGCTGTCAATCAGACCATAACATTTCCCATTCAAACAAGTGTATCAAAACCACAAGTAAGAAACTGGATAGGTTGTGGACTACTTACAAGAACAGAAAGATTGGTTTCATTGGCATGGGTAAGTCTGTGCGGCAAGCAACTTGAGAGTAACTCCAAGAGACGCCAGCGAGATAAAGATGGATGCACCTCAATAGAATTCCATGAACTCTTAAACTCATCCTTCAGCGTTTGTAAATCAGAAAGATGAGGTAATGAAGGAAGGCATGCCGCAAGCTCTGCTTGAATCTTATGAAGATCAGCCTTTCTCAGCGCATCCGGTAAATGCTGCAGGCTCTGAAGATCTACTACTTTTGGAACTTTTGTTGCCGTGTATATGGTCAAAGCAAGAAAGATGAAGAATCCTATCAAGTGCCTGAAGTATACACATAACAAAAGCTTTAGTAAATCAGAAAAAAATCTAGCAAATCATCTATTAAATTGCATCAGTAAAATGACAAAAAATAAATTCACTCAGAAGTTGTCACAGTCATAAATCCATAATTTTCCAGAATTCATACTTCTCCAATTTCAGTACATAACTTTTACAAAAGAGGTTAAACAAATTTAGCAGTACGTAGTGGTAATCAAATTGCTCAATTTCCATTCGACTTCCTTGATTCATTAGCAACAAACAGAAGAAAAGACATATTGGTAGCCCATAGTTCAATTAAACGCATGATGCATTGAAAGGAGACTTCTTTAATTAGTTAGTGGTCCTGTCCTCTTGCCTGATATGAACGAGGCAGGGGCCATAGTTCAATTAAACGCGTAGGCAGGGGCGGCGGCGCCATCATGCGGGGCGACGTCGTCGAGGCGCACCCTGGCGAGGCGGCCCCAAGGGGCAGGAAGGACATGCTGCTGGTGCTGGGTCATGGTGAGGCCCTCAGTTGCTGCTGCTGCTATGGCGTCTGCCCGAGCTTTGGGAGGGTGGGTCCGCCACTGGCCTGCGATAGGATTTCGCCAACCTCCTGTGGTTGCAAATCGGCGGGGAGACGTTCGACGCGCACTGGTGGTGGCTGGTGGCACGGTCTCCGGCAAAGTTATTGTTCAATAGAGAATCGGCGATGAGGAAGAAAGGAAGGAGGACCGGAGGAGGCTCACCTGAGTTTTGCTGACGGCGGAGAGCCGGTGGTTGCTGAAGTCGGTGGCAACGACGCGGACGGCGGCGACGGAGTGGGCGTGGGCGTGGAAGACGATGGTGCGCGGAGGCGGAGTGGTGGGGGCACGGGGCTCTCCTGGCTTGGCCTCGCCGAAGACGACGCCGAAGTTCCGAACCCATCCAGTACCCAGTCGGGAGGAGAACGGATGGTGGGAGGCTGCCGGCCGGGAGGAGGACGGGGGGCGGTGGGCGGTTGCGAGGAGGACGGGCTAGATCTGGATCTGGAGGTGGGGCGGGGTGGCGGCAGCCGACGGGGAGGAGGATGTGGGAGGCAGCCGACCGGGTGCGATGGCAGATCTGGGCGAGGCGGAGGCGCTGAGGGCTGAGGCGAGCGGGGCGCAGGGCTGCGGGCGAGTCGAGCGACGAGGAGGAGACGGATCTGGGGGTGGAGGAGGAGGCTGGCGGCGGGTTGGGGGCGGAGGAGGAGGCGGCGGTTCTGGGGGCGGAGGAGGAGGCCGGCGGCCGGGTGGGGGGCGGAGGCGCCGGCGGAATCGGTGGATGAAGGAGGAGACGCGAGAGAGGGGCGGAGGAGGAGGCTGGCGGCGGGTTGGGGGCGGAGGAGGAGGCGGCGGTTCTGGGGGTGGAGGAGGAGGCCGGCGGCCGGGTGGGGGGCGGAGGCGCCGGCGGAATCGGTGGATGAAGGAGGAGACGCGAGAGAGGGGCGGAGACGCGAGAGAGGGGCAGAGAGGGGCGGCGGGCGAAGAGGTATAGGCGGGCGGCGGGGAGAGTTAGGGTTTACTGTTTTTTTAGCAGGGCCCACTTGTCAGTCTGTTTTTTGACAAAACTTTTTTCGTCATGCAATAAATCGTCACGAATAATAATTTCTTTGATGACGAATATAAACAATCATCATGGTTTTCTGTATCTTCTGTGACAAATATTTGTTTTCGTCACAAAACTAGGCGTCGAAGGTACCGTCCCGCATATTAATGACGAAATCACTTGAATCGTCACGGAATGATAGCTAATCTATGACATTTTCGTTTCTCATCATAACTATATTCGTCACTGATACTCAAATTTCTTGTAGTGCACCCCATGCCGCCACCCCCTCCCTTCCCATCCCGCCCTGCATCGCCTCACCCCCTCCCTTCCCATCCCCACCTTCTTCTGGTCAGTTAGGGTAGTGAGATCGAGTGGATCCGACGGCGTCTTCTTCTTTGGCTTCCTCGAGCGTGGCATAGGAGGGCGGCGAGGTGAGCAGACCTGGCCGTCTCCCGCACATCCTTGGCCACTTCCACAGCTCCAACAATGGTGGACGAGCCGCCTCCTCCTCTGACGGCGGCTTATGGCATGCGACAGCAAGATCAGAGTGGATCTGGCCATCCCCAGGCTTGGCTCTGCCAGATCCAGCCGCCCCGTTGTCTTCCTCTCCGGCTTCCCCAAGCGCAATGCACATCTAACCTGCAACATCTACCAAGGTAGTCACAAACTCAAGAATCCTCTTTTACTCTTTGCACAATGCACATTTAATTTGATGTCATTCTGGCTGGTTTGTGGCAATTGTAGGCCGGCCATTCTTCTGCATGGTGGAACCAAATGTTTTCGATGTGTTCTTTGCTGTGCCATGCAGCAGATTCAACAAGGAAGCTTGCAGGTTTGCTCTCCTATTCTGGTTCATGCATCTAGAGGTTAGTTCTTCAAGGTGGTTATTTGATTTATTTGCCTATTGTTTCCAGTGCTTGTGTGAATACCATCAAGATGGTGTATGGTGAGGACTCTGCTGAGCTCAGTAACTTCAAGCGTGTCATTAGGGAGGAAAGTAATAAGTAGGAAGCAAGCAAGAACCAAGAAAAATTGTTGGATACCTAGCTCCTGGTAAGGATTTGCAACAATTTATTGCAAGTATTTGCCATTGCATATGTAAGCCAGATTCTGCTTGATTATGTCACAGGTATCACTACTCTTTGAAGTCCCTGCCAACTCTGCCAAAGTGCTGAAGGAATCCAATTAGCTCCATCCGTTTATCTGTTTGAACAAGTCTTTTACTGGAACCGGAACAACCACTAAGGTGTAATCATGTCTTTTAAAGTGAGTGTTGCTAAGAATATAACATGGAAAAGTGGATATTAGCTAATCAGAAAGTTTCAACAAAAACATAGAGTACTGGTTCCTTTATAAATTATTTTGCAAAAAAATGTCACTGAAGTTTACTTAAAAGAACAAATTGAAGGTAGATTTTCTTTACTTAAAAGAACAAATTGAAGGTAGATTTTCTTTCTGGTTTGCGGGATGACATGATTTCTGAAGTATGTGTAATTGGTAAACCATGCAAACCATTATAAGTGATGGTTCCATCTGGCACAACTTTCTCTTGCTTCTTTTTTTTGGAACAAACTTGTCATTTTCCCTTCACCTGCAAACCATTATAAGGGATGCTTCCATCTGGCACACTCAAATGCTTTGCATTGGTTCCTGGGTCCATTTCGTGAAAACAGAATATAATCACAGAGGGTCCATTTTTGGAATATTAATGAAGATGGTTATCTTATAGAAAATCTTGATGCTATGATGTCAACCCTGGAGTGGAGGAAAGTGCAGGATGTTAAGTCGTCAGCAACAGCATGTAAAAGAGACTACAATAATGTCGAGTGGCTGAGCCATGCACGACAAAAGACCTGAAAGACCCCAAAATTTCAAATAAATTTTTTGTGATTTTTTCTTTGATTTTTGGTGAATTTTTTTGAGCCCTTTCCCAATTCGGCAAATCCTCCGGAAACCCGTTTCCCCTTTCTGGCTCTACGTCTCCCTAGTCCAGTGGCGCCTTTCCTCTCTCCGCCTTCCTTTCTCCCGGGCGCCACCCCTCCCTTCCGCCTCCTCCCGCTACCTACGCCCGCGCCCGCGCGCGTCAACCCGCCCACCGTTTTGCCACCGCCCCAACCGCCAACGGCCGGTCGGAAAACCGACAGCGCCACCCGTGGCACGCGTTGCCCGCCCCTCCTCCTTGGCCCCATCTGCCAATCGTTGCTTTCTTCTCCCTCCTCCATGCTTTGCGCCACCGCTCGCCAGGTAGCCCACCTGCTCTCTCTCTCTCTCTCTCTCTCTCTCTCGAGCGCGTTTGACTCCGGCGTACAGTCACCTCCGAGTCACTCAGCCAACCGCCCCTGTCAATCGGCTGCCAACTCCCGCACCACCGGCCATGCCATTTCCTCCCCTTTTTCTCCCCTCAGCCGAGGCCATTTTTCTTCTCCTTCGGTGCCCACACTCGCCAGTGCTTCCCGAGCTCCCTCCACACTCTCCTTCGTTTACTGCAACGTCCACCATCTTCCAGGAGCAGCCAATTGAAGCACCATCACTCCTAGCTCCACCGCCATCGTCCCTTGCGCCGGTGAGCCCCGAAAGGCAATCCTCTTTTCCCCTCCCCCATTTATCAATTCCGTTATTCCCGAGCACCCCCACCGTCTACTAACTCCATTGGTACGCGTCTTTGGCCAGGAGAACGCTTGTGAAGCCTCAACGCCGACGCTCACCGCCGATCAAGTCGTGCTCTCGTGGCCAGCCATTCCCAGAGATCCCCACCCAAAACCGGCACCACCAGTGTGAGCCCCACACTCCATAGACCGTTAAACCCCACCGCATTGAGCTCGGGAACCCCCGGTGAACCCCCGTGCCACCATGAGACCGAACTTCCCCCTTTCGCCGCTAGCCGCCACCAATGCTTACCTCCACTCCCTGAGCCTCAAAATGGACCTATCTCGTCGAGCTCCACCCTGGCACCCTCCTACCAGCCGAAAACCTCCATTGTCGCCGGAGAGCCGAGGCCCCGCGCCTCTGCCTCTCTGGGGAGAACGCGCGGGCGAGAGGAGGAAGACGACGACGTGGCTTCATCCCCACCACTCCTTCCAACCGTTGCCGTTTAAAACCAACCCTCGGATGGTGACTCACCCCCGCCGTCCGATTTCCTTTAACAGCACCCTCCGCGTCCACCCGATTGGACCACCTCCTCTGTCGTCCGATTCCACCCACTTGGCGCATCCCGTCTGCCCGTTTCCCCCGCATCGTAGCCACCCGCACTAGCCACGCGTCGGCCATCTAGTGTGGAAGAAGCGCGCGAACGCCGCCATGGCGAGATGGGCGAGACCACGACCCGTTCGGTGTGCGGATCTGCACGATGCCAGTCGCTTCAGAGCGACAGTGCCGGCCCGACATCTTGTTCAAGAGATTTTCCAGAATTTCCCATTTTCCAAAAATCCAGAAAATTAAATAAAACCCTAGAAAATCACAGAAAATCCCAAAAATTCCCAAATTACACCATTTTGCTCAGTTTGATGTCCTGAACCCATTTTTGAACTCCTTCCCACCAAATTCATCTCTGAAAAAAATTAAAAATCCCCATTTGAATATTTATGAAGTTTATTCCTTTTTCATAAATTCATTTTCTCCTCACTTGATTAGGCTCAAGCTGGACTTTAATTATTTTTGTATGTTTGCGCTAATGTCGGAGTTCCCGGAGACTTCAGGGCAGGGCCAGAATCAAGGCAGCGCGGATTTCGAGGTAGCTGAGATCGCCAAGTGCCAAGGTAAGTTGCAAGACCTTGATCATGTCGGACCCTATGCCATCTAAATTATGTGTTTATGTTATTTGCATTATGATTATTTGTGAAATGTTAATTGCATAAAACAAACTGTTTAGAATGACCTGGTAAATAGTTATTTCCTACCACCGATAAATGCCATGTTGATTTTGCTGCCATGTCCTTGATAACCCTAGTTATATTTACTTAATGAAATAATTAATCACAGGGTATCTATATTTCATGTAAAAGCTTACACTACTAAGGTTGTGGCTGCGTGCCTGTAGATTCTAAAATGTTGGGGTTTAGGGTAAAGGTGTTGTGGGACACCGCGAGTCGGTCTTCGCCCACCACTTTACCCTAGGGTGTAGGCTGCGGCCTGGTGAGAATATAAAGACTAGAACCTTGCGCCGAGCAAGTGACATATTATTTCGCTCAACCACCGGTGTTGACTCGTCAACCTTGGTTTAATAGCTGCTCAACTTAGGTGAAGCCCTACTTTGGGAGTCAGTGTGGATTGCGGATCCGGACTAAGACAACGATAGGTCCCCACAACTCGGGCCCGGCGTTCCGTGGTGGCCAATGGATACCCGAGGTGTGCGGGTTCCTAACCTATCAGGTGGGGTGTATACCAAGGGTTGAGCAGTGAAACGACCTGGATCCTTAACTCAGTCGCGAGGGTTAATAATGCTTGTGGGTAAAGTTGAGCAACTCTGCAGAGTCAAAATTAATGGTAATCGATTACGTCATGAACTGTGTCTATGGGTGATTGCAACAGCAAGGCATAAGTAGATTTCACTGGTTTAACTTGAGTAGTTGAATAATCAATTTTATTGGAAAACCCCCTATTGTCTCTTAAGAAGTAGTCCTTGGTTTTGGAATCTCAAAAATGTTTACAAATAAAACTGCATCCACGTACATTAATAAAATAAGTATACTCCTTCCTTTGGTAAACCGTGCAAGTAGCTAAAATAGGGTTTCCCCTTGTAACTTGTTGAGCTGTTGTGCTCATGGCTTGCCGAACCAATTCAGAGTTCCAGAGTGCTAGTGAAGACCAGCCAGGCGAGGAGCCTCCGGAGGAGCCGTTCTTCGATGAAGATCCTTGGTTATAGGTCTCGATTTGTGCTCAGGCTTCCTGGCAGTTGTTTTGTAATGTAATATTTCGAGCTTGCACGCCCACTACTGTAAAACTCGGATGTTAAACCTTATGTTGTAATACAAGTTGTCTCTTGTGTTGAAAGTGTGTGCTGTGATGATATTCTCTTGCTCGACGCTCCGTAACTATTCAAGTATTCAGGCCCGTATCTGAGAATTTTAGGCCCTAGTGCAAAATACAAAATGGGGCCTATTTCAGACAAATATAAATACCAAAGTGTATTTGAATTTTACATTATAATAGACTTGTTTTTTTTTTTGCAATATTAAGAACTACAATAGAAATCCATGCTAAAGGAGTAATGGGTGAATCTTATCGAAATCTTCTTAGCTTCTAGTAAAAAGCATCATTCTTCTGGTAAATAGACCTCCCTGTTGGCCTGTTCATAAATCACAAACACAATAAAACTAAAGATTAAATACTAATTAGGTTTAGTGCAAGTGCAAAAAAAAATTTCCTATTGAATGTCCACATACCTGGCTACCTACAATTGCAAGAATGCAGTTATGCAGACGTCCTCCGTCCTGCCTCCTGGCTCCTGCGTCTGCATGCAACACTACACTGCAAGTCTGCAACCTGTTGAATGGAATTGCTATTTGCTATTGCTAAATGAGTAAATGGCTGCTGATGAGTGATGGCTTGGCTCCTGAGACAATGGCGGATGCGGATCGCTCGGCCGGCGAAGTTGAAGTGTCGACTGTCGACTCGACTTCCGACTTCGTCGCTCTACACGTGAGGTCGTGAGGAGTCGGATGGGGGCCCAAAAATTTTAGGGGCCTAGCGCGATCGGTCCACTTGCGCTGGGCCTTATACGGGCCTGCAAGTATAAGATAGTTGCGGAATGCCGGGTTTATGGCGCCCCTGGAAACGGGGGCATTACAACAAAGAAAGGAAGAAGCATCCATGTGCAATAGGAGATGGCAGATGATGGTGAGGCGGACTCACGCTGTTCAAATTGGAAATCACGTCGAGATCATGCTATATCTTGCACTACTTCAGCACACTGATTAATTACGTTTGCATATATCATAACTAATTTTCTTCCCGCTTACATTATTTCCTTTTGGCTATTAATTGTCATGTCTCATATTTCCTCCTATTTATGTTGCTACCTTGAACAACCGTAGAAGCATAGTACTTGATATAGACAATCAGATGGAACATGCACACAAAAGACTCCCAAAATGCACACTACGGCCTCCAATGCCATGCATGTACAACGAAGACTCTAGGAGGAGCATCCTACAAGTACTCAACTGTGTTAATTATCTTACCCACCTTATTTGTAGGGCTTATATTATTCTGTGTCGCAGTTAGTTTACTGTCATGTGCAAGATATTCTCTCTCCTTTTATGAATAAATACTTAAAAATTCATATAAAACTCACACAAAATATAAGCAAAAGGTATATGGGTGGAAATCATAAATTGAGATGTAATTAATGAAGCATAAGGATCAGCTTTTCCAATAAAAACAGTATGAAAGAGTCCAAATGAGCGCGTTTACACAAAGATAGGGATAAGTCTTTGCAAAGTTTTCTGCAAATGTATTTTTAGTACGTTTATTTTACCCCATTGCACAACAAGCCATCTTTCGCTTTATCTACAGTAGTAGTATCGACAAGATTAATAAGATTTTCAGTTCTAGAGCTCACATGATCGAACTGCATGTATAGCATACATAGTGGTGCGAAATGGAATAAAAACAAAAAAAGGAATTTGATTTGTCTATAATAAATAAAAATTGAACCTACGAAATATATACAACAAAAAAAATCATAAATTGCAAAAAATGGTGTTTCGATTGGAGTTAAAATTTTTTAAAACGTTGTTGTAGGATCGTATGACGCAACTAGAGGGGATGAATGATTGCTTCCGCTTTTGATACCTGAAAATAAATCCCAAACTAAAAGAAAAGTAATCTAAATTACCGAATGTAGATTTCGACCACAAGCCGTTCGACCGCTCGCTCGATTGCTCGCTATGATTGCTTTTGCATGTAGTCAAAATCCCCCTCCGCTTGAAAAGCTTCGACCGCTCGAAAGCTTCATCGCTAAAATGTTTCGACCACTCGAACAAGTACAAGCCAAAGACAACACTGTGCTCGTAGCATGCCAGATCACGATGTGTTAGCACGCCACTGAGAACACAGAACAGCAATGCTCAGGAAAATATGCCACCGATGAACTTTTCTTGGAATAGATTTGATCCATTATTTCTGTATCATATTTGTGGCTAGCTACAAAGTGCTCTCACGACACCCCTTAAAAACTCTCGCACAAAAACCTCACAAAGCCATAATCAAAACACTTGGCCTTTCCCTGCGTTTATATGTTAGAGCCCTAAACCGTGTTTGACTCAAACACGAACACGAAATCATATCTCTTCCTCAAATCAAGAGATCCGAAACCCTTCCTAACGCAGATTTTATCTAATCTCTAATCCCTCATGTTACGGACTCCTTCCATAACGTTTCCAATCTCACCACATGATGAACCTCTAGGAACGCACCTCCCGTGGCTCCATCTCGCATCATCAGCCTCCGTGTAGAAGCCTCCATGACCGCACCACCCGTAGCATCTCCACGCATTACCACCTTTGATCTCCATGTACTCCAGCGTTATCCTGACCATCTCGTGTGACATCCTCAACCATCTGGATCTCAGATCTCCCCATCCTATTCCCTGTCTTCCTCGTCATCGACCATGATTGTCTCCACACCATCCTACACATGCAAAGACCAAAGAAACGTTTCCCGGCACAAGTTCTCCACAGCTTGACCATCATCAGCACACACTCACACCACCCTTGTCCATCCATAGACAACAACAAAACCATACATTACCATCAACTAGGTCATCTACGACCAGACATTCCACCACTTACCGCAAATCAGCTCTAGGCAACTTCTTACGACTGCCAGCTCAACGAGTACATGAAAACCACAAGTACTCGGGAAATACTCTCGCTTCGCTCCAAACACTCAAGGATACCACGCATCGCTACTGACCAAAACCATCGAGTACCGAGCGCCAAGTCTACGACTACCGATCATCAACTAATCACCGCACCATTGATCACCGAGCATGAAAGCATCTAGGCCCCTAAAAATAGTTTTGGTAATTAATAAAATCATGTGAATATGGGACTAACGTGTTTTATGAGGATGCAAAGGTTAGTCTATATATGTGCTACAAGATGCAAGCCAAAGGACATGTGTGAAGACCAAAATTGGCTCAAGACAAAGGTATACTTAGCGTAGGATCCTTTTTATTTTTACCGGTCTTTGGTGAATGGTGGAAGACCGGATTATAGGATAGATGGTCGTACCATCAAAAGGGATCTTGGCAAGTAGCTTGAAAACATGTCTCTTGAGTCATATGGATCAACATTAGAAACTTGCATTTATCAAAAATCTGTTTTAAATCAAAATCTGTGCTCTGTCTGGAAGAGCGGTAGTACCGCAGTTTTGAACATCGGAACTACCGGAGAGCGGTAGTTCCGCGCCCAAATGCGGTAGTACCGGCAAGCGGAAGATCCGGTTTTGGAGCGGATCAATTTTTCCAGAGAGCACCCTTGGTCCATCCTAAAATCTTGCGGGAACGGAAGTACCGGCTAGTTGAATGCCGGAACTACCGCAGAGAGCGGTTGTACCGCATCCTTGAGTGGTACTTCCGGATCCCGGAAGATCCGGAGGAAGAGCGGATCAACATTTCCAGAAAGCACCCTCCGGATGGAGTCCGAATTTTCCTGGAGCGGAAGTACCGGTGATTTTAACGCCGGAACTACCGCAGGTTGCGATAGTTCCGCCGCAGAGCGGTACTTCCGAGTCGGAAGATCCGGACCAGGCGGATCAAGATTTCGAGAGCGCCAAAATTTGGGACCTTTGGAGTTTGGTCGAGCGGTAGTACCGCGCCGACTTTGCGGAACTCATCGGCAGCGGTAGTACGGAAATGTCAACGGCGAAGTACCGCGCCGCCAAATCCAACGGTCACTGCAGAGCTCTGACATAGCCATTCTGGCGCGAAGATTTGATTGGGGTAGTACCGGCCCCTGGGCGGTAGTACCGCTTGACCAGAATTTTTCCTGGAATTTATGTCAAACGGCTAGTTTTGGTTGGTGGAGGCTATAAATACCCCCACCACTGCACAAGGGCATTGTTAAGAGACTTATTGCATATTCCTTGAGCCCAAGTGCATTCATTCCACCCATATTCTCACATTGAGCATTAAATTGAGGTGGTTTTGCAATTAGTGCAATCTTTCATTTGTTGATCCACATTGGCACTAGAATTGCATTCAAGCGAACACCGGAGTTTGTTACTCTTAGTGCTTGCCAGCACTTGGACGATCCGTGGAGGTTGGCTTGGTGATCTTCTCAAGAAGATTGTGAGAAGACCCGGCAAATTGTGAAGGTTGGAGCTCACCTACCCGGAGCGGGAAAGAGCTACATTAGTGATCGAGGTGTTTGGCTCAATTCGTGGAGCCGGTCCGATTCGTCCGGGCTTACCTCAACGTGGACTAGGGGAAACCGGCAAGTTTTCGATCACCACGGTAAAAACATCGGTTGTGTCTCTTGCCTCTTTAGCTCTTGTTTATTTGTTTCATTATGATCATTTGATTGCCTAAAGCTAGTGTCGCTATATTATTGTCTAGAATTGCATAGGATTAATTGCTTTACATTCTTGTCACTTAAATTGTAAAGAATTAATCAAGTTAACAAGAAAAATTTAAAAACCTCCTATTCACCCCCCTCTAGTCGGTATCCTTGATCCTACAAGTGGTATCAGAGCTTGGTCTTTCACATTTAGACTTAACCATCTAGAGAGAAAAGGATGGCTAGTGAGGGGATTGCGGTAGGAAAGGCACCTCTATTTGATGGCTCAAATTATGCTTATTGGAAAATTAGAATGTCAATTTATTTAAAGGCCATGAGTTCTAACATTTGGAAAATCGTAAATGATGGTTACGTCATGCCTCTTGATTCCGATAACCCAACGGAGCAAGATGGGCGTAACACTCATTTAGATGCCCAAGCCATGAATGCTCTTTTTGGAGCCTTAAACGCGGATGAATTCAATAGAGTGAGCAATCTTGAGACGGCTCACGCTATTTGGAATACCTTTTCGGAAATACACGAAGGGACATCCACGGTTAAGGAGGCAAAATTGCATCGGCTTAGGATTAAATATGAGACATTCATAATGTTGCCCCATGAGGACATCAATGAGATGTACACACGGCTCAACAACATTGTGAATGAGCTCAAAGGCCTTGGAACTAACCTCTTGGATCTTGATATTGTGAGAAAGATGCTTAGGGCTCTACCGGAGAAGTATGAGATGTTGGTGACACTCTTCCTCAACTCACCGGAGTTGGCAAGGATGGCGCCAACACAACTCTTGGGTAATCTAATTACCAATGAGTTGTACAAGAAGGACAAGGAGGAACTCTTGGAGCAATCTACCTCCAAAGGAAAGAAGATCACCGCCTTCGAGGCAAAGGCGGTGGCAAGTGAGGAGTCCGAAGATGAAGAAGAGGATTCTGAAGAGGAGCTTGCCCTTCTTGTGAGAAGGATGAACAAGTTCATACGAAGACGCTCAAACCGAGGAGGAAGTTATGACAAAGGCAAGAAGTGGCAATCCTCCTCCAACAAGAAGTATAGCAACATTCGTTGCTATGAATGTGATGAAAAGGGGCACATTGGATCACAATGCCCCACGAAGAAGGATGACAAGGAGAAGTCATCCAAGAAGAAGAGCTATCAAGGCAAGAAGAAGCTTTTCAAGAAGCTTCACAAGGATGGCAAGAACGAAGCCCACATTGGTGAGTGGGATTCCGACGAGGAGTATTCCAACTCCGACTCAAGCGAGGATGAGTCTCCCAAGAAGAAGGGACTTGTCGGCATCGCCATCAAGGAAGCTCCTTCACTGTTCTCCTCTCCCACATGTCTTATGGCAAAAGGGGAGAAGGTAAAAACTCTAGATGACGATGAGCCTTTTTATGATGATTTGATGGACATGTTAGTAGAATTAAATGAATTTCTTGGAAAAGAGAAGTCAAAATTTAAGGTTTTGAAAAGAGAGCATTTATCTCTTCAAAAATCCTATGAGGAGCTAAAGGAAGCTCATGATTTGCTTCTCCAAGAAAATCAAAAGAAGTCTAATACTAGCATTGGTATATCTTGCAATATTGTCAACCTCTTGTGATGATTTACTTTCCATGCCATGCTCATCTAATGTTGATTCATATAATGCCTTATCTCATGTTCATGATGATATGCTAGTAAGTGAAAACAAGAATTTAAAAGAACAAGTGCTAAAACTGAACAAAAACTTAGAAAGAGCTTACAAGGGAAAGGATACCCTTGATAAGTTGCTAAGCGGGCAAAGATGTTCTTTTAACAAGGAAGGACTTGGGTATATTCCCAAGAAAGGTAAGAAGCCGGCATACAAACCTCCAAGATTTGTAAATGAGAATGGTAAGTATTGTACTAAATACCGGAACATAGAACATATGGTAAGTGATTGTTCTAAAAATAATATGCATTCCATTGGCTTATTTGATTCTTGCTATATGCTTAGGAAATCTAAGAATGGAAATGTAATTGCTCATTTTATTGGCACCTCGATTTTGGGTGCTAAAAAGAAATCCATTTGGGTGCCCAAAACCTTGGTTACTAACCTCCAAGGACCCCAAACAAATTTGGGTACCTAAAAAGGCTTGATTTTCTTTTGTAGGTAAATTACAAGACCAGTGGAAGGCATTGGGTGTTGGATAGTGGATGCACTCAACACATGACCGGAGATCGAAAAATGTTCACAACATTTGAGAGCGGAAGCAATGAAAGAATCACCTTTGGAGGTGAAATTTCGATATTTGACACTGAATACGTGCGCCTCTCAACTTTTAACCCCCAATTCACACACCTTTGGAAATTTAACCCTGTCACTGCGAATTCTTTTGATTCAAGGGATTCTCTTCATTTTCGCAGTGACAAGTGTCAAAATATAAAAGGAGAGAAAATGAGGAGAATCCCTTGAATCAAAAGAATTCGCAGTGACAGGGTTAAATTTCCAAAGGCGTGCGAATTGGGAGTTAAAAGTTGAGAGGCGCACGTATTCAGTGTCAAATATCAAAATTTCTCCCTTTGGAGACAATAGCAAAGGGAAAGTGCTTGGTTTGGGTAAAATTGCTATATCCAATGATCTTTCCATTTCTAATGTATCTTTAGTTGAAACTTTAAATTTTAACTTGCTATCCGTTGCTCAATTATGTGATTTAGGATTAACATGTTCATTCTCTAAAGAAAATGTAACTATCTTAAAAGAAAATAATAATGAACTTGTTTTTAAAGGTTTTAGATTTGGAAATCTCTATTTGGTAGATTTTACTTCAAATGATGCACGTTTAAAAACTTGTTTAATTGCAAAAACCTCCTTGGGTTGGTTATGGCATAGGAGACTAGGTCATGTGGGTATGGTGCAACTTAAAAAGCTTTTCAAACATGACTTAGTTGTTGGCTTGAAAGATGTGAAGTTTGAGAAAAAATCGACTTTGTAGTGCTTGTCATGCCGGAAAGCAAGTCGCTAGTTCTCATCCTTCCAAGAGTATCATGTCAACCTCTAGACCATTGGAGCTCTTACATATGGATTTGTTTGGGCCAACAACCTATAAGAGCATTAGGGGAAATAGCTATTGTTTAGTCATTGTGGATGATTACTCTAGATATACATGGGTCTTCTTCCTAAATGACAAAAGCGAAACCTCCGGGATTTTCAAAAGCTTTTCAAAAAGGGCCCAAAATGAATTTGATTTTAAAATAAAGAAAATTAGGAGTGACAACGATTCCGAGTTCAAGAATACAAAAGTTGAAGATTTTTGTGATGAACTTGGAATAAATCACGAACTTTCCACAACCTACACTCCGGAGCAAAATGGAGTAGTAGAAAGGAAAAATCGCACATTAATTGAAATGGCTAGGACAATGCTTGATGAATATAATACTTTCGACAAGTTTTGGGCGGAAGCTATTAATACCGCTTGTCATGCCATAAATCGCCTTTATCTACATCGACTCTTGAAAAAGACTTCCTATGAGCTTCTCGTTGGAAGAAAACCGAACATTTCTTACTTTAGAGTATTTGGTTGCAAATGCTATATTCTAAGAAAGGGTGTTCGGCTCTCTAAATTTCAAAGCCGTTGTGATGTAGGTTTCCTATTAGGTTATTCTTCGAATAGCAAAGCATATAGAGTTTACAACAAAAATTCGGGTTTAGTTGAAGAATCATGTGATGTACAATTCGATGAAACTAATGGCTCTCAAGAAGAGCAAGAAAATCTGGATGATGTAGGTGATGAAGGATTGCGCAAAGCTATGGAAAATATGCAAATTGGAGACATCAAGCCAAAGGAAGATCCATCTTCACCAAGCTCATCAAGACAAGTAGAGCCACCTACATCGTCTACTCCAAGTGATATTCAAGTTATTGAAGATGAACAAAAGGATCAACAACAAAACAACTTCAAGATTCACAATGCAATCGCCAAGGATCATCCAATAGATCAAATATTGAGTGACGTGAGTAAGGGTGTTCAAACTCGCTCTAGAGTAGCTTCATTTTGCGAACATTACTCCTTTGTTTCTTCTCTTGAGCCTAAGCTTGTAGATGAAGCTCTAGATGACCCGGATTGGGTGAATGCCATGCATAAAAAATTAAACAATTTCGCACAAAATGAAGTATGGACCTTGGTGGAGAGACCCGAAGAGCATAATGTGATTGGCACTAAATGGGTCTTTCGAAACAAACAAGATGAGAACGGCATTGTGGTAAGAAACAAGGCAAGATTAGTAGCTCAAGGCTATACTTAAGTCGAAGGGTTAGATTATGATGAGACATTTGCACCCGTTGCTAGACTTGAGTCAATTAGAATCTTACTTGCCTTTGCATCTAGCTTTGATATTAAATTATTTCAAATGGATGTTAAAAGTGCATTCTTGAATGGGACAATCTCCGAACTTGTATTTGTTGAACAACCTCCGGAGTTCGAAGATTCCAAATATCCTAATCATGTTTATAAACTTTCAAAGGCGTTATATGGTTTAAAACAAGCTCCTAGAGCTTGGTATGAACGTCTTAGAAATTTCCTTGTTTCGAAGGGATTTAAAATTGGTAAAGTAGATACAACCTTATTCACAAAAATCATTGGTGATGATTTCTTTGTTTGCCAAATTTATGTTGATGATATTATATTTGGTTCTACTAACCAAGATTTTTGCAAAGAATTTGGTGAAATGATGTCTAGGGAATTTGAGATGTCCATGATAGGAGAATTAAGCTATTTTTTTGGACTCCAAATCAAGCAAAACAAAGATGGAACATTTATAAGCCAAACGAAGTATACTAAAGACCTCTTCAAGAAGTTTGGCATGGATGATGCAAAACCCATCAAGACACCAATGGCAACCAACGGGCATCTAGACCTCGACGAAGGAGGTAAGTCGGTAGATTCAAAGCTTTATAGATCCATGATTGGTAGTTTGCTTTATCTTACCGCATCTAGGCCCGATATCATGTTTAGTGTATACATGTGTGCTCGCTTTCAAGCTTCACCAAAAGAGTGTCATTTAAAAGCCGTAAAGAGAATATTGAGATATTTGAAACACTCCCCAAATATAGGGCTTTGGTATCCCAAAGGTGCTAAATTCGATTTAATTGGATATTCGGATTCTGATTATGCGGGTTGCAAAGTGGATAGAAAAAGCACCTCGGGAAGTTGTCAATTCCTAGGTAGATCTTTAGTATCTTGGTCCTCAAAGAAACAAAACTCCGTAGCACTCTCAACCGCCGAAGCCGAATATGTTTTCGCTGGAAGTTGTTGTGCTCAATTATTGTGGATGAGGTAAACATTGTTGGATTATGGAATAAATTTTGATAAAGTGCCTCTATTGTGTGATAATGAGAGCGCTGTTAAAATTTCCAACAACCCGGTCCAACACTCAAGAACCAAGCATATAGACATTCGTCACCATTTCTTGAGGGACCATGTTAGCAAAGGAGATATTTGCATTAGCCACATCCGGACCGAAGTTCAATTAGCGGATATATTCACCAAGCCATTAGATGAAAACCGCTTTTGCAAGCTTAGGAGTGAATTGAATGTCTTGGATTACTCAAATGTTGCATAAACTTGTGGCAAACTTAAATGCATGCTTAATTGAGGAAGCTTGAAAGGGCAAAATTATTTTAAAAAGTAATATTTTGTTCTATTTAATGCATAATGATCCTTAATGACTTTAGTTGATTGCAAAAACTAGGGATCATTTGCATCTATTCTCTCAAAATTCCAATTCGGCGAAGTTCCAGAAAAATCGGAACTACCACTGTCTTTTGCGGTACTTCCGGGGAGCGGTACTTCCGGCTGAGGAAGCGGTACTACCGATATAAGCGATACTACCGGCCGCATTCGCGGTACTACCGGATCTGCATTTAAGGGGGAGCGACTGCTCGCGCCCGAGGGTTCTCCTCTGTTGGCCCCCACTCCTCTCTAGTACTTCCTCTCCACATCCGCCCGAGCCCGTACCTCTCCTCTCCTCTTTCTCTCTCTCCCACCAAAAACCTCCCAAACCGCTCCTCAGATCTTCAAATCTAGCGGCATTTTCTTCGATTCTTTGCATCAAATCAATTCCCAAGGGTTCAACTCCTCCAGTCCTTAAGGTATTTCGGATCAATCATCTCCTTTTGATCTTCATTTTTGAACCCTAGGTCATGGATAGGTTAAATCGAAATGCGGTCGTTTTTTGCTATTTAATTCTAGGGAAATTGAGTATATTTGGTGTTTGAGGGTATATACAAACCTATTCCATGGATTCAATCCAAGAAAACACCAAATGATTCATTCACATTTCCAAAACCCTAGAAACTGCCAAGAAGCGGAACTACCGCCCGACTGGTGCGGTACTACCGCTAAGCGGTACTACCGGCCCAGAACGGTGGTACTACCGATTTTCCTGACAGTATAGCAAATTCAACCCATTTCTTTTTAATTTAACTTGGCTATACTTCCTTAATTCTCCTAATCCTTTCTTCTTGTTTCTAGATGCCTAGAACAAGAGCCACCAGCAGGAAGTCCTATGTTTCGGGGGATTCTTCGGGCCTTCCCGCACTTACATCCCCCGAGGTGACTCAAAAGGCAGCCCAAGATAAAGGGAAGGCACCTGCTTCCGACAATGCGGTAGTACCGGCAAGCGGAAGATCCGGTTTTGGAGCGGATCAATTTTTCCAGAGAGCACCCTCGGTCCATCCTAAAATCTTGCGGGAACGGAAGTACCGGCTGGTTGAACGCCGGAACTACCGCAGAGAGCGGTAGTACCGCATCCTTGAGCGGTACTTCCGGATCCCGGAAGATCCGGAGGAAGAGCGGATCAACATTTCCAGAAAGCACCCTCCGGATGGAGTCCGAATTTTCCTGGAGCGGAAGTACCGATGATTTTAACGCCGGAACTACCGCAGGTTGCGGTAGTTCCGCTTCTCAGGGCGGTACTTCCGAAGTCCGGAAGATCCGGACCCAGAGCGGATCAAGATTTCCAGAGAGCGCCAAAATTTGGGACCTTTCGGAGTTTGACTGGAGTGGTAGTACCGTGCCGACTTTGCGGAACTACCGGCAAGCGGTAGTACCGCAAATGTCAACGGCGGAAGTACGGCGCCACCAAATCCAACGGTCACTGCAGAGCTCTGACATAGCCGTTCTGGCGCGAAGATTTGATTGCGGTAGTACGGCCCACAGGCGGTAGTACCGCTCGACCAAATTTTCACGGAATTTGTGTCAAACGGCTAGTTTTAGTTGGTGGAGGCTATAAATACCCCCACCGCTGCACAAGGGCATTGTTAAGAGACTTATTGCATATTCCTTGAGCCCAAGTGCATTCATTCCACCCATATTCTCACATTGAGCATTAAATTGAGGTGGTTTTGCAATTAGTGCAATCTTTCATTTGTTGATCCACATTAGCACTAGAATTGCATTCAAGCGAACACCGGGGTTTGTTACTCTTAGTGCTTGCCGGCACTTGGACGATCTGGTGGAGGTTGGCTTGGTGATCTTCTCAAAAAGATTGTAAGAAGACCCGGCAAATTGTGAAGGTTGGAGCTTGCCTATCCGGAGCGGGAAAGAGCTACATTAGTGATCGAGGTGTTTGGCTCAATTCGTGGAGCCGGTCCGATTCGTCCGGGCTTACCTCAACGTGGACCAGGGGAAACCGGCAAAAAAACATCGGTTGTGTCTCTTGTCTCTTTAGCTCTTGTTTATTTGCTTCATTATGATCATTTGATTGCCTAAAGCTAGTGTTGCTATATTATTGTCTAGAATTGCATAGGATTAATTGCTTTACATTCTTGTCACTTAAATTGTAAAAAATTAATCAAGTTAACAAGAAAAATTTAAAACCTCCTATTCACCCCCTCTAGTCGGTATCCTTGATCCTACAACCGAGTATCACAGGCAACCACTCCGACTAGATCAGTCAACCATTGACCCAGCACAAGTACTCGAGGTACTCGAAAATCATAGGAATTAAAGCAACCAACCATGAAGTCTACGAATACCGACCACGAAGCCTACAACAACTGATCGTGAAGCCTTCGACTACCAAAGATAACAACAACAGATTGCAAAGTTTACGACTATGAAAACAAGATGTGTGAAGTCTACAACTATCATAGCAATCCGCAAAGTGTACGACCATCGACTACAAAGCCTTCGATTATCGACTAGTAAAATCTATGACTATCGAGTATCGACCACATACTTTAGCTATGATCATGAAAAAGTACTGTAGCTACGATTACCTTTAGTGGTTGTTCTATCATGGTCAAAGTCAAATGTTGTTGAAATGCCGTAGTCGATGTTCCATGGTTGACGTCGAACGTGGTCGAAGTAAAACACGGTCACAAACAACTTTGAGTCGTAACCAACGTGGTTGAAGTCTGATGTGATTGAAGTCTGCCGTGATCGTAAGCCGCCGTGGTTGAAGTCTGCCATGGTCATTCAACTATGTGATCATCTAATGCCACTCGAGTGTCGTTCGATGTTTCGATGCATCTCGAAAGCCGTCCGATGCTCTAGAGCTACTCGAATACCATCCGATGCCACTTGGACCTGATCGGACTGGTCCGAAACTACTCGAAGCAACCAAAAACACTCAAAGAAGACAAAAATCACTTGGAGAAGACAAAAATCACTTGGATTGACCAAAACTTTCACAAACGCAAAATCCAAAACAATCCAAATATTAATTATTCATCATCACTTTATTTACAACCATTCACATGGTCTAACAATCTTCTCATTGATGAATACATTGACAACACCTCAAAAACTCTCGAATGAATTGCGTTTTGAAAGAAAAGCAAAAGAATAAACTCAGCAGACACTCGGAAAAACTCATAAAACTCTCCCTCAACACAAGAGAAGTAATTTTATCAAATTTCTCCAATTTCTCCCCTGTTGGCAATGAAATCCTCAAGGGCTCCAAAGAGAGTATAATTCTAAAAGGGAGTAAAAAGAGAAAATATTCAAAAGCTTTGAGGATTATCCAAGTCATTTTACATTGAATTAATAGTTTGACCAAGCCATCTGTTTGAGTAGAGCTTTCTAGATTATATAAAGACATATCATTTAGCATTATCAAAACAAGTCTTTTAGCATGATTAACCAATTTATATCAATGACAAGCATCTCAACAATGACAAAACAAACTATAAAAAACACAATGAGTTATCACAATGAAAAGTCAAAGACTAAAAATGTAGCAGATTTTAAATCTATGCGAGCTAGCACATGGAGATCAAAGGTGGTGATTCATATAGAAGCTACGGGCGATACTATCTTGGAGGCTTCGGCAGGAGCGATGAAGGTGCGTGATGAAGATACAGGAGGTGCGGTCATGGAGGCTTCGTCATGTGGTTAGGAGTTGGGGATGGAGTCCATAACTGTGAAGATTGAGAGAGTTATGGATGGAGTCCGTAACTTAGAAGAGATAGAGATTTGAATAAAACTTGTATTAGGAAGGGTTTTAGATCCATTGATTTGAGGAAGAGATAGAGTTTTGTGTTTGTGTTTGAGGCGGACATAGTTTGGACGTTAGTCTATAGAAGCAGGGAGAGGCTAAGGGCTAAGGTGTGGCTTTTGAGAAAGTTTTAGTGCAGTTTTGAGAGGGCTTTCGTCGAGAAGGCTTTTTAGGGGTGCTTGTGAGGGCACTTTGTAAATCCGCGAGATTCCAGCAATAAAGATAGTCTTTGATCAATCTAGTTCTTGATTTGCTTGGAGTGCGCTGGTGATTACTGGTTGTTTGGTTCATACGACAACGAGCAAAACAATTGGGCGAAGCTATCAAACAGATCGACCAATCGAGCGGGCGATCAAGCAGAACGATTGATCAAGCGATAGTACACTGGACATCTGTTCTGGCGATTGATCTTCCAGCAGCCAAAAGCTTCACCGACCATCTGGAGACTTTGGAAAAATATGGTGACAATAATTCACCTCCCTCTGATTGAAGTAATAAATCCTACAAAAAACTACACAATGCAAAAGTACAGCCCAATAATTATAAAAAGGCTATGGGCCACACCTACATTCACCCTTAGCCCAAACCGAACACCACACACAAGCCATGTCTCTACCGTCGTTAAGGCACTGGCGCAGTTATCGTCGTGCTCCTCTCCCACCTCCACCTGAGCATGTCCCTCTAGCAGGCAGTCGCAACGCCATCACCAACGCTGAGTGACTCTTGTTGCTGGCCATGGTGAAGGCGGGCCTCACTGCGTCTCCTTGCACAGGTGAAGGGGTCTTGGCCGATGGGAAGGGGTATTTGAGAAGTGTGTACTGCTTGATTTGCCACAGGGTTAAAGGTGTGGAGGTGGCCCCTCAAGCCCCCCAGGTGAAGTAGCAGACTACATTCTTGTGATCTCCCCTGTGTGAAGCCCCAAACATCCTAACGACGGCCGAAATTCCATTCACGTCCCCGATGACTTGGCCATAGGTTTGAGTCCTTCCCTTGGTTCCTAGGACTTCGTGAGGCTATCTCTACTTTGTTCCCTAATGTTGTCACCCTCGACAACGACCCTTGCATATCCAAAGATGATCGCACAGTCATCTATTTATGGAGCGGCTCATAGTGGCAGAGCTACGATTCTTGCCGAGGGTGCCTCCTCGAGCGGTGAAGCTCATCGACTATTGCTTGGCAACTTCATTCCCTGACCAGACACTCTTCGCACCATGCGAGTCATTGTGTACTGAGCTAAAGCATCGTTGGATTGGAGGGTGCTCCAGTTGTGCAGGATAGAGCTACTCTTCAGTGCCCTTGAGTCCTACGAGGTGAAAGTTATTTGGTGGTAGTGCCTTATTAGGTGTGTTTTTCTTTAGACGGTGGCTCTATCACACGTGCTATAGACGGCGATCCAGTGTGAGTCCGCGAATGCCTAGGAGCAGCTTGTGGTCACTTGAAGGGCCAAGGAGGAGGTTGCGGCGCTCACTATTGAGCGAGCGGATCGAATTTTTTTCATCGAGATGGAAGGGGTGAAGGCCATTTCCAATGCAAGGGCCGTAGTGCTGGAGGCACGTGCAAGGGTAACAGGGGAGAGGAACAACTTCTTGTAGCAGATCATGGTCCTCGAGTAGGAGAAAGCCTGTCTGGCGGCTGAGCTGTGGAAGGCCACTCCCTATGAGACCAGGCGGCCGTTTTGGCATGGGAGTCCATGGAAGCACTGGAGGGGACGCTCGACGAGTTGGCCATCTTAGTTCCCATGAGGTCGCATAGGCTGGAGGACTTGTCAGCACATCTAACACATATGTGATGTGTCCACACTCTCTCTCAACATTGCTTGAGCCTATGGCAACCATTGCTCCTAGGCGACTACGTAGCTACTACTGGGGATGCTTCACACGCGCGGCTGTGGTCATGTGGCCGAGCTAGTGGATCCCCAGCTCAATCTACCTCCCGGAGCTGGGACAATGCTGAGCGTCATTCATGTGACACAAAAATCTGTCTACTCCTTCTGCAAGTGCATTTGGGGTTATCTCAACGATGTTGTAGCGAAGATATCGCAATGTCGAGTGCTCGGTAGCCCCACCGATGTCTAGGTGGGGATCGATAGACATAATCTTTGACTATTTCGCATTGCTCATGACCAATCAAACCGGTCGAAACATATCCGACCACAACCAGTCTGAAAATCCTGACCAGTTTAGAAACATATACTAGTCAAGAATAGAATTCTTGTTGGACTTATCGACCTAATTGGTTTACCTTTTGAGCAAAACCTAATAAAACTCTTCTAGAGGTCAAATCTAACCAGTAGTGGTCAGACATGACCAGATTCGAATCACAAAATACAACAGTTGCATAATGCAAGTGGTGGTTGACGAAAAGGGAACCTTAGAACTTGAGTGATGCTTCATAAAAAGTTTTGATTGGCTTAGAAATTATCATGAACTTCTCGATTTGTTCTGATTTGCTTTTAAATTTTTTAGCATACTGATTTGCTATAAAAAATTTTACAATAATTTGCTCCTATTGTCCTACATATGTACAGAGTCTGCTCTCAAATTTGTGTCACATTTGTACTGATTTGTTCTCGAATTTACACTAATTTGATCTCACACTTGTATCAATATGCTCTCACATGCGTACTGATTTGATCATAAATTTTTACCGATTTACTCTCAAACTTATACATTTGCTCATAAAAACTTTTACCACGCAAAAGGGCAACATTTTGAGATACGTGCGGTCAAACTTTATATATTTGTTCTATCTACATCTTTATAAATATTTAGATTGGACTCATCAAAATACTTTCATTATATTATATAAGTTTATTAGGTTCATAAATATATTTATAATAGAAAATAGTGGTCTAAGTTATATTTTGAGAACTGTGTCCATATTCCAAAACGTCACTCTTTTGTGACCAGAGGGAGTACTTCACTATCCAACTATAGGATAGCCTAGCGATATGTCACCTTGTCGCTCTATCTGATGACCAAAGCACGACTATAGGTTGGGTGGGAATTTGTGTGGATTTTTCATTGGTATTTTCCATAATATAAACTCGTGACACATGGATTATCGACTTTAAGATGATTGCACTTGCTAGTTGTTCCTGTAAAACACTCACGGAGATTGATGTTTGCCGATACAAAAATGTCTGACATTTAGACTTCAATATATATACATTGCTAAGTCATTGCTAGATTACAAACAATAGCTACAATAGAGGAAACTCTGTTCAGTAATGGGATAGATTACAACTCCCATTTTGGATGCAATCAGAAATCTATCTCTAAAACAAAATTATACACTGAATACAAGATAGACTTCCTAATAGCCAGTTCAACTATTCTATCTACAGCCAGGTATTCTATCTATAGCACACTGTAATCTTAACATCCTCTCTCAATCTGGACAGGTGAGATCACCAAGTTCAGATTGTTTGTGAAGCAACGAAAAGGCTGAACTGGCAAAGCTTTGGTTAGTATATCAACGGCTTGATCAATGGAAGAAATAAACTTAATATCCAAAGCCTTCTGAGAAACTTGTTGCTGAACAAAGTGATAATCAATTTCAACATGCGTTGTTCTAGCATGAAACACCGGCTTAGCTGTAAGATAGATTGGCCCCACATCATCACACCATAAGCAAGCTGCTCGATCCGGGAAAATTCCCAGCTCTTTCAGCAAACCTTGTATCCATAACAACTCTGCAGTTGCATTAGCTACTGATTTATATTCGGCCTCTTTGCTTGATCGATAAATGGTCATCTAGGCATATCCACTAGTGCTTCACCGATCATCTAGGCAACTAGCCCAATTAGCAACAGAAATGCCAATCAAGGTGTTTCTTTTAATACCGAAGAATACACTTAACTGCCATCCAATCAACATTAGTGGGCACATGCAGATACTGATAGACTTTGTTGACACTAAATGCAATATCAGATCTTGTTAGAGTTAAATATTGGAGAGCTCCAATTGTACTTCATATCTAGTTGCCCCTTCTTCTGACAATTTCTCCCCTTCAAAGCGAGATATCTTCTTGGAAGAACTCATGGGCATGCTGACTCCCTTTGACTGCAACATGTTTGTCTTGTGAAGTAGATCCATGACATATTTATGTTGTGACAATACAAGTCCATCTTTCATATTCTGCACTTCAATGGCAAGAAAATAATTGACTTCACCAAGATCTTTCATGGCAAAATCACCTCTCAATTCCTGAAGTAACTGGTCAGTAGATTGAGGGGAAGAACTAATAATGATGATGTCATCAACATGAACATGGTGGTACTATTTTGCTGAAAAATAAAGAGAGAAGTATCAACATTAGAGGGGAACAAAACCAAGGTCTTGTAACTTATAACTCAACCATGCAAACCACACACATGGTGGTTGCTTTAGGCTATAAAGAGATTTATCTAACTTGCGTATGTGATGGGGAAACCTGGAATCAAGATAACCTGGTGGCTGCTTCATATAAACTTCTTGCAAGAACCCATGAAGGAAGGCATTCTTAACATCAATTTATTTCATACACCATCCTACTAAAATGACCAAAGAGAGCAAAATATGTATAGTGGTAGTTTGACTACCGAACTAAACATATCTTCATAATCAAGACCATAATGTTGTTTAAAATCCTTTTGCCACCAGTCTAGCCTTATGACCATTCACTGTACCATCAGCCTTCTCCTTCAACTTAAACACCCATTTGCAATCGATGATGTTCAATCCTGGCTTCAGAGGAACCAAGTGCCAGGTATTATTCTTGAGTAGTGTACAGAATTCAGCATCCATTGCTACTTTCCATTGAGGAACAAGTGCAGCATCCAGATGGGAAGATGGCTCGGTTAGTGCATCAGAAACTGTAGCCACATAAGCAATTGTTCCATTGGTTCGTCGCTTTGGACACCTAATGTTATTCTGTAGCCTTGTACCATATGAATGTGAAGGAGGTGCTGCAGGAGAATATATGGAAGCACTGGCATCAGTATGTTCATAGGAAGTTCCTGCAATCATAGACTGAGGAGAAATGGAAGGCTGCACATTAATCAAAACATGTTCATTAGTGCTATTTGTAATACTGCTACTATTGAGAGGAGGATCTGTGTCATGGACAATAGGATGTTGTGAAGGATTCAGGAGAGGGATACATGTGGGCATCTTAGATGATTTTTGCATGGTAGAAGTATGTTGGAAAAGGGAAATTGTGCTTATCAAAGATTACATGTTGTGTGATGTAGACACGACCCGAGGAAACATTCAAGCATTTGTACCCCCTTGTTATTGGACTATACCCAAGGAACACACATTCCTTAGAATGAAAAGAAAGTTTATGAGAATTATAAGGATGGAAATGTGGCCAACAAGCACAACCAAAAATTCAAAGTAGGGAATAATTAGGCTTGACATGGAATAATCTCTCAAGAGGGCAAGCATTGTCTATGACATGAGTGGGAAGGCGATTTATGATATAAGTAGCAATCAAGAAAGCTTGATCCCAGAATTTGATTGGCATAGAAGTATGAGCAAGAAGTGCAAGACCAGTTTCAACAATGTGATAATGTTTCTTTCAGCAAACACATTTTATTGATGGGTATGAGGGCATGACACCCTATGTTCTATGCCAATATTTGTGAAGAATTTCTTTTCTTTTTGATATTCTTCTCCCCAATCATATTGAACACACTTGATCTTTTTCTCAAGCAGGTGTTCTACATATTTTTAAAATTGTAGAAATACTTGCTCAACTTTAGATTTAGCATGTAATAGATAGATCCAAGTGAATTTACTAAAATCATTGATAAAACTAACATAGTACTTTTATCCTCTAATAGATTGAGGAGCAAGGTCCCATACATTAGAAAAAAACAAGTTCTAAAGGAGATATAGACACACGAATGACTAGGAATATGGAAGTTGATGACTCTTTGTCTACTGATATGCATCACATACAGGTGTACGCATGGGACTCATGGAAGGCAATTTATTTAAGTAGATAATTGACTAAACTACTTGGGATGATGGTGTAACACCCCACATAACCATATGGGGTATTACTATGGAACGTCATTGCCAAAGTAAAGAATAAATAAGCACAATAAAAGAAATCACAAAGAGTTTAAAACTTTATTAAAACTTTAATAAAGAACCAACGGAAGCTGGAATAAATATTTAAAACATGGGACCGGTCCACTTCTAATCAAATGAAGAACGAACGAAACAACAAAACGGTGGCAAACCACAGTGCTGAAAACTCGAGTGCTCCCACCCATGCATGATGCTATCACTCCACTGGCCTTTTACCTGAGACTGAAAAGAGCAAGCGTGAGATTTGAAAATCTCAGCAAGTACCCAACTACGGTCGCAACACAAAAGTAAGACAAGCGATGCAACCATATGAAATAAAGGCAAGCATGACAAGTAAGCAATGGACAAGAGGCAACCAACAAAGAAGCGATATCGGAATCTTGTCATGATTAGGAGACGGATATTATGAGAACGATGTATTAAATATATTTGTTATGTGACAAGTTATAGCAAGGGTGCGGCGACCTTATCCCACATACCGGTTATACGAGAATAGCGAGCACAACCTTGTCCTCATTGTATAACCGCAGACGGGATGTAATATCCTGTGTAACGAGAATGTACGGCCCCCCGTACGTTACCAGGTTGGGTGGAAATGACCCCTATATGTGGGCAGCCCCGGCGTGATAACCCTTAGTTTGTTATTTAGCGAGTTATCCATGATATAATTAGAGACTTGTGATTGAATTAAGGTAAAGTTATGAGAGTAATGATTTAATCCAATGAGATCGAAGAGATATGATTGGTGAAACTAGGTGATAAAGTAACCGATACATCATGGACAGATTAAATAGAACGAACTTAAGGAACAAAGAGATGGCAAGGGTAAGGCTATAATAAGGTTATGAGAAGTGAAAAGATGTGCTAGAGTCGAAAATGGAAAGACATAGTTTCTGATATAAGAGCGATGTGGGATAATGACAAAGTGACAGTGATATAGGGATTAACCTAAAGAGGTATTATAATACGGCTCGCACAAGGTTATCAACCAATCAAGTTTTATTATGTGATAAGTTATTATTAGTCAGATTAACAGATTTAATACATACATCATTCATAGCTCAAATACAGCATCAACAATTATTGGAACATAATATGCGAAACTAAAACATAGCAGCCCTAATATCAAAAGAGTGTTAATAATTTAATCCTAAGTTAAATCATGTTCATAAGCTACCCCCCCCATTATCGATTTAAGCATAGATTCTAAAACACTCATTTAAGGTAAGAATTCTAGAACATTATTAATCGAGCATTCTAATGAACCTAAAAGCAGGTGAACAAGTTAGCCTATAACATCATTGCAAGAATACAATATTAAGAGTCTAAAAACTAAGCAAGTAGGAACGATGTGATAATAACCAGACAAGTATTAGTGATATGTTAATGTCCAAGTAACTTTAGTGATATGATGCTAGTTAGATACTTTGGTGATATGATAATGGCGGATAACTTTAGCAATTAGCCGGTGACTTAGCGATATGACAGTTATTAGGTAACTTTAGTGATATGATAAGGGTAATCAATGGCAAGGTGACAGGTAATATGGAAACATGTAATATGCGAAATGTAAAGGTTACGGCGCGAGGTACTTGCCTTGAGCACGCTCGCGAAACCGCTACGAAGGATCGGAAATGCGCAATTGTCGGACGCTCCCTCAGCGGTGCGTGCGAACTTGCGGCGAGCGTTCAACGACAAGGCTACAAGACAGATCAACAATCTAGAGGCGATCAAACCTCCTTCTAATAATCCCACGTGTGATCCTACATGCACACAGATGATAATTAGAGATGGAATGACACCTTAGAAGTGATGAATAGATGAAATAAGCATGCAGGAGCCGTCGCTCGGTACACAAGCCATTAAATGGTTAGGTCTGTTCCTTACGACCAGCTGTTTGTAAGCACACGCGACGATAGAGGTGCCGCACCAATGAAGGAAAGGATGACGACGCCCTGCCACTCAGGCATTCCATCGAACACCTCGCGTGCATCGCCGAGACCCGCCGGCTCACTCCGGCATTTCGTCAAACACCATGCGATGTCGCTACCCACACGCTGCTGCCATTGCCATTGCTGCGCTCGCGCATGCGGCTGCTCCACGCCTCCTAGGACTGCGCCGCTGTGCCTTGGCCGCATCGCACCCGCGCCGCTTCGCCTGCGCCGCGCCGTCACGCGCATCGCGCTGCGCCGGTCGTCGCTGCCACCGCGCGCCGCTGCTCCGCACGTCGCCGCCGCCATGGGTGCGCGCGTGCATGTAGCCGCCCGCGGCCGCTGCCTCGTCGGGCCTGCTGCCAGCCGCTGCAGCCGCCTGCTGTGTGCCCGTGCGCATGCTGCGTCGCGCTCGCCTGTGCGCCGCCATGCCGCGCCGTCGCGCCTCCGCCCGCGCCGCGCTACACGCCGCCGAGCACTCGCCGTGCCGCGCCTCCGCCCGCGCCGCGCTGCACGCCGCCTAGCGCCGCCGCCGCCGGTGCATCCCAAGCCTGCGCACGCACAGAGAGAGACTTGAGAGAGAGGGTCTTGAGAGCGAGATCTGAGAGAGAGATGAAAAGAGAAAAAAGGAATGTGAACGGAAGTTTAGATGAGGATGAGAGAGATACGGGAGATTAGATGAGGGTGGAGAGATGAGATTAGAGAGAGAGATAAGGTTGGTTAGTTTTTGTTTTGTTTTTTTTTTTTTTTGGGTGCTACAGCTCTCCCCCCTAAAAGAAGATTCGGCCTCGAATCGAGTAGCTCCAGAAGGTAGGACAAACAGAATTTCAGTAGATCAATTAGATGGAGAGAATCCCAAGAAGTAAGCATGAGGTAACAAATTTGGAGTAATTGTCACGTATCTGGGACTTCCAACACCCAGGTAGCTTCAGGTTTCATCTAATGGAACCATGATACTTTGACATACGAAATAGTCTGGCATCGTAATAGACACTTTGAATGTTCTAGAATATAGACCAACTGCCTTAACAAGTAGGTCCCCGAGACCTCCAAGTCGGAGAACTCCAGAACGTAATCAGGGTCATTATGGTACTTCCACAACATAGAGATATGAAAGACGTTATGACGCCAGCCAGGGAAACAGACAACTCCAGACAATAAGCAACTTCCGGATTCGCTCCGTGATAGGGAATGGTCCAACATAACTTTTCTGGCGACTCTGGGCAGAAAGCAAACTGTTCTTGATGTGGTCGATCTGCACTTTACACTCACTGAGGGCCCCAACAACACTTCCCTAACCTCATCCAAAGAAGGGAAGAGTGGCAAGCCTATCGCTATGTGCCTCTAAAGGAGCTATGTCGATATTAGAGTAAAACAGTTATTATAAGAGAACTCCGCAAGAGTTAAGTGATATTCGCAACTGCCCTTGCATGCAAGGATACAAGAACACAACATGTCCTCCTATATGTGAACGGTCCTCTCGGATTGGCCATCAGGTTGAGGATAAAAGCAGTGCTGAAATTAAGCTTCATGCCCAGATTCTAATGCAACTCTTCCAGAAGCGCAAAACGAACTTGGTATCACGGTCCAAGATAAAGGTTTTAGGACTGCCAGGGGAGACAGACAATTCCCTTGACATAGATACTAGCAAGATCACTGGCTGTGTAAGTGGTCTTGACTGGACTGAAGTGAGCTGCCTTGGTGAGACGATCGACAATGATCCCAAAAAGAGTCCATACACCGGGGGTGATGAAGAAAATCCAACAAAGAAGTCCATAGCAATAACTTCCTGTTACTGCTGGATATCCCCAGTGGCTGCAAAAGTCCGGCAGGACGGTGGTGCTCAGCTTTCACTAGCTAGCAAATTGCCCACTGAGATACACTTAGTTATGCACTTCTTATTTTCAAGCACCAAAACTGGCACTGAATGTCCTTGAATGACTTAGTTTCGCTAGGATGAATAGAATAAGGAGTTTTATGAGCTTCACAAATGATAATCCTCTTTACTCACGAATCGAGTGGCACCCAAATGTAGTCATGAAAATGTAACAGCCTGTTACCATCGATAGGAAAGTCCGACCCAAGAGATTTCACCCGTAACACCTCTCCACGAGAGTATTGGGTCTCTGAACCTGAGGCTTGAGCTTCTAGCAAGGTAATGACAAATGGGAAGGAAGGTTCTGATTCTTCTCAAAGATAATGCTGAAAAGGCAAAACAAGGGTGGTTATGTGGAAATAGCATCATCACCACTTCGCTTCAATGCTAAGGGTGCCAGCCACCACAATAGGTCTGCCAGATGGTAATGGATAGTGAGGTCGTAGTCCTTGATTAACCTTAAGAGACGACATGCCTCAGTTTCAATTATTTCTAAGTGAAAAGGTACATCAAGCTCTTATGATCAGAGAAGACGTCGCACAACTCTCCGTAGAGATAATGACGCCAGATCTAGAGGGCAAAGAAAGAATGGAAGCAGAAAATGCGCTCCATCAGGATCTGGAAGCTGGACTCACATTCCATCAGCCAAAGAAACTGCTCGTTCTCTGGAGTCAACTTAGCCAATGGATTGGAAATGGAGGGAAATCCTGGACAAGACGGTGGTAACACTCGGGTGGAACCCAGAAACTGCAGACCTCCGCTACATTGCTGAATCTCGGTTAGTCCACCACTGCGGCAATGTTAGAAGGATCCACGGAAGGCCTTTTGCCGCTGGTGACATGGACAAAGAAACTGACATCGAAAGCCAAAAAGCACATTTCTTCAATTTAGCAAGAAGTTGATGCTTCCGAAGAAAATCGAGTATAATCTGAAGGTGCTGCTCATGCTCCCCCACGATACTAGAATAAATCAATATTTCATCAACAAAGATGGCGACAACTGATCTAAGTACTCGTGGAATACCCGATGCATCAGATCCATAAATATTGTCGATGCATTGGTCAGCCTAAAAGGCGTAACCAGGACTCAAAGAGGCCTTAACAAGGGTGGAAGGCTATCTTCAAAAATAACACAAGTCTTGTTCCGAACTTGGTGATAAACGGATTGCAGACCTAGCTTGAAGGGGAACTTGACACCCTTGAGTTGGCCCAAGAGATCAACACACGAGGTAGGGGTAGCAACTCTTGATAGTCACCACATAGAGAGCTCGATAATCAACGCACATGCATGATTTCCACAAAAGTGATCAGAGAATCCCACTACGAGGTATTGCATCAGATAAAGTCTTTGCTCTGAAGGCTTCCAAGTGTCGCTTCAAGTTTTCCACCTCTGCTTTAACTAGAGATTGGGTTGGAAGCTTCGGCTAGAAAGATATTGAGGAATCCTCGAACAATAGGCAAGTCTTTTGGAAACGGTCCAATGATAGGCTTCTCTAGTAGGGCGAGAAGGCACCCCAACTTGGGCATCCAACGATGATCGAAATAGAAGGCCAAGAATAGGAGATTGAGGCATCGCTTTTTGCCTTGATTAACAATCCCTCCATTATCCTGAAGGAAAATAATCTTGCGGTCAAACAGTGGATAAACAGTGGATAAAAGTGGAATGAAGAGACAGCTAGTCCCAGCTCACAACAGGTCAAGGGTTGGATGGGCGCCACAACTGCGTCAAGCTGAAATTTGTGGCCTTCAACTCCCAAGCGACTCTAAGATAGGGTAAATTGCCAGCAAAGATCTATTGGTAGTGGTCAACACCACAGAATGCACCAAGATACTGATGGGTACAGAGTGCTACTGAGTGAAGCGAGGTGCTAAAAAGAAGAACTAGCTCTCGAGTTAAACAATGCAGGAGCAGGGCTTGAATTCAAGATAACACTACCCTAAAGGTCGAGGGAAAAAGAAAGGTAAGTGATAACATGGATATCAATAGCGAATGGAATCAGAATTCAGGGAAGCATAGGATTGAAACAATGTCACAGGATAGTAATAGAATAAAAGAGATAGTAATTAGATGAGAATTCTTGGTAATATGCCAGTGACTGGATATGCATGCATGAATGAATCAACCCGAAGCCCCGTGTATGTGCAAAACATTTTTTTTCCAGAAACTACAGCCTGAGCTCTGATACCAACTGTAACACCCCACATAACCATATGGGGTATTACTATGGAACGTCATTGCCAAAGTAAAGAATAAATAAGCACAATAAAAGAAATCACAAAGAGTTTAAAACTTTATTAAAACTTTAATAAAGAACCAACGGAAGCTGGAATAAATATTTAAAACATGGGACCGGTCCACTTCTAATCAAATGAAGAACGAACGAAACAACAAAACGGTGGCAAACCACGGTCTTTGAAAACTCGAGTGCTCCCACCCATGCATGATGCTATCACTCCACTGGCCTTTTACCTGAGACTGAAAAGAGCAAGCGTGAGATTTGAAAATCTCAGCAAGTACCCAACTACGGTCGCAACACAAAAGTAAGACAAGCGATGCAACCATATGAAATAAAGGCAAGCATGACAAGTAAGCAATGGACAAGAGGCAACCAACCAGCAACTGATATCGGAGATACTGTCATGATTAGGAGACGGATATTATGAGAACAGTGTATTAAATATATTTGTTATGTGACAAGTTATAGCAAGGGTGCCAGCGACCTTATCCCACATACCCGGTTATACGAGAATAGCCAGGCACAACCTTGTCCTCGTTATCCAATGAGATCGAAGAGTATAACCGATACATCGCAGATTAAATAGAAGACTATAATAAGGTTATGAGAAGTGAAAAGATGTGCTAGAGTCGAAAATGGAAAGGGTGTAATATCCGTATAGGCGAGAATGTACGCTACAACATGTTAATAAAGGTGTTACCCGTGTTCTTATAGCCCGTTAGCTAGGTTTGAAGTAACACGTTGGGTGGAAATGACCCTATATGTGTGGCATTTTTGAAGCAATAGTAACACCATTGTAATATGAGTAGCGTGATAACCCTTAGTTTGTTATTTAGCGAGTTATCCATGATATAATTAGAGACTTGTGATTGAATTAAGGTAAAGTTATGAGAGTAATGATTTAATCCAATGAGATCGAAGAGATATGATTGGTGAAACTAGGTGATAAAGTACAAACATGATTCAAAGATACATCATGGTTCCAAAACCATAGTATCTTGATTAAATAGAACGAACTTAAGGAACAAAGAGATGGCAAGAGGTAAGGCTATAATAAGGTTATGAGAAGTGAAAAGATGTGCTAGAGTCGAAAATGGAAAGACATAGTTTACGATATAAGAGCGATGTGGGATAATGACAAAGTGAATGTCAAACTAATGGTTCTACATAATCGAAGGATTTGTGACCATGTGATGGCAGATCCAAATATGCCCTACAAAATCGAAAATGATTAGCATTATTAGGTGCATATAGGAGCGAAGCTATCGATATAAACATAAGGCAAACAAGGTCCCATACTTGGCGTGCTTCCTCGTGCTCGAATCACTAGGGCTCCAATAGTCGATTAGGAGCGAAGTGCTGCGAATTCAAACGACCGACAAAGTTATACCAAAATTCGACAAGATAGCTTATTTTGCTAATCGCCACAAATGATATACCATCAAATTTTCAAACAAAAAGAATGTGTTGTCCTTCAAACTTGACCAAAACTATCATTTGTGTCGGCGGAAGATACGGAAGATGCGAGCAATGGGTGGGGCGGAGGCGGCGGCTAGATCTGGATCTGGGTGTGGCGGTGGTGGACCTCGACCGCGGTGCATTTGGGGGAAGGCGGCTGGACCTTGACAGCGGCGAGATCTGCATCCTGGGTGGGGCGGCGGCGGGCGCGGCGGCCGGATCTCGAGTCGCGGAAGGGACCGAGAGGAGAGTCGGAGACGAGGCGGATCTGGTCGGTGGGGTGGCGCGAGCGGGGTGGAGGAGAGGCGGATCTGGGGCGCGGAGGAGGGTGGGGCGAGGAGGAGGGCGCGCCGGTGCGGCAGAGGAGGCGATCTGGGCGAGGAGGCGGCGGGTGGGGCGGAGGAGGCCGCCGGGGTGCGGCGAGAGGAGGCCGGCGGCCAGTGCGGCGGGCGGAGGCCGGCGGCCGGGGGGGTGAGGCGCGGATTTGGGGCGGAGGAGGAGGCCGGCCGCGGAGGAGGAGGAGGAAGAGGCGGCGAGACCCGGAGTGCGAGAGGGGGCGGACGGAGAGTGGGGCGACGAAGAGTTGGCGGGCGGGCGGGCGAAATTTAGGGTTTATTATTTTAGCGGGAAGTACTAGTATGTGGAGGAGATTTGTGTGTGAAAAATTTTAGGCTATGTATAAAACAGCATTATTTTTAAATAATTTTTATATTTAATTGCTCCATGGAAAAAATATATAAGGCTTTTTTAAAGTATATTTAGCAAAAATATAAGGATTAGTATAATGCTAGCAAGTGGTGGTTGTGAGAAGGATTAAGGTTGGCTTGTGGCTATCGCCTTCTTGTGGTGGGGGTGGTCACTGGTGATGCTTCCTCCTAGGGTTGATGAGTTCGGCTTGCGGTTTTGCTCTGGTTGACTCGTCCGATGCTGGTCCAGTGGTCTCCTCTTACCATCGCCGTCGCCGTCACCTTGATCTGATCGGCAAATGCTTCGCCTTCGCCTTGCGGTGCGCTCTACTCGGCTAGTGGGGTTTCTCTGTGGCTTGGAATGGATGGGGAAGGGAAAAGAATGTGGTCTTGTGCTCGGGACCGACTTCTCTCTTTTTCTCTGGTTGTTGTGTCTTGTCATCCGTTGAGATATTTTTGGGAGTGGCTGTGCTGCAATGTATGGGGCCGTGCTGACCTTTTGGTTGTGGTGTGGACATGAAAATTGATATTTTGGCAACTCTACTTTTCACAATTCTACTTGACCTTCCTATTTTCCCTTCCGCCTCTGCTCTTCTCTTTCTGGAACAGTCAGTGACCTTTCCTCTTCCGCCGCCTTTATTTCTTGCCGCTCCACCGACGCATCAACTCCCCTCGCTCGACCTTTATCTCTTCGCCGCTCTGCCCGACGCCTCGGCTCTGTCTCCCACCTCCCTTCTTTTATTTCTCGCCCGCTCCACCAGCGCCTCCATTCCTCCTCCCGCCTCTCTTCTCTCGGCTCCTCTCTCTGCGCCACCTCATTTCTACTCGGCTCGCCTCCACACCCTTTACCCTCTTACCCTTTTACTATGGGAGATTGGATCATATACCCTCCCTCTTTTTGGAATTCAGATTTACCCTCCCATCCCAATGACATGTGGGGTCGTCATAAGTCACCGACACGTGGCCTAGGAAGGTAAATCCTAAATTTTCATCTAAGAGAAGGGTATATGATCAATAAACTGTTTTACTTTTATTTCCTTTTCTTCGTTTCGCCTGTTCTTTTCTTTTCCTTGAGCCATCGCCGACAGTTCCCTCGGCGCCGGCTTTATTCTCGCCGCCTACCGACGCTTCACTCCCTTACTCCTATTTCTCGCCGCCCCATCGCCGTCGCACCGTGCCTTTGCCGCTCGGCCGCGCGAGGATGTCACGCCGGATCCGGGCCTAGGGTCGGATCGTGTCTCTCCGGATCGGCCCCGATCTACTAATGGGTTCTTGGATTGCTCTCTAACTTTTGTTCTTCATCTTTCCTGCCAGTTCGATTATAGCAATCTATTAATTAATTGTACTTGGCTGGCCCCCCTGTGTAAAATTCCTGGCTCCGCCACTGCCCTGAGATCGAGAGGAGCCACACCTGCGAGGCGACCGTGAGGAGTCATTTTGGCGTTGAGGTTTTCTCCCGGTCGGTTGGTACATGCATGGTATATGTCTGGTACTTTGGGGTTTCGGACTTAGTACTCATGTGTACTATGTTTAATACTTAGGATATCAGACATGTGACACCAGAGTACTAGATCTAGTGCAGTACTGCACATGTTTTCTCCGCAATTTTATCGGCGCCAAATATTCTTTTCCGCAAATATTCTTTTGAAAATATTCGTATTTGTATTCGTATTACGGGCATCCGGGCCCATGGCGCTTGATGCACGAGCCCGATTGGCGGGCACTAAAGCCTAAAGCGCCAAGCGCCGCGCGTGCCAAGCGGGAGTCTCGCACGCGAGGCGGGGCGGCGGGAGTCATGCGCGGCGCGCGGCGGACGACGGTGGGAGCGGGACCGCGGAGTCGCGGCTCGGTCGAACATATTCGGTCAACACCGACTCAACCGACCAGGCGACTCCGAGTGCGGCGTGCGAGTGGCGACCTCGATCCTAGAGCTCTCGCTCTCAAGCCTCGGTAGAGTTGGCGTCTTGGCGAGTGGCGACCCACTGGCGGCGGCGAGTCCCGAAGCGTCCGGCGGGCGACGGCGCGGCGAGCGAGCTCCTCGATCGATCGATCCTCACTCCTCGATCGATCCCTCACTCCACTCCGTGTCTCCGTCCACAGCGTCAAGAGCCAAGAGCGGAAGAGGCGAAGAGCCAAGACCTCAACTAGTCTTGGACTCTTGGTACACTCAGTCCTCAATCCTCATTTGATCATTTCGCTCAAGTTTCTTGATTTCTGTTGTTGGTACTTGAATGGTGCTGATAATACATCTCGAATCGATGATAACTTGTGGGATCTGTGCTTGCCCAAATACCTTACATATCTGTCATGCTTTATATGGGTGTCACTTCGCCTTTGGTGGATGTTTTGCGTAAGACCAGCCGAGTGTCGGATTGTCGGGACTCTTTCGGGGACATTCAATCTTTATGCAATTGCGGTACTTGTATGTAATTTCTCAATCACGAATTGAATTGCAGTACTTGAATTGCAGAACACTTTTAGGAAAACATATTACTCAATCACGAATTTGGCTTCTTTTACATTCGACTAAATTGGTATTTTCACCAAAGTTTAATCAAGAACTTGAGATCGAGTCTAAACATGCATATAATTTGAATTTCACAAGGCATGCAAACTTATGAGGTATTTGTTTCCTTTTGTTTCAGTGGACTTATCCTACAACATAAACTTGGGTGGCTTTGGCCTGTTCCTTCATCCATTGGAACCTTGAGTAACCTGCAAAACTTGTGAGTAGCTAAACTTGGAGGAATTCAGTTGGTTCATTAGCTTGAATTGCAGTGCATGGATTCTTCTTTGGCTTATTTACTTTCTCATTTCTCTGCAGAATTCTTGCTTGGCTGCAGCTTTTCTCGTGAAATACCTAAAGAGATTGGCCACTCTCAAAGCTGATATTTACGTAAGGAGTTCGATAACTAGAAGTGGCGGCTCTATGCTCTCAGCCTCGAGCGATGAACTTGCAATGTCTTTGTGCGAGTGCTCTGTCAAATAAAGAAGGCGATGAGGTTTGCAACGTTACTGTAAGCTGTTTATAGTTTTCTATTTGTTACTGTAATCATCATCTAATATTCCCACTTTACGAGATAGCGGGTGGACTATTGGACTGGTTGGCGATCTTTGCCTTTGAAATAGTCCAAGATCTTCTTGTGGTAAGAGAGATAGATCTTGTTATTTTCTATGTACAGATGTAGTTTGCATATAGTTAAGTTATTCTTACATAAAAAAGTTGATCGATAACTAAAAGAAAGAATTTGGTGTTCAAGCTGGATGTTACACCTCTTAGTCCTTCATCCTTGCAACTTATTTATGGCATATAAACATGACATACCCAGGACTCAATTACAGTACAAATCACACGATAATATTATAAAACCTACTAATTGATTGCATGGTGCATGCCCAAAGGCTTCAATCGCTTGCTTGGCTCATCGATGTGCATCTTTGTAATGCTTCAAAGTCTCTAATGCTTGCTTCTACGATTCGCATGACTAAAACTATATGTGCATCTCAAAAATTAATGTACCAAGACTGACATTTTATTGACCATTTGGAAATGTGAAGTGACGGTGGTGATGGATATTGCTGCACTTTTCTGTGGGTGCTCCTTGACCGCTTAGCATTTTCCATATCACTATATCGAGGAGTTCAAGGTTTCCTTTCATGATTGCAAAGTTCTTTGTTTATGGTTGCACTTGTGCTCAATTGTTGGATGCTTTCATTTGTTTGCCATAATTATCGACCTCACTCGTTTTGCCTGCGATTTGATAATGTAATTAAACTGATTATGTCATGCTCTGCGGCATAGGAAAAGAGCTAGTGGAATTTGAATTTTGACATTTGATGAAATTTGAAATGTCAAAATTTGAATTTAAAACCGCTAATCGAAAACCGCTAAATTCAAAATTTGACATTTGATGAAATTTGAAATGTCAAAATTTGAATTTAAAACCGCTAATTGGAAAAACCGGTCGATTACGACATTCGTAGGAGGATATTCGTACTCGACCGAATTAGGCATATATCCGATTCGAATTCGTTACGACATCCGATTCGTATTCGTATTCGAAAATGTTCGAATTCGTATCTGTATCCGTTTTAAAAACATGAATTCGTATTCGTATTTGAGACTATACACGCCTAGTGTGTCTCATCGAAGATTACTCGCATCTGCATCGGTTTACCTAAAAATTCAGCAGAGCTATCCTATATAGTTTTGATGATAAAATAGTTTTGTTATTTATTTTGGCTCAGTGAGAACCTGATTTTCTGTTTTGTGTATGGCTTGTTCCATCAAGTTTGATACTATTGCAACTTCTCGATACATATATATAAGCGTCTATGAATATGTATGTTCTCTCCATAGAATTTTTTTATCAAACTCTTGTAGAAACTTTAACATAACATACATTTTTAGCTCTCAAATCTTAGATAACTTTAGGTGCCACATAATGCTTTTAAACATATCTAGTTTACAACTGAATAAAAATCAAGATGAGTAGTTGTTCCCATTCTAAAGATACTAAGTTTCATCTGTAGTGACACCTAACTAACCACCTTAGTAACACATATTATGTGTTCTTGTAGTCTTACTGTAACATTGTTTCACACTCGATCTTGGGTGTGTTACAACCTTTCTGTGCAACACATATTTTGTGCTACTGTGATATTTCTCTGTAACATAATTCTTCATATGTTACTGGGTTGTGTTACCATAGCCCTGTTCTGTAGTAGTGGGATTAACCTAAAGAGGTATTATAATACGGCTCGCACAAGGTTATCAACCAATCAAGTTTTATTATGTGATAAGTTATTATTAGTCAGATTAACAGATTTAATACATACATCATTCATAGCTCAAATACAGCATCAACAATTATTGGAACATAATATGCGAAACTAAAACATAGCAGCCCTAATATCAAAAGAGTGTTAATAATTTAATCCTAAGTTAAATCATGTTCATAAGCTACCCCCCCATTATCGATTTAAGCATAGATTCTAAAACACTCATTTAAGGTAAGAATTCTAGAACATTATTAATCGAGCATTCTAATGAACCTAAAAGCAGGTGAACAAGTTAGCCTATAACATCATTGCAAGAATACAATATTAAGAGTCTAAAAACTAAGCAAGTAGGAACGATGTGATAATAACCAGACAAGTATTAGTGATATGTTAATGTCCAAGTAACTTTAGTGATATGATGCTAGTTAGATACTTTGGTGATATGATAATGGCCAGATAACTTTAGCAATTAGCCAGGTGACTTAGCGATATGACAGTTATTAGGTAACTTTAGTGATATGATAAGGGTAATCAATGGCAAGGTGACAGGTAATATGGAAACATGTAATATGCGAAATGTAAAGGTTACGGCCGCGAGGTACTTGCCTTGAGCACGCTCGGCGAAACCGCTACACGAAGGATCGGAAATGCGCAATTGTCCGGACGCTCCCTCAACAGCTGCGTGCGAACTTGCTGGCCAGGCGTTCAACGACAAGGCTACAAGACAGATCAACAATCTAGAGGCGATCAAACCTCCCTTCTAATAATCCCACGTGTGATCCTACATGCACACAGATGATAATTAGAGATGGAATGGCACCTTAGAAGTGATGAATAGATGAAATAAGCATGCAGGAGCCGTCGCTCGGTACACAAGCCATTAAATGGTTAGGTCTGTTCCTTACGACCAGCTGTTTGTAAGCACACGCGACGATAGAGGTGCCGCACCAATGAAGGAAAGGATGACGACGCCCTGCCACTCAGGCATTCCATCGAACACCTCGCGTGCATCGCCGAGACCCGCCGGCTCACTCCGGCATTTCGTCAAACACCATGCGATGTCGCTACCCACACGCTGCTGCCATTGCCATTGCTGCGCTCGCGCATGCGGCTGCTCCACGCCTCCTAGGACTGCGCCGCTGTGCCTTGGCCGCATCGCACCCGCGCCGCTTCGCCTGCGCCGCGCCGTCACGCGCATCGCGCTGCGCCGGTCGTCGCTGCCACCGCGCGCCGCTGCTCCGCACGTCGCCGCCGCCATGGGTGCGCGCGTGCATGTAGCCGCCCGCGGCCGCTGCCTCGTCGGGCCTGCTGCCGGCCGCTGCAGCCGCCTGCTGTGTGCCCGTGCGCATGCTGCGTCGCGCTCGCCTGTGCGCCGCCATGCCGCGCCGTCGCGCCTGTCAGATCCCGGGAATGGAATCCGACCAGAAAAACGAAAATCAGTGGGTTCTATGGTTGGAATCGCCAAGAACAGACAAACGCGAGATAAAACTAGGGCTACAGTAAATGAGTTCTGGATAGTTGATGCCTTCCATTCACTTCCAGAAAGTCTTTATATGAGAGTACATAAGTTCCGATTACATTAGGAAGTAAAACGGAGGTTACAGCCAGATTAATTAAGTCTAAACATGGATTACAGATAGACCTTAAAGCGAGTAAACATGCTTTTGCAGAAGGTAATGGGAGCCGTTGATCTCCTTCTAGTGAACGAAAACTCATCCCAGCCGTCAAACGACAGTATTATATAGCTGCGAAGCGGTATCCATAACTGAACTTCTTCTTCAGAAACTATATGTTTGGCTGGTTCTGACATTGCCCCCTCTCACCACACACTTGTCCTCAAGGGTGATTTTCAGGAAACCATGCCCTAATAGTTTGAGAGTAAAAATCTGGAAAAATACCTTTGATGAAATCCGCATCTTCCCAAGAGGCTTCTTCAGGAGGCAGATTGACCCACTGGATTAACCATTGTGTGACCAATCGTTCACGGCGAGGAAGAGCTCGGGTTTCCAGCACAGCTTCCGGCTCAGTCCTAATCTTTCCTTCTTTGCTAACAAGAGGTAAATCAGGGCTGGGAACAGCAGTAGGACCGCAGTGCCGTTTTAATTGACTGACATGAAAGACTGGATGAATGCCGACTCCCTCAGGTAATTGTAATTTATAAGCAACCTTACCAATCTTATCAACCACCCGAAATGGCCCATAGAATCTGCTTGTAAGCTTTAGTGCATTCCTAATTCCAAAAGCAGTAGCTCTATAAGGCTGCAATTTGAGATAGACCATGTCTCCTATCTCAAAATGCCTCTCAGACCGATTCAAATCAGCATATTTCTTCATCCTGGCCTGAGCTTGAGCTAGATTCTCCTTGAGTCTCCTGAGCATAAGCTGCTTCTCCTGCAGAAAATCCCTTGCTTCCCCTTCATTGGGCCCTGGAACCGCTATCTCATTAATCAAAGGCGGAGGAAAACCATACAAAGCCTGAAAAGGGGAAACCTTGAGTGAAGTATGAAATGTGGTATTGTACCACCATTCTGCTAAAGCCAGCCAATACACCCATCTCTTTGGTTCATTAAAAGCCATGCATCGAAGATAGGTCTCTAAACACTGATTAACTCTCTCCGTTTGTCCGTCGGTTTGCGGGTGATACGCAGTACTAAACCTCAATTCCACCTTCAAGGACTTAAATAACTCCTGCCAAAGCTTGCTAGTGAATATTCTATCCCTATCGGTTACAATAGCCAATGGGAACCCATGCAGTTTAAACACATTGTCAATGAAAGCTCTTGTGACTGACTGAACCGAATAAGGATGCATTAGAGGAATAAAATGTGCATACTTAGTAAATCTGTCCACCACGACTAAAATTACCTCATATCCATTTGATTTGGGCATTCCTTCCACGAAATCCATTGAGATGTGTGTCCATGCCATATCAGGGACATGTAGAGGCTCCAAAAGGCCCGGGTATTGACAGTGCTCATTTTTGGACCTTTGGCAAATAGCACAATTCTGGACAAAGGTCTGGACTTCTCGCTTCAATCCTGGCCAATAGAACAATTGTTTCAGCCTCTGGTAGGTGGCAACCATCCCAGAATGTCCCCCCAACGCCGAAGAGTGCATAGAATGAATGATATTTTGCCTTAAGTCCACATCATTTCCTACATATATTCTCCCTTTGTATCTCAAGACCCCAGATTGGAAAGTGTAGTCGGAATGCTGTCCAGGGTCTAAAGTGAGCTGTTCCATTAACTCCTTGCAATTTGCATCCGAAGTATAGCTGTGCTCAATGGTTTCAATCCAAGCTGGTATAGCCAATGAGACAGCCATCAACTCAGGACTCCTTCGAGATAGTGCATCTGCAACCCGATTGTCTTTTCCCTTCTTATATTCGATGGAATAGTCAAACTCCAAAAGTCTCAACATGAGCTTGTGCTGAATTCCATCCCCTATTCGCTGCTCCGCCATAAATCTGAGACTCTGTTGATCTGTCCTGATAACCAACCGAGTTCCCAAAAAATAGTGCCTCCACCTCTTCAAGGATTCAATTATAGCCAGAGCTTCTTTGCCATAAGTGGATAGTGCAGCCGACCTGACCCCCAAGGCCTGGCTAAAGTATGCAATGGGCCTTCCCTTCTGCATTAACACAGCACCAATTCCTTTGGCCGAAGCATCTGTTTCCAGTATGAAAACATCTGAGAAATCTGGGAGAGCTAGAACTGGAGCAGTAATAAGACTGAATTTTAGCTTCTCAAAGGCCTCATCTTGAGATCTTCCCCAACTAAATCCTTCCTTCTGGAGCATATCGTGTAGAGGCCTGCAGATTATCCCATATCCTTTGATGAATCTTCTGTAATATCCCGTCATCCCGAGGAAACTCCTTAATTGTGACACATCTTGGGGCCTAGGCCAATCCTTAATGGCTTCAATCTTCTTAGGATCGGTGGCCACTCCTTGCTCAGAAATAGTATGCCCCAGATAATCTACATGAGCTGTAGCCATCACACATTTATGAATGTTGGCAAATAATTTATGTTGTCTCAAAACTTCTAGGACAATGGAAAGGTGCTGTAGGTGCTCCTGTTCAGTTTTGCTATACACTAGAATGTCATCAAAGAAAACCAAAATGAATTTCCTCAAATATTTAGCAAAAATGGTATTCATCAGGGACTGAAAAGTTGCCGGTGCATTAGTCAACCCAAAGGGCATTACTAAATACTCAAAGTGTCCCAGATAAGTCCTAAAAGCAGTCTTGCAAATGTCCTCCGGCCTCATTCTAATTTGGTGATAACCCGATTTCAAATCCAGTTTGCTAAAAATAGTGGCACCATGTAACTCATCCAATAGATCTTCAATAACTGGGATCGGATACTTGTTCTTAACTGTCATAGAGTTCAGTTTCCTGTAGTCAACACACAATCTCCAAGAACCATCCTTCTTCTTGACTAGTATAGCCGGGGAAGCAAATGGGCTGGAGCTGGGTCTGATTATGGATGATTCTAGTAACTTGTGAATTTGTTCCTCCATTTCAGCCTTGAGTTGGTGTGGAACTCTATAAGGTCTAATGTTGGGTGGAGCCACCCCTTCTTTGATAGGTATAGAGTGATCGCACTCTCTCTTTGGTGGTAATTCTTGAGGGTCTGTAAATACATCTGAATATGAATCCAATAGAGGCTGGAACAGGGGGTTACTGAAGGTGAGTTCTTCTGAAGGCCGAAGGGGCTGATGTATAATCAAATAACCTTGAATCCCTGCCTTAAGAATCTTGCCATATCCCTTCTGACTGAGCATCTGAACTGGAGGAATTGATTGATAATCACTAAAGACCACCTCCTTAACTCCATCCTTTTGAATAATCAGCTTTCTTGTCTTCAAATCCATGCTTACAGGGCTATGCTGATACAACCAATCACACCCCAAAACCAAGTCATAACCCTTTAGAGGTAATATCTTGAAAGAGTTTCTAAAGCTCTCTTCTCTAATGTGATATTCTTCATCTGCAATATATGAGCCAGTAAACAGGGTCCCTCCCCCAGCTACAAGAACCTTTTGTAGTGGGACCACCTGAATCTTGCAGGAAGTCTGGGTAGCAAATAATAGGTCAATGAAAGAGTGAGTGCTCCCGCTGTCGACTAATGCCAACCCTTTCTTACCCCCAATGCTCACCTCCAATGTATAAGTTGATATCCCTACCAATCCTGTAACAGCATGAAGTGAGATTTGCATCAGTTGGTCTTCAGTTTCAGTTTGAGGGGATATAATCTCCACATTCTCAGTTGTCTCTTCTATCTGATCAGGCTCGGCTGGAATTGAGTCATCACCTTCAGCTGCCATCAAATTCACTTGCTGATATTGTTTACACTTATGTCCAAGGAACCACTTGCCTCCACAGTACTTGCAAACTCCTGGAATGAATGGCTTTACTGTTGTTTCCTTCTTTTGAACATTAGTATCAAGGGGTGGTTTGCTCTTAGCTTGCTGTAAATAATTCTTGTTCTGCCCAGTGACAGTGTGATAAGCGCCTTTCCTTGCTGCTGCACTAGCTCCTCTTTCCATATCCCTTGCCATCCAGTAGGCTTCACATAAGCTTTGCGGCTTCAAGGGTTTTAGGAAGTGTTTAATATCATTCCTCAATCCATTTATGAAGCACATAACAAAAAACTGAGGGTTCTGTAGAGGATTCTCACACTGATAAACCGCCATAAGCTCTTCAAACTTGTCTATGTAGTCAGAAACGCTGAGGTTAAATTGCTTCACTGAGTGAAAGTTTTCAAGCACTTCAAAACCACTGTGTTGAGCAAATCTAGCACAGATCAAGGAACATAATTCAGACCAAGAGGGCCGACTCAAGAGTAGCCCCGAGCTCCTCAACCACCGATCAGCTCGTCCCACCATATACATCTGAGCCAATTCGAATTTAGCTTCCTCCGGAACGTTTGCCATTGCAAAGTAAGTCTCGCTTTGCCTAATCCATTCCATAGGCTCCCCCCCATCAAATTTAGGAAAGTCCAGTTTTGGTCCTTTAGCAATGGATGCATAAAAACTTTGAACTCTGTCATTGTTTGGAATTGGATTCCATTGCCTATTATAGTATTGGTACTGAGGTTGATGCATATATTCTCTAGGATTTGGGGTTCGCTGCCTGTGTATAGCCTGATCTTGGTGTGAGTTTAAATGGTTCGGTGTAGGGAGACAGAGCGGGGTGATTCCGCCCCAACCCGTTGCAATTGCGAGAAAAGCGTGAGAAGGATGGGTATATTTACCTTCAGAGTGCCCTCAATTGAATCCCATGCGTGCTATTAAGGTTAACACGCCCATTCCTTCATTTCTTCTTGTCACTCCCCCCTCGATTTCCTCTGACGGAGCTATGTCTTGTACTGGTCTTTGCTCTGTAGGACTGGTCTGGGAACTCATTAGTCCTTGCATCAAAGTCTCCAGGCGGGTAATTTGATCTTTGATGCCCGATATCTCCTTTCGCATATCTCCCATCTCTTGCCCGAGAGATCGACCTTATATTCCATAGCTTGCCGCCGCCAGATGACTTCCGACGCCTCCAATTCATTCCGCGCCATAGATTTCGTCATCAGCTTATGGATCGATGCGCAAGCTCAGGGATTTAACTACGGAGCAAGTCCGGAACCCTCACCGCACATCAATCTTGCCGCCGCCGCCGTCGGATGAAAAGGGGATTTTACAGAGAACCGAGTTCTCCAACCCAATCGCCGACCTTGCCACCGAGGATTGATAGGCTCTGATACCAATTTGTCAGATCCCGGGAATGGAATCTGACCAGAAAAACGAAAATCAGTGGGTTCTATGGTTGGAATCGCCAAGAACAGACAAACGCGAGATAAAACTAGGGCTACAGTAAATGAGTTCTGGATAGTTGATGCCTTCCATTCACTTCCAGAAAGTCTTTATATGAGAGTACATAAGTTCCGATTACATTAGGAAGTAAAACGGAGGTTACAGCCAGATTAATTAAGTCTAAACATGGATTACAGATAGACCTTAAAGCGAGTAAACATGCTTTTGCAGAAGGTAATGGGAGCCGTTGATCTCCTTCTAGTGAACGAAAACTCATCCCAGCCGTCAAACGACAGTATTATATAGCTGCGAAGCGGTATCCATAACTGAACTTCTTCTTCAGAAACTATATGTTTGGCTGGTTCTGACAGCGCCTCCGCCCGCGCCGCGCTGCACGCCGCCTAGCGCCGCCGCCGCCGGTGCATCCCAAGCCTGCGCACGCACAGAGAGAGACTTGAGAGAGAGGGTCTTGAGAGCGAGATCTGAGAGAGAGATGAAAAGAGAAAAAAGGAATGTGAACGGAAGTTTAGATGAGGGATGGAGAGAGATACGGGAGATTAGATGAGGGTGGAGAGAGATACGGGAGATTAGATGAGGGTGGAGAGAGATAAGGTTGGTTAGTTTTTGTTTTGTTAATTTTTTTTGGGTGCTACAGATGGATAACCGAGACGAACATGCCATTGATGTTTGGAGACCTTGGCACCTAATAAGGCTAACTTGAGAGAACTGGTTGTGAAAGACTTGATTGGATAGAGGCCGAACTCACATCTGCCGTGAAGTAGATTTCTCTTCAACATCTAGTCCTTGACAACAAAATGAGTTGAATGAAATTCAAGAAAGACATTGTTATCTTGAATGAGTTTATGAACAGATATGAGATTTTTTGAAATTTGTGGGATATGGAGAACCTTTTTAAGAGCTAAAGGATGAGTAGGAGTATTAATAGAGCAATGATCGGTGTTGAATATGTGCAATGATCAAGATCACTTGTGATGTGATTGGTTGCTCCGGTATCGATATACTAGTTGGGATCAACTTGATATGAGGGCGTGACTGCTGCTATAGTTGTGGTGTGAACTTCCTCTAATTGATGGAGTAATCAAACTGATGACAACACTTAATTGCCATGTGACCCAATTTCCCGTAGACCTAGCAGATTGGACAAGACGCTCCTCCTCGGCTCCTTGTCCAGAGGAGCCACCACGATTGTTCTGAAAACAACCACCACGACCACGCACTCGGCTACCTCGATTGCCTTGATTCTGATAATGGTTACCATGACCAGAACCATGTCCAGTAAAAGTGGCTGGTGGATGCAATCCTCCAAGGTTCAATTGCTGATCGAAGTTATTTTGTTCCATCCTATGTTCAAAACTCATTATATGAGCATAAACATCATCAAGGGTTATACCCTTTGCTCTTGTAGTAAGAGAGGTGACCAACAGGTCAAAATATGAACCGAGGCTGGCAAGGATGTAGGAGACAACTTCATCTTCTCTTAAGGGCATGCCAATTGCAGCAAGCATGTCAGTGAGATTCTTCATCTTCCTAAAGTAATCAGATGCGGAGAGATCTTTCTTCAAATTGGCAAGCTCCATGCGGATTTGTACCACACGTGCATGTGAACGTGATGCAAACATCTATTCTAGGTCTGCCCAGGCTTCGCATGAGGTTGTTGTGAACATGACATGAGCCAAGATTTCTTTTGTCAACGAGGAAAAAATCCCACTGATTACCATTTGATCTTGGTTATACCAAGTCAAATAGGCTAGATTAGTGATCTGGCTTGCACGTTGCTCCGTTGACAACGAGACCATCTGAGGTGGCATCTGGCAGGTGCCATTGACATACCCAAGGAGATTGAAGCTCCTCAGATAAGCAAAAAGCTATGCATTCCAAAGCAAATAATTTCCCTTGCCAAGCCTAATTGTGTTGGCATGGCTGATCGGCATGGGTGTTGGTGCAGAAGAAGTAGGCGTAGAGGATGGAGGTATGGTGTTAACGTCAGATGACATGGTTGAGATCACTCAAGGCTCTGATACCATGTAAAACACTCTAGGAGATTGATGTTTGCCGATACGAAAGTGTCTGACATTCAAACTTTTATATATATATATATATATATATATATATATATATATAATTAATAGGGGCACTATAGTGCCTCGACACAATGGTCTATAATAGGTATTTCCCATATGTATATACACACATTGCCGGGTCATTGGCGTCGATGGCCCAGGATTTTTGAGATGGGAGTAGTTAAGAATCTACGAGTATATATATAAGATAGAGAATTTTGATATGCATAATATGTATATCTCATATAGTTAATCAAATAAACCTTGTGTGCGAGGCGGCATGGCGTCGGGGAGCGCCGCCGCTGCGTTCAAGCTGGAATAGGAGGAGGCGCGCGCCGCATGGGCCGCCGGCCGTGGGGACTTCTTCGCCGTCGGCGCCATGTCGGCCATTGGGTGTGAGTGCCGCGCGCGCCGCCGCCAGCCTGTTCACGTCGCCGCGTCGCCCGAGACGAGGAGGCAGGGCGTCTTGTAGGGCTGTGGCGGTGTGCAAGAGAAGATGAGAGGAGGCGAGCACGGAGCAAGGCGGAGGCGGCGTGGGGGCGACAGAGGCAGAGCGAGCCCGCCGCCGCCGCGTCGCCGAGCCGAGGAGGCCAGGCGCGCAGAGATGGAGAGGAGGCGGCGCGCAGAGATGGAGAGGAGGCGGCGTGGGAGGCAGCCAGCGGCAGAGCCAGGAGGCTAGGGTTAGGTTAGAAAATGCCAATTGGGCCTTTTGGCTAATGAGCTGAATTTGCTAAATTACCTGCACTTCTAGTGTATATATATATATGAAGCCTTTTTCTACTTAGGGTGTAATTACACCCTATATCGTATCTCAACGTAGGGAGTATCTCGTAACGAGGGTATGTACATGTAGTATACAGTATTTAAGATCATATAGGTGGTATGAACAATTTTTCAGAGGTGGTATGTACAATTTTTCAACATACTCCTTTTATGTATCGTATATAAACGTATTTACAAAATACGCTAAAAACTATGGATTCCCTTGCAATTTTTGTGTGGTTCACATTAGAATATCTTATAATTAGTATACGAGTATACTTAAAGTGATAAAGGAATATTTCAAGTTTGTTTAGGTGGTATATTAGAGGTGGATGTAATTACACCCGGGAGTAAAAAATATTTTTCTATATATATATATATATATATATATATATAGTTGATTTTTTGCAAAAAAATTTGGGGGTACAACTGTACCCCCATGTCCCATGGTGCGTCCGCCCCTGATTGACGTATTACAAACAATAGCGACAGCAGAGGAAACTCTGTTTGGCAGCGAAACAGATTACAACTCTCGTTTCGGATGCAATCAGAATCTATCTCTAAAACAGATTATACACCGAATACAAGATAGACCTAACAGCCGGTTCAACTATTCTATCTATAGCCAACTATTCTATTTTACAGCACAATGTAATCTTGACAGTTCCCACCATTAAAAAAAAGAGTACTTTACTATTAACCTACCATTTTAGGATTTGTGAAATTGATTATTGGAAAGTGTAGAATCATACACTACTACACTAATGGTATCCAGAGTTTTTCAGATACTGGCAGACTTTACATGGGCAATGCTGGAAAGGAACATATCTCACGCTGTTAAAGTTCAGAGTGTCAAGTAGCACGACTGCGTGATAGAGTTTAGGGTCCTTTTGTCTCAATCTTCCAAATAAGATGTCATGAGTTTGGATGGCAACTGGAGATCTTTCGAGCTACTCTCTAGCATCTCAACTACCTTACTCATTGAAGGCCGATCAATAGGCATCACTTGTATACACCACAATCCAACTATGATAATCTTTCTCACATGCTCTCCGGCGCCAATACCCGTCTCAGAAGCATCAAGGCAGTATTGATCTAGATTCTCGTATATCCACTGAGGAAAATAGAACTCATCAGTGCTTTCCCAACTGCTGTTATTCAGGTCTCGAGTTGAACCGACCATCTCAAGAATCATCATTCCATAGCTATAGACATCGGACTTGCTAGTGACGACTCCAAATTGTCTAGAGAAAACTTCTGGCGCAATGTAGCCAATTGTACCCCTCGCAACACCAATTGAGATTGTGCTCTCCTTCTGCATGGATAATTTCGCCAACCCGAAGTCCGATATTTTAGGACATAAGTTCTCATCTAGGAGGATATTGTGTGGTTTGATATCAAAATGCACAATACGGGTATTGCATCCTCTATGGAGGTATTCGAGTCCTCGTGCAATGCCTACTGCAATGTCAAACAGTTTATCCCAGCTTAGAGAATTTCTTCCGTCAGAGTGGTTCCTGAAGATAAATCTCTCGAGTGAACCATTTGGCATGTAGTCATAAATCAGAGCTCTTTTGGAACCTTGTATGCAAAATCCTAAGAGAGTCACAACGTTGACATGAGAAGTCGTGCTAATGCTCGCTACCTCATTCATGAACTGCTCATCGTCTCCTTTGGATTCCTTGAGCATTTTTACGGCTACTGAACGGCCATCAGGAAGTTTGCCCTTGTAAACAACGCCACAACCACCTTGCCCTAGTTGATGCGCGAAAGATTTGGTCATCCTTTTCACTTCTAAATAAGAGTATACTTTTGGATGCAAAGATCCATATCTTTGCAGGAAGGCTTCGACTCCAGGTGCGACGTGTGATCCTTTCCTCCAGAAGATCAACGAGCCATAGGTTCTCTTGTAGTGCACGAGATATGCCAAAAACAGTAGGAGTAAGAAACTTATGGTCGAGGTTGTTGCAATTACATCTGTTGAGTGGAAACAACAGAGGAGAATCAGCATACCATATTACCATACTTGGGCTAGTGCAATGTGAATGAAATATTTGAAACAAGTCTAAGGGAGCAAATGATTTGGTTTCTTACAAGTTTTGATTTTCCTCCCTGTGGTACGGATTCCTGCAGTATGCGAACTGAAGATTAGTATTCATTGCGAAAAATCAAATTGTAGCTTAGTGTTAGACCATGTGGCTAGGTCTACGTTTTTTAGATGATAAATAATTGACAACGTTGGTTATGGTATTACTTATGATAATGTTTCATGATACGCTCGTATGAGGCATTGTGCGGATTGACTTGAGTCAAGTCGTGGACTTGTGCTCGTACGCGGTTGGTTGTTTATTCATGTGCAGAATAAATTTAATATGTTAATTTAATATGTTGATTTGTTGGAAGTCATGTGAATCGATCCTATTAGATTGTCAAGCATAATAAATTTTGGAATAAGTCCGTATTGCATCTCAAACTTTACTTAAAAGTTCGTCTAACACCATGAACTATGAAACCAGATATTTAACCCTTCGAACTTTATAATCGGTTCAAATAATGCCATGACCTGGTTTTGTACGGTGGTATTGCCCGTGTAGCATAATGAGTGGACATTTTGCCACGTAGGATAATACGCTGGCTAAGTTGAGTCAGTGACATGTAGGATCTACAAGAGCTTCTCCCTAACCAAGCTCCTAGTCATGCTTCTATGGCCAGCGCCCCTGTAGTTTCCTAGAACATGAGCTAGATTGGGTTCCGGTCTTTTACATCATTGCTTGATTGGAACATTTGATGGTTCTTCACTCCTTTGGAAGCTTCCAAGAGATTCCACTTTTTGAGACCATGTGGAAAGGTGATGTTGTCTTACATCTTATTAATTCTCAAGTTGCTGATTTTCTCACTACGTCGCTTGATACTTCTCATTTTCCTAAATTGCGAAGTGAGTTAGGAGTATTACATCTTATGGGATTATTCTGAGGGGGAGCTTGTTGTTTAAAAATTTCGGAAGCTTTGTTTATTATCCTTGTCAAATAACTCATCAAATCCAAGTCATTGAAACCAATTGAGTAGTAGAGCTCTCTTTATCATATCTATTCATATGTTGTGTAGCTTTGATCATGACTATTTATAATTAAATTGCTACATTTGAATTAAAAGTATGACATGGCGGAATATTTTGACTAGATTAATTATATTTCTTACTTTGTGATGTCCATCGAAAAGGATTAGCTTGATTGTGAGTCTTATTTTAACTCTTGGCTATGAGGCTCGTATGTTTCATGTTACAATTTTTATGATCACTCAATTTGGCATGTTTATAAAAAAATGAGCAAGAGAATTGAAAAGATGTATGCTTCAAGCATGCCATGGTGAACAAATAAAAAAAGGGCACAAACGTATGCAAAATGAAAAGAAGTATGCTTCAAGCATGCCACTATCACAAAAAAAATGTCATTATGAAAAAGAAGTATGCTACAAGCATGCCACATGCCTAAGAATTGAGTGTAAAGCAATAAGTTGTTACATGGGACTGCTAGCCCGTCTAGATTTAAGGTTTGCTTCACTTTTAGGCTTTGACTTTTCGTTGTGATATCTCATTGTGCTCTTTATAATTGGTTTGGTCATTGTTGAGATGCCTGTCATTGATATAAATTGCTTAATCATATTGAAAACTTGTTTTGACATTGCTATATGATATATGACTTTATATGATCTAGATAGTTCTACTCAAAAATATGACTTGGTTGTGTTATTAAACCAATGCAACGTGACTTGGATAATCTACAAAGCTTCTAGATTTTTATTGTCATTGCTCTTTCTTAGTTTTATTCTTATTCACTGAAATTTCTTGATGATTACATTGCCAAAGGGGGAGAGATTGGAGAGTTTTTGGAGAAATTAAAATTACTTCTCTTGTGTTGAGGGGGAGGTTGAAAGTTTGGCTTCAGTTCTTCACTTAGATTTGTTGGAAGTCATGTTAATTTAATATGTTGTCAATGTATTCATCAAGGGGGAGATTGTTAGACCATGTGGCTAGGTCTACGTTTTTTAGATGATGAATAATTAACAACGTTGGTTATGGTATTACTTATGATAATGTTGCATGATACGCTCGTATGAGGTATTGTGCGGATTGATTGAGTCAAGTCGTGGACTTGTGCTCGTACGCGGTTGGTTGTTTATTCATGTGTAGGTGTTGCTTGAGGCGGAACATGGTCGATGACGGGATTGAAACTAGGTTCGGGTGGAACTGAGGTTTCGGGACTATGTTCAGGGAGGAACTTAGGTCTCATCGGTCCAAGATGTCATGCGGGATGTTTCAGGCTAGAGAACAATGGTCGTGGAGATGATGTGGCGTTGGAGGCGCTGAGGTGCGTCACGGCGGAGGCGTGCGGCAAGGCTACGGGTGCGGACGGCCTGCTACAACTGGATAGTCCAACGAGCGAAGCTATGCATGCGGGCTGGCGCGTGGTGTATTCGGCCGTGGAATACAACTCAAATACGGAGTCGTAACGCGTCGCTTCGTGTTGGAGTCGGATATGTATGGCTGCATGCAAAGCGGGGATTTGGGCGACTAGATAAGTAGAGCTTGCATGCGATTTTTGTTGGTGCGGTGATTCTCAGGAAGGCGCGTCGTGATTGAGCGAACAAAAGAAAAAAAACAAAAGGCGTGCGGCGACTGTGCTTGTCTGATGGATATTGGTTGCTTTGATCGTGAGGAAAATTGATGGGCGGCATGTGGAATTTGTGATTGCTGCGTGAGTTCTTTTTACTGGCTGCATGCATTGCTTGTTCTAGTAATTGCCACCTGTGTCTAAATTTCCTTGCCATTTGTTGGCTTCTCTTCCAGCTTTTGTGCAGTATAAGAAAAAGGGGTCTTGTGATGTTTAGACTCGTTATCTACATACATGGAATTGTTAGTAGATGAATAAAGTATTGTTGGACTTGCTCATTGATCCGTGTGCATTTTGCTTTGGCCGAGGGTTAATTGAGTTTTGTTTTTACGGAATTTGTTTATTCGTTTAATTAGGGCTTAATCAATTTTCGCCACTATCTGTATCAGCGATATTGTTTATTTTATATCTTGAGTTCTAGATCTCCGTTTGACGTAATTCCAGTCTGATTAGTTTAACAATTTTGTCTAGTTTTTTCTGTCAAAATTTGAAGTCAATCGGAGTTACAGTTTTTTATCGGGATTAGTTTTAGTGAGAGTATGTTATTCTGTCCAGACTTTTTAAACAAGGCTTAAATAGGTTTTGTGTTTAGGGGAGAGTCTTAAAATTTATTTTTAGCTTCCGCAATTATTCACCCTCCTCTGATTGCCTATCTTAATGTGAATCGATCCTTCAAGTGGTATCAGAGCAGGTTTATTTTTCTAATTAATCTTAACCGGTAATTAGAAAACATGTCGACGGATAGGTATTCCACAAAACCTTGTGTTTTCGATGGTGTTGATTTTCAGTATTGGAAAGCGAAGATGGAGGCATATATTCAAGCTCAAGGCTTTGCAATATGGGAGAAGGTCTACAAGCCTTATCAAGTGCCCGAGAATGATGCTGTGACAGCTGCAAATATAGCACAAATGGAGGCAAATAACATGGCAAGGAACCTGATAATTCAAGGACTAGGAAGGAGTGATTTTGATCGTGTTGTGTATCTTAAATCCGCATATGAGGTATGGAAAACATTATGTGATTATCATGAGGGTTCATCTACTATTAAAGAGGTACGTCAAGATATGTACAAAAAGGATTACATGCGTTTTGAGATGAAACCTGGTGAATCAATAGATGATCTTTTTGCCCGCTTTAATAAAATTCTTAGTAACCTACGTGCCGTTAATGTTACTTATACTCATGCTGAAAATGCACGTCAATTACTTGGAGCATTAGATATGTCTATATGGGAGATGAAAGTTACATCCATTAGAGAATCTACGGTCATGAGTACACTTACATTAGATGTACTTTATTCTAAATTGAAAACTCATGAATTAGATGTTTTTGCTAGAAAATATAATGGTAATAGATCAATTGCTTTAGCTTCACAATCTAGCAAGTCTAATTGTGGTAATTCTTCTACTAGCTATGCTTTGTCTTCGTTGTCTTCACTAACCGATGAACAGCTAGAGCAACTCCCAAGAAGATGATTTGGCACTCCTCTCTACACGCTTCACAAGAGCTTTGCGAATGTGAGATCAAGAAAGAGAGGAAATTTTGGTCCTCAAAGATGCTATGAGTGTGGTGATCTCAATCATATTCGTCTCAAATGTCCAAAGTTTTTAGCAAGATTTGCAAGGGAGGAGAATGAGAAGGAAGAAGAGATGGAAAAGGGAAGAATAAAAAGAAGGGCTATATGAATCGCAAGGTGGTGCATCGTGTTCTTGCCGCTCTTGGACAAATTAATTTGAGTGATGTGGACACGGACAGCGAGGATGATACTCCCAAAGGCAAGAAAGATTTAACTGGGTTGTGTCTAATGGCAAGTAGCAAAAGCTCCACCGACAATGATGATCTTGACAGCAACAACTACAATGAGGTAGAACCTTCTTATGATGATTTAGCTAAAGCTGTTGCTAAACTTGGTACTTTGCTAGAAAAGAAAGATAAAAAGATTAAGAAATACGATAATTTGATTGAATCTCTAAATTCTGAAATTACAAGACTTAGAGTTTTAATTCCTGATGATGAATCTTGTGAGTCTTGTCAAATTTTACATTCTGAGTTAGAGAATACTAGGTCACTTAATGCTTTAAACATGGATCAACTTAGAGATGTAACTGCTAAATTTAATGAATTAAGATTAGCACATGATTCTTGTGATAAAAAATTGAAATGTGCTAATGATAAAATTGGAAAGCTCAAGTTTAGTTCTTCTTCATGTTTAGAATCAAATATTTTAAATGCTCAATCTAAAGCTTGCTCTAAATGTGAATTGCTAGAAGCTAGACTTAGTTCATCTCAGGAAACAATTCAACATATGCTTTATCATGAGATATCTTCTTGCTCTAACTGTCCTAAGCTAAACACTGAAATAGAAGGTTTGACTAGACAACTTAATGATTTTGATAAAAAAGAAAGATTAGCTCAGTCTAATGCTTCTAAAAATCTTGTGAATGAACCTGTTAAATGCACAACTTGTCCCACTCTAGCTAAAGAGAATGAGTACTTAAAAGGCACTTTAGAGAGATTTTCTTTTGGCAAGAAAAATTTAGATATAATTCTAGACAAGTCAAAAACAAGTGTGAAGAATCGTGGTCTAGGATTTAATTTTGTTGAGCATACCAAGAATAATCCTACTAAGGTTATTAAGTCTTTTGAATATGGAAAATTTGAAGTGAAATTTGAACCAAAACAAACCGTGTTTAAATCTGCTGGCTTTGTGCAAAAATTATCAAATCATATTATAGGTGCTAGCTCATCTTCTCAAAAGAATTCTGCTAATGTTAAATTTCAATGCACCTATTGTGGAAGAGATGGTCACTTGCATGAATTTTGCTTTAGGCGTGCAAAGAAAGAGAAGAAGGAAAGATTGAATGCTTTGAAACAAAAACGTGCAATATTTTTTGTTCCTAGAACTAATGTGAAAGCTAAGTTTTTTGAGAACTTTTATGATGGTTTTAAATCTGCTTCACATGCTAGATTGAGATTTAATTCAAATAATTCACGTTCTTTTCGGCATTATGATCACCTACATGCACGTGATTTTGGTTCTAGCTTTATTGCTCCTGTTCATCGTGTGTCTCAGTACTGGATTCCTAGATCTTATTTCACTTACCCCAGTACTGTGAGACCGATGTTTCCTGTGATGTAAGAACAGCTGACAAGAATGGAGAACATGAGCTAGATTGGGTTCCGGTCTTTTACATCATTGCTTGATTGGACATTTGATGGTTCTTCACTCCTTTGGGAGCTTCCAAGAGATTCCACTTTTTGAGACCATGTGGAAAAGGTGATGTTGTCTTACATCTTATTAATTCTCAAGTTGCTGATTTTCTCACTACGTCGCTTGATACTTCTCATTTTCCTAAATTGCGAAGTGAGTTAGGAGTATTACATCTTATGGGATTATTCTGAGGGGGAGCTTGTTGTTTAAAAATTTCGGAAGCTTTGTTTATTATCCTTGTCAAATAACTCATCAAATCCAAATCATTGAAACCAATTGAGTAGTAGAGCTCTCTTTATCATATCTATTCATATGTTGTGTAGCTTTGATCATGACTATTTATAATTAAATTGCTTCATTTGAATTAAAAGTATGACATGGCGGAATATTTTGACTAGATTAATTATATTTCTTACTTTGTGATGTCCATCGAAAAGGATTAGCTTGATTGTGAGTCTTATTTTAACTCTTGGCTATGAGGCTCGTATGTTTCATGTTACAATTTTTATGATCACTCAATTTGGCATGTTTATAAAAAAATGAGCAAGAGAATTGAAAAGATGTATGCTTCAAGCATGCCATGGTGAACAAATAAAAAAGGGGCACAAACGTATGCAAAATGAAAAGAAGTATGCTTCAAGCATGCCACCATCACAAAAAAATGTCATTATGAAAAAGAAGTATGCTACAAGCATGCCACATGCCTAAGAATTGAGTGTAAAGCAATAAGTTGTTACATGGGACTGCTAGCCCGTCTAGAGTTAAGGTTTGCTTCACTTTTAGGCTTTGACTTTTCGTTGTGATATCTCATTGTGCTCTTTATAATTGGTTTGGTCATTGTTGAGATGCCTGTCATTGATATAAATTGCTTAATCATATTGAAAACTTGTTTTGACATTGCTATATGATATATGACTTTATATGATCTAGATAGTTCTACTCAAAAATATGACTTGGTTGTGTTATTAAACCAATGCAACGTGACTTGGATAATCTACAAAGCTTCTAGATTTTTATTGTCATTGCTCTTTCTTAGTTTTATTCTTATTCACTGAAATTTCTTGATGATTACATTGCCAAAGGGGGAGAGATTGGAGAGTTTTTGGAGAAATTAAAATTACTTCTCTTGTGTTGAGGGGGAGAGGTTGAAAGTTTGGCTTCAGTTCTTCACTTAGATTTGTTGGAAGTCATGTTAATTTAATATGTTGTCAATGTATTCATCAAGGGGGAGATTGTTAGTCCATGTGGCTAGGTCTACGTTTTTTAGATGATGAATAATTGACAACGTTGGTTATGGTATTACTTATGATAATGTTGCATGATACGCTCGTATGAGGTATTGTGCGGATTGACTTGAGTCAAGTCGTGGACTTGTGCTCGTACGCGGTTGGTTGTTTATTCATGTGTAGGTGTTGCTTGAGGCGGAACATGGTCGATGACGGGATTGAAACTAGGTTCGGGTGGAACTGAGGTTTCGGGACTATGTTCAGGGAGGAACTTAGGTCTCATCGGTCCAAGATGTCATGCGGGATGTTTCAGGCTAGAGAACAATGGTCGTGGAGATGATGTGGCGTTGGAGGCGCTGAGGTGCGTCACGGCGGAGGCGTGCGGCAAGGCTACGGGTGCGGACGGCCTGCTACAACTGGATAGTCCAACGAGCGAAGTTATGCATGCGGGCTGGCGTGTGGTGTATTCGGCCGTGGAATACAACTCAAATACGGAGTCGTAACGCGTCGCTTCGTGTTGGAGTCGGATATGTATGGCTGCATGCAAAGCGGGGATTTGGGCGACTAGATAAGTAGAGCTTGCATGCGATTTTTGTTGGTGCGGTGATTCTCGGGAAGGCGCGTCATGATTGAGCGAACAAAAGAAATAAACAAAAGGCGTGCGGCGTGCGGCGACTGTGCTTGTCTGATGGATATTGGTTGCTTTGATCGTGAGGAAAATTGATGGGCGGCATGTGGAATTTGTGATTGCTGCGTGAGTTCTTTTTACTGGCTGCATGCATTGCTTGTTCTAGTAATTGCCACCTGTGTCTAAATTTCCTTGCCATCTGTTGGCTTCTCTTCCAGCTTTTGTGCAGTATAAGAAAAAGGGGTCTTGTGATCTTTAGATTCGTTATCTACGTTACAAACCAAAAGTAACCAATGTGCAATTACTTAATGTACAGATGTCTTTTGGGAAACAAACACCTTTCTTCCACCCCCATCATCATCTATAAAGCATTGTACAATCTTCAGAATCAATTATGAATGAATCAACTGTTCACTTGTCTCAATCTTTTAGTATGTGTTTGGTTCATGGGACCATGGGGGATAGGATGGGGCGATCCTCGTTCCAGAGCTGTTTGGTTCAGAGTTAGGTGGGATGAGGGATATCCCTCTAGGGAATATTCTGTGGATATGCTCTCAAATTGGGGATGCTCCTATCCCCCAAAAATGAGGGGATGGTGAGGGATGAAGTGGGACGAGTGGTGATGTGTAGACCCGCATGTCGATTGTCATCCTAAACCTTTTGTCCCTAAACCAAGCAGAAACAGGACCGTCCGTCCCGTCCTAAAAATGGGTTGGATCCATCCCGTCCCACCATGACTCTGAACCAAACACACCATTACAACACGTTATCAGTCACGTTTCTCTCCAAATCGAGCGACACGCACACATACATTCAAGTGCAAACAGCGCAAGAAGAACAAAAGGTATAACACCATATTTCTGGCTGTTCTTTATTTGGCAAACGGCGGCGCCGTGGCCGAAGCACTGACATGGCGCGGCCCGTCCTAACGGCGTGGTCCGCGCGCCCGTCCTCACGGTGTGGCAGCGCATCCTCAAGCGCGGTCGGCGTGGCTGCCCGTCCTCACGGCGCGGAGCGCGGCGAGCGGCCCGGCACGGCAGGCGGCCGTCGCGATCGACAAAACTGAGGCGGCCGGCGGCATAAACACAAGCGCAACATGAAGCAAAAATCAGTGGATTCAAGAAAGGTAAAGGCAATTCAGTAAGAAAATTGACAAAACTGAAATTTGTCAAAAATGTGGTTGCTATAACCATCCTACCAAGAAATGCCGCACTCCGAAGCATCTTGTGAACCTCTACCTCCAGTCTTTGACTCACGGCAAGACTGCTCAAGAGAAGAGATTTGAAGCACACTTCACTCTCACATCCAACAATGATGCAGACGGATGTTCTCAAAAGTTCTTCAAGAACTCAAAGACACATGTGCTTCTCCAAAGAAGGATGATCTCATGTGCGAGGACACACTTGAAGAATTTCATTCTCAAGACATGTTTGGAGATCTCAATTAGACTCCTTGTTCCATAGATAATAAGTACTATAGTATTGTAATATAAATAATGTTGTCATCTATATTGTAAGCTTGTATGCTACAATCATATATCGAACACAGAACTCTTACTAGGAGGAAAGGAAATGTTTTAACCATCGCTAGACGCGATGCAACAATAGTAGGCTCAGTCGCGCCTCTATTACTCTCCTATGGGTACACAATTGGAAATTGAGGATGCAACATGCCTTCAATGCGATTGTATGGCTCTTGGGATACAAGTTCAACACTCTGTTCCATATATCCATACACAAAATGGTTTAGCCGAATCTCTTATCAAGAGAATCAAGCTCATTGCAAGACCATTACTACAGAATTGCAACTTACCAACATCATGTTGGGGTCATGCGATTTACACGTCACACGACTTAATCCAATTGCGTCAAGCGCTTATCATAGCAATTCCTGCTACAATTAGTACGTGGAAATCCACCAGATATTTCCCATCTGCGAAAGTTCGGTTGCGCTACATACGTACCGATCTCACCACCGCAGCGTACCTCAATGGGACCGCACAGGAAACTTGGGATCTATGTTGGGTATAAATCTCCGTCAATCATAAAATACCTCGAGCCCTAACGGGGGACCTGTTCTGACGATGCTGATTGCATATTCAATGAGGAACATTTTCCGGCATTAGGGGGAGACAACAAGTACCAAACTGAATGCCAGGAAATTAATTGGAATGTACAAGGCATTCCTGCCTCGACTCCACGTACGAGAGACTGAACTTCAAGTTGAACTCATTCATTTGCAAAACATTGCAAATAACTTTGCGGATGCATTTACGATTATAAGGTGTCACAAAATCCTATAATCCTGCGAAATGTACTGAAAGAGTGGAGGTACCGTAAATACCACTCAACTCGATTCAAAATAAGAGGGGAGAATGTACGGTACAAATGGCGGATCTGACTTCTAACAAGCGACAAAGGAAACAATAGAATGTAAATGCAGATCAACCTCAAGTTGATAGACACCAAAGGATCCTTAAACCCGGATCAACGGTGCACTCAATTACGATCACGGGACATCGGAATACCCGACTCAAATGTTTTGGGAAATACCATTGAGTCATCGGGTCCAAGAAATTTCCACAAAGGATTGAAACTAGGTTCGGGTGGGGCGAGGTTTGGGACTATGTTCGAGGAGGAACTTAGGTCTCATCGGTCCAAGATGTCATGCGGGATGTTTCAGGCTAGAGAACAATGGTCCAAGATCTCAATCTTTTACAACAATCTACATACATGGAATTGTTAGTAGATGAATAAAGTATTGTTGGACTTGCTCATTAATCCGTGTGCATTTTGCTTTGGCCGAGGGTTAATTGAGTTTTGTTTTTTACGGAATTTGTTTATTCGTTTAATTAGGGCTTAATCAATTTTCGCCACTATCTGCATCAGCGATATTGTTTATTTTATATCTTGAGTTCTAGATCTCCGTTTGACGTAATTCCAGTCTGATTAGTTTAACAATTTTGTCTAGTTTTTTCTGTCAAAATTTGAAGTCAATCGGAGTTACAGTTTTTTATCGGGATTAGTTTTAGTGAGAGTACGTTATTCTGTCCAGACTTTTTAAACAAGGCTTAAATAGGTTTTGTGTTTAGGAGAGAGTCTTAAAATTTATTTTTAGCTTCCGCAATCATTCACCCCCCTCTGATTGCCTATCTTAATGTGAATCGATCCTATTAGATTGTCAAGCATAATAAATTTTGGAATAAGTCCGTATTGCATCTCAAACTTTACTTAAAAGTTCGTCTAACACCATGAACTATGAAACCAGATATTTAACCCTTCGAACTTTATAATCGGTTCAAATAATGCCATGACCTGGTTTTGTATGGTGGTATTGCCCGTGTAGCATAATGAGTGGACAGTTTTGCCACGTAGGATAATACGCTGGCTAAGTTGAGTCAGTGACATGTAGGATCCACAAGAGCTTCTCCCTAACCAAGCTCCTAGTCATGCTTCTATGGCCAGCGCCCCTGTAGTTTCCTCCCTCTCTGTTTCAATTTGGGAGAGAAGGCCTTGTGGGCCTCACCTGTTATTCACTTAAATTTGACCAGCATAATCCTACGTTGGAAAACCATCCACTCATCGTGTCATACGAGCAATACCGTCGTCCAAAACCGAATCAGGGTGTTATACAAACCGAATTGCAAAGTTTGAGGGATCAAATATCTGGTTTCATAGTTCAGAGTGCTGGATGGATTTCCAAGCAAAGTTTGGGGTGTTATGTAAATTTTTTCCATAAATATTTCTCATAGCTAGTAAGGTTAATTTCAGATTTCATCTCTCTTCGTTCACCAGGAGCATGCTTGAAACCCTTTTTTGCGAGGAAAACTTGTGTTGACTTATAAGCTTATTGAGTATGTTTGAGCTGTGCTGCCGTGCTCTTCCAAAAACAAAATTGCGCAATTCTTAAAATTAGACCATCCATCAGTTTACTTCTTTCTTTCTTTTTTTGAGAAACAGGCTCAGCTTATCTTTATTCGGAATCAGGAATAGGATTGCACAGGTATGTACACAAATGACTAAGAAAAAAATGAACCCTGTTAATCCATATATAAAAGCGCGAGCTCTCTGAAGCCTGTTGAGCACAAACATGTGCAGCGAGGCATCCATCAGTTTACTTTTAAGAATAGTAACTTTCACTGTTTGGTAGTGCATAGTTCCAACAGAACTCATCATATATACGGCTAGTTTGTATGTTTGGAATCTGTTTTATGTAAACTTGAACGTAACTAGAACATACACAGGCTAAGAATTGCAAACGCAGGTAGATCTTACCGCAGGCACTTGGACGCGTCCGTCCGTCGGGGCAGACGCAGACGAAAGCCAGCGCACTGCCGCCGCCAAACGCGGTGCTCGTCCGGTTGTAGCTGCACCACCCACCGGAGCGCTCGCAGAGGTCACACTGCGCTGCCTGCGCATCAGAGATCGTGCCCCAGCTCAACGCGAACCCGTTCTTGAGCACCCTGCCGTAGCTGGTCGTCAGGTTCGACAAGCTCGGCACGTCGAACAGCGCGCCGTACACCGGCACGGTCACTGTGCTATTGCAGAACCGGGCGCACTCGCCACCCGCGAGCAGGCCACCTGCAGCGGCAGCAGCACCGCGGAAGACGTACGAGCTCTCGCCGGCCACACCGGTGAGGTCACAGCCGATCGGTGTGCTGCCGTTGCGGCACGCTAAGGGGACGTCCGTGCAGCCGACGAGGAAGGTGAGACTGGCGTCGGACGTTGTGAACTGCAGCCGCGAGCCTGGCGCGACCGTCACGGTGTGCTTGACGCTCGGGCAGTCAGCCGCGGCGCGGTGGATGTCGGAGTCGACCACAAACATGGTGCGCGCCGGGTAGTTGATGTCGAAGACGGTGTTGTTGTTGGTGCTCAGGCGGAGGACCGTCGTGTTTCCGTCCACACAGTCAAGGCCAAGGCCGGGGTAGCCGCAGAAGGCGGAGGCGGCGGCGCCGGCGGCAGAGGGGTGGAACGGGTAGGTGATGTTGATTTTACCGCATCTGACGGTACCTGAGGACCACGAGGAATTGAATGGCGCGGATGCCGCGAAGCACCAGCACGACGTGCCGAAGGCATGGAGCAAGGAAGATATGAGAAAGAAGACGACGAGCTGGGTAGGAGAACGACCCATGTCAAGCTGAACTGTTGCAACGTTGCAGACTTGCAATTGCAAAGCTTGCGATGCGAGGCTATCGATGACCTCTACCCATGTGTGCGCGTACGCACTGGCCGGTGGACACATTCATATGGGTTTATACCGGCTTGGAAACTCATCGACGAACAGCGTCGACGACGACGACATCACTGACAACTCGTTCTGAAGGCGTATCAATCACGTGATGAAAGCTTGAAGGTTGGCTTGTGGCTTGTGCCAACGCCGCCATGCTTGGTTTTCCTGACTCTAAATTTTAAGTACACACGTATACGCTGTAATTAATAATCTCAAGAGCTTCTATATGACAAGGTAAAATTTTCAGAAATATAATGGAAATTCCAAGAAAATTGCTCGACAGTCTTTTAAATGATATGTAAATCAAAGTAGCAACAATATTCATCGTCTACAACAACCGGCGGCTATAGTAGATGCCAACTTTCTCGTGAAAATTTGATAGGGGAGAGCCCTACTGGGGAATTAGTACTACAATTCAGTGATGTCGTTGTTACGAGACTGGTACATTTTGACTATTATCATCGGGTTAAGTTTTGGAGCACCAACCAATCATCATACACATCATGCCCGGTCTGCGCGCTTGCGTTCTCTTCCTTTTCGTCAGTTTGTCATTATAAGCACGTAGTAGTACTAGTTTGCAGATCGCTCGAAAAAAGTAGTATTAGTTTGTAGTACTAGTTTGCAGATCTCTCAAAAAAAAGTAGTCTTAGTTTGCAGATCTTTCTGAAAGTTTATTTACTGAGCGAGAACGCTGAACGCATGTCAAGTCTGGGTTGTTCTTATGACTTTGTGCATCTAGAAAAAAAGATTACTTGGTTCCTCAAAACAGAGCAGCAAAGTCGCAGCACATGCTTCAGCTTTGACATGAGCACTGGACCCTGGACTGCTAAAACGGTAGTACATACGCAAGTATCCAGCAGATCTTTTCTTAGCACAAATCGTGTTAACCGTGTTTTTTCCCTCTGTTTTGTTTGTATGTGTGGACGAGTGCGACTGTGCCTGTGTGGGTGCTAGACCAAGTCTATTTGTCTTTAGCAGCATATTTACCTTGAACAATACCTAGTTGAAACTCAAGATCATGCAATGAATGTGGTATAGCTCTAGAAACAAAGCATTTTCTACCATTAGTAGTACAACCACGAGAACTTTCTACCATCACGAACCGCTGCTTGTTTCACTGCCCATTTTTTAGTGGAGGAATTTTTTGCGGAATCCGAGTGGGCATCTCAGAGATTCAGGCACTAGCCCGCTCCATTTAGCATGATTTAGATTTTAAGAATATTTTAGGTAGATCACCGTAAGAAAAAAGAAGTTGGAGAAAATAATAATCTGTGAACAACAGAAAAGGTACTTTGGAAGCTACCTTTTCCGTATCACAGCAAGGAGGAGGTAAACTTACAGTGATTATGCGACCAATTAATCGTTCGACAGCGTTAACAATACTTTAATAATTAAACAATTCGTGGTTTAGCCACTCAACGTCTCACCGGCCAACTCGGCCGTTTTCACGAGAAACACTGGCTCAGGAACAACTGCGCTCATCCATGCACAAGCAGCAGTTCGAGCTTACGGGGCGTTGTATTAGCTGTGTTATAGTTTTTAGCTGAAAATAAATAGTAGTATTTGAAATAAGTGACTTTTAACAATGGAAAAAAGTGATGAGAACAAAATGGGGGTGAGAAAAATAGGGTGTGTGCTGTGCCCGTAATCCTGTCTTATCTCTAAATTGAGGGAAATAAAAAATCACTTTAATAAATCGAGTCTTCATATTAAAAGTGGAAATGAATACGAACAGCCCTATATTGGTTACTCCTGGAACCTAAAAAGATGGCACATGAGAGAATTTTTCTTTTAAATAATATTTTTTTATTCAAAATTACAGAAATATACTCACGCAAAAAAATTTACAGGAATGACCTTCAGTCGCTCAACCATTGGGCGACTAGATGGTGGTGACAAGCATGCAATCGGTGGGCTGTTGGGCGACAGGTTGCAGTCGCCCCATTGTTGGGCAACTAGAACTTGTCGCCCGACTAATCGGCGCCTACAACTGAGCCCATTTTTACACAACTGGCCTCCCCAACCGCACATGGGGGTAAATGACAATTGTTGTAGATAAGTAACATTTATCAAATTTTGTATATGAGTTGTATTTTTCAAAAAAAGAGATAATATCAGTTGATCCATTTGTGATTTTCGTAGATTATGAATGGTACAAAATCTGTTAGATTCGTAATAACATTTTGTGGTTGTCGTATGTTGTTATAATGTAAGAAATTTTGTGAAATTTTTTTAGGACGCTTGAGATAGAAACGATTGGTTAGTACGAAGGTAAGTGATATTGTGATACAACCATAAATTCATATATGGAGGAGAATTTATTTTTTTCACGTTGTTGGATGCCTTGTTATGCAAAGAATTGAATGCGAAAAGACGAGGAGATGTGCTTTTGCGAATTAAAATAGACTTCATAATAAAGCTGGGAATAACACGGCGCATATGGTTTGGTTACTGTTTGATGAGTTTTTGTACGAATATACTAAGTCAAAGCAAATACAAAAACGTATGTTTGGGAAGAAAATTGTGGTATGTATACGTGATACGCAAGACTTAATTTCTTTACGACCTGGTAATGAAACGGCGCGTGAGCTGGTCCTACCTGTCGGTGCATGGTCGATGTGTTGCACCTCATATGGCTACAAGTCCCAACCGACCATGAAATATATGCGCCAAGATTATCCTCTGAGTTCGTGGTCTTCGACCATGCCTGCTCGAGCACGGTCGCTTCGACCATGTACTGCGACCACGTTGAGACGACCATATTGTGTCAGCCATGCCTACTCAACCATGGCCTGTCGACCACCTCCATAGGGCGAGGTGGATGGCACTACTTGCAAGTCCTTCCTGTCACCCAGGACATGATGTCACAAACTGCCGCTCCAATCTAATGAGGATGGTCTACCCTTGTGATCTTGGCGTCCTTCCTATTGTGTGCCCTCACTGCATTGAAGTTGTCCTAGTCGCCCACTGAGCTTGGTCTTCTGCGACTGCCTGCTATACTTGATCACTCACGACCACCTACCGTGCTCGGTCGCTTATGACTGCCGGTGATACTCAGTCACTTACGATTTCCAGCTGTACTCAGACGTCGTAGACCGCCTTCTGGGCTTGGTCCCTTACAACCGTCTACCATACTCGGGCATCATCGATCACTGGTGATACTCAGGCATCGTTGACCACCTTGTGGACTCGGTCCCTTACGACAATCTATTGTACTAAGGCATCACTGATAGCTTTGATACTCGGTCGCTTACAGGCACCTCTTGTGCTCGGTCACTTACGACCACCTTACGACCACCTTCTGTGATCGCTCGCTTATGACCACTTTCATTACTCAGGCGCCATCGATCACCCACAACACTCAGACATCATCAACCACCCACTGGGCCTGGACGTCTACGGCCAACTTTGACACCCGGGGCCATCAACCACCCACCATACATGGACGTCATCAACCACCCACCGTACGTGGACGTCATCAACCGCCCACAGTACCCGGTCACCATCGATCGCCTGCTGTAATTAGGTGTCGTCGACCTCCTCAGGCACCATCAACCGCTCACCGTACTTAGTTGCTTATGACCACTAATGATACTCAGTCACTTACGACTGGATGATGTATTGAGATGCCTCCCAACTGCTTATCGAAGTTGAATGCCTTTGATCACTTGTCAAAGACGGAGACCTCCGACCTGTTGTTGAAGTTAAGCGCCTCTCCGATTGTCGAAGTTGAATGCCTCCGATAGTGTGTCGAGGACATAGACCTCCGAGCTGTTGTCGAAGACGGAGACCTCTGACCGATTGTCGAAATTGAACGTCTCCAACTACTTCTTGAAGATGGATACGTCTAACCACTTGTTGAAGTTGGGTGCCTCCGACCACTTCTCGAAGATGGACACCTCTGACCGCTCATCGAAGTTGAGCGCCTCCGACGGAATCTTGAACATGAACACCTCCGACTGCTTGTTGAAGTCAGACACCTCTGACCGCTACTCAAACATGAGTGCCTTTGACTGCTTGTCGAAGACGGGCACCTCCGACCGCTTGTCAAAGATAGGCATCTCCAACTGCCTTCAATACTTGATCGCCAATGACTGCTCATCGTTCTCGAGGATCGTTGACCGTCTTTCATACTCAGATGTTCACGATCGCCTTTAGCACTCATACGCCATTGACAACTCGTCATACTCAAACATCCCCGAATAACTTTGATACTCAGTCATACATGACTGTTCGCCGTACTCAAGCGGCTCTGACCACCTTTTGGTACTCGGACGCCTCTGATTGCTTATTGTACACAAGTGCCTCTGACCACTCATCAATGATGAACGTCTCTGACTGCTTCTTGAGCTCGAATGCCTCTGATTGCTATCTTACACGAGTGCTTTTGACCGCTTGTCAAAGATAGATGCTTCCAATGGCTTCTCGCTAAAATGCCTCTGATTGCTTGTCATACACAAGCGTCTCCTACCGTTTGTCGAGGACAGGCACCTCTGACCACTTTCAATACTCCGTCGCTTACGATCGCTCACTGTACTCGAGCGACATCGAACGTCCATCATACTCAGATGTTCATGACTACCTTTGGCACTCGTATGCCTTCAACTGCTCGTTGTACTCGAGCATCATCGACCACCTTTGGTACTCGGCCACCTCCAATAGCCCGTTGTATTCTTACACTTTCGACCATCCGTTGTACTTGTATGCCCACCGATCACCAGTAATACTCGGATGAGGTGTGCTACAGTAATCGGCCCTGCTACAGTAACCAGCTTGCGACTGATCGTCGATGGCTTCCAACTACTGGCCACAACCGATGGTTGATGGCTTTTGACTACAAACCACGACCGATGGTCGATAGATTCTGACTACCGTCTTACTGTTGGAAATATGCCCTAGAGGCAATCATAGAGATGATGATATTTCGTTGTATCCATGATTTAATAAATGTTCCTTGAATATTGCCTTTGTGTTGATTAACAAGTATGTGACTTGTTTGTGAAACTCTTTACTTATATGGTTATTCTAAAGTTGTCCCTAGTCGGAGTTCATGTGAGGACACACGTGAATAATGGATTAGCACATGTATCGGTTGATGACCATGTTTCACAGGTCATAGACATGGAGATGTCAAACCAATAATGTGGACACATGTTTAGAACATGGGGTTGGACCGACCCAACATGAGACATAACAATTATAGTTATGGTTCTCTCTCTACACAATGTGTACGCCTTGTCCTTAGACTGAGATTGTCGCATGTACTTGAGATGTGAATCGACCTACTTAGGGGCTATCAAACGCTACTCGTGAATCGGGTAGTTATAAAGGTAGTTTTCGGGTTTGTCATGAAGCATGCTACGAGGCATGGTCAGTCAAGATGGGATTTTCCCCTCTCTACCTGAGAGAGATATCTCTGGGCCCCTCGAGTGATCGGATCCAGAAATGCATGGCCATGCTACTTAAGGTTAAGAGTTAACCTAGTAAGGGATTCCGGATCACAGGATCGAGAAAGAGTGGTCACTTGGAGCTCGACCAAATATCGTGAGGCAAAGGGATTGGCATGTACATAAAGTTGTGATGGTTCGTTCGATATGATCTTTATGTATGTTTAGGAGTTGGCACGTCTTGCTAGAGGCCGCTACCAACTATTGACCGAGTAGGTAAACTCGTGTCATGTCTAAACATACGTGAACCCATAGGGTCACACACTTAAGGGCTGAAGCCTAATTCGGATTGGATCCGGGTTGGGTAGGTATTGAGTCCTAATGGGCCTCCATTCGCTGAAGCCCATTATAAGGACGTCTATAAAGGAGGGCAAGGCGCACGGGGTTGGGAGAGATTTTCGTGACCTCCTCAAACCCAGCGCCACCCCCCACGCCACTGGCGCTCGCGCGGATCTAGTAATCCGGCGTGCGTCGCTTCCTCCCGTGCGTGTGGATACCTTTTGGCGGCGCTGCATCGTAGCGTTTGGGCGAACCGCAAGAGAGGAGTTGCACGTTGGGCGCCGCGGCGAGGACAAGGAAGTAGTACGACTACTCGCCTCGACGTCTTTGCATCGGCGAGTACGACTACTCCCCCGACGTGCTGCATCAATTCCGCACTGCGTCTAGTGGTAATTCCGTGATCTATAAGCTGCGGTGATCTTGGTTTACGGGCATAATTTTTATTAATTTGCGCTAGCGTAGCCTACCGTAGTCCTTGATGGTATCGAGCCATTCTTTGTCATGTTATAGGTTCGGGTGATTTGCATATGGCGATATGTAAGTCGTTATGATCGATGTGATCGATTGTATAGTTCGGTCATGGATAGATCGGTTTCGTGATCATTACGCTAAGGTCGTGCCACAACATACCCTACCGGTCGGTATCACCATCGGGGTAGACAGTGACACATAAAACCGATTGCGGAATGCGAAGATCAATATGATTGGTCGAATCGGAACCTAGATTAATAATCGATATTTCGTGATTGTGCTGCTAAGGTCGTGCCACAACATACCCCTACCGGTCGGTATCACCATCGGGGTAAACAGTGACACGTAAAATCGGTTGCGGCACGCGAAGATCAATGCAAATTGGTCGAATCGGAACAATAGTCGATTTGGGGTAAATATGATTTGCCGATCAAAATCCTAAGTAAAAATTGCATAGATTGGATCAAAATCCTAAGTAAAAATTGCATAGCTGCCCCTTCGAACCCCGCGGGGGAAACCCCCTCGACCCCCTTATCCGGTAGATTGCGAATCTATGCATAACTTGTTTTGCAGGATGTATGTGACCAGTATGGCCTAATGTGTATGTGATGCATGTTTGTAATATTTTCATGACTGCGTGTCGTGGGTTCGCAACATGGTGGAGCCATTGTGTTGTCAAAGTATTGTATTAACGGCATGCGTGCCGACTTGTGATGATTCCTTGTATCCTTGTATTTGATTACTAGCTGTTATGAGTAATAGCTTATATTAGTACTTGGAGGACACGTCACTTGGAGGATGGCACACATGAACCATGGAGATGGAGATCATCATGGTGGGATGATTCTATGGCGATGGAGATCACCATGAGAAAATGGGCCATCTTGAGTCACAACTGTGTGAATGCTATTCCTATTGTTTTACTTCTATGCATGCTTGAATGGTAGAAGTATAGCGATCCCTCACATAATGTTAAGTTAAAACATATGCCCTCCCAACTAAACCTGCACCATCCATGTCTTGTAAATTGATGGTGGGTCTATAAAATTAGGGCACCATCGACTTTCCTTGACTAGATGGGTTTGTATCGGATACATACATGCATAAGGGTTGGTGAACTTAACAAGGTTATCATAAAGGTTATGGGCCTTGGGGCATAAAGGTTGGGCGCGAGGCATAGAGATGTCACCCAACAACAAGAGTCATATAGAGATATGATTAGTAAGGTGTTACTTACGAATTACCTTGTCTCCTAGCGGTGATGCAAAAGCTCACTAGTAGACTAGTTAATTGCGGATCTTGAATCGCTAAGAATCAATAGAGGATATTGATTTTAGTGGGAGTACATTCTATTAAATTTGTTTAATACGGTTTACTCTATCATGGTTTTACTTGTCTTAGTATTTTGCATTTTCATTTGTAGATCAATGGCATCTAACAACGCGCACACCCTTTGCTGCGATCGATTCTTGAGAAAGAAAAATTAAATGGAACAAACTATTGATTTGGGTCCGTAACTGAAATTGTTCTCGTGGCGGATAAAAGGAAAACGCTGGACACCCCAATCCCGGAAGAGCTGCGACAATGCGTTCTGCTTTGTTAAAAATGCCTACAAGAAAGCATGTGATGACTCTCTTGAGATTAGTTGTCTTATGCTTGCATGCATGGAACCCGACCTTCAAAAGCGGTTTGAGGATCGGGAAGCGTATGATATGATCATGGCGCTTAAGGACATGTTCGCACACGTGCCAGACTGAAAGGTTCAATGTCTCTAAGGCTTTTACGGAATGCAAGTTAACAGAAGGTGCACCCGTAGGCCCACATGTGATCAAAATGGTTGGTTCTGATCGGACTTTGGATAAACTTGGTTTTCCAATTAGCCAAGAGTTGGCAATGATTTCATTTTGGCGTCTCTACCACCTAGCTATGGACATTTCATTTCGAACTACCATATGCATGGGGTGGAAAGGGCCTTAATGAGCTTTGTGGGATGCTCAAAAGCAGAGTGACATTAAGAAGTGTGCGGGGCCTAGCCATGTGATGGTCAGTGCAGAACAAGTCTAGCTTCAAGAAAAGGGTAGCGGTCATGGGCAAAGAATAAGGGCAAGGTTAAAGATATGATCTCAAAACCAACGCCTAAGCCTAATCTTGGACACGGAGCCGAGCAGTATGCTTCTATTGTAAAGAGGCGCCTTTGGAAGAGAAAGCGCAAGAAGTACATGGATTCGAGGAATGCAAGAAGAAGGTTGGAAGTAAGACTTCCACCCATGGTACACTTGTCATAAATGTTTTAGACATTTTCTTGCTGATTCTCCTATTAACTCTTGGGTATTTGATCTGGATCGGTTGCTCACATTTGCAACTCGATGCGAGGGCTAATAAGTAGAGGAGTCGCAAGAGGTGAAGTTGATTTTCGTCGGAAATAAAGCAAGGGTTCTGCGTTGACCGTCGGCACCATGCAACTTCAGCTTCCTTCAAGATTTATTATGGAATTGAATAATTGTTATTATGTTCCTAGTATGAGTCGAAACATTTTATCCCCTCATGTTTGATGAGAGATGGTTATTCATTTGCAAGTAAAGACAATGGTTGTTTGATCTCTAAAAATGAAATGTTTGTGGCTTTTAGCCCATTGTGAATGGGTTATTTATTTTAAATCTTGATGATGCGCCCATCTTTAACATAAATGCTAAAAGACTTCGACCTAATGATTTGAATCCCACCTATGTTTGGCATTGTCGTTTGGGTCACATAAGTGAAAAGCGCATGAAGAAGCTCCATGATGATGGTCTTCTAACTTCGTTTGATTTTGAATCATACGAGACATGTGAAGCTTGTTTGCTTGGTAAGATGACCAAGTCACCTTTCAAAGGTTCTTTTGAGAGGGCATCGGACTTGTTGGAAATCATACATCTTGATGTATGTGGACCAATGAGCACGATCGCTAGAGGTGGATTTCATTACTTCATAACTTTCTTTGAAGATTTTAGTAGATATGGCTATGTCTACTTAATGAAGCATAAGTCTGAAACTTTTGAAAAGTTCAAAGAGTTCGAATGAGGTTGAAAATCAACGTGCCAAGAAAATTAAAGCTCTGCGATCGATCGTGGTGGCGAGTATTTGAGTCATGAATTTAGCAATCATCTCAAGAGTTGCGGAATTGTTCCACAGCTAACACCGCTCGGGCGCCTCAAAGAAGCGGGGTATCCGGCGGCGTAATCGGACCTTGTTGGACATGGTTCGATCGATGATGAGCGATCAGATCTACCATTATCATTTTGGGGTTACGCTCTAGAAACAGCGGCTTTCACACTTAATAGGTACCGTCTAAATCCGTAGTTAAGACACCATATGAGATATGGGTAGGAAGAGTCACGGATTTGTCTTTTCTAAAGATTTGGGGATGTGAGGCGTTTGTCAGCGACTCTGATCGGACAAGCTCACACCCAAGTCGGATAAATGCATTTTAGTAGGATATCAGAAGGAAACCTTTGGATATTACTTCTACAACCGACTAGAGGCAAAGTGTTTGTCGCTCAGTGGTGTTTTCCTAGAGAAAGAGTTTCTCAACGGGAGACAAGTGGAAGAACGGTGCAGCTTGAAGAGGTTCAAGATGAACCAATCGGGAAGACTCGGCGAATGATGCCCACGTGGCGAACAAGTTGAGGAACCCATGGCAAAGGAAGCACCACCACCACGAAGGTCGGAAAGGCTCGCAATGCGCGAGATATGTTATTATTAGACAATGATGAGCCTCACGACCTATGCGGAAGCAATGATGGACCGGACTACGAGAAATGGCAAAGTGCCATGAGATCCGAGATAGCATCCATGGGAGACAATCAAGTTTGGAACTTGGTTGACCACTGATGGTGTTAAAACCATAGAGTGCAAATGGATCTATAAAAGAAGATTGATATGGATGGAAATGTTCATATCCATAAAGCTCGACTTATCGCAAAGGTTTCGGCAAGTTCAAGGAGTTGACTACGATGAGACCTTCTACTTTGTAGCGATGCTTAAATCTATACGGATCATTCTAGCTATTGCTGCATATTTCGACTATGAGATATGGCGGATGGATGTCAAAACGGCTTTCCTTAATGGAAATTTAACCGAGGGCGTGTATATGATACGGCCGAGGGTTTTGTCGATCAATCAATGCTAGAAAAGTATGCAAACTTCAAAAATCCATTTATGGATTGAAGCAAGCATCTCGGAGTTGGAACATTCGTTTTGATGAAGTGGTCAAAGGGTTTGGCTTCATCAAAAGCGAAGAAGAATCTTGCGTTTACAAGAAGGCAAGTGGGAGCTCGCTCGTATTTCTAATCTTATATGTAGATGACATATTCTGATTGGAAATGATATTCCTATGCTCGAGTCGTTAAGACCTCACTGAAAAATAGTTTTTCAATGAAGGACTTAGGGAAGCGGCATATATTTTGGGTATTAAGATCTATAGAGATAGATCAAAAGGCTAATAGGATTAAGCGAGTACTTACATTGACAAAGTGTTGAAGCGGTTCAACATGGAGGAGGCAAAGAAAGGGTTCTTGCCAATGTCTCATGGCATAAATCTTGGCAAGACTCGGTGTCCTTCGACAAGCGATGGCGAGATCGCATGAGTAAGATTCCATATGCTTGGCCATTGGATCTATCATGTATGCTATGATATGTACTCTTGAGATGTTTCCTATGCTCTAAGTGTTCGGCAGATACGGTGATCCGGTGAGAGTCCTTTGGGCGGTTAAAAACATCCTCAAGTATTTGAAAAGAACTAAGGATGTGTTCTAGTCTACTGAGGTGAGGAAGAACTCGTTGTAAATGGTTACACCGATGCAAGCTTCAAACCGACAAAGAGCGATTACAAATCGCAATCGGGTTTTGTGTTCATTTTGAGCGGTGGTGCGGTCGATTGGAAGAGTTCCAAGCGGGAGGCATTGTTTGACTCTACAGCGGAGGTCGAGTACATTGCGCTTCAGGCGGCAAAGGAAGGTGTTTGGATAAGGAAGTTCATATCCGAACTAGGTGTGGTTCCTAGTGCGTGCGAGTCCTCTGGATCTTTCTTGTGATAACGGTGGGGCCATTGCACAAGCCAAGGAGCCAAGGAATCACCAAAAGAACAAACACATCTTGGCGGTTTCATCTCATTCGAGAGATCCTCAATCGAGGAGATTTAAAGATATGCAAAATACACACGGATTTGAATATTTCAGATCCTTTGTGAAGCCTCTCCCACTGACCTAAGCATGAGGCGCACACAAGAGCTATGGGTATTAGATATCGCTAGATTGACTCTAGTGCAAGTGGGAGGCTGTTGGAAATATGCCTAGAGGCAATCATAGAGATGATGATATTTCGTTGTATCCATGATTTAATAAATGTTCCTTGAATATTGCCTTTGTGTTGATTAACAAGTATGTGACTTGTTTGTGAAACTCTTTACTTATATGGTTATTCTAAAGTTGTCCCTAGTCGGAGTTCATGTGAGGACACACGTGAATAATGGATTAGCACATGTATCGGTTGATGACCATGTTTCACAGGTCATAGACATGGAGATGTCAAACCAATAATGTGGACACATGTTTAGAACATGGGGTTGGACCGACCCAACATGAGACATAACAATTATAGTTATGGTTCTCTCTCTACACAATGTGTACGCCTTGTCCTTAGACACGAGATTATCGCATGTACTTGAGATGTGAATCGACCTACTTAGGGGCTATCAAACGCTACTCCGTAACTGGGTAGTTATAAAGGTAGTTTTCGGGTTTGTCATGAAGCATGCTACGAGGCATGGTCAGTCAAGATGGGATTTTCCCCTCTCTACCTGAGAGAGATATCTCTGGGCCCCTCGAGTGATCGGATCCAGAAATGCATGGCCATGCTACTTAAGGTTAAGAGTTAACCTAGTAAGGGATTCCGGATCACAGGATCGAGAAAGAGTGGTCAGCTTGGAGCTCGACCAAATATCGTGAGGCAAAGGGATTGGCATGTACATAAAGTTGTGATGGTTCGTTCGATATGATCTTTATGTATGTTTAGGAGTTGGCACGTCTTGCTAGAGCGCTACCAACTATTGACCGAGTAGGTAAACTCGTGTCATGTCTAAACATACGTGAACCCATAGGGTCACACACTTAAGGGTGAAGCCTAATTCGGATTGGATCCGGTTGGGTGGTATTGAGTCCTAATGGGCCTCCATTCGCTGAAGCCCATTATAAGGACGTCTATAAAGGAGGGCAAGGGCGCACGGGGTTGGGAGAGATTTTCGTGACCTCCTCAAACCACAGCGCCACCTCCCACGCTACTGGCGCTCGCGCGGATCTAGTAATCCGGCGTGCGTCGCTCCTCCCGTGCGTGTGGATACCTTTTGGTGGCGCTGCATCTGTAGCGTTTGGGCGAACCGCAAGAGAGGAGTTGTCGTTGGGCGCGCGGCGAGGGCGAGGAAGTAGTACGACTACTGCGCCGACGTCTTTGCATCGGCGTAGTACGACTACTCCGCCCCGACGTCTTGCATCAATTCCGCACTGCGCGTCTAGTGGTAATTCCGTGATCTATAACTGCAGTGATCTTGGTTTACGGGCATAATTTTTATTAATTTGCGCTAGCGTAGCCTACCCGTAGTCCTTCACTTACAACTGATGGTCGATAGATTCTGACTACCGTCTTACAACTGATGGTCGATATCTTCTGACTACTAGGTATGACCGATGGTTGATGGCTTCCGACTAGGGATTATGACTAATGGTCGATGGCTTCTGACTACCAGCTACGACTGATGATCGATGGCTTTCATCTTTCGACTATCAACCATAGGTGACCATGGACAACATCCGTTGTATTTTGACCACGAGGGCTTTCGATCACGAGTGATGGTCGATGACTTTTGAGCACGGACAACTTCTGTTGGATTTCGACCATGATGGCTTTCGACCACGGATAGCTTTTGATGGATTTCGACCATAGTGGATTTCGACCACGATGGTTTTGACCACAGAGGGTTTCTGATGGATGTCAACCATGCTGGCTTTCGACCACAGACAATTTTTGTTGGATTTTGACCATGGATGTCTTCCGATGAATTTTGACCATGGTGGATTTCGACCACAATGCCTTCTGATGGACTTGACGACAGGCTGGTTCCGTTGGATTTCAACTATGATGGCTTTCGACCACGGACGCCTTCTGATGGTTTTTTACTACAGTGGATTCTGACCACGGACGCCTTTTGATGGATTTTAACTATGATAGCTTTCGACCACGAACCACTTCTGTTGGATTTTGACAACGATGGCTTTCGACCACGGACACTTTTTGATGTTTTTTTACCACGATGGCTTTCAACCACAAACCGCTTCAGATGGATTTCGACTGTGATGGCTTTTAACTATGGGCCAGTTTCGATGGATTTTGACTATGATGGCTTTCAACCACGGATGCCTTCTGATGGTTTTTGACCACATTCACTTTTGACCAACAACTATGATCGATTGCCAATGGCTTTTGGCCTTCGACCACCAACTATGTTCGATTGCTAATGGCTTCTAGCCTTCGATCTTCGAGTATTTCCAATTACTGATGATTCCCAACTTTCGACCACCAATTATGTTGGATTGCTGATGACTTATAGCTTTTGACTATCGAGTATTTCTGATTGCTGATGGCTTCCAGCTTTTGACTACAGACTACATCCGATAGCCGAAGGTTTCTGCCGATGGTTTCAGGCTTTCAACTATCAATCACTCCCGAGTGCTGATAGCTTTCTAGCTTTTGAGGAGTCTTTTCACATGATCACTTTAGACCACGTCAATACTAGACCCTAGCGTCCTGCCCTGTTAAAAGTAAGGTTGGTTTGCCCTTACGACATTTGAGTTCAGCTAAGTGCGTCTACACAGCAGAGAGGTCCTTCCCATTTGGTCACTTTTGACCACTTCGACATTTGACCCAAGCGTTCTGCTCTGCCAGCCTCACCACCTGAATTAAGTATGTATACTACACTAATTCTACTATTGTGCCATCAGATCAGTCATGCTTGACATGAATCATGCACACTTTTAACCACCTTCATTTTATGTGTCGTTTGATACCGACGAGGTCGAGCGACACAAGTGGGCATGGCTAATACAAAGGCTACACTGTCAACGGCCCCATAGACCGATGAGGCTATGGGTCATGCCAACGGCCACATCTACATCAACCATTTATCAAATGCATGGAGAACATGAAGCGACGACTGATGATGACGACCAATGATGACGACCAATGCACAACTTAATCAGAGGTATTCCGTGGGCTTACCCCACGGATGTAATTAACCGGGAGCCTTTCGAGGCCCCCAGGAACTAGAAGAACACATTGCCTATGCTAGATCTGCTATGTAAAGTGGGTTATGGAGCGCATATACACAAAGGGAACTTATAATTTTGTTATTCTTCGGTGAATGAATAAAATACATGTTTTTTCTATTTTTGTTGTGTTTATTTATTTTTGTGTACTTTAGTACACTGGCACACCCGCACCTTATACCCCGAGACAAGAAATCCAGGAGTGATTTCTCATGTTAAACAGTTACATACATAAGAAAAATCATCATGCACGATATAACAAACTAAAGTAATCCTACAATACATATGCACCTTTTTAGAATGGAAATAAACTCGACCTTTGGGGGCCTAGTGCGGAACGGCCCGACCTACTGCGGGGCCATTTTTCCTTCTCTGCATGAACCGGGGCCTTTTTCCTTTCCTTACGAGCTCAGCGTTAAACTCCTCAGTGGCCTCTTTGGTCTTAGCCGCCATTTCTCTCTTTTTATCATTCTCTATCTCGTGAGTCTCGTGCTCCCTGCGCGTGCATGCGTCGAGATGAGTTTTCGTCTCCAAACGTATACGCTTGGTTTGCTCATCGTTGCGGTGCTCCTCCTCCCAGATCTCACAAGCCCTTTTGACATCCCGGATCGGTACTTTCAACCAGCTCTGTGTGAGCGGTCCGATCGTCTCTATGTGAGCGGTCCGATCAGTGAGCGGTACTACCGGTTGTGTTTAAACGGTACTTCTGATTTGCGGAACGCCTGGATTATGTACCGATATGTTTTTTTCCAAAGAGACACCTATGTGGAGTCTTCTTGTTCCTAAGGAAATTGGTAGTTCAACACGTGTGCTGTGGTACTTCCGATGATCGGTAGTACCGGAAGTTGCACGATGGAACTATCGGATTTGCCTGCAATGGCTAGTTTTCTGACCATTGCTGAGGGGAGCAAAAGTACCAGTTGTTTGCCAGCGGTACTTCTAGAAATCCTGATTTTCTATCCCAACGGCTAGTTTTGAGGTGTGGGGTATATATATCCCCTTATAGACAGTTGGAGAAGGGAATTCTTTACTCCATTTCACTCTCTTGAGCTAGTGTGAGGTCATCCACTTAATTGTGCATATGTTACACCTTGTGAGAAAGGAGGAAGGTTCTAGATTGCATGTGTTGCATCTAGAGGTGGCTTGTGTATCCATTTGAGCAGTGTGCATCCATTGCATGTGGTGAGAGTCAAGAAAAAGGCTTGACTTGTTACTCTTGGAGTTTGTCGACTCCTAGACAGCATTGGAGGCATCTTCTCAAAGAAGATTATAAGAAGTTTCCGAACACCATGGTAAAAAGCAATCGTGTCAATTGTGGTTTGTTTTCTTATGCTCAATTTACATTCAAACAATTTACATTCATAGAATTAAATTGATTGCTTGTCATCCTAGGATTGCAAACATTGACATAGTCTTAGGTTGTTGGTGCATTTAGGTGAACCCAGTTGTTTTAGACGTTATTTGTGCTAAACCTTTTTGAGTTAAGCTTCTGCATTATTTGCTTGGTTTAGCCACATAGAAATTAATAATTAATTAGAAGAATTTTTAGACCACCTATTCACCCCCTCTAATCGGCCTGCTCGATCTAACAACACCTCAGCAAGGTTAGTCGTCATTATGCCATACCTCACGCCGTCCGTGTCGTACAGCAGGGACCACTTCTTGAATGGTTTGGCCTCGATCCAGTACGAGAAGCACTTAATGTCCCACGAGCTCCTCCTCAAATCAGCTGCGTCAGGCTCAGCCAGTGCTATGAGGCATTCGGGTTGTGCCGCCGGGCATGGCCAGTCCCTTGTTCATCTCGTCGACGAGCTTCCTACTATGCTCATTCAACAGCATCCATAAAGCGTCAAATTTTTGCTTTTGGTTCTACATAGCCAGCCTCTTGAATAGCTTCATCAACAGTTGCTTCGGAAACTGCTTGAAGAAGTTGGCCCCCAGGTGACGAATGCACCATCTGTTCCTCATATCCAGCTAAGGGAAGGGCTCCTCGAAGTCATCCTGAAGTTTTCTTATGGCCTTCACCATCCTAGCGTTGCGATCATGGATTATGTACACATCAGGACGAGCACCGACAACTCTAACCCTCACATGTCGAAGGAACCACAACCAGCTATCGTAATTCTCACTTTCCATGAATGCCATAGCCAGGGCAGAATTTGATTGTCGCCATCAATGCAATGGCCATAAGGATCTGGCCCTTGTATTTGCCAGTCAAAAGGTCCTATCAACTGAGATCACGGGAAGCATATGACTGAATGCCTCGATGCACACACTGAAGGCTAAGAAGGCCCTCTGCAATACCGCAAAACCTGGCAGCCTTATAGATGGCTTGTCCTTTACAGTAATGTACGTGCCCGGGTTCCTATCCTGCAACACCTGAAGCATACGAGGAAGGTTGTCATACACCGCCTCGAAAGACCCAAACCATTTTTTCAAAGCCTTCTACTCCGCACGACATACCTTCGTGTACCTAATCTTGTACTTAAATTTCTTCTCGGTAGCCACCATAATATACGTGGCCTCGATATCCTTCTTCTCCACTATCTCTCCACACATCAAATTGGCTATAAAGCCAGACGTTAGGTTACGATGGATCGGCAAAACACTACTGAGAATTAGGGATGGCAATTGTGCCCGTTTACCTGTGTACCCGTAGGTAAATACCCAAATAGAGTCGGGTATGGGATGTATTCTTTACCCACGGGTATAAAACTGGGGAGAAAACTCTGCCCATCGGGTAAACGGGTACAGGTATGGGTTAGCTTTACCCGTACCCGTCTCGCCCGTTTACCTGTGAAATAAACTGACAAGTGGGCCTAAAATACAGTAAACCCTAACTCCCCGTTTACCTGTCTCGGGCTCTCGGCTCCATCCACCAAAAGCCCCAGGCCCCAGCCGCCGCAATGCCGCATCCGTCTCCGAGAGTCCCACCTCGCCATCTCCGCCTCCGCACACGCACACCACCCAACACCTCGTGACATGGCCGCGCACTCCGTCGCCGCCGCGCATGCCACCATCGCCGCGCGCCGGCTCCGCACCCGGCGGCTGAGCAGCCGTTCCCTCGGAGTGCCTCGACTTCAGCCTTAGCTCGCTCGCCGGCCGCGGCCTCCGCTCCCATCTCCCGCCCCGCCGCGCTCCTGCGGCCTCGCGGCGCCAGCGCGTGCGCGTCGCCGCCGTCAAGACGTTCGAGGGGCAGACTGCTACCGGCGCGTTGCTCGAGAAGTCAGTGAACACGATTCAGTTACTGGCTATCGACGCCGTCGAGAAGGCCAACTCCGGCCAACCGGGGCTCCCCATGGGGTGCACGCCCATGGGCCACATCCTCTACGATGAGGTCATGCGGTACAACCCCAAGAACCCTACTGGTTCAACCGCAACCGTTTTGTCCTCTCCGTCGGCCACGGGTGCATGCTCTAGTACGCCCTGCTCCACCTCGCCAGCTACGACGCAGTCCAGGTAATGCGACCGCTTCAGTTCTCGCTTCGTTGCGGTGTTGGTGTTTGCATCTATTTCTTGCGTGTGAAATTCGCTGCCGATTGGTTGGAGCGCCGAAATCGGGATTAGGTTTGTGCAAAGTTTGGATCTCGTTGGGTGAAACATTGAAAAGTTTGGATCTTCACTGCTATTTTTTGTGGCGGGTTCCTTTTTTTCCTAGTAAAGGCTGTACCTTTATCCAGTTGACAGAGATCTGTTTAGTGGAATTTTAAGCTCCTAGGAAGATTAGTTGGAAACTTCAGACTTTGGACCTTGGACTCATCACTCATGTTTAGTTGAGCAACTCACCAGTTTAAAACCTGGAGCAAGCTGCTAGATGTTTAATATGGCTAATTTACATCAGCTCTTATGCCATTGAACTTCTTGTAACTATGACCGGTATGCTGCTGCAGGAAGAGGACTTGAAGCAATTCAGACAGTGGGGAAGCAGGACTCCGGGTCACCCTGAAAACTTTGGGTGTGTTTGGTTGGATGAATATGGACGGCCGGATCCTGGCTGCACCATATATTGCGAAAAAAGCAGGTGTTTGGTTGGATGAATTTACTGTAGCAGCCTGGATCCGCTCGTCCCGCATACGGTCTCGATCCCGGATCGGCAGAGAAGGCCATTTCGGCCGAAGCTGGCAGTCCAGGACCGAGGGATTCCAGAGAAGGGCGGGCTAGGGTTACCTCTCGCGCGCTCTCCTCCGCGTCCTCCACGTCGGCAGCAGGTGATCTCCCTCTCCTCCCTCCTCCGGATCCGGCGAAGGCCTTCGGGTTGGAGTCGCCGCCGCCTCCCGCGGGTGGAGTCGCCGCCGCCCCCGCGGGTGAAGTCACCGCCGCTCCCGCGGTTGGAGTCGCCGCCGCTCCCGCGGGTGAAGTCGCCGCCGCTCCCACGGTTGGAGTCACCGCCGCTCCCGCGATTGGAGTCGCCGCCGCCTCGCGCGGTTGGAGGCACCGCCGGCCGTTGCCCCGGCCGCTGCCGCCACCCGCGGTACCTCCTCTCCCATCGCCGCTGAGACGCGGCAGCCGGCCGCGGCGCCGCCACTGCCCTCTCTCTCCCCAGCCTTTTCTTCCCGCTCTCGGCCGGACGCACGCGCTTTTTCTCCCCCCCCCCCCCCCGCTTTTTCTTCCTCTCGGCCGGACGCACGCGCTGGATCTCTCGGCTCCCCGTTTTTTATTTTCATTTCCTTATGTGCAATGTGATGTACCTTCAACACATTCCTTCCATTGCAGGGATTTGATCTACTGCCTGCAAGAATCACACAAGCCCTCGATCTTTGCTTCGAAAACGGTAAATCCTACCCATCCTCTATTACTTTGCAATTTACCTTCTAGTAAAATAATTAGTAATGCAATTTACTGTTTGTGTGCATTTTTAGATGGACGATTTTTCTGTCAAGAGCCGTAAAATCATTAGTAATGCAGCTGGACTAGTTGCTACCATGTGTGCATACACCTTATTTGTGTATAGGCGTGCTGGTCGTACACCACCCATCACATATGGTCCCTTAGCTGAAAGAGACAAAATCAGGATGGCAAATCTTAGGTTCATTTTTCACAATGATGATAGACATTGTGTAGAACAACTTCAATGAGAAGAGCCCCCTTTTTCCACTTGTGCATATTGCTTAGAACAAGAAGATTGCTTAAAGACACTATTAATTCCTCAATTGAGGAACAAGTTGCCATGTTCCTACAAGTGGTTGGGCACAATTGTAGGTTTAGGTTGATAGAGCTTAATTTTAGAAGGGGTTTGGAAACTATTAGTCGTTATTTCCAAGAAGTGTTGTATGCTATTGGAGAGCTGCGTGGGCAGATGATTCGGCCACCGTCCCATGACATCCACCCAAAAATTGCAACCAACCGCAGATTCAACCCATACTTCAAGGTACTAGTTTGACCTTGCAATGAAAAAATTTTGGCCATTGTAGCCCTTAACTAATTGGTTTTTCATATTTATTAGGATTGCATTGGTGCTATAGATGGCACTCATGTGCTAGCTAGAGTCCCCGCATCTATGGCAGCCACCTTTCGGGGTAGGAAGGGTGTAACCACACAAAATGTCATGGCTGCTGTGGACTTCGACCTGAAGTTCACATATGTCTTAGCTGGGTGGGAGGGGTTTGCTCATGATGCCACTATTCTAGCAGATGCATTGGAGAGGGATGATGGTTTAAGGGTGCCACCGGGTAAGTGCAATTAGTTGGAAAAATACTTACTTGACCAGTATTTGTCGCTTGTAGGTAAATTCTACCTCGTAGACGCGGGCTATGCTGTTCGGCCAGGGTTTCTCCCACCATATCGTGGTTGTCGATACCACTTGAATGAGCATAGTGGAAGGAACCATCCTCGTGACCAAAGAGAGTTGTTCAATCTAAGGCACTCCTCTCTTAAGGTCACAGTGGAACGAGCATTCGGTGCATTGAAGAATCATTTCAGAATTTTGTATAATAAACCATTCCACCCTTACAAGACTCAAGTAAAGTTAGTGTTTGCCTGCTGCATTTTGCACAATTGGATACTAATGCACGGGGAAGATGAGTGTGTCCCTGGGGAACAACAATGGACTCCAAACCCTATAGATCCTGAACAACACCATGACATTGAGTATGACAACAACACCTAGGCAGCGAAGAGGAATGAGTGGGCACTAGCTATGTGGAACAATAGGGGAAACATGCGTGTGTGAATGACGTGTGTAGAACAATATGTGGAACAAACTTTATTCAAGACTTTGTAATAATTAGTAGTGATACTTGTTGTGTGATAGCTTTGTTGTAATGAATTGACTTGAGGCATGTAATAATAACCGGCCATGCTTATTTATTTTTCCATTGGCCTATGCTTATTTATTACTTTGTGTGTTTATTCATGCCAATTTGTACTTTTATGGTAGGTTATGGCTGAACATAGGGCCAATCTGAAGTGGACATCTCACATGTCCAACATAATGCTACGTCGTTTAACTGAGTTGGTGGAAAGTGGGGTGCGGCCAGAGAAAGGCTTCAAGGAGGTGCACTTGAACACTGTTGGCAGACAAGTGACTGAGCAAATCGGTGTTGAGGTCACCGGGAGTCAGGTGAGTAACCACCTCCGGAAGTGGAAGAAAGTATGGGCAAAGATATGCAAGTTGCGGGACCTTAGTGGCGCTCTATGGGATGACACCACCAACACCATATTACTTGAGGATGAGCACTACAAAGGCCACATTAAGGTACTAAATTTGTGTCTCAGTTTATGCTTGCTCCATAACATCATGACCTTGTTGTTCACATGTAGGACCACCCCGAGGATGCTCCATACCTGCACATTCCTATTGAGAACTATGAGCAGATGGCTGCCATATTCTCTGCTGGACAAGCCACTGGGAGGTATGCCATGGGCTCAAATGAGCCTTTGGGAGAACCTTCTGATGTTGTCGAAAGTGAACCTATTGCCACCCCCATTTCTCAACTTGCGAATGAGGGTTTAGGCTTTGATGAGGTCCTTGGGGAGAATGCAGCTGCTAGAGGTACCGACACCAATGGTCCTCCACCAACTTGGACTCCACCAAATGAGGATGGTTCGGGAGGGCAGCTCAAGACAAGGGTAAGGACTCATGCGGTGGAGTGCAGTTCAAAGAGGAAGAGAGGCTGATCGGTGATGAGGAAGTAGTTGTCTTCAATGGCATGATTGCTGCAGTGAAGGACTTGGGAGCTGCTATCAGGGAGTCTGCACATGCTGAGGCACACCCAGGGGTCTACAATGTTGTGATGACACTCCCTAGGTTCACTCCAGATGCCCTACTGTCTACTCTTGGTTGGCTCTATGAACACAAGGCACAAAGCATTGGTTTTGTGCAGATGAGTGACGAACATCGTCGTATGTGGATGAATCATTGGATTGAGAAGCACTACTTCAATGAGTAGGCTATTTCTCACTGACCACTAACCTTTTGCCTAATTAGTTGGTGGTTGATGGATAATCCTTCCCCCTACAGGCCCTAACTATTTATGTAAGATGAAACTATGGACATCTGTTGTGTGATGTGTGCATGGTGCATACCTTTTGTAATTATGTAGGGATTAATTCTGCATGTGGTGATGTCTTGATGGTGTCTTCAAGGCACACCTTTGTAATTATGTAGGGGCTACTTGCTTGAAGTGTAAGCTAAGATATATGACTATGCTTATGCTTCTTTATTATGAGAAATATAGATCTTTATGTACTCTGTCTTTGGAGTGTTCATTTTATTAATGTCTTTTGATTTAGAGTAAAGTTGCAAATATTTTGTCAAAACATGTGTTCATACCAAATAATTGCATGTCGCATTTTTCCCCTGATATACATCATCATATTGTCAAATACGTTCTTTTCAGAAGTTAAAAAAATTAATATGTCATACTGTAAATAAATTACTATTAGAAATAACTTAGTTTGTGCAAAAAACTGAAAAAACATGTGAAGGGGGTAACCACACCACCTCTCACATTCAAGGGTCACTATACCCCACTATACAGCCAACCAAACACCTTCTCAACCTACTGTATCCGCTCATACAGCCTCATATACAGCCTACCAATCACAGACTCATTCAGCCTGTATCCACAGATACATCGAAACAAACACTCTTCTTTTTCAAAATACGGCCCTCCTCATCCAGCTTCCCCTCATCCAGGACATACGATCCCACTACCCAAAAGCAACCAAACACACCATTTGAGACTCCCGAGGTTCAAGTTACCACTGGTATGTTCATCTCAACTGAGCTCATACTAATTATAACCTGCCATGCTATGATAGTAACGCAAAACTTAAAAGTTTTGGGTTCTGTTTGGTTGTTCTGGGCATTATTTTTTTTTGTTGTAGAGTTTATCGTATTTGGCTAAGATGTATTTAGCTAAGATGCACAGCCCAGGGCTCATTCCATACTGTGCTACTTTCTTTGTTTTCACCGACTACATGAGAGCTGCCATGAGGATCTCAGCCTGATAAATAGAACTATATGTGTACTGTAGCAAGATAAATAGAACTATATGTATTTGTATTTGTGTTTCGCGGGTAAACAGGTATGCCCGCGGGCGATGGGTATGGGCAAGGTTTTTTACCTGTGGTCCTTCGCGGGTATGCCTGCGGGCGTAAATCGGGGTCGCGGGTACGGGTATGGGCGAGTACTACCCGTACCCGCCGCACCCGATTGCCATCCCTACTGAGAATACAGAAGTGTAACTCCACCTTCAAGACAATCCAGTGAGTCTCATACTTCAGTCTACGTATGTGTACCCTCCAAAGGCAACTGGCCTGTCCACACTTCATGGTGTACTTCTTTTGGCTAGATTTCACAATCCAAAAAGTCCACTGCGTGGACAGGGCCCACAGTTTGATGGAATCCTGCAACGATGCCTTGTCAGTAAACATTGAGTGCAACCGAACCTTTATGCTATGATACTCCCATAGTGATTCGTGCTTGTCATGTGCACCAACACCTTCAGCATCAAACATGTTCCATTCCTATGGGATAGGAGCATCGTCCTCATCGAAATTGTCCTCATCGTCCTCTGTACAACTTCCTCTTTAGCCCAGGTGATCCGGTCATCGTTGTCCATTTGATGCACTATGTACTCCACATGCTCTCCTTCATCAGCCTGTCCTATAGACTCACCATGCCGTGACCCTTCTTCCTCTCGTCCATCTATGTCATCGGCCTCATCACGAGCAACTCCCTTCACACCCTCTCTGACACCGACCTCCAGGTCCTCCTCTTGACCAACATGCTGGGCACCCGAGCCGCTCGCATCACCCAGATGATAGCCGCCGACACGGCCTTGTACAACTTCTGTTGGGCATGGTTGCATAAGCAGTACGCACTCATATCCACGGCACTGGCAGCCTTGCACCAACCCCTTCCACGTAACAGTGCGCATCAATATTCTCAACTCCCATCTAATGTCTATGGGAGATCGGCTCTAAAGCCCTTGTATGATAACGCTGCACACCTCAAAGTCCAAGGAGAAGCTGCGGGTGAACCAGTGCATCACATCTACGATTCAAGCATTCTTACCGTCTAGATGTACCAGAGTGGCTTGCGCAAAACTGCTCAAGTCAACACCGTTCGAACCTTCATGACTGGTGCCGACACCATAACGCACTTTCAATATAGTGGGTATCGGCATTACTGATGTCTATCTGCAAATATTTTCAATGTTGCAACTGGTCAAATTGCGTCTCACACTATGCAAGTATTATTGTACTGTAATTTACATTTGTACGACCGTTATAGCGTAACCCATCCTCATTCGCACCTACAACGCTTCCTTTCCTCCGACCCAATATGCATCAACTTCCTATCGGCTTCCACACACACCGACGCCGCTCCTCTCTCGTTGCTTCAGCTTTCTCCTACTGTAAATAATTCCTAATGAATTTCGACAATTTACATGACATTGATTTAAATGCCAAATTACCAGTTCTAACGATACGTGTGAATTTTCAATGTACTAACGACATTATATTCATTCGTAATTAATCATAAATGTTACATAATAGTGTTTTGCACAAAGTGAACTATTTACTTCGTACAAAAGTATTGACTAAATTTTTAACAATTATAATATCCTACGGATGCTTATTTTGTACATAATATTGACTAAATTTTCAACAATTACAATTTTCTATGGATGCTAATTTGATATAGATGCTAATTTTCTACAACTATAATTATCTACAGATGCTAATTTTCTACAACTATATTACTAAATTTTCTACGACTATTTACTTCATACCAAAGTTGTACTATTCTTTTCTACAACTATAATTTTCTACTGATCTTAATTATACATGAAACAAACTATTTACTTCACAGAAGTAGCGGATCCTCTCCTTCTTTCTCTCTCTCTCTCTCTCTCTCTCTCTCTCTCCTGTTCTCTTCTTGCTTTCCCTTCTCTTTTCTCTCTTCTTCACGCGACGCGGGTCGGTGAATGGCTAGGGGCTCAACCGAGTGGTCAATTTATATGCACGTCCAGTCATCGAACGGTTGACCAACTGGAACCTGCAGTCGCCCAACGGTTAGGCAACTGGTCTCAGTCGCCTAACTGATCGGCGACTGCAATTATGTCGCCCAACGGTCCACGGACTGCTTGCGTGTCGCGCGGCTATTGGGCGACAGGTTCCAGTCTTTAACAGTTGGGCTACTAAAGGTCATTCTTGTAAAAAAAAAATTTACACGGATATATTTCTGTTATTTCAAATAAAAATAGACTATTTTTAAAAAAAAAAACGCGCATGAGCCATCTGCCACAGCGGCTGAGTGGCCCACGGCCCGCAAAAAACGAACGCGGGGGCTTGCGGAAAAGGCAAATCCCTGGCCTCCTCACACTCGTGCACAGGACTCACCGGGCCCTGACACGCGGTCACTTCGCACCACTGCGCTCCTCAGCTCGCGGCGCTCACGGGCCCCCTCCCTAGTGAGGTACTCCCTGCGCCTGCCGCGCTCACCGGGATCTCCGCTCTCGCCGTTGCCGGACTTACTGCATTCCCGCGCGGCTGCGGTCGCCGGGCCTCGACTCAGGCGGAGGCGGCACCGCTATGGCCGACGGCGACCAGCTGACATCTGAAGCCTGAACTATGACTTCATATTCCAGTTTGGTCACTCTGGCTCCAAATATCGAACGCCCAATTTACAATTCAAGCATTCAACAATTGGGCATTGTAGTTCTAGTTGGACTGCTGACTGAATTTTATTTGCCATTTATAGTTTGTCTAGTATTTCGTAAGGAATGAAGTGTATTTGAAACTGAGCCAAATACTGAATCTGTAATTCATTTATCGAATGATCTGAGTAAAACTGCACAAAAGAGGGTCGGTATTAGCAGTGAGTTTGAACAAATGATTCCATCATACAATGTTATGTGGGCACCCCCGAATTTCCTGGTTCTGCCACCGTTTACAGACCAACCACAACTTTTGATGCAAGTTTTATATCTACAAAATTACTAATAAATGTTTGCGGTTGTGCAACAAGTGAACAACATTCGAAAGAAACATATCCATGCATCAACTCAAAAGCACTTTTGGTGGCAATTCCAGGCCACTTGTGCTCCCTTCTAGCATCTCGACGACTCGAGTCATTGTTGGCCGATTAGGGGGACTTAATTGTATACACCACAACCCAACCATTATCATCTTCCTTACAATCTCTGTGACCTTGCCATTAATCTCAGAAGCACTGACGCAATATTCATCTAAATGATCATAAATCCACTCTGGGAAATATTGGCTGCTGGATTCACTACTTGCATTGATATTCTTCTCCCTTGCCCCAACCATCTCAAGGACCATCATTCCATAACTATAGACATCAGACTTGCTACTGACTGCTCCAAATTGCTTTGAATAGACCTCAGGGGCAATATAGCCTATTGTTCCTCTTGCACCACCAATGGAAATAGCGCTCTCTTTATTGAGGCACAGCTTAGCTAATCCAAAATCAGATATCTTAGGACAGAAATCTTGATCCAATAGAATGTTGTGGGGTTTGATATCAAAGTGCACGATGCGAGTATTGCATCCACGGTGGAGATATTCAAGTCCTCGAGCAATGCCAACTGCTATATCAAATAATTTCTCCCAGCCTAGAGCATTTTCGCCTTTAGAGTTTTCATTGAAGGCATACATTTCAAGTGAACCATTAGGCATGTAGTCATAGATTAGTGCCCTTTTGGATCCTTCCAAGCAAAATCCTAAGAGGGTAACAACGTTGACATGCGAAGTTTTGCTAATGCTAGCTACCTCATTGATGAATTCCTCCCCATCAGCCTTGGGGTCTTTTAGCATCTTGACTGCTATAGGACGGCCATCAGAGAGGTCGCCTCTGTAAACAGCACCAAATCCACCTTGACCCAACTTTTCAGCAAAAGACTTCGTCATTCTTTTGACTTGTGCGTAAGTGTATCTTTTCGGATGTAGGGTTCCATTCTTTTGTAGGAAGGACTCAATCCTGGGTGTTTCCTTTGATATCTTTTTGAACCTGTACTTCTTGCGGCCCAGCAAAATTGCCAAGAAAAGTAGGCATAGCAGAAGAACGCTCGAGGTGCTTGCTATTATATCTGCACGTAGACAAATAGGAAGGGAAAAGGCTTCAGTAGAATAGGATGCAACTTAGAGCATCTAGACTTGTTTATGTGGAAGGGCCTATTCGTTTCGGCTGCGGTTTATAGTTTTTAGCTGAAATTTTTGAATTTTAGCTATTTGCGACAAAGATTACGGAGAGGGAGATACTCGCTTCCGATTTTTGTTGATATAGATGTTAGGATTTTAATATGTACTACAATTAACTTGTAGATCCCGTCTTAAGAAAATATTCCATTTAAAAGTTAGGTACTGTAACAAAAGCCAAAAACCGCTAGCTTCAGTCGAAAAGAACAGGCCCATTATCTACTGCAGCATACGCAAAGAGTGAGACAGGCGTAACTATTTAGTACATAAACTTATTGTTTCCTAAACGGAAATGCTAGTTGTTGTTCCCCTTGTCAATTTCGAATTTAATTTGCCAAGAATTTGCCCAGCGTTTTCAGATGGCAGATGCTGAAGGAAGATAAAATAGCCGAAATAATTGGATTTATTGTTTGAGCTTCGGGGGCATATATAGAGAGCATAGGGTGACTGAAGATCAACTATTAGTGATAGAGAAGGAACATACAAATCCTGACTGATTATAGTCTATCTCTAGTAGTCTTGTCATACAAGTCTTGTAATCTAACATCCCTTCGCAGTCGGAGTGGGGTCATCCTAGATGCTTGGGCTGGAGAAGAAGCCAACGAGAACACTCAAGCTAGAGTAGAAGCCGAAGAGGGGTGCCAAGCAAAGAGCCGTAAGTGAAGTTGTCTGCTATTGAGATAATCGTCAAAGTAGGGTTACCGTAGTTGAAGCTGTCGAATAGGAAGAAGGTGTTGGGGAAACGAGACCGGAATAGGTCGGCCATTAGTGTCGAGGGAGATAAAGTAGCAGCAATATTGAGAGGACTTGACAATGGTGGCGATGCATGCTTAGATCAGTGCAAGAAAGAGTGCCAAGGCAGCACGATGGTTGCCGGAGTAGACGGATGGTGCACTCATGCAACCAAAAGAGAAGAGAGGGACAATAGAGGCAAATTTGTGTTGGGCATTGAGAATAGCAAGGGATGGCGACAAAGGATTATCGCAGTGATCATAGAAGCCAACGGTGCAGCAGTCAGAGAAGCCAACGACAGGGAGTTGGACTGGGCTCGCGCACTAGTAGGGGCAAAGAGGTAAGGGACAAACTGATGATGCAGTGATCAGAGAAGCTGACAGTAACGAGTCGAACATGAATTGTGCATTAGTATTGGTGAAGAAGTAGAGGAGAAGCCAATGGTGCAGCGATTGGAGAAGTCGATGGTAGTGAGTCAAATGTAAATCACGCACTAGCACTGTGAAGAAGCAGGGGGAGTAGATCCGATTAGAGGTCGAAGGAAAAGATTGCGTGAAAGAAATTCGGAGGCTATAAGACCATGTGGTGGCAACCCCACATGAGTGATCAGTATTTGACATAAGTCGTGTCTCACTTTTATTGCTTGAGTTTGATTTTTATGAATTTGAATTTTAAAGTTGCAGTTCTAGAATCTCGGTCAGACCGGCCTGGCCAGGCAGTCTGACCGTTGGGACGGTGTAGTTAGACCGATCTAGGGAGGCAGTCTGACCGTTGGGACGGTGTAGTTAGACCGATCTAGGGAGGCGGTCTGACCAACGTGTGAGACATGATCAGACCAGCCCTGCTAATTTGGGTTGAAGTCCATCCTGTGTTTTTGAGTGTTAATCACGGTGAGAGTCCATGCAAGTATTAGTCATGAGGGAGTCCATGCATATGGTTTACTAATAGAGAGTCAAGTGAATATCATTTATACTCGGATTAATTGTCTTGTTCTTTAGTGTGCAGGTGCTTTGATAATTGTTGTGGCCAACAACAAGACTGAGGCTACGGAAGGAGTTCTAAGGCCATGGCATATCACGTAAGTCCAGGTAGAGCAACATCTTAAATCAAGAAGCACAGGAGAAAGACAAAGGTCGTGAAGAGATAATGCATGCATGTCATGTGCCAAATGAACTTGTGCATTTCAAATGGTGACGTTCCTCGAAGCAGGCGTACGATCTTGATGGTAAGGCATTGGGCATCATGGACTGTAGAGTGATATCGGTGTGCCATGAGACTTGGATATTTCAAGTGGTGATGGTCTCAGCGTATGCGTACGATCTTGGTGACAAGTCACGACCATGCATCATCATGAAGACCGGTGGCAATTTGGAAAGTTGTTCAAAACCAGGTGGAGTGGCAATTTGCAAAACCGCAACGCTAGCCTAAGTGATTTTAGGTCACATCTTTGTGGATGGAGTATCTTATCGAGCTTGTGGAGCCTTTGGAAGTCATGCTTTAAAAGACGTACAAGTGTGTGAGTGTAAAACCCGTTTGTGTGTGGGTTATCGGGTTTCCCCATATATAAGTGGTGTGATTCACTAAAGAGTGGCTGGTTGGTGTGAGGTGGTAGCCTCTACTGTATAAGCCTTGTGTTACGTTGAGTCTTGTGAGATACTTAAGTGATTAGGGTTATGATTTCCTTATGTTGGAGCCTTTTGTATATGTGATCTAAACTTAGAGCTCTACTATCCTAAGAGATTAGCTATAAGATATTCCTCTTCAAGTAAAATAAACATCCAAACTTTACCCAAGTGAGTTGTGCCATGAATCCCCTCATGTGCTTTTGATTTTTTTTGGCTTTCATGTTGGATTTCTCTTCTCTTGAATTTTTCTGATGCCAAGAATGTATAAAAGGTGGAGATGTCTATTGGAGATAAGATCTCATCCACTTAGACATGATCTAGAGGAAGTTCTTAAGTTTACTCGATTTTTCTTAAGAGGTGACTTTTGGGTTTTGCTCTTATGGGTATTTTGGGTTGAATTCGTGCTGTATTCTACCTTACTATGACATGTGTGAACACATCCCAGGTCATCTAAACTATCTAGGACTCACGAGTAAGAATAAATCAAAGTTTTCCTCTTTTACCCGGTTTTGGTGCACTCTTCCTTCGAATGGAAAAAGATAAGAACTTTAGCAATAATTTTTTTGATCGTTGATTGGAATAAGTTCCTGATATTCTAGAGAAGGTGTATGCAAAATTTTAAGTTATTTAGATCAATCATCAAAAGTTGCATAGATTTTCATATTTAAAATAGCGTTGAGATTATTGTTTATCCCTGTTTTACTGTTTATAGCGGTTTGACCGTCATTGAAACAGAGGTCTGACCGGCCTGGAGGTCAGACCACCTCCTTCATAGAGGTCAGACCGCCATATCTATAGAGGATGGACTGTCGGGATTTGTCAAGACGTATTTTGCTCGGTTTTGATCGGATCTTTTCTTGTAATTATTTGTCTCTAATATTTATAGCTTCTATAGCTACTGAAGTGAAGAGTTTATTTTCGTTCAAAGGAAGAGATTTTGAAAAGTTTCAAATTAATTTGAGCTCCTATTTAACTCTTTTAGTCACTATACTTGATCCTATAAAGATGGATGGTGACGGAGTGCGCGCCGGCCGGTAATTATAAAGGAGATGGGTAGGGAACGACGTAAGAGAAAGGACTAACATCATCATCGGCATGGGAGGTGTGCATATATGCATGCAACGATGCGACAAGCAGAAGATAAAAAAGAAAGAAGGAAAGGAATCAAGGGCACGTGATAGAATCACACGCATGCATAGAATCAAGAGAGATAGATGGAGACACGTACGAGAAGATTGGACTAGAAAATCAAGCAGAACCCGAGGCAGAGTTCAGGCAAAGCAAGAAGGAAAAAAAACGACTGACTAAGTAGATTGAATCGTGGCCATGCATGCGTGAAGCCATAGGCAGGCATGTGTTTGGATCGACTTGAGAGTGCACGGCGGCCGGGGAAAGACGACGAAGAGACAGTTAATTATGGTTGGCAGGCATAGTCGACGATGGTGAAGAAGAAAAGGGCAGATCTGATCTACTAATCAGAGGAAAGAACCGAGACCGATCTATTGATCAACGAGGATAAAGAAACCAATCTATTGATCGGAGAGGGAGACATCTGTCAGCCCCTATGAGATTAGATTGTAGAGATTGAATCATCTCTTCCAAGAACACACACAGCGGAGATTTGTGGTGGTAGGAACATGCCCAGATGCTAACACGCTTAGTTACCACGGAGGATAGAACAGCCAGAATAATTGGATTTATTGCTTGAATCTCAAGGGATATATATAGAATACAAAGCAACTTGGAAATCAAAACCTATTAGAGATATGAAATGAACCATATTGGATATAAATTCTAACTAATTCTAGTATATATTTTATAGGAGAAAATTGTTATAATGGGACTCCAAACAACGTGTTTCGCTATAATGAGACTTCTAACGTTGACATCGCTAAAATGACACCCGGAACATTGGCTTCTCGTAATACATGACATTTGGCTCTTTTAATTCCAATGTTCGGGTATTTCGAAACATTAGCCAAATGTCATGTATTACGAGAAGCCAATGTTTCGGGTGTCATTTTAGCGATGTCAACGTTAGAAGTCCCATTATAGCGAAACACGTTGTTTGGAGTCCCATTATAGCAATTTTCTCATTTTATAGTCTTGTTGTATAAACTGTGTGTATTCTAATATATGCTAGCATATTAAATGCACATGATTGGAGCAGCTTTGGACCGTTTGGTAAGAGGGTTACTGCGGCACGATATCCCGTTGGATCCCAATCCAACGGGATAGCCGCTGGTCACTCCCCCTCCCATCCCTCCCATTGCCGCTTCCCCTCCCTTCCCATCGCCACTCTCCAGCATCTCTCCCCAGCCGCTCTCCCTCCCCCTTTCTCTGGCACGAGCAGCTCCCCACCCCTCCTCCGCCTCCCCCACCCTCTCCTCCACCACCGGCAGTCGGCGGCGATCTGGCCGTCTCCCCCTCCCCCACCGCTATCACCCTTTCTAACCTAATATTCACAGCGCCGTTGTGTCACCCGTTCCTCCCTCTGCCACTGCCCACCGCCCTCCACTGCCATCTGATGCCCTTCGCCATTGCTCACCACCGGGCCACCATCTCCCCGGCCTCCCTCGACATCTGGGGGTATGGTGAACCCGTTGTTACGGTGGCGCTTCGTTAGATACAAAGCCAAAGGCAGCAGGGAGGAGGAAGAGGAGGTTGTGCTATGCCGTTGGTGAAGGAGAAAATGGTATACCGTTCTTAAGTTTTTCTCATTTGGTAAAGTATGATTGCAAATGAGAAGCACGACAATTAGTAGGAGGCTTGAGATATATCTCTTACACAGTATTGTTCTCCTCTTTAAGCGTGAATCCCCTGTAATATTCAAACATAAATGCTTATAAGTAGACGAAAATTGAAGAGCTTGCACTGTACTGATAAAACGCATTTTTTTAGTTGACTGATAAAACATCGTCTAAACCACTGGTAACTCATCATTAATCGTACTCACGGCTGGTCCAGGGCTTAGGCGCCCCTCCCGGCCCAACTAACCGGGCCAGTAGGCCTCCACCTACTTGGTCAAAAGAAAAAAAAAGAAGAATAAAAATTTTATGCTATGTCAAAAGAAAAAAGAAGAAGAATAATAAAAAGGAAACTTGGTCAAAAAGAATGCCAAAGAAAAGAAAAGAGTATCTCTCTCGAAAAAAAGGAAAGTTTTTAAAAAAAATGAAAAGGAAAGAGAAAAGGGGTGCAACTGTGTGCATGATTCGAAGTGCATACCGGTAGAACTGCTATTGCAACTGTAAGGGTTCAATTGCCCGTTTGTGCATAGGCAACCGGTTGTAACCACACCGTCGGACCGCTCGTCCAACACTCGGTTGAAATGTTAGGATAAAATTGTTGTTATGGGAGGCGTCATTGCGGGGAGGTGCCCTTCTAACATGCTTCGTTTGTTCGTCGTGGGCCGTCATGGCCCTTACTTGTTCGTCGCGGGCCATAACAGGCCTTACTAGTTTGTGGGTCTCTTTCCATTATTTCATTATCTTGTCACATTGCTTCTTATGCCTCTTGTCCATCCCGACGTGGTGAACTAAACTCTAATGTAGTGTTTGGGTTTGCTTGTGTAGTGTTTTCTTCTAGATCTTTTCCACTTCATTTTATAAGCCAAAGGGTTGGCACGGTGTAGAGAGCTGTCACGTCGTACTTTGCAGAGTTCTGTCTTTTCGGTCTGAAAAGCTGAGGACGTGTAGTGTTGTCATGTCGATTTGAAAAGCTGGCGAGGCTGAGTGTTGTCACCGCGCAAAACTGCCCCCTTTGGTCATGTAACTACACAAAGCTACCCCGTCTGGTCTTATCAGTGCACAAAGCTACACCTTTTGGTCTTGTCACTGCGCAAAACTGCCCCGTCTGGTATTGTCACTGCGCAAAGCTATCCCATCTGAACTTGTCACTGCACAAAACTGCCTCCTCTGGTCTTGGCACTGTGTAAAGCTGCCCTGTCTGGTCTTATCACTGCGCAAAGATGGCCTGTCTAATGTTGTCACTATGCAAAGCTGCCCTGTTAGGTTTTATCACTACGCAAAGCTGCACACCTTTTGTCTTGTCACGTCCTGCTTTGCAGATGTCTATCTTTTCGGTGTGAGAAGCTGAGGGTGTAGTGTTGCCAGTTCTCTCTAGGGCAAAGCTGCACAAAGCTAGCATATGATCTAGTTTGTCATAAAGCACGCTGCCTCCCCCCACAGGCTATAAAATGCACACCCCACCTTCTTGAGAGTAGGAGCACTCGACGCAGTGAACCATAGGAAGAAGTACCTTGTCTGTCCTAGAGTAACCTACCATGGTAGATGCCGAGGGCCAGTCGAACATGGGTCATCAAAACTAGATCTTCCCCTAGAAACGATGCAGGACTTCGGCCCTAAATACCGCTTAATACCAAACATGCGTACACAACCGGTATGGCCAAAAAGCAGACAAAGGGACGACGCGATCATGCGGGTCACGGAAGGCTATTCGAATGGAGAATGACGTTTCTTCTGATGCCCATACTCTGGGGTACAAATAAGCAATCATTTATTTTGTATTATTGCGAATAGAGTTTCGATGTTAACCCTCCTTTGCAGCAGATGACGAAATACGACTTTGTCAGCTGGATTGATCCTCCTCATGAATGGTATGTTGTGAGGTACGTAGATACATTGTGGAGACGAATCTTTAACTTGGAGGCGTGGATTGAAAGTCACAAAGAGGACAACGATGACCTTCGTCAGCAGATGCAGGGCGAGAGGGGTGACGATGAGGTCGTCAACATAGGAAGTTCGTATGATCGGACATGCTGCTACGTGAACCCTAGCTGCATATGTGCGTACCACTACAATGACGACCGGCCACGGGCGCCCTCTGCAACACTCCATGTGGGTAGCGCAAGGTGCATTATACCAGTAGGCATGTACGGATAAGGTTGTACCATAATACTCTCCCCTATTGTTCATAGTTATGTTCATTTTCGTAAAGCATGTAGTCGAATGTAAATTATTTACTTCATACAAAAATATTGACTAAAACATAAAAAATATTTACTTCCAGAAATAGCAGAACCTATTCTCTCATCTCTTCTCCTTTCCTTTCTTCTCTTCGGCCGCTCGGCCGGGGGCTCAGCCGAGCAGTCGAATATATATCACGTCCAATCGTTCAACGGTTGGGTGACAGCATCCAGTCGCCCCATCGTTCGGCAACTGCAATTATATCGCCCAACGGCCCACCGACTGTATTTATGTCGCGGCCGTTGGGCGACAGGTTCCAGTCGCCTAACGGTTAGGCGACTGGAGTCAATTCTTGTAATAAAATTTTACGTGTATATATTTCTGTAATTTTGAATAAAAAATAGATTATGTTTTAAAAAAATTTCTGGAGTTCATGTAATGTGAACGCCGTCGATGCAGGCAACACAAACAGTTCAGGGCTCAGGCATTGTGCTTTTGGTTAGAAAGTGCGACAAGATGTCGATCTCTGAAATTAACAGGACAGGACTATTGCACATCAACTTTTGCCGTATATCGGGAAAGTGGGCGTTGATCTCTCATACTTATCCATCAATTCGCCTTTTAGCTCTTGCCGGGAACCGTTGTTTGGGCCGCATTGTCAGGCTCCAGGATGAGCACAGGACGGTGCACTCTGCACAGTGCACAGTCTACAACTCTTCAGATGAGGCTAGTACAATGCAATCAAGATGTGACACTGGGTCTTTGGAAAGGTCTTTCGAGTTGAGTCTACACTGTTAGGAAACCGGGCCCATGGCCAAGAGTCCTGGCATATTTGGGCACCCCATCGTGGACTATAAATAGAGAGCCATACCCCCCCTCATTATGTACTCCGAAGCAATCTAAAGCAATAAAGAAAGACCAGGAGTTCTCTCTACCTCTCTGTGTTCAATCTATTCTCTCTGTGATTCTGTGATTGATTCGTTCTTGTTCTAAGCAGAAATCGTTCGGACCGGTCGCGCGACGGTTTCTCAACACGTTATCGCAAGACTTCGCTCGGTGAACGAGGTAATCATCGAAGCACGATTGAATTTTCTAGATCGCTTTTGAATCTATATTTTCTTTTAGCGTTCTAGATTGAAATTCTACGGTGCAAATCCGCCCTAATCTACCGCGAGGACTTGAAGTCGCCAAGCACAATGCCGATCGAGATTGTGAAACGGGTAGATGTTGATTGCCTTTGTAGAACGATGCAAATCCACTCTAGATCTACCGCGAGCAGATCTGAAATCGCCGGCACAATGTCGATCGGTAGATTGCGAACAGGCGTATGTTGATTGCATCATAGATTGGAAACGGAAAAAAAATTGCATGGTGTTGTCTGATCCTGCATGATCACAAGCACAAGAAATATTTGCATTGATTTCATGTTTCTGAACCAGCATTGCAGATTGAAAATTGCATCTTCCCTTATATTCTGCACAGTATTGTAGATATAATAATTAAAAAAAAAAGGGGGGAATTTGGATCACGGCCACGCATGGCCGCCGGACAACCTGGCGCGCATGCATGCGGCGCCGCCGCCGCCGGCTACGCGGCGGCGCGCCGGCACCTTGTTCGCAGCCCTGACGCCCGCCGCATGGCACCGCGCCGCCCGAACAGCGTCGCCTCCTCGCGAGCTCCGACGGCGCCAGCTGTTGCCACCGCCGATCGCGCACGACGCCCGCATAGCGCGGCCGCCTAAGCCACGCCACGGCGCGCGCCGCGATCGCTCAACGCATCATCGGCCGCGCGCCGCCGCAGCGTGGCGCCACCATCGCCGCCGCCCGGCCTCGACCAACGCCGCCACCGCGACGCGCGCCACCCGGCGCCTCGGCCAGCGCCAAGCCGCGCGTCGCCCGGCTCCTCGTCAACGCCACGGCGCGCCGCCGCGCGGCGTCGCCGGCCGCTTGCTCTTGCGCCGTCCGGCTAGCGCGCCCTCCAGCTGGACTCGCGCGTGGCCGCGGCCGCCGGCTCCGCCGCTTGTCGGTCGTAGCCTCCGCGCCCGAACAGCGCCGCCGCGCCGCCTCCTCTGTCGGTCCCGCACCGCCGCTTTCGCTTGCCCGCCTAAGCTTCGCGGATTGGCGCCGCTCCCTCGCGGCCGGCGGCCTCCTCCGTGAGCGCCGCGGCCGCTCCTCCCGCGCCGCCTCCTGCCGCGCGCGCAGGCCCGCCCACCGCGCTCGCGCTGCCGCCGCCGGCGGCGCAGCTCGCCGCTGTGCTCGAGGCACGCTGCTCGAAACCAACGCCTGCGCCGCGTCTGCTGGCCGCACGCCCGCGCCGTCCGGCCGGCCGCACCTCCCGCACCGGCCGAGTCGCGCCGCCCGCCGGCAAGCGACCTCATTGCTGCTGCCGCCGCCTGATGAAAAGCGGCGGGGAACCCTAACCCGCCGGGTCATGGTGCGGCTAGCAGGCCAATTGGGCCGGGAGGTGAAGCAGGTGGGAAGCCAGCAGACGGCCGAGAAAAAAAAAAAGGGGGACGGGCCTGATATTTTGCAAAAAAGGACCCGAAGTCCTGAATATTACCGAAAAGCCCTTGAATCTTTAATATAAGTCCTGAATTTTGCATAAAAGGCATCGTAATTCCGAAAATTACGTATAAGCCCTGAAATTTACGAGTGGGTCTAGAATTTTGTATAAAACCCCTCTGTAAATCAGATAATTGCGTGAATTTTCCTCTCGAATCGAAATTTGCATAGAAACCCCTGTAAATTGGAGAATTTTTTGAAATTTCATATTTTAGCATAAAGGGCCTCTGAATCTGAATTTTGCATTATTTTTAGCATTTGAAGCTCATTTATTTATGTCATTACTGTTTTATGTATTTTTGTATTTATTTTATGTTTTGGTTAATTGTAATTGTTTAAATTGCTTTTAATCACCAAATTAGCAAATAAAATTATAGAAAATGCATAGAAAATTCTGAAACATTGCGAGAACCTTTTGTACTATTTATTTACTGCAGATGAATTATTCCGTGCATGTCTACCAGTGATGAGACTTATACACATTTAGATGACTAGCATAACGAATCGAAGTTCGAGGAGCTTGCCCAAAGATGGCCAAAACTATCGCGACGAGGCATCCGATGTCGAGATTGTGCTTGGAGCCAGGAAGCTCCGCGCTGCTATTGGGATTGGCGGACTGAATGACGCTCAACCCAAACCTGAGGAGAATGATCAGGCACTTCATTTTCTCAAGCACCACCTCTGCCTCACTCTCAAGAATGAGTATATGACGGAGAAGAGCGCACGGCACTGGACCGCACTCGAAGCGGTTTGAGAGGCTAAAGTACACCATTCTTCCTCAAGCAGAGCGAGAGTGGATCATACCGAGGTTTTGCCGACTTTAAGACGGTCTGGGAATACAATTCTGCCTTGCACAGGATTTGTACCCCAATACAGAAAATTGAGAAAAAACCTTCCACCCCAATATAGCACAATCCGCACGCAATCGCCGTCAAGATGGCTATGAGGAATACGCCAATTGACTGATATGATGCAAGTTGCGGAGGCTCGTGACAAAGTTCTCCGTAAGAACTACGCCACTCGATCACTGGAGCTCCACTGCCGTGAAGCCAACGCCGGAAGCTACAAGGTGCGAAAAGCTCTTAATGAGAGAAAGGGAAGGAAGGGTAAGGCGCGACCGTAAAGGCGAATCGATGCTCCACGAGAGAATAAGGCCAGCAAGCCAAAGCGGGATGGTTAAGGGCGAGATGAAGCCCACTCTGCATCGGTGAGAGGAGAATTCAGTAGTAGTCGCACCGATGGAAGTTGAAACCATCACGACAATGAGAATCCTCTCGACCTAGAAGCGCACACCGTCATGATTTCTCTTGAAGAGAATGTCACCCGAGAAATAGCAGAAGAAGTCCAGTGCACTGAATGCATTTCGGCTTTAATTGTCATTTATTTTGTGTGGAAGAATATGTTAGAATTTGCATGGATGGTACTTAAGAATTGTTGTCTTCTCGTGATGGTTGGATGATATTTGAAGAATTCATTCATTTATTCAGTTTATAATGGCATGATATGTTCTGATATTGGAGTATTTTATTTACGTGTTGATTGCCTTCTCATGCATGTTAATAAATACTCTATATTAGAACGCGTGTAGCGCCCTATGAAGGAAGTGTGCTTAGCTAGCAGCGGCACAACGCATACCATCTTAAGAGAGATTATGTATTTTCAGTCGATTTGTAAGAGCACTGGCAGCCTTACGACAATCGCCAGAAGCGATGGATGTATAATTGGTTCAGGAAGAGCCATAATGGGCACAACTTTGGTTATTGAAGAAGCCTTATTGTACCCAGAATCGACTAGAACTCTCCTAAGTTTTAAGAATATCCGCGCAAATGGTTTCCACGTTGAGATCAAGAAGAGTACGGTAAGAAATACCGCTCATTATGAAGCCTAAGAGAATGACATAAGAATATTAGAAAACTTCCTTCATCGGGCTATATTATACCAACATTAAAGCGCTGCAGCGCATAATCGCTGATACAGCAGTGTTTAGAAGCTCTTCGTCTCGGCATGACAGATTAGGCCACCCAAGTCTTAGGATGATGAGAAACATAATAACTCGCATGGGCATAATATTAATGTGAAGAATTCGAATCATGAAGATTTTGTGTGCCCTGCATGTGCCACCGAAAGTAATTACTAGACCCTCCACTGTAAGTGAAGGATGAAGTCCTCGCATTCTCGAACGTATCCAGGAGATATTTGCGGTCCCATTCAGCCCATCTTAGGGTTATTTAAGAATTTTATGGTGCTCATTGACGCTTCCTCGAAGTTGTCATATGTGGGTTTTGTTGTCCACAAGGAACCTCGCCTTTGAAAAATTGATCTCGCAGATCATTCGCATCAGAAATGTGTTTCCAGATCATCATATCAAGTCCATCCGAATGGACAACGCCGGAGAATTTACTTCAAAGGCATTTGATGATTATTGCATGGCGATGGGAATTGCAGTTGAGCATTTGGTACCGCATGTCCATACCCAGAACGGTTTGGCAGAGGTTTTAATCAAAAGAATTAAATTTATTGCCCAACCCCTCTTGCATAAAAGTAATTTGCCAGCCACATGTTGGGGACATGCAGTCCTTCATGCAGCGAATCTCATCAACCTTAGACCTTCGGCCTACAACTTCCATTCACCTATGCAACTAGCGCAAAGGGTCAGCACCGAAAATTTCCCAACATTAGGGGGAGGAAATCAACCCTTTGATAAAGAATGTCGAGAAATTACGTGGCAAGCCACGGTAATCCATGCAGATGACCCGCGCACTAGTGAAGCGAATAGAGAAGTCCAGAAGGCAAGAGAAGTCTAGAAGACAATAGATTTGCAAGCATTAGCAAATCAACTGCCTGATCACTTTAGTGATTTGAAGAGCGTGACTAAGTCGCATGTGTCTGCACGCATCGCACCGAGAGAGGTTGAAATACCAAAGAAAAAAGAAGGTATCCTAATCTCGCCCGAGGCCTCGAGAAAATAAAAAGAGGACGAGAACTCCGGTTCCTCGAATCCTTAGTAACCGGGACACCGTGAAAAAGGATAAGAGGGATTTATCACACCGATCATCAAGTCCCCGAACGAGAAGGGAGCCAGTTGAGACCTGGCACAAGTATGACACCTTCCGAAAAGGGCATACCGGATCTGAATATCCCCATCGGCATGGATGTGTGCGCACACATCGGAGCCGAAAAACTAAGGGACTTGCCACCGCAATTGAAAGAAGCGATGTGCAAGGTGAAGCTCCAGCAGAAATAATCGCTCCAGAAGAAGCAACTCATGAAAAAATAACTATAAATTGTGTACACACGGGAGAGTCCCTGAATAGGACAACAGTTAATATCGATATCTACTTCGCAAAGAAATTTGCCAAAATCATCGATCTTGATCCCGAGCCTGCATCGCTCGTTGAATGTAAGAAAAGATCAGATCGGAAGATTGAAAGAAGGTATTAGCAACTGAATTGCTATCTCTGAATAAAAGAGAGGTGTTTGGGCCCGTATGTCGCACGCCTCCCCATGTGCACCCCGTAGGGCACTAGTGGGTATTTGTTCGAAAGAGAAATGAAAGAAATGAAGTAGTGAGATACAAAGCAAGGCTAGTAGCCCAGGTTTCACTCAACGTCCCGGTTGATTATGAAGAAACCTATTTCCAGTCATGAGTGGAATTACCTTTAGATATTTGATCTCAATGGCGTGAACTTGAACTTAGAAATGAAATTGATGGATGTTGTGATCGCATACCTTTACAGAACTTTGATTCGAGATTTACATGAAAGTCCTCGAAGGAATTCCTCTCCGAACCAAGACAGAGCAAATAGAAATCAGCAAGTGTGAAACTCGTAAAGTCACCGTATGGACTATAACAATCTGAAGAATATGGTATAATCGCTTGAGCGACTTTCTACAAGAAAGGCTACACGAACAATGAAGACTGTCCCTGTGTATTTATACGGCGATCCTGAATGGATTCTGATAATCTCTGTGTATGTAGATGATCCGAATATCATCTGGACAGCCAAGACATAAAAGAAGCAAGCTCCTACTTGGAGTCGAATTTGAAATGAAAGATTTGGGCAAGACCAAGTTTTGCTTAGGCTCGCAGCCTTGAGCATGTCCCCGAAGGAGTCTTGGTACATCAGTCGACCTACACCCTAAGGTGCTTGAAAGGTTTGGCTTTGAGAAGGCATTTCCTCGAAAGTACCGGATGATCTGAGAGGTCTTTACAGAAGAAAAAGATTCTTTCCGACCAAGGGAAGAGAGGAGGAAGTCCTGGGACCGAATTCCCATACTTGAGTGCAATGGGAGCACTCATGTATTTAGCAAACGCACTAAACCGGACATTGCATTTGCCGTGAACCTCTTAGCAAGGTATAGTGCAGAGCCCACCAAAAGGCATTGGTGGCATAAAGGACATTTTCCGATACCTCCAAGGTAGCAAAGACCTCGGATTGTTTTACGTAAAGAATCAAGATCTGAACTTGATTGGCTATGCAGATCTTTGGTATCTCTGCGACCGCATACCGCTAAGTCACAAACAGGCTATGTATTCCTGTGTGGTGGAACTGCAATTTCATGGAAATCGTCTAAGCAAAGTCTTGTAGCTACTTCGACGAACCACTCAGAAATTATAGCACTGTATGAAGTCGCACGAGAGTGCGCTTGGTTCCGCTGAACGGATCACCACATCCAGCAGTCATGTGGAATGAACGTTGTGTAAACCCCCACAATTATCCATGAAGATAATGCAGCTTGCGTTGCACAAGTGCAGACGGGCTATGTAAGCATATCAACCCTAAGTTTCTCTATGCTCATGAATTGCAAAGATAAACAAAATCAAAGTACTGCACACTAAGTCATGAAGACTTATTCACTAAGTCACTCCCCGCATCTAGCTTTGAAAGGTGCGTGTGTGGAATTGGAATGATGAGACTTAGAGAAGTGCAGAATTCAGGGGGAGAATTCTCACAAGCCCACTAATAAATCTTGATCATGAAGATTAAGTACCCAAAAATAAAGTCTTGCAGACTAAATGAATTTGGGTGAATTGTACTCTTTTTCCTTGACGAGTTTTCCATGAAGTTTCTACCAAGGTTTTTAATGAGGCAATTAGTGCATCGCAAAGATCACATGTATCATGTACTCTTTCTCCAAATTTTTCCCACTGGTTTTTATGGAGTTTTGACGAGGCATGAGCATGTTGGGTGAGTGCCCAAGGGAGTGTTAGGAAACCGCCCATGGCCAAGAGTCCTGCATATTTGGGCACCCCACCGTGGACTATAAATAGAGAGCCATACCCCCTCATTATGTACTCAAGCAATCTAAAGCAATAAAGAAAGACTGTGAGTTCTTCTACTCTCTGTGTTCAATCTATTCTCTCTGTGATTCTGTGATTGATTCGTTCTTGTTCTAAGCAGAGAAATCGTTCGGACTGGTCGCCAGCGACGGTTTCTCAACATACACAATGCTGTAGTAGCTACGTTAGTCACAGATTTTGGTACATCAGGAAGCGGCAGTAGACACTAGACAGGCGATGAAAGTAGCAGAGATCAATCAACGCGATTTAGGCCCGCTCGTTTGGTCTTAAATTTCTGGCTTTCGGTTTATTTTTTATTATTTTTAAATTTTATCTTCTTCTATTTTTAGATTTTTAAAGCTTTTTTACCTGTTTTTTTCCGTATTCGTTTGTATTATACGCGCTGAACTAATCCTCTTTTCTATTTTAAAATTTTTTAAAATTTAATTATACCAAATAAGGATCATCAGCTATATTATAATTTTAACTAGCTATAATGAAAAATTAACTATAAGCTATAAAAATTCAATCCAACTGAGGTACACCGTAATGATATCTGAACCAGTCCATGCCCGTGGAGGAATAGTATTGAGGAAAATGAAGCTACGTCGCTGAGCACCCATTAATTTTCATCTCCTCGTGCCCGTACTACCGAGGCCGACGTGATAGATGCGGCCAAAAGACCTGGGCATATATATCTTCGGGTCCGACCCATGAACCCACCGACGATAGCCACAGAAAAATCAATCTCTCAGAGCACGGTGACATTTTACAATCAAGTCTTTTAATACGACAAGGCATCTTTGTCCACCGAAGAAAGATATGGAAGCACGAATTGGACAGACGTACTTAAAAGCTTTGGTTCGGTTCACACCAGATATTTCTCGGGTTAGCCAATCCATCCGTCAGATTATGGCGTGTGCAGGAAGTTAGCTATGACGTAATTATGGCGTGCAAATTAATCGCCAATGGCGGACGGGCTAATGATTCGACTGTAAGCTTAGTTTGATACTTTGATCAGAATGGCTTACCGGACGGTGGCGCGGTAGAGTCAGATATGCTACTGCAGCCGTAGCTGTCCACCAGGCCGTTGGCGCAGAGGCAGCCCAAGAACCCGCCGGTCCGGTTGTAGCCGCACCTGCCGTTGGACTGCTCGCACCGGCTGCACTTGCCGGAGCTCCGGTCCCAGGTCACCTGGAACCCCTCGCGGAGAGCCTTGACATAACCATCTTTCCTCCACCCAGGGTCCTGTGCATCGTCCGGGAGGGCGTCTCTGAGCACGGGCACTTTGTAGACTGCCTGGCACCCCCGCCACCAATCTGCCGGAGGCACCTCACGCTCCGGAAGCACGAACGACATGGTAGGCCCTTTTTCGGAGCCTCTGCAGGTGATCGGCTGGATGGTCGGCGGTTTGGGCGGCGGCTTGGGAACGACTTCGGACTCCGGGCCGAAGGTGCAGCCGATGAAGAAGAAGAGGTCCGCGGTGGTGGTGGGAAAGAACAGCCGGGCGGCCGGTAGGACGGTAACGTTGTGATCGACTATGGGGCAGCTCGTGTCGAAGACGTCGGCGTCGGCGAGGGAGATGGTGAGGCTGGTGTAGTTGATGTCCGATACAGTATAGTTGTCACGCTCAAGCTGCAGGATGGGCGTGCCGCCGTCGCAGATGATGCCCAACCCCGGGTACCCGCAGCACGATTCGTTGTACTCCGGGAGCACTCCGGTTGCACTGGAAAGGTAGAACGGGTAGAGTACGCTGACGCCGCCGCAGGTGTAATTTTGCGGCTGGCATTTGGAGGGGTCGTAAGTGTCACCGGTGGCATCTCCATCAGAGGTGGCAGCGAAGAGGACGAGGAGAACGAGGAGGCTGCCGTGGTGGCAGAGGAGAGACATGGCGGATTTGAGCAACTTTCACTCTGCTTGTCTCAAGGATTCTGCACTGCTGGTCTGGGTTGGGTGGGCAGTGAAGTACATACGGCACGTGACGGTTGATAGGAAGCCCGTAGCAGTGGCGACTCGCTAGCTTGCCGGCACTCTGCAGGTCGCATTGCTACCTTCCCCTGTCCTTGTCCCGTCGCTTCTCGGGAGTCGTTTCCTTTTGGTTGGTGTCGAAGGAGAGATGCTCTTGGTCTGCGACTTTCTTTGCCATTTCTATCTAAAAGGTTTGGCTGTGTTTCTGCGACTTTCTTTGCCATTTCTATCTAAAAGGTTTGGCTGTGTTTTGGAATCATACTGCATGTTCTACAAATACAGTACTAGGCTACTAGCTACATGTGATAAATGTCATGTTCAAATGTGCTGTGGTATCTTGCTGATTGTGAGAGGCTATCTTTGAAATTGAGGAAGTAAAGGATACTCATGTTAAAAAGCTATTCTATTCAAAGCAGCTTCTACAGTGATTAATATAAACAGTTTATAGAATCCACCTTAAGAAGCCTCCCTGTTCAAAAGCCGGTTTTAAAAACCAAAAGTTAGAAACTGTTTTAAAGTGGGCCAAAGAGCTGCATAAATCAGTTTGGGCCAGTGTCATCTGAACGAGTCTATACACATGCAAGACAGACCTGAGAAAATTCGTGCCCCAGGCAAATGCCAGCAATAGAGACTGGCACGAAGTCGCACGTACGTGAGGTGGCTAAAATTGCCGGCCGTGGAAAATAAGCGCACAATCCTATTCAAGTAATAAAAGTGTTTCACTTTACAGGAAGCAACCGCGTGTAGAATTGGGGGCAATAATTGATCTCACCCACTAGTTCGGATCAAGCTTGGCAGCCCGCAGTTTGCCTACTTCACCTGAGCAATTATGTGCCAGTTTCAGGCTTGGCTTACAGCGATCAGAAATGTTCAGGCGACGTGCAACATGATGAAGATGCAAGCATCAGCGAGCTCTTGCATCAGCGAGCGGCGGGCGCAGAGAGGCATGGAGACGAAAGGAGGGTACGAGATGCAAACTGGCAAACAACCGATGATGGAAAGCCCAGGTGAACCCAAAAAATAAAGGAAGGCCCAAGATGTCAGCTGGTTGCCTGTTGAGTAGTCCGGCAAAAAGGTTTGGTTTTAGTCCATCTAGGTGGGAACATCTGTATGGGTTAGTCCTTGAAGATCCGATCTATGTTAAAGTATCTGTTCGTATGTCACGTGACCATAGCACTGATTAACTTTACAACCTATGTTCCTCCCAAAGAAATGGAACGACAAAAAACTTTGCAACCTATGTTGGAGGAAAAGGAGAGTGCCGGGATGGCGTGCGTCTACTTATCAACTGGAACCGGCAATCTTTTTTTTTTAGTAGAACTGGAACCGACAACTTTGCAAAGAACAAAAAGTTGTTTCAGATTCGAAGTGATTACCGGTAGAACTGCAACTATCAGAGTTCAGTCGCCCGTTTGTGCACAAGCAACTGATGAAATCCCCAGTTTTGTTGTAACCGCACCGTCCGCTGGATCGCTCGCAGTGGGCACATGGGGCGGGCCTCCCGCTAGCGTTCCACGCCAACTGGAAGCCAAGACGAAGAAGCTTGCCATATCCATCGTTCCTCCATTCGACTGGATCGACCGGCTCATATTTGAGCACAGGCACTTCGATCACTCGCCGGCACTGCCGCGACAAATTCCCAGGGGGCACTTTATCCTCCGGAAGCACGAACGACTCTCCAGGATCACCACTGTCAAAACTTTGGCAGGAGATCTGGTACATGGTTGGCTTTTGGAAGGAGGTCCAGATGGGGGAGCAGCCGAGTAAGAAGACGATGTGATCGACCATGCTGGAAGGGAAGTACAGCCAAGAGGCCGGTGGGATGGTCACGTTGCGATCCACTCTTGGACATCTTTCGTCGAGGACCTCGGGGTCGGCAAGAGTGACGTTGGCTCTCTCGACGTCGATGCCCATAACCGTGTAGTTCTCACCGTCGTTGAGTTGCAGGATGGGCTTGTCATCCTCACATAGGATCTCCAGGCCAGGGTATCCGCAGTACGAATCGGCGTAGCCCCGGAGAACTTTTCTATCCTTGGCAAAATAGAACGGATAGCTGATGCTGACGTTGCCGCAGGGTTTAGGTTCCAACTGGCACATGGAGGCGTCGTAGGTGTCACCGGAAGAATCGCCATGGGAAGCGGCAACCAAGAGGAGAAGCAGCAGCAGCCGGTGGCGTCGCAAGAGAGGCATGGCTAACGAAGTCGGGCGAAGTTGGTTTGTTCGCCCCTAGTTTGGTGGCTGCACCAGGTCGTTTGTTCGTTGCCGCCCGCCTCTGTTTATAAGTCGCGAGGCCTTGGTGAATTTCTCCGAAGGCTGGGTGGCTGACGAGCGGGACATGGTAGTTTCTCCGAAGGCTGGGTGGCTGACGAGCGGGACATTGCGGCACATGGTAGGAAAGACTTGCTTGACCATGACCAGTTGGGTGTCGCCGGATGCCAATTAGTGCCACGCAAGTCGGTTGGTACCTCCTGTCGTTGTTCCGTCGAGACTTGTGTGCTTTCAATTGGTTGACGTCCATGGAAGAAAGGCTACTAGTCTCCGATATTTCTGTCTTTTCACTGGAAGATTTGTGTTTGGCATTGCTAGGTTTAGGCCCGTTCCAAACGCGTTGGTTTTTAACTTGTTTTTTCTTTTCCTTTTACATTATTTATAAAAAGATATAACGGTATTTTTATTTTTATTTAATTAAATATCTTATAAAAAACTAATAATAACTATAGTATTATTTTAGCTAAAAATCACAGCACTTTTGAAAATGGACCAGTAGCACTCTAAGCGGCGCCAGCTACGGAAACAAGGACCTGGTCCACTGTACTTTGGGAACCTACTCACGTCGGATTGAACATAGAGTATGCTTTTGTGCGACCCCGGAAACACGCTCTAGAACAAAAAAAAAACATACCCAGCAATAATACGATGGTCTCACGATCCAGTTTGTTGTCGCTGCAACAGAGAAGAGAGCCAGCAACGAACTCTCACGTTTTCTAGACGTGCAAGAAAATTTTTGGGCACTCAGGCGCCAATGCTAACAAACTTGTCCACCCGGCGACGCCAACCACGTCCTGTGGGTCACTCGCTGTAACCAAACTCCTGTTTCACATCGAAACAGGGAGTCAGGGACAGTACGGCCCTCTTCTCTAGAAAGCTCTTGAGCGCATGCAGCAGGCCGACTGATGAATCTGATCCACGGAAAGGCGTGAATCGGTGCACAACCGGAACAAGGGGTGTAATAAGGTTTCTTAGTTCTCTACCTACCCACGAGCTATTGGTTTTTCAGGCAAACCTACTAAATTTCCGGTTAGATCAGGTCAAACGTATACCATTTGCAATGCGCGCAAGCACCGGCAGCAGGAACGCGCGCGCACACCGGACAGGAGGCTATACGAGATGCAAATTACCGAGCAGCCAGATAAGGAGGCGCCAAGACGACATGCAATTGGATTTGTGGTCCGGTGAAACGCCAAGCGAGGTTTGCAGATGGGAATAAAATTGAAGGATCGGTTGTGAAGAACTTACTTGATGTAGTGCTGTTGCAATTCTGAACGCCCACCTTCCCATCGGGGCACAGGCAACCGAGGAATTCCCTCTTTTGACTGTAGGAGCACCGTCCGCCGGTGGACTCCTCGCAGAGGTAGCATTGGTCCGTTGTTCTGCGGTTCCAGGCCAACTCGAACCCCTGCTTTAGCAGGGGACCGTATCCCCTTGCCAACATGGACTTATTAGTTATCATCAGAAAATCTCTGAGTATTGGCACGACGACGACCTCTTTGCAGTGCTCAGCCAAGTCGTACTCTGGAGGTACATCATGCTCCTCAGAGGTGAACACGAAGGAAACTCCGTTGCCAGGCGGACCATCGAAACCTGCGCAGGTGATTTTGTACTTATCTGATGCAAGATCCGGTGGTATGGGATCGCCTGAGTAGCAGCCGGAGAAGAAGGTGAGGTTGTCATCGGAGCCGGTAGTGTGCAGCCACTCCTGGTCGAAGGCGACGTTGGGGCGGACTCTCGGACAGTTGCCGCCGCGGAGCACATCAGTGTCCGCGAGAACGATGGTGCGGCTGTCGTAGTAGATGTTCTTAATTGTATAGCTGTGGTTGCCGAGTTGTATGATAGGGGTCTCAGTTTCCCCCTCGCCTTGGCAGGAGAGATTGAAATCGGTGTAGCCGCAAGAGTAGTATGTGTAATTGGCGGCTTCTCTGATTGTGTTGGAGAGATAGAACGGATACTGGATGCTGACGGCCCCGCACTTGAACGCTTCCCGGCACATGGAACCGTCGTAGGTGGACGGAAGAGGGGAGCCATGGGAGGCGGGGACATGGATGCCGAGGAGGAAGAGGGAAAGGACGATCAAACGTGGTAGGTGAGCCATGGCGAGACAAGGCGGGCACATTTGGCAGATTTCGCACAAGTGATCAAACGTGCTTCCCTGCAGCACGCGTCTGGTTTTGGTGACCGCCGCCGTATACGAGTCGCGTACGCGTGGACAGTGGACTTACCCGGTCTCGCACAAGGTTTCGGTGGTTGGTGGGCCAGAGGTGGGGCACGCGCCAACTCAGGATTGAGATTATTGGTGTTACTAGTTATTTGATTTTTTTTTACTGTAATTAATAATAGTTTTTTAGTGTAATTAATTCATAAAAATTTAAAAAAATAAAAATTTATATCATCACAAATAATATAAAGGCATAAAAATACAAAAAACCCTAAAATACTATAAAACCAAAAAAAGACAAAATTAAAAAACTAAAAGTTTACGCCCAAATGATCACAACCTGAAGCAAGTTGAGCTCCGCGTCTTGGTACTTCTTGGCAATGCCAATGAATGGATCATCGACTGCCTGCTACGTCATGCCTAGGTTTGTTCTTTGGTCTTGGCGAGACATGCTACTCGGTATGGTTTTAGCTGACTTCCATAACGATCATCGATCAATCATCTTGGCTACTTGACACCCATATTTTTGTTGAAATTGATCTGAATTTGTATTGTGTTGATATGGGATACTGTATCGGCTCATGTCAGACGTGGTATTACTGGTACCAAGAGTTATGCGTAGACTGTATTAGGCATGACATTAACCTGTAGCAACTGACTCTTATTCGATTTTCTCTCTGTATGGAACTCACTTCCCTCATCCTATATATGTGCTCCGATAGTCCATAGAAAAAGAGAGAGGGGAGCCATGGAAGGTAGAGATATGGATGCCAAGGGAAGCTTGGTAGGACAGCCATGGCTTGTGCAAGGTGTTTGATGTTGTGGTTTATGAAGGAGCATAAATTTTCAGGTTGTCGGAGTACTAACTCGGACGTTCACGTATATGACCTTTTCAATCAAGACGGTTGGGTTTGGATATCCTTTGTTTTCCAAAGAAAATTTGCACCAATGGTGCAAATTGTTCTTTCGCCTTCACCAGAGTTGATTTTCCAGCACTGTTCTCTATTCGCATTGCCAGTAGTCTTGTTGTGACTAAGGGAGAGAATCCCAGCAAGAATTTTACTAGCGAGCATGTGATTGTGAAAGACAATCTAAAGACCTCAACCACGAAAGGGCTGTCTGTAGGATCCAATACGCGAGTGACAGAGGTGTAGATAACTCTTTCAAAATCTTCTCTTAAATATCAACAATAATATACGGTGAAAATATAAATTCATAATCTCATCGAAACCCTGAGCCAAGAAATGCAAAATCCCAAAAATTCAAAGTCATATTAGTAAGACCTCTAGTTAGGAGTGATCAGATCAAAAATTACTGACGGTCAAACTTATATAGAGGGGCCGTTAAACAGGAATAAACAATAAAATCAGTCGAATTAACAACAAATCGCATTGTTTGAAATAAAAAACCTTGTAACTTTTGATCCGATGATCCAAACAACTTAAAATTTGACACACACTTTCTCTAAGATGTCACGAACCTATTCTAATCAATGATAGAGAGAATTATTGCTAAAGTTGTGTTATTTTTTATTTGAGTGAAGAGTGCATCAAAACCGAGCAAAAGAGGGAAATATCGATCTGCTCTTACTCATGAGTCCTAGATAATTTAGGTGATCTTAAATAGGTTCTCACATATCATAACAAGTTAGATCATAACACAAATTCGATCGAAATCACCTACAAGAGTAAAACCCAAAAACCACTTCTCTCATGAGAAAAACCGAGCAAACTCTAGAACTTCCTCTAGAGTATATCTAGATGGATGTGATCTTATCTCCAAAAGACATCTCCATCTCTTATACATCGTTGGCCCAGAAAAGCTCAAGAGAAGAGAAATCCAAACAACAAAGCCAAGAAAATCAAAAATACAAGAGGGGATCTATATCATAATTCACTTAAGCAAACTTTGGATATTCGTTTCACTTGGAAATGAATGTTTTATAGACAACACCTCAGCATAGCAGAGCTCTAAGTCTAGGGCGCACACAAAAGGCTCCAACACAACAAAACCCTAACCCTAATATCTCTAATCTTTCACATGACTCAACTCAACACAATACTTATATAGTGAAGGCTACTCGCCACTTACTTAATCTTAACAACCAACAAATCTTTAGTGGATCGCACTATTTACATATGGAAAACTTGGTAATCCACACACAAACAAGTTGTGCTCTCTCATACACTTGCATGCTTTTCAAAGAGTGACTTTACAAGACTCCACAAGCCTGATAAAATACTCCAACTACAAAGACGTGTGACCTAAACCACTTAAGCCAACGCCACGTTTTGCAAACCATCACTCCACCCGGTATTGGATAATTTCCTAAATTGCCACCTATCAGTCTTCATAAAGATGCGATGCCCAACGCGTCATCACCAAGATCGTATGCCTGCACTGAGGCCGTCACCACTTGAAACACCCTAGCCTCATGGCACACTACATCACTCCATAGTATGTGATGCCCAACACCTTGTGGATAAGATCTATGCCTTCTTTGAGGAATGTCAACACTTGAAACACACGAAGACCAATTAGTACACTACATACATGCTTTGCCTTCTCACAATCTCTTTCTCATGTGCTTCTTAGCTTGAGATGCTGCTCCATCCGGATTTACGCGATACGCCATGGCCTTAGGACCCATCATAGCCTCGGCCTCGCCGCTGGCAGTAACAATCATCAAAGCATCTGCATACTAAAGAAAAACAATCGATGCAAGCACAAATGACATGCACTTGACTCTATTAATAAACCATATGTATAGACCTACGCCATAATTAACACATACATGAAAACCATATGACTAATACTTGCATGGACACACCATGTCTAACACTACATGGATATGGCCATGACACAACCAAAGCCACCGAACAAACATCAACTCAACAACACCTCGCCAGGACCAGTTGGACCGCCAACTCAGCTAGTCAGACTCCACCGATCAGACCTCCGCCCTAGGCTAGTCAAATCGCAACCTCGCAGTGGTTAGACCACCTGACCAGGCCGATCTGACCGGTTCTACAATAAAGCACATACCAAAATACAATTTAATAAAAATCAAACTCAATCACACAAGCAAATCATAAGTAATATCAAGTACAAATCACTTTCATGAGGTTACCACCACATAGTCTCACACTGTCAAAAAAGCTTGGGCAGCAGCGGAAGGCTGGTTCGAGCTGACCTACATCAGCAGCTCCGAGGGCTGCGACAAATGCGGCGATCCGGCGGGTGGTGCGGGTACCGGCACAACGACACGCACGATCAGATCTCAGAAGCGGGAGCTTGGGGTGTTTGATGAGGTCGTTCTTTTGTGGTTTTATGCTTCGAGTAACTAGTTTTAACTAATGGAACAACCTGAAGATTCAAGTTAACTTATTTTAATCGGCTGTCGGAATCGACTAGCGGGAGTAGCTGCTGTTTATTCAGCAATTAGGTGAAGTGGTAGTTGCTCGAGTAGGAAAACACTAGATTCTAAACAAACTGAACTATTGCATCGCACGCTGTCTCCCGACCACCAGTTTCATAAAAACTATAGAATCATCTAAACTATTTAATTAGCGCACAAATTCCTATCTAATTATTCCTCATTCTTTTATGAGCTTCCTGCAGAAGCATTCTTCGGTGGTCCATCACTAATAGAATGACAGGAACTGGTCAAGTGGACAAGTTGCAGTAACAGAGGTAGCATTGAGGAGTTTTTTGTACGGATAATCCATTTTTTATTCGAAATTACATAAATATACCCGCGGGAAAATTTTTTACAAAAATAGGCTCCAGTCGCCGAATGGTTGGGCGACTAGAGCCTATCGCCCAACCAGACCGCGACACAATTTGTCTCGCTGCACAGTAGAGCGACTACATCCAGTCGCTCTTCCGTTAAGCGACTGGAATGCAGTCGCTCTTCCGTTAAGCGACTAGCATGCAGTCGCCATACGGGATGGCGACTGCATGTAGCCCCGTGTTTTGTTTTAGATTTTGTGAATTTTGTAACGTTGAACGGGTAAAAAATACGGTGAAGTTGTAATAAAAGTTTATGTTCATTGTATATTGTAGGTGTGCAAAAAGTTTTAAAATTTTTTTTCATGAAAGATTGAGTCTGAACGATCGATACATACTTTGTTAAGTGAGATAGTTTATGTGCGGAGAGAGATAATAGACTTATGTAAATTTAAATAAACTTCATATTATAATCGTGAGTAACATGCCGCATGTTTTTCAGTACATGCATAAATACATCTGCAGCGTCGCCTCACTAGTCACCCCGGTGTGCCCCGTCACCGCGCGCGTCCTCCCATACGGCCTCGCTTGGCCCTCCTCCGGCAACGGGTTAGGACGATCCGAAAAGTAAAACGAGGAGGAGGGTGTCTATCCCGCGGGGCGGGCGAGTAAGCCGCACCTCTGGCTGTGTGCTCTCGGTGCCGGCGCGAGATAACCTCCGGTGCTACGTCGAGTAGTGTCCATGCCACTCCGGTGTAGACGCCAAAATCGGTCCACTTCCTCCGGCCCGGGAGATGCCGAGACGCTGTCTTGCCGGTAAGCACTGCAATATTAATAACGTTAGTTCGTTGCATATCGTCTTCGGATAAACACGATATAAGAACCTCTGCGTGCGTGCGGTGCCATCCACGCAGGAGGAGGGGCGTACACCCTGCGTAGAAGGCGTGAAGTGAACCGGTGTAGGAGGCCCCGCCAGGTGAACCCCGGCTGCTCCGGTGAGGTGGTGGAGGACGTATCACGTAGGTGCACCGAGTGGTGCCACGGTCGGGTGGACGAGCGATCGCAGCGGTGGGCGTGGAGACCACCGGTAGCCTCGTGCAGAGAGTAGGCTAACGATACGCCTACACCCTCGTGCACCGACGCGCAGGCGATGCCCTCCTCATGGGTCGTGCGCACCATCGAGAGCCTCTCGATCTGTCGAGTCGAGGCATAGGCGTAACCGACGTCACCGACACAAAGACATGAAATGGTTGATTATCGAACGACATTACCATTTGGGAATCTTTGAAATGACATGAAACGTCTCGCGATGTGAGCGTCGCGCGCGGCGCGAGGGGTACGTGTCCGTCGGAGCGGCGGCGTGTGTGGCGGCGGGTCTACCACATATACGAGCACAGTGCGGGTCCGCGGCCGGTACCGGTAGCAGTACTCGGCGTACTCCCGCGTCGTGCGGCTGTCCTCCTCCACGCGGTCGTCGAGCGCACCACGCCATCGCCGACCGGGGTGCATCCTCACCGACCGATCGGTGCCTCTTTCACTCCCTTCGCGCTTTGCTGCGTATAGAACCATTCGGATGTGAGATACTTGCGAACGCAGAGTAAGTATGTAAATATTTAGCGTAAACGATCACTCACCCGTGCGTGGCGCGGAATCGATGGTCCGAATGGTGCAGAACCGCCGCCGAGCTCGAATCGCCGCATCACCTGGGTGCGTAGTCCTCCACGTAGATGAGGTACACGAGCCGGCGGGTGAGCGAAAGCCCGGCCACGCCGACAAAGTGAGGACAGCCCGCCAGAGCACGGGCTCGAACCGCCGTATCTGCGACGGCTCTCGCCGCACGCCGTCCGTGTGATGCGTCGAGTTGCTCCACAAGCGCCCGACGCTCGCGTGACTGCGCACGTGCGCGCGAATCGTACTCGCAAGAAATATAAGCCATTTAGAATGACGATCGTCAATAAGACGAAATAGTTGATCGTGATAATACTTACTCGACGACGGCACCGGATAGAACCCATCGCCGGCGGTCGCGTCTCCCCTCGATACATCTCGGACCGACGGGCCCATGTCGTCTAGCACGCAGTCGCTCGACGCTTAAGCGCTCGAGCGACCACAAGCGCAGATAGCGGCGGACAGCCGGTGAGGATCGAGTTCGCCTTGACCTCGTGGCACGCATCGCATAGGGCGCGATGCGTCGCGGCAAGCACGGCCGATCCTCGTGACGACTGGTGGGGCTCGCCGCCGATCGCCTCGCATAGCGATAAGGCGCGCATCCACCGTGTTGCCGTGGCTGGTGGTGAAAAGCACCCAACCAAACAGCCACAGCACGTACGCCTCCAGGTGGCGCGCCACCTGGTGATCGTCTGCCTGTGGAACCATGCGCTCCACCTGAATTCAAACAAGTTGTTATTAGTACGTGATACCACAAATAAACGGTTGGACGACACGATCGAATGTAAAAAACCACGTACCCGGTACTGTGTGAGCCACCTCAGCGTCGGCCCATGGGTGCGCCTCGTGAACACGTGGTGCCGAGGCGGTGGAACGACACCTCGAATCGCCAAGCGGTGCCGGCGCCCGATCGTGTGGGGCCTCGGTAGAAAGCGGCGTCTCCGCGATCGGAAGGCCAAGGAGCAGGACACGTCCTCCGTGGTCGGCGTCATCTCCCGAATGGGAGGTGGAAAGTGTGCGTCTCGCCGCCAACGGTCCACCAAAGCCGTCGCAGGAACGGTCGAGCGGAAGCGTCGTGATCGCTCCGCCCGCCTCGTCCCGCCCTCGTCCCGCCCTCGTCCCGCTGGCGCCGCATCTCGCCCGTGGCTGCACCATCCGGCAAGAGGAGTAGCCGGCATCCGCGCACTGCAAACAAAGTGAAGGTCGAGACGGAATGAACTTACGGCCGCACTAAACGCTGGAGTAGTGCAAACTCGCGATCCAACGAGGGTCGAGTCTCCAGGCCACGCGAGGTGTGCGTGTCCGGACCACTCCCAGCTGAGGCGGCTCGTCCGTGCTCCCCGGTGTCGGCACTAGACGGGAAGCGCGATGAGAGCGGTCCACGTGCTCGTCCAACAACGCGTACTGCCACTCGGAGGCACGTCCAGCACGAGTCATACCTGCAAAATTTGTACAATAATTTCTACATTAAATTTTCTACATCTAAATTTATACAATAATTTCAATATTAAATTATATACACTAATTATCTACACTAACTATCTTTCTACACTAAATTATCGACACTAACTATCTTTCTACACTAACTATTTTTCTAAACTAATTATCTACACTAATTATCTTTCTAAACTAATTTATCTACACTAACTATCTTTCTACACTAAATTATCTACACTAACTATATTTCTACACTAAATTATCGACACTAATTATCTACACTAACTATTTTTCTAAACTAATTATCTACACTAATTATCTTTCTAAACTAATTTATCTACACTAACTATCTTTCTACACTAAATTATCTACACTAACTATCTTTCTACACTAAATTATCGACACTAATTATCTACACTAATTATCTTTCTAAACTAATTTATCTACACTAACTATCTTTCTACACTAAATTATCTACACTAACTATCTTTCTACACTAAATTATCAAACTAAATTATCTAAACTAATTATCTACACTAACTATTTTTCTAAACTAATTATCTACACCAATTATCTTTCTAAACTAATTTATCTACACTAACTATATGTCTAAACTAAATTATCCACACTAATTATCTACACTAACTATCTACACTAACTAATTTTCTAAACTAATTATCTACACTAACTATATTTCTAAACTAACAAAAATATAACACAAATACTTACCTAAAAATCGCACGCCCTCTCCTCTTCTCCTCCTCTCCCTCCCTCTTCTCCTCCTCTCCTCTCTTTCTCTCCCTCCTCTTCTCCTCCTCTCCTCTCTTTCTCCTTCTCTGCGCCAAGAAGTGACGCGTCGGGGGCCGGCCGAGCGGCCTTTATATCCACCCTCGCCGCCCAACGGTTGGGCGCGATATCTGTCGCCAACAGCTTGAGCGATCGCTTTGCAATCGCCGAACCGTTGGGCGATCGAGTTAATCGCCCAACGGTTGGCGACTCAGTAGCATTGAGCACGGGCAGGCTGGAGCCAAGGGCTGTCCTGTCCTGCCTTTGGTATCACTAGCTTCGTAAGCGCGGCGTGATGCTGCGCTAGCCACCGTGTGAACCGAAGTGAAAGAGACAATAATTCGTGAGACGTTTCTTAAAAAAAATCGAGGACGTATGTGTAATTTCGAAAAAATTAAAGGGCTTTTTCGTAAAAAAATCAAGGACATGTACATAACGAAACAAGGACCTATACATAATTTTGGAAACCGCGGGCTGCTATCGGTGAAGTGGAGGGTGCTTTCCGGAAAAAAGCCTGGCAGTGACCTGTTTGCGAGAACGGAGGACCTCTACGCGATTTCGCAAAATGCAGGGCCTTTTTCGCAAAAACAAATGATGTGGCATAACCCTCCGGCCGAGAAGTCCCCTAACTTTAATATACGGTAGATTCGTGAAACGGACGGACCACAGCGCATTAACGCACGCCATTTTTAACGACCATGTTCTCGAATCGAAAACCGGAGGTTCTTAGTACAAGACTTGCAAGATTTTGTTCATGGTAGCTGGCGAGAAGCTCTTGTCCGGTATACGGGGGTTGCCTCTACCCCGTGTTGAATGGATCGCTCGCCAGTTGCTTCCGACGTTTGGTGGTTACTCAGACTTCAGTCAGTGGACTAGAAACTAGACAGTTGCGGCCTTGCGAGGACCTCCTCTCTTTTGATCTTTTCTGGGATTGGAATTTGGAAAGTTCAGCAATGCAAGGAACAGGAGAAGATTGGCTGGATTGGACGAGTCCCTTGCGGACTTCTTCCGTCCATACTGAGTATCGCGTGCGCCAATGCCCGGTGTCAAATAGAAATAGGATTGCCCGGCCACACATATCTAGTACTTCATTGCTAAATCACGAGCTAACGAAGTGCCAACGTTGTAATTAGGGTTGAGTGAAAACTAACCCAACAAATCAGTAAGTGTTCGGAGGACAAAACACGTTCCGGGAAACAAATTCACCCTCGCAAAAGAATGGAGGAAAAAATAAAATTCAGGACCAGCCCTTGTACAGTTCTTCCATCAGGCTACCAGATTAACAAACTGTAGCCATTGGTGTGATACTGCTGGAGTACTAGTAGTTGGGTTGCAATCAGCTATCAACAAAGTGCCTTTTGCAGCCTCCAATAAACTTACATTTTTTCCTTCATTAATTAGCTGGCGAAATGGAAGTCTTGCCTTTATAGTGTGCTTGTCCACTTGCCATATCCACTAGTCTGGCAACAATTGGTTGTGTACGTGTTTGGATGGAAGAAAAGATAAAAGAAAGAAAACAGCGGTCAAGATGAAGTCAGAAAACACGTTCTTGATCAACGATCAATGCAGGGTCTCGTCTCTCCTTTCTACGCCTGGAAATTTAAGCTGTGGGTTGTTGATAATAGCAATATTGGTTGGATTCTTTTTAGCTTATTATTTAGTTTTTTTACAGTATCTAACTTTTAAATAAAATATCTTTTTAAGTCAAAGTCTATAAATTGATTATAGTAGACATTGTTCTAACTTTATCTATATCAATCAAAATCACAGCGAATATTTCTTCATACTCTCTCGTGAATAGCTATAATTCCAAATAACTCACCGGGCTCCTACCATAACATTGGTGACCACCCAGACTTACCTAACGCAGGTTTATACAGGGGCGGATGCACGTTCACCAATGTGGGGCACAGGTCCCCACGTCGATTTTAATTTTTATTACTTATAGTCCAAACTTACACAGTATGTGCCTCTATATGCCAAAAACTAGTACCCCTACATGCCAAGAATTACACTATCTAAAAGAAAAAAATGTTTAAATACGTTGACAAATAGAGGGAGAAAAGAAAAGAAAAACATGTGGGATGTCGACAAAGTAAGACACTCTAAAAAATATGTGTAATAGTAGGTTCTTGGATTCATCCTAAATCCTTCATTTTGATACGTTGTCTGACAAATAGTTATTTACTATTAATTTTGTCATGAATTTAGTTGATGTTATAAAATTTTAAATACATTACTATCTACTTACATTACTAATATTTTATATATATATATATATATATATATATATATATATATATATATATATATATATATATATATATATATATATATATATATATATATATATATGAAACATAAGGCCCTAACGTTATTTTTGTTCTGGATCCGTCACTAGCTTTATTGATGGAAATAGAGATATGCTATATTGCTATCTAGTGCAATACAGACACTAGATGTGTACAAATACCTACCGCACAAGTGTTGTCATTTCAAAAGTCACAGTAGTGTCATACTTAGTCAAGAAGACTAAATGCTCAAATTGGCTTCGTCCTGCAATTAGTGAGCCAATAAAGCACCTTTGCCGTTTGGATTCTTGTGCATTTTCTTTTGTGGTAATGTGTTACCTTTTGAACCAACTGTCCTACGAAAAAGAAATACTACTCCAGGGAGGACCCCTGAAACAGAAGAGGACAGTACTCTATCATACAAACAGGTACTATCAGAGTTCCGGGTTACCATGAGAATATGGCCAGTGCGACCTGCTTCTTGTGATTAGCTCACATGGATAACAGTTCATGTGAATCTAGCAAACCCAAACTAACTAAGCATCAATCTACAAGCTAGTTACCATTCGAAATTGCATTTCCCACAGTGCAATGCGCACTTGTTCAGTTCATAATATCAAAGAGATCTTCTAGAGAAAGGCATAAAAAAAATATCGGTGTCAAGTAGCTAAGATAATCGATCGATGATATTTATGGAAGTCAACTACAACTGTACCAAGTAGCGTGTCTCGCCGGGACCAAAGAACAAACCCTAGGCATGCCGCAGCCTGCAGTCGAGGGTCCATTCACTGGCTTCGCCACCAACTACCGAAAGTTTCACCTTATTTTTTTACTTATGCTTATAGTTAATAATTTATAATTTTTTAAATAAATAAAAATGACGGTTTCTTCATTTTCTTTTTAAAGTAGTTCATCAAGATAATCATTTCAAAATAATTTATCGATCTATTAATATTTAATTTATTCATGTAAATATTTATATTAAAATTAAAAGCTATGCTATAAATTTACCGGTATTCCGATCATCTCAGACCTGAGTTAGGCGCGTGCCCCGAACGAAACCTTGTGCGAAACCGGGTCAAGTCCACTGTCCACGCGGCTCGTGTACAGCGGCGCTCTCCAAAAACAAACGCGTGCTGCAGGATTAGAGCTAAATCTGCCAAATGTGCCCGCCTTGTCTCGCCATGGCTCACCTACCGCGTTTGATCGCCGTCCTCTCCCTCTGCCTCCTCCTCGGCATCCATGTCCCCGCCTCCCATGGCTCCCCTCTTCCGTCCACCTACGACGGTTCCATGTGCCGGGAAGCGTTCAAGTGCGGGGCCGTCAGCATCCAGTATCCGTTCTATCTCTCCAACACAATCAGAGAAGCCGCCAATTACACATACTACTCTTGCGGCTACACTGATTTCAATCTCTCCTGCCAAGGCGAGGGGGAAACTGAGACCCCTATCATACAACTCGGCAACCACAGCTACACAATTAAGAACATCTCCTACGACAACCACACCATCGTTCTCGCGGACACTGATGTGCTCAGCGGCGGCAACTGTCCGAGAGTCCGCCACAACGTCGCCTTCGACCAGGAGTGGCTGCACACCACCGGCTCCGATGACAACCTCACCTTCTTCTCCGGCTGCTACTCAGGCGATCCCATGCCACCGGATCTTGCATTAGATAAGTACAAAATCACCTGCCCAGGTTTCGATAGTCCGCCTAGCAGCGGAGTTTCCTTCGTGTTCACCTCTGAGGAGCATGGTGTACCTCCAGAGTACGACTTGGCTGAGAACTGCAGCGAGGTCGTCGTCGTGCCAATACTCAGAGATTTTCTGATGAAAAGTGATCAGTCCATGTTGACAAGGGGATACGGTACCCTGCTTAAGCAGGGGTTCGAGTTGGCCTGGAACGGCTGCACAACGGACCAATGCTACCTCTGCGAGGCGTCCACCGGCGGACGGTGCGCCTACAGTCAAAAGAGGGAATTCCTCGGTTGCCTGTGCTCCGATGGGAAGGTGGGCATTCAGAAGTGCAACAGCACTACATCAAGTAAGTTCTTCAGAACCGATCCTTCAATTTTATTCCCATCTGCAAACCTCGCTTGGCGTTTCACCGGACCACAAATCCAATCGCATGCCGTCTTGGCGCTTCCTTATCTGGCTGCTCGGTAATTTGCCTCTCGTATAGCCTCCTGTCCGGTGTGCGCGCGCGTTCCTGCCGCCGGTGCTTGCGCGCCTTGCAAATGGTATACGTTTGACCTGATCCAACCGGAAATTACAGGTTTGCCTGAAAAACCAATAGCGCGTGGGTAGGTAGAGAACTAAGAAACCTTACTACACCCCTTGTTCCGGTTGTGCACCGATTCACGCCTTTCCGTGGATCAGATTCATCAGTCGGCCTGCTGCATGCGCTCAAGAGCTTTCTAGAGAAGAGGGCCGTACTGTCCCTGACTCCCTGTTTCGATGTGAAACAAGGGTTTGGTTACAGCGAGTGACCCACAGGACGTGGTTGGCGTCGCCGGGTGGACAAGATTGTTAGCATTGGCGCCTGAGTGCCCAAAATTTTTCTTGCTCGTCTAGAAAACGTGAGAGTTCGTTGCTGGCTCTCTTCTCTTTTGCAGCGACAACAAACTGGATCGTGAGACCATCGTATGATTGCTGGGTATGTTTTTTGTTCTAGAGCGTGTTTCCGGGGTCGGACAAAAGCATACTCTCTGTTCAATCCGACGTCAGTGGGTTCCCAAAATACAGTGGACCTTGTTTCAGGGGCGAAATCGGCCTAAGCCTAAGCCTAAACCCCAAACTAGACCAACCACTTTTAGGCCGACACACTAACTCTATTTTTTTTTTGTGGTTTTTCATAAATTTTACATGGTACTTTGATAGTCAGGCCTTAGGCTATAACCCAGTTAGCTTGAGTTCTGATTCCGCCACTGCTTATTTCCACAGTTGGGGCCACTTAGAGTGCTACTGGTCCATTTCAAAAGTGCCCTAATTTTTAGCTACAATAATATTGTAGTTGGTATTAACTTTTTATGAGGTATTCAATTAAATAAAAATAAAAACCGTTATATTTTTATAAATAATGCAAAAAGAAAAGAAAAGAAAAGTTAAAAACCAACGCGTTTGGAAAAAAAACCAACGTGTTTGGAACGGGCCTAAACCTAGCAATGCCAAACACAAATCTTCCAGTGAAAAGACAGAAATATCGGAGACTAGTAGCCTTTCTTCCATGGACGTCAACCAATTGAAAGCACACAAGTCTCGACGGAACAACGACAGGAGGTACCAACCGACTTGCGTGGCACTAATTGGCATCCGGCGACACCCAACTGGTCATGGTCAAGCAAGGCTTTCCTACCATGTGCCGCAATGTCCCGCTCGTCAGCCACCCAGCCTTCGGAGAAACTAGCCATGTAGGCGTGGCGTCACGCCACGCTAGCCACCGTTTGGACCGAAATAAAAAAGATAAAAATTCACAGAAAAAGGAAGTATAGGGGTTTTTTCGTAAAAGATTGAGGGCCTTTTCGTAACAAAAGGAGAGTGGAGGGGTTTTTTCGCAAAAATTTGAGGGTCTTTTTGGAAGAAATAAGGGCCTGTTCGTAATGACGGGAAACCACGGATCGCTACCCAGCAAAAAAGTGTGTAGGGACTTTTTTGCAAAAATCTAAGGACTTTTTTGTGAAAACTGGGGACCTAAACGTAACTACCAAATCCTCACGGGGAACTACCAGCATTCGGAGAAATTCACCAAGGCCTCGCGACTTATAAACAGAGGCGGGCGGCAACGAACAAACGACCTGGTGCAGCCACCAAACTAGGCGCGAACAAACGAACTTCGCCCGACTTCGTTAGCCATGCCTCTCTTGCGACGCCACTGGCTGCTGCTGCTGCTCCTCTTGGTTGCCGCTTCCCATGGCGATTCTTCCGGGGACACCTACGACGTCTCCATGTGCCAGTTGGAACCTAAACTCTGCGGCAACGTCAGCATCAGCTATCCGTTCTATCTTGCCAAGGAGAGAAAAGTTCTCCGGGGCTACGCCGATTCGTACTGCGGATACCCTGGCCTGGAGATCCTATGTGAGGATGACAAGCCCATCCTGCAACTCAACGACGGTGAGAACTACACGGTTATGGGCATCGACGTCGAGAGAGCCAATGTCACTCTTGCCGACCCCGAGGTCCTCGACGAAACATGTCCAAGAGTGGATCGCAGCGTGACCATCCCACCGGCCTCATGGCTGTACTTCCCTTCCAGCATGGTCGATCACATCGTCTTCTTACTCGGCTGCTCCCCCACCTGGACCTTCTTCCAAAAGCCAACCATGTACCAGATCTCCTGCCAAAGTTTTGACAGTGGTGATCCTGGAGAGTCGTTCGTGCTTCCGGAGGATAAAGTGCCCCCTGGGAATTTGTCGCGGCAGTGCCGGCGAGTGATCGAAGTGCCTGTGCTCAAATATGAGCCGGTCGATCCAGTCGAATGGAGCAACGATGGATATGGCAAGCTTCTTCGTCTTGGCTTCCAGTTGGCGTGGAACGATAGCGGGAGGCACGCCCCATGTGCCCACTGCGAGCGATCCAGAGGACGGTGCGGTTACAACAAAACTGGGGATTTCATCGGTTGCTTGTGCACAAACGGGCGACTGAACTCTGATAGTTGCAGTTCTACCGGTAAGCACTTCGAATCTGAAACAACCTTTTGTTCTTTGCAAAGTTGTCGGTTCCAGTTCTACTAAAAAAAGATTGCCGGTTCCAGTTGATAAGTAGGCGCACGCCATCCCGGCACACTCCTTTTCCTCCAACATAGGTTGCAAAGTTTTTTGTCGTTCCATTTTTTTGGGAGGAACATTTAGGTTGTAAAGTTAATCGGTGCTATTGTCACGTGACATACGAACAGATACTTTAACATAGATCGGATCTTCAAGGACTAACCCATACAGATGTTCCCATCTAGATGGACTAAAAGTCTAAAACCAAACATTTTTGCCGGACTACTCAACAGGCAACCAGCTGACATCTTGGGCTTTCCTCTTCTTTATTTTTTGGATGGGCCCAACTATAATACAGTGGATTGCTTTTTTTAAAAAAATGTAGTCGATTCTGTAGACCATTGGATTTTGATCCAACGATCTAGATCTCTCCCCTTCTCCTCATATAAACTCCATTCCCCCACTAAACTTGATTCTCCTCAGCCCTCTGCGTGTGCCACCCCCCACTGCCTCGCCAGCGTTGCCAACAGCGCCAGCAAGGTCCGCTGGCTATCTTCTCTCCCCGTCGCTGCTCCCACCTCTCTCCTTCCTCCCCAACCACCTCCCACACCGCTGTTTTTCATCCTCTCTGGCGATTCACCCATGCGCTGCCTCCTTCCTCCTTTTCGATGGCTACCACCGTCGGATCCACCACCACCTCCTAACCTCTTTGGCGATTCGCCCCTACACCGCCTTCTTCCTCGTCTTCTCTAGCGATTTGCCCCTACACCGCCTTCTTCCTCGTCTCCGACGGCTACCCCCGCCTAATCCGCCACTGTCTCCTGCCACCTCCTAACCTCTCTGGCTCTCGTCACCCCCACCGCACCGGCTATTGCCGCCCACCACCCTCCTCCATCCCGCGGCACCGGTGATGGCACCACCACCTCACCGCCCCACCGCCATCGTCGCCCACTACCGATCTACCACCGCGTCTGGCAGGGGCGGAGCCAGGATCCAGACAAAGGGGGGCCGACCCGCCAAGGCGCCGGCGTCATGGGTCCTGGGCGCCATGTGTCGGCAAAATTAGACATACACATATATAATTAAACATGCGCATATATATATTGTCATATAAATTCAATCATAACACATATGGCAAAATAATGTAGCATACGTCTAGCATACTGAAAAGACTCTCTCAGTGGTCGCTGTTGATACTGGAAGAGTTATGACTAATCTTAGCAATCTATCGACCATTGGATAAATAGAATTTTTACCTAATCTCACTAGTCCCTTTGTTAGATCAGCAAGTGATGGCAATGTACTTAGCTCTAGATGGTTGCATACATCAAGTTGAAAATGTGGTAGTTGACACTCTAATTGAGATTGATCTTGACTTGAAAAATCAGCGGGATAGTACTTTTCCACCAGAGTACTTATCTTTGAAATGTCAAAGCCATCTTTTCTTGGATCTAGTGAGGCACAAAGTGATAGAAGCTCTGTTGCTTGAGAACTGAATCGATCTTCTAACTCAATCAATTGTTGGTCGACCGCAACATTAGACACATCTATTTTATAATGGTGAAGAGTGGTGGTATTATCATTTTTGTTCCGAGATTTGGTCACATCCACATACCTACAAATTGCGACATGTAGTTAAACAAGTTAGATATGTACCATAAGAATAAAAATATGTATTTGTGTTCATATTAAAAACTGAAGGTAAGATAATAACTTACTTGCGATTTAAATCCGAAATCTCAATCTCGTGCTTGTCACAAAAGGCTTTCACCTCCTCAAGAAGTGGTTCCCAGCCATCATTTCTCAAGTCACTAAGCAATGATTTTGTGTTAGAAATGCAGGGGCCTAATTGACTAATTGACTGTGATGAAAGGTGATTAAGGGGACCTATTAATGCATTTGGTGGACCATTAGGGGCCGGGCCCCCGCCCGCCCCTTCTCTCCGCCCCTGGCGTCTGGCTTCCCTCTAAGCCTGGGGGCACCAGTGAACCCGAACCCTAGATGGGTGAATCCACACCCTAATCTGATGGCCGCCGCCACTATTGTCCGACGCGTCTAAGAGAATGAACCGCACGAATTGCGACACAAGATTCAACGGCGCGGTAATCGACTGTGATTTTTGACATTTTCAGTCGCCTATGAATTAGCAAACCCGTTTTTAGATTCAGTTGGGCTTCCCATCATCGGTTGTTTGCCAGTTTGCATCTCGTACCCTCCTTTTCGTCTCCATGCCTCTCTGCGCCCGCCGCTCGCTGATGCTTGCATCTTCATCATGTTGCACGTTGTTTGATTTGCCACGAACTAGAGGGGCAGGTTCAAAGCCTGAACATTTCTGATCGCTGTAAGCTAAGCCTGAAACTGGCACATAATTGCTCAGGTGAAGTAGGCAAACCGCGGGCTGCCAAGCTCGATCCGAACTAGTGGGTGAGATCAATTATTGCCCCCAATTCTACACGCGGTTGCTTCCTGTGAAGTGAAACACTTTTATTACTTGAATAGGATTGTGCGCTTATTTTCCGCGGCCGGCAATTTTAGCCACCTCACGTACGTGCGACTTCGTGTCAGTCTCTATTGCTGGCATTTGCCTGGGGCACGAATTTTCTCAGGTCTGTCTTGCATTTGTATAGGGCATATTCTTTTTAACTGAAGCTGGCGGTTTTTGACTTTTGTTACAGTATTTAACTTTCAAACGGAGTATTTTATCAAGACGGAGTTTACAAGTTAATTGTATTACACGTTAAAAACCCAACATCTGTACCAACCAAAATCGCAAGCGAGTATCTCTCTCTCCGTAATATTTGTCGTAAACAGCCAAAAGTCATAAGCCGCAGCCGTAAAGAACCGGCCCTATAGACTCGTTCAGATGACACTGGCCCAAACTGATTTATGCAGCTCTTTGGCACTCTTCCAAATAGTTTCTGACTTTTAATTTTTAAAAACCGGTTTTTGAACATAAAAGGTTTTTAAGGTGGTTTCTATAATCTATTTATAAAAGTCATTAGTAGAAGCCGCTTTGAATAGAATGGCTTTTCGATACGAGTATCATTTACTTCCTCAATTCCCAAGATAGCCTCTCACAATCAGCAAGATACCACAGCACACTTGAACATGACATTTATCACATGTAGCTAGTAGCCTAGTACTGTATTTGTAGAACATGCAGCATGATTCCAAAACACAGCCAAGCCTTTTAGATAGAAATGCCAAAGAAAGTCGTAGACCAAGAGCATCTTTCCTCCGACACCAACCAAAAGGAAACGACTCCCGAGTAGCGACGGGACAAGGACAGGGGAAGGTAGCAATGCGACCTGCAGAGTGCCGGTAAGCTAGCGAGTCGCAACTGCTACAAGCTTCCTATCAACTGTCACGTGCCGTATGCACTTCACTGCCCACCCAACCTTCACCGAAACTAACGCACGGCTTATAAACGGGGGCGGCCACCAATCCAGACCAGCAGTGCAGAATCCTTGAGCCAAGCAGAGTAGAAGTTGCTCAAATCCGCCATGTCTCTCCTCTGCCACCACGGCAGCCTCCTCGTTCTCCTCGTCCTCTTCGCTGCCACCTCCGATGGAGATGCCACCGGTGACACTTACGACCCCTCCAAATGCCAGCCGCAAAATTACACCTGCGGCGGCGTCAGCGTACGCTACCCGTTCTACCTTTCCAGTGCAACCGGAGTGCTCCCGGAGTACAGCGAATCGTGCTGCGGGTACCCGGGGTTGGGCATCATCTGCGACGGCGGCACGCCCATCCTGCAGCTTGACCGTGACAACTACACTGTATCGGACATCAACTACACCACCCTGACCATCTCCCTCGCCGACGCCGACGTCTTCGACACGAGCTGCCCCATAGTCGAACACAACGTTACCGTCCTACCGGCCGCCCGGCTGTTCTTTCCCACCACCACCGCGGACCTCTTCTTCTTCATCGGCTGCACCTTCGGCCCGGAGTCTGAAGTGGTTCCCAAGCCGCCGCCCAAACCGCCGACCATCAAGCCGATCACCTGCGGCGGCTCCGAAGAAGGGCCTAACATGTCGTTCGTGCTTCCGGAGCGTGATGTGCCTCCCGCAGATTGGTGGCGGGGGTGCCAGGCAGTCTACAAAGTGCCCGTGCTCAGAGACGCCCTCCCGGACGATGCACAGGACCCTGGGTGGAGGAAAGATGGTTATGTCAAGGCTCTCCGCGAGGGGTTCCAGGTGACCTGGGGCCGGAGCTCCGGCAATTGCAGCCGGTGCGAGCAGTCCAACGGCAGGTGCGGCTACAACCGGACCGGCGGGTTCTTGGGCTGCCTCTGCGCCAACAGCCTGGTGGACAGCGACGGCTGCAGTAGCATATCTGACTCTACCGCGCCACCGTCCGGTAAGCCATTCTGATCAAAGTATCAAACTAAGCTTACAGTCGAATCATTAGCCCGTCCGCCATTGGCAATCAATCCGGCCACTCTGTCGCTTGGCGATTAATTTGCACGCCATAATTAAGTCATAGCGAACTTCCTGCACACGCCATAATCTGACGGATGGATCGACTAACCCGAGAAATATCTGGTGTGAACCGAACCAAAGCTTTTGAGTACGTCTGTCCAATTCGTGCTTCCATATCTTTCTTCGGTGGACAAAGATGCCTTGTCATATTAAAAGCCTTGATTGAAAAATGTCACCGTGCTCTGAGACACTGATTTTTCAGTGGCTATCGGTGGGTTCATGGGTCGGACTCGAAGAGAAGGCCCTATATATGCCCAGGGCTTTTGGCCGCATCTATCACGTCGGCCTCGGTAGTACGGGCACGAGGAGAAGAAAATTAATGGTTGCTCAGCGACGTAGCTCCATTTTCCTCAATACTATGTCCTGCATGGCCATGGACTGGTTCAGATATCATTAAGTCGCGTTGATCGATCTCTGCTACTTTTCATCGCCTGTCTAGTGTCTACTGCTGCTTCCTGATGTACCAAGATCTGTGACTAACGTAGCTACTACAGTATTGTGTAGACTCAACACGAAAGATCTTTCCAAAGACCCAGTGTCACATCTTGATTGCATTGTACTAGCTTCATCTGAAGAGTTGTAGACTCTGCACTGTGCAGAGTGCACCGTCCTGTGCTCATCCTGGAGCCTGACAATGCGGCCCAAACAACGGTTCCCGGCAAGAGCTAAAAGGCGAATCGATGGTTACGTATGAGAGATCAAGGCCCACTTTCCCGACATACGGCAAAAGTTGACGTGCACTAGTCCTGTCCTGTTAATTTCAGAGGTCGACATCTTATCGCACTTTCTAACCGAAAAGCACAATGCCTGAAGCCCTGAACTGTTTGCTGTTGCCTGCATCGACGGTGTTCACATTACATAAACTCTAGGAATTTTTTGAAAAACTAATCTATTTTTTATTCAAAATTACAGAAAATATACACACGCAAAAAAAATTACAGAAATGAGTTCCAGTCGTCCAACCGTTAGATGACTTAAACCTATCGCCCAATGGCCGTGCGACACAAATACAGTTGGTGGGCCGTTGGACGACATAATTGCAGTTGCCAAACGGTGAGACTACTGGATACTGTCACCCAATCGTTAGGCGTCCAACCATTCGGCGACTGGGCCAAGTTCTCCTCCATATATAAATTCACGATTGCATCACAATATCACTTATCTTTGTACTTACCAATTGTTGCTGTCTCAATTGTTCTCAGAATTTTTTTTTTGAAAATTTCTTGCACTGTAACAACATACGACAATCACAAATTATTATTGCGAATCTAACAGGTTTTGTACCAGTCATAATCTATGAAAATCATAAATAAATCATTCAATATTGTCTGCCATTTTTTCACAAAATACAAATCACAGACAAAATTTGGTAAATGTTACCTATCTACTTACAATAATTGTCATTTACCCTCATGCGCTGTCGGGGGTGCCAATCGCGCAAAAAATAGGCTGAGGTGGCAGTCGCCGACCGGTTGGGCGACTTGACCTACAATCGCCCAACAGTTCGATGACAGGTTGTAGTCGCCTGGCCGTTCGGCGACTGGATCTTGTCGCCCAATGGCCCACCGACTACTGTCGCATGGCCGTTGGATGTCAAGTTCCAGTTGCCCAACGGTTGGGCAACTGGAGCCTATTCCTGTAAAAAAATTTACGCGGGTATATTTCTCTAATTTTGAATAAAAATTGGATTATTTAAAAAAAAATCTGAACTCATAGGCCAGAGGCAGCAACTTAGGCTTTGTTGTTCACGAGTTTAAGATCTTATTTACTTCCAAAATCTATGCGATTTTCTATCCTATGACTACCAAAACACTACTTTGGACGATCAACGTTTGATTCAAACTGCTTGGGGCACGTCTTCAAGTTTTATCTGTTAACCTGACCTAGACAAGTTCAGATGGTGACTAATACTCAAAATTTCCTCTTTGATACACAAAAATATTGGAATTCATTCTCAAGCACAGAAACTAAGATTTTCCAGGCCATCAATCTTTGAATGTTTTTTCAAACACTCCGACATCATGGTTTTGTGTTTCTTTTCATTTCTGAAAAGGTTTAAGCTTATTTCAGGTGTCTTGAACATATGTTTTTGCTTCGCTTTATGACTTGTCCAGTTTTTCTGTTCTGATGCCGATGTCCTACCTATAAGTATCTGTCGTGGTCTGTATGTTAACTACGACTTTAAGGACTGAGCCCATGACAAAAGGTAAACCGCGTACGCTTTGCTACAACTTGCTCTAAAGTCCTAGTTTTTTCAGCTTACATGACGTGATGCACCATATCTTCAAAAGGAAATGATAATTTCGTCAATAAAAGTAAGAAAATGATAAAAAGGAAGATCCTGCATCTTGCTCCACTGTTAGTACAAGATTTGGATTTTTCAAAGTGCAGGCTGTTGTCCATCGATAGTCAAAAGTTATAAATTCATCCTTGTCATTATGGCCAAAGTTTCAAGGCTTTTGATATTAGCATATGACAGTTTCACCAGGAGGAAACAGCAACTTGGTCAAGTTCCCATGCTTCTTGTTTGTGTTACATCGGCAGTAGATGTAAAATTCTCTGATATTACTTAGGTTCCAATAAAGAATCTTAATCAATTGACAGGAAACAATCGACTAGACGTTCACTTTTAAATCTCCATTTATACTTTATTTTTTGATATTTTATTTTCTTTTTTTCTTATTATGCAGGATCGGATAAGAAGGTAGCAATTATAGCAGGTAACTATACATACATATAGACATATAGTACCTGTGTCACATTTACCAATAGTACTTCATGCTGTTAGTTTCTTAGTTTTATATTGTCTGAACGCGGCACAAGACCAGTTAATGAGCATTTTCATCAACTATAATTAATCAGTATATGAATTAACTATAAATCCTAACACTTAAATTTGAATTGCACACAAAAATGGTGCTCCTTTCTGCAACTTATGCATTAGTTACACGGAATATTTTTTGTTGAAGAAAATGAGAGATGAAAAATACACAAATCATGGTGATTTGCATTGCAGTTTACATCTTGCAGTTAACCTGTATCTGTACATCTGTTCTTGCAGTTAACCTGTATCTGTACATTCTTCTAGGTGCTACAACTGACCGCAGCAATGTCAATCGTTAACGTCTTCGATCTTCATTCGCTGTTTCAATTCAGGTGTGGCCGGCGGATTCTCTGCTTTGCTCGTTGCTGGCGTAATAGCCATTTTCTTCGTTCGCAAGAGGAAGCAGAAGGTGACCTCATCTTCGAAGCTCCTCAAGTACAGTGGCTCCGGAGGGACCCCACATTCCAGAGGCGGCGACATGGAGTCCGGCAGCATCAAGGACCTGCAGACGCACCTCTTCAGCTACGAGGAGCTCGAGGAGGCAACCGATTCCTTCAATGACAACAGGGAGCTCGGTGATGGCGGTTTTGGCATCGTCTACAAAGGTACACATGCTCTGCTAAGCACCGTACCGTTCTAGCTGCGGTGATGGGAGACACGAGCATTTTCGCACGCCGTCTAAATGCGTCTGCATATCTTGAAATGTACCGTGCCAGGCGTAACTCTGCACACGTTCTACGTGCCATGGTCTTTGCCTGACTCCAGACGTTGATCAGGGCAATTTGTGAGAAAAGAATTACCCGTAATGCATACTGGTAACTAGCCGGGTTTATTTCTGTTCAGGAAACCTCCGAGACGGGCGCGTGGTGGCGGTGAAGCGGCTGTACAACAACAACTACCAGCGCGTGGAGCAGTTCGTGAACGAGGCGGCCATCCTGTCCCGGCTGCGGCACCCGAACCTGGTCATGTTCTACGGCTGCACGTCCAGCCACAGCCGCGAGCTCCTCCTGGTCTACGAGTTCGTCCCCAACGGCACGGTCGCCGACCACCTGCACGGCCACCGCGCGCCGGAGCGCGCCCTCACGTGGCCGCTCCGCCTCAACATCGCCATCGAGTCCGCTGCCGCCCTCACCTACCTCCACGCCATCGAGCCGCCCATCGTGCACCGCGACGTCAAGACCAACAACATCCTTCTCGACGCCCACTTCCACGTCAAGGTCGCCGACTTTGGCCTCTCCCGCCTCTTCCCGCTCGACGTCACGCACGTCTCAACCTGTCCCCAGGGCACCCCAGGGTATGTCAAGTGCTACTTCGTACAAAGCCAGTCCGTGGATTGAGTAGTAGCGCAATATTGAGTTTCATGGACCGACCAGTTCTCCAAAAGCTTAATCAAATACATGAGAAACAATCAAGATGTAACCGTTCTGTTCTTGTGCATGGCAGGTATGTGGATCCAGAGTACCACCAGTGCTACCAGCTCACCGACAAGAGCGACGTTTACAGCTTCGGAGTCGTCCTGGTGGAGCTCATCTCGTCAAAGCCCGCCGTCGACATCACCCGACAGCGCAACGAGATCAACCTGGCCGGCATGGCCATCAACAAGATCCAGAAGTGCCAGCTCGAGCAGCTCGTGGACCTGGAGCTCGGCTACGACTCCGACCCGGCGACGAAGAAGATGATGACGATGGTGGCCGAGCTGGCGTTCCGGTGCCTGCAGCAGAACGGCGAGATGCGGCCGCCGATCAAGGAGGTGCTCGCGGCGCTCCGGGGCATCCAGGATGGATGCGTGATGGAGATAGACGGATCAGACAAACACAAGGACGACCTATTTGCGCCCCTCTCTCCTGACACGGTGCATGCCCCGTGGGAGAGCAAGCACACGACTCCTAACACCAGCAAGTGATCAGCTGAGCAGATTAGATCACTGTTTGAGACCGAGTTTTATTCGTGTTTGGTTGCATTACTACTTACTACTTAGGAGCGTGCTTGTTGCATGAGCGATGCGAGAGTTTTCCTTTTTGCTTCCAGGCTTCCTGCTGATGTAAATATGTGTTTCACTATGTTGGATACCAGAACAGAGGCAATGTACATTGGAATGGTGATGATACATTAGGCGATACTATCATTTAAGATTAGTCTGTCTGCGATTTGCCTAGATTCTGATCTCATACATGAATAGTAGAACGAAAAGCAAGATAAACCGAGAAAAAGATCCCTGGAGAAAAACAACACATGAAACCCTATATTGGAACATCCAGACTCGCATATCATGCTCGTGATTGCGTTAAGGCTTTAGACTGTGCACAAAGCGGCGGCAAATGTTTCTGTTTTTGTCTCTCGTGATTACAGACAACAATAGTACACTTTTACATGATGGGAACCCTACTGGCGTTGCAAAACAGTTAACCGAGGAAGTTACCAGTGTTGACAATTTATTCCAGCAGCTTCCTTGACTCCTTTTCCCTATTAAACAGCTATTATCCCTCCACTGCGGGAACTGCTGGTGTCGTTCCTCACTATACGATGTAATACAGTTGCTTGATTCGGATACAACTCCATGAATTGTGCGGAAGATCATAGATCACCAAACCAAGCATCTTCTCCTCCTGAACTTGTCGACATCATCTGAACTCATTCGTGGCTTTTCAGGAACATCCACTGTTTTGGATTTCCCAACTCGACTATCTAAGCTCTTCCGCGAGATCTGTGAGCACTTTGCAGCTTCTTGGGGTTTGTCTGAGCATGCAGGCTCAGCATCTTTACTAGAAGTGTCATCCTTTGCTGTTATCTCTTTCAGGTCAGTTTTTGCTGATTTTTTGCCAAGGCTCGACACAAACTTCTTCAAGTGCCTGATGTAGTCAGGATACAGCTCAAGATTGCAGTGGCCGCCACCACTTAGCCACAATGGTGAATATTTTACCTTGCAAAGCTCCCATAGCTGTTTTCCATGGGAGCAGTCTACAACATCGTCTGATGTACCCTGGTATAGGTATTAGAATTATTCAGTTATGACAATCAGAGCACCAAAATTAAGACAGCACCTAAAGTGACAAATAACAACACTCTAAAACAGGACACCAGTTATTTCACCTCCATAACTTTGACATCAAATTGTTCATTTACTTCATTTATGTTTTTTTCAATACTTGGCTTGGTGAGCATTTACAGTTTTACATATGAATCTTCTACTTTGCATAACCAACCCAAAGATACAGAAACATCTATCTTCACGTTCTCAATGCACTAGTGTTTCAAATCCAAAGCTAATCTGTATTCTTGAAAAAAAAATCGAAAGGTAATCACACCAAGGACCCAATGTGGGAACCAGCCACTAGCGAAAAAGGAAAAGAGTAGAACAACAGAACTTACATGAATGATGAGCACTGGACAATTTACCAAGCCAATTTTGTTGATATTCTACAAAACAGAGGAAGCAGATATCAGCCATTTAGCAACCACAACTCACGGGGGCAGGGTGGGACCCGGGGGGTTGTCAAATTTACCTTGTAAATGTCAAACCAAAATGTCCTTTTGACTGGATAGAGTACTCTTAGTCCAGATAAAATGGGACTGTGCAAAACCACAGCCCGCAAGTTTGGCAATCGTGAAGCAAGATCAATGGTTGGACCACTTCCAACAGACTGACCATACAGGATTATATCCTCATCTGCGACACCATATTTTTCCCTCAGGCAGTTATATGCTGCTTCAATGTCTGCATATGTATTACACTCAGTGGGCTGTTCAATGGAAGAATAAACTGTCCATTAAGATATGGTTAGGTAAAAGATTAGCTTTGCTATTTAAGTTAACGATGAAGCAACCAACATAAAACAACTGAAGGGATACCTTCCCTGTAGACCTCCCATAGCCAGCATAATCATACCTACAAAACATGTGGGGTCTGTTAAAATGATGTCAAGAAAAATTCTTTTACTAATATCAACTGTTCTTGTTGGTGCAGGGCACAAACTTTGGCCATAAATCAAGAACTAACGTAGAGGGAAGCCTAGCCATTGAAAGAGTTGAATATTGCTCCAAATAATACAATAGGGCAGAAATAAAGCGTTTGAAATGCAGTACTTCAGTTGTTAAGCAATCATATTTCTATGTGATCCTGAATACGTTTTGCAAATTTCCTAGAGCTTTCAACTTAGAAAATTATTATGGTGTTTAGGCAACAGATATACAATAAAAAAACAACAGGGTTTAATTTCAGTCTATATGTTATGGAATAGTTATGATCATAAAAGGAAATCTGGCACAGCCATCTAGTCAATCTTCACACACACACGTGCACGCGCGCGTGCACGCACACACACACAGAGAGAGAGAGAGAGAGAGAGATTTCCCTTGGAATCCAAAAATATGATGGACATCTCTCTGCATAATTCCAAACACTTAAGTATATAGGTGATCCACCAGATAGACCCACCTATTATGCCTCGAAATACAAGACACTGTCTCCTCATCGAAAAAGTTTCTTGTGTAAAATCCAAGCTACCTCCACAAAATACATTGTCTTGCTTCTTTGGCACACTTACAATGTCTGGTACAGTACTATAGCCCCGTTCTTAGCGTATAACTAACAAGTGATAGCCTGGAATTATTGAACCTGAAAGTAAGTTACAAAGTTCTCTTTTTATGCATCCACAAGCAACACAACAACTACTACCGTACTCTGAAGTCTTCTCTTTTTATGCGTCCACAAACAACACAGCAACTACTACCGTACTCTGAAGTCCCTTTTCCCCTTAAAACTAGATCCATTGTGCCCCAGTTGCTCCAGATTTCCGAAGTTCTGTACTAATGCGGTGTTTCATTACAATCAAGTAGACCTTATGGGAGAAAACAGCAATACAAAAAAAGTTTTAAATTCGCCATGGCTGGACAAATTATATAGTGGTAATAGTAAATAGTACGAGAGGGGGGAACGTATCAATTCACTACCAATAATTATAGGCGAATTTCCTCCACGGCTAAATATGACGGCCATTTGTGTGTGATCCAAACATCTCTGGCCAATTTCATGTGCTACGAGACGATTTCCGTTGCCAAGTCCCAAAACTAGTGTAAAACCCATCACTTTGCATAACTGCGGCAACCAATCAGGAAATGAGCAAACCAAATCTAACAATAAATGCACACGAAAAATCCAACATCCCGCAAGTACGCACCTTCCCCAAATACCTCCCGTGAGTCTCCCCCAACGGAAACCCTCTAGCTCCCAGCGAAATCCAGATTAAAATTACTAACAAGCGAGCGAGCTGAAGCGGGGGGAAGGGGAGCATTACCCGAAGAGGTTGACGCGGAGGCGGCGGCTGAGCTCGACGAAGAGGCCGTACATCTGTCCGAGGTCGGCGGCGTTGCCGTGGGAGTAGAGCAGCGTGGCGGAGGCGCGCGCGCGGTGCACGTACACCCCCACGATCTCGTTCCCGCGCCGCGTGCGGAGGCGCACCACCTCCGTGCCGTCCTCCTCCTCGGCGGCGCCGCCGCCGGAGGAGTCCCCGCCGCCGTTGCCGTCGCGCCTCCGGCGGCGCGCGGGGGGCCGGGAGATCTCGGGAATGAGGAGGCGGCCTGTGGCGGCGTCGGCGACGACGGTGTAGGACGGCGGCGTGGGCGGGAAGAAGGCGAAGCGCGCGGCGATGGTGGACGTGACGCCGCCCATGGTCGGCGGTCTCCGGGGGCAGTCAGCAGCGCCGCCGCCTCGGGGGGCGCGGCGGCATGCGAGGAAGGTTTGGATCGGAGGGTTTGGTGGGGGGAGAGGTGGGAGCTCACTACTGCGAAACTTCTCTCTCCGTGCTAAATTGGGTGATTGTTTTAGTTGGGGCTAGATTTACCGAGCGTGTTGAGGCAGTTGGCCTCGCCCGGACAGGAATGTCGCGGATCGGATGAGGCTGCCAGCCGCCATGGACGATGCTGCGGCCGTAGTGGTATTGGAATATGATGGTCAGTAGTTAGGTTGGCAGATAACTTTAATTCTGCGGGTGTTGTGCTTATTTTTTATTAGGGTGACTATGATTCTAGCATGGCCGCCTTTCAAGCATGAGGAAAGATGACATGACGGATGAAATGGATGGTCTTTTTTTAAAAAATGTGAGAGTTAGATGGTGAGAATTAGGATTCAAGTTAATTTTAAAGAGGGAATATGATGTGGATGTGGTTAGTCTACTTTTGAGGTAAGGAGATAGAAAGTGACAACAGATTGTAATAAAGGTGTTGGAATCTCAAAAGAAGTTGAATGGTTTCTTTTCTAAATTGGAATGTCAAAAGAAGTTGGATGGTTCCTTTTCTAAAGATCTTAAGGTTGTAATCACCTTGAATTGTGTATATTAATCTCTTAGTCAAAATCTATTTATAGAATCATACCTCTTAGGCTCTGATCAAAAGTGCTATGGCTTGTGGCTAATGGCACTATGACGGCTGTTAATTTTTTTGATGTATTCAATTAAAGAAAAAATAAATAAAATTACAAAAATGCAAAACTTATCTCTTTGGATAATACAAAGAAAAAAGAAAAAAAGAAAGAAAAGAGGGAAAAAAAACCATGTTAAAAAGCCAACGTGTTTCATACAGCTTTTAACTTCTAAAGCCAGAAATTGTTTGGAACGGAATCTTAGTTAATTATTATGGAGCATATACAAATAACTTACATTATCTCCTGTACTTATCAAGACAACTTGAACAAAAGCAATTTACACATCTGGCTATTGAATTAAACCAATAAGAACAACCAACCTACATAAAAGTAAAATAAGATAATCCAAACTAAAAACAGCAAATGAATCGGATAGGTCACCGTTGGTTACTTGGTTTCCCACCTCAAGTGGCACCATTGGTAATCTGGAATGCAGACGAGCAGCCAGCCAGCCAGCCACATGGTTCCCCCACGAGAGCACACGCACAGACGATGGATGAATCCTAGTGCCCGCTTACGCCGAGCCAGCTGCTCCCGCAACAATTGTTTTCCTCCTGCGGATTGGATAGGAATTGGGGATGTCCAATCGATGGAGGGCTCCATCCCGTATCCTCCGTTTCTCCGCTTCGATCAATGCATTGCACTGCACAGGGCAGCAAACAGTAGATTTCGCATGCATCGTGGCGTGATGGACATGGGAGACCAGGTCGCGAGGATAAACTCATTTGACCGACGAGTTTGGCCGGGAGGGAGCACCCGTCAATTGGAATCTAATCTACAGCGGTACCTATCCCCCGTAGCCCTTTCACGTGCTCCCTGCCTTCTTTTTTTATATTTTTTTACTTTGGATTTTTTTAAAACTAAACAGATGGTGATCAATTAGGCTTAAAAGTTCATAGTTTATGGCTAAAAACACTGTAGCTGACTGAAAAAAATACTATAGCTGACAGAAGCTTATTTAGCATAATTAGATTTAAAAATATAAAAAATATGTTAGCCCAATATGTATAATACAAACGAATACGAGAAAAAAAGAATCGGCAAAAAAGCTCAACAAAAAACCAAAAATTCAGAAAAAGACAAAATTTATGAATAGTAAAAAATAAGCCAGAAGCTCAAACCGAACCGATCACGAGCTTTCCTCCAAACGATTTCTCAAAGATACTTTTTCAAATGATTTTTGAATCTAAAATTATGTGCAATATCCACATGGACGTCTCTGCTATCTTAAAAAATATGAACAAAAACATCAACCGCAGTCAAAACTCACCATAGCCAAAAAAGATGCATCATCCATACTGCTATCAGCAATCTATACATCTTACGTGTCTATGCTTGTGCTTCTACTCTTCGGATGGTAGCACTCTAGTTGGCATTGAATCGGTGGGGCCCAAGCAGATGGCTTGCTACTCTAGAAACCGCTACTGGCTGAGCTCGCTGCCCACTGCTGGTTGTCCTAAGAATCACTAAGGTGTTAAGGGGTGCTCACTAATGAGCCCGGGCAACTGTCTATGGCCACTGGGTCGAGACGGAATCAGACCTCGGGTTAAATAAGCTATAGTCTAAGGCCTTAAAACCAAAGTCTATAGAAAATAGTAATTTAGATGTGAAAGCCTAAGAACGAAAGTTCAAGATAACTTAAAATCAGCTGATCTAGTTTGAGACTTGAGTGAGCTTGGTTCCACCCTGCCGTTAGCCTTGTCTCCGCCGCTGCACTAAATGTTTAGTCGGCAAAACTTTTACAGCCGAATGCACTTCTGACTGCCAAGCAGGCATGTTGTCAGCCAACGAAAAAGTTCTGCAAGGGCTGTAGCATTATTGCACAACATGTGGTTGTCGATAAAAGCTGAAGATTGAGCAGGTGTACGTTATGCTTCTGTTTCATGCAGTACAACGTCTGTTGTTTAATAAGACTCGACGACTCTTGTCAGAATTTTGTTTAGATCGTTTTGATGGCTGTAACTTAAGTTAGATCCGTGTTCAACTAGTTGTACAAGACCGAGTGGTCCTTGTAAACTAATAGTTCTAAGTAGTCACCAACTTTTTATATAACTAAGTAGTCACCAACTTAATTCTTTCTAGGTAGATTAGTTCAAAATTTTTCAAAGGGGAGAGCTATTACTGTCGGTTTTCTATCTCAAAATTCTGAGAGAGAAAAACGGTTAAACCTCCACACAAACTGTCCACGGCGCAAGGCAAAACTGTCCACGGCGCAAGTGATGCGACCAGGCCGCGAGGAGTTTCCGCGGCCTTGGGCCATGGTCCGGCCTGAACAAAGCCCGACCCATCTGCTCCCTTCCTATCCTTTCGGCCATGGAAGCTACACGCAAGCAAGAGATGGGGAGAGGAGGCGGCGTAGGAGATGCCGATGGAGATGACGACGAAGCGAACAGAAAGGAGGAGGCGCTCGCGTCCAGTAGGCTCCTCGACCCGGAATTCAAGCCCTCCAAGCTATCCCAAGATCAGCTCGACAAGTTTAAGGTCTCGCTCTTTTACTCGGATTTCTCGAATGTTCAGTGGAATCTTGTGCTGTTCTTGATCCACACATGGGGGTGCTTGTTTCTAATCCCTTTAGTTAGGTGCAGTTTCTAATCCTAATTCAAGTTAGTGTATTATGGAAGAACACATTAGGGCAGGACAAAATTGGTACTCTTTTTTTTTCTTTTTCTTGATGCATAAACGAACATGTTTGAGGTTTTGTTGATTTGCTGATTTATACATGTTTGAGTCACTCAACTGTACATCACGCAGGACGGATTCACTAAAACAGGCGATATTGGTAATTTCTTGGTCAATAACTGGGCATGAGCTTTAGGCTTTGCTGTTGTCGATGTCAACAGAATGGCCAGAAACACCTTAAGCTAGGAGTGAACTGTCGGGTTTCTTGTGCCGTCCTTGATCAGCGTCACACACCGAGTTATTCATGAGTCGTTTTTTATAAATTAAACGTGTAAAATTTAGGAATAACTTGTCTGCCTTTCGAAAATAAAAATGGTCTGATGAAGTCTGGACTTTGTAGTGTAGGCATAAACTACGTTACACGGATACTTAAAAAAACCGGCATATCAGTGTAGGTACTATATCGGATATAGATATGGCCCCGATACGTATCCTGCCCATATCGGTGAATTTCCTGTTTTTCAAAAAAAGAAAATAATTCCTGATACTTACCCAATACTTCCCTGATACCTCTCATCTATAATACCTCTACCAATTCAGAAAGAGACGCTAGAATTGTTTATTCCCATCCCTCGGCCCCTTCTCACTTCCATCTCGTCCCCACATCACCCTCTTACGAGGAAATAGGCGATATAAAGCAAGTATAATGACATGAATTAAATAACAAATTATAGATATTAATGACAGTTACCTTGTTGATCCTGCCTTTTTATGCTCTTTTCCCCGTCATCAAGAATCGTCCATCTAAAAGGAAATTGTATGTTCCTTACATGGAGCAAAACATAGCAAAAATTAGCATGTAAACAAATGCAATAAGGGCCTACAGGATGAGCTAGCCCATGTGCTTCTTTATTTTCTTTGTTATTGTGTCTCTTTTTATGTCTATTTGTGTGTGACGTACCATATCTCATGTATGTTTCTCTATATTTTTACTATACACACACATATCGCCATATTGGTGTGTTTGAAGAAATGGCGTATTGCGTATCCATATCCATATCGGCGTATCCGGGCATCCTAGGGCATAAATTCAGCTTCTGATAGTTGGAGTGTTGGTCTGTTTATGTTTTGATCGTTTGCTATTCATCCTTTATGAAAATGCCCAGTTATTGTTAAGAGTGCAGTTTTTGTGTCAAGCAAATGCTTCAGTAAAAGGAGCAAAAGTACTTGGAAAAATTCAGGAAGAAAAACGCATGATAATTAATTTCTGAATTCAAAGTTGCTTTTTTTTGGAAATACAGAGGGAGACTATTTTGCTCAGGTTAGCAAACGTGCATACTGTATGAGCACATTGACAAATGCAATAAAGCAAAGAAAACACCAAACTGAGAAAAAAATGTATTATTAGCACTTCTACGGAGTGTCAATTGGAAACCCTATTTGCGTACTAGAGTTTCGCTTGGGGTATAGAAAAGATATTCCTATCCGCATCTTGTCAACGCTAAACTCGATGTGATATTTTGCTTTGGGTTTATTTCCTGTGTTCTGTGTCATACCAAGATCTTGAATCAGATGCCGGTCTCAATAATTTTTTTTAAGAGAAAGTTCAAGTTCAAAAGAAGAATTTCCCATTCTCAAGAATCTCAACCCTGAATTAAACGATTCAAATGTGTTTTTCTCTAGGACATGATGGCTTTCCTTCATAAGGGCTGTTGTTCATATATTTGAATATTTTCTTCTGAAGTTACAAAGACTACTGTTTGATCTGTCATGTATTGCATCGCAGGAATTACACAAGAAGCGGTTACAAATAAAGGAAAAGCCAAAATACAAAGGAAAACCTTTAGGTACCTCTCTCTCGTGTATGTGCACTTGTGTATGTGTGATTACCTGCCAATCAGTGGTTCTAAGCTATTTGTTCATGGCATTTGTCTTTTAGGAAGCACTGGTAGGAATACCAAAGTGGCCAATGATTGTAAATTCACTGACAGGGATAAATCGGTTGAAAATGCCGCAATAAATGTACAGTATACAGCATCAACTACAGGAAACCAAGTGGTATGTTTGGTTATGCTTATTGGAAAATGTTTGCACACTATCTTACTTTGACATGAATTTAGGAAGATTATTGCTTTTGCTTGAGTCTTTCGCCTTAGGATAGCAAATTAGCAATTGAAAAGGGTTACCCATAGTAGTGAAGTTTTTATTACTACAGAGGCTTGGTTTATCAATCCCAGTAACATTTTCCAATTGGTCTTTAGGTAAGTTTGTTCGAAGTAATGAAACAAACTGTTTTATCTTGACATTTTGCAAGTGTTGTGGCAAAATATATACTATTGTATGTGGTTAAAACTGTTCTAATAACTACCAAGCAATTTTCTAAATGATAAATCAACTTAGTGCTTTAATTTAGTTTTAGGTAAAAGTACCTGTTGGCATCAAAGTACGCTAAGTAATTGTCCATTGTTTGCATAGTGTTTACCAAATAGATTAATAATGCAATAGAATTGCACATAGAATATCTTTTGTCATCTACATTTACCCAATGTTCTTTTTCTGTCAGATATACGTCACCTTGATTATGGCGGAACCAGGCCTTGGGCTACCTGGCCTGTAGCCCGAGGCCTGGCAACTAAAGCCCATGTAAAATTTATGAAAAATTACAAAAAAAAAACGGAGTTAGTCCAAGAGTCGGTCCAAGAGCAGCTGGCCCAGCCTAGGGCTTAGGCTAGTTCCGCCCCTACCTTGATAGAATAAAAAGTCGATGAGTTCCTTTGTTTACATTGATTTCCAATTTAGTTGACTTTGCTGTCATTAGGTGGTAATGCTAGTAACATTTACATCTTTAAGACATTTATTGGACTTTGATTTGATATCTTCAAGACCACTGATTTGACTTTGATTTTGATATCATTTAGACCACTAATCATTTCAATTTAAATATTACTAGTCTTGATGCTTTTGACCCCCATATATTTGCAGGATCTTGCATCATCCCTGCCCTCAAGGAACAAAAGGAAGTTACATTGGGGGTACTGTTTCATTATTGTATCATACAACGTAGCAACTTCTGTTTTTAACACACTCTTATGTTACTTTCTACATCTTTAGTATTTGGGCAGTTGAAGTGCACCTTTTCATCCGAAAACTTTATTCACACCAAGTTCATTGAAACTTCACCTTTCATCGTTTTAAAAGTTCATATACATGGTACAATTATTTGGATGAATGGAGACTTTCCTGAATCTAACAAAGAAGACAGAGTTTGCTGCAATTTACTTGTATGTTCTTTATTGCTATCCCTAATCTTGATATTTCTTTGATCAAATCTGTCTGGTAGGAATGAGGTGTCTCTCATCAGAAATCGAGTAAATCTGGTTCTAAGGACGAGAAATAAAAATTTTAAGCAGAATTACCATAGTTATGATGGAATTGTGGTAGGATAATAGGCCAGTATGGTGTGACATTTCTTATGACCACAATTCACAAATGCTGATCTGCCAATTTGTTCACCCGTCTTTGTGAAAGAATTTATTGTCTTTCGTTCTTATCACTTGCATGTCATATTTTCAGGCTTGATGTTAAAGAACGGTGGGAGAGGAAAGCAAACATGTGAGTTTCTGAAGATCAGTTATGTTCTAACAGCAAAGCATCCCTCCATGTGAATGAAAAGGCTAAGACAAAAAATATGGTAGACCTTTTTCATGGACGCTATTGGTTAAGCAGGCAGAGTAGCTGAGTGAAAATTCCAAGAACTGGGTAGCAAGCTATCTGATTTTCAGGTTGTTGTCTGGTGTTTTCTACGGATTTTGTGGCTAGATTTTGCACTGTTGTGTTTGCTTCAAGTACCAGCCTCTAGATCTTGTGTTAGATACTTGAGGCCCACGTAGGGTCTATGATAACTTGCCGGGCCTGTTTGTTAGATACTTGAGACCGATACTCACCACGTACAATGTTTAACTTGTAGACCCTATTTTTGATAACTTGCCAAACAGGCCCGTCACTCCATCTGTACGAGTCCTAGCGCAACCGAAGACTGGGAAGCTTTTAATTTGGCCTTCTTTTTGTAATCATGTCTGTCTCAAACGTTATCTTTAGGATTATGATGATCTCACGAATATAACATGTTGCTGCTGCTGCTGCTTGTTTGTAAATGACTTAGGTTAGTACAAATGTACAATAAATTTTCGATGGGCGGCATCTAGATCGCCTGCAGTTTCGGCTGTGATTGTTTCGGCTTCTGGCTTATTTTTCATTATTTATAAATTTTGTCTTTTTCTGAACTTTTAGCTTTTTGTTGAGCTTTTTTGCCGATTCTTTTTTCCCGTATTTATTTGTATTATACGTAATGGGTTAACATATTTTATATATTTTTAATTTTTTTTAAATTTAATTATGCTAAATAAGTTTTTGTCAATTACAGTATTTTTCAGCTAGTTACAATACTTTTTAGTCATAAGCCACTTAAAAAAAAGCCCAAATGAGCACCGGCGGAACTCTTGAGCACCATTTGCGTACTTCGTTTGGGTGCTTCTGATGGCTTATTTATGCTTTTGTTCGTACCATGATCTCCGGTCAACGCAACTAGTTCAACTTCCAGCTGCCTGCATATGCAAAGTTGCACTCAAACTCGTCCAGATAATATGTCAGAAACTGAAAGTTATTTTGGACTTCGGTACGTTCCATAAAAGAGTAATTATCATGTGGCGTCTCATAAAAATGAAGATTAAACAAGCGAAGAAATGGAGCGACAGCTGTGGATTGAATCGGTGTAAACAAATGGCGTGAAGTCAAAAAATTACATCAGAAACTGTTCTCTCCGCCGCTGGCGTGGTCAGTGATGCTGCATGTACCATTTCTCTCTTTATACTAGCCAAAATTATCAGATGTTTCTACAGCGAAACGTTAAAAGATAAATAAAAAATATCAAAAAAATCATTGAAGAACTGTCGAAGGGAAAAAATTAAGTGCCACGATCGAAGATGTTGACATGCCTGATCTGAACGCTGAAATCAGGCACTGGCCAACAAACATCTGCTGGCAATCGTGTGATGTGAACTTTTAGCTTGCCTTCCCTATTGTTATTTTTCATGAGAATCCTTTATATAACATAGAGTTATAGCTAAAAGAGAAGACACGTAACCCAAATCTTTTCATGCTAAAGCTTATGCCTCCTAGTTCATTATTCCTTAATTTCTTCTATTTCTAGTTTTTTAGTTTTTTTGAGGCTTTTTCCTTTTCTTAATTTTTCGTGTTCCTTTGCATTGTCTGTAATGAGATAACCTGTTTTTTCTATTTTTAATTTTTTAAATTTAACTACGCCAAAAAAGCTACTAGCTGTTACAGTGCAAAATAAACCAACTACAGTGAAAAAATAAAAAGCCACAAAAAAACCCAATTAAGCACAGCCTAGGTGTGACGACCGTGTCATTATCAAGTGATAATAACATTAGTCAATAGATTATTATTTGTTTGTTCAGTAGAATATCGCTCCAACAAACAATAAGCATATTAAAGTGTTGCAGCAAAACAATAATTAGAAACAGTACAACATCATTACAATACCATTGCCACATATGGTTACTATCTGAAACATGGAGATGAGTATTACAATACTTGAAAAAGAAATGATTCTAACTAATAATTATACAAAGATGGAGACAAGTAGATAGCTATACACTAGTATGTTTGGGTTCATGGAAACGGCTCCCAATTGCCGTCTACTCATCCTGACCTCCACAACGAGGCGTCTGCATTGTACTCGTCGTACTCCAGGTTCTCTGTACTCCATTTTGTGTGGTAGTTGTCCTCCACATAGACTTCGTTTGAACCGGGTAAATCTATAGACTGGCCTACTTCTAAATAAGAAAAACAATAGCAAATGTGAGTACAAAATTACTCAGTAAGCATTAATAGCAACATACAATTCCTCTACTCCATTTTTCATTATTTCGAAAATAAGCTTTTATGTGATAAACCAGTCTAATTATAATTTATAAATCTACTAATCATTCGTATTCAAAGCAAAGACCCATTGTAGGCTTTCATAGCCTCTAGTCTAGGAGACATACGTGAATTCATTATTTTATTTAGCTCTGTGCAGGTTTGTACCATTTTATCTACAATCACCCCGACTTTGACTGCAATAGGTTCATTCGCATTTCCTTAGATGCAATGCTCTAGTCAGAGTTCAGAACATTTTCTCTACTTCAATGTATTATAACTCCACCCAGTTATCACGATGTTAACCCTTGTGCTAAGGAGGCTTGTCCATCGTCCGACATGTGCTAGACAGACTCGTCCATCACCTAGCACCCACCTTAGGGGTCATCACCTTGCTAACTATGTCTAAGTCCATCGCCCGACACGTGCTGAGGAGGCCCGTTCATCACCCAACACCCGCCATGGGTCTTGTCCCTCTTGGCCTATCCCAGTTTCTTGTACCTAAATGGAATATATAATAAACTTTGGTAGAATAGCATTTTCTACCCATCCTAAATAGGACTATGGCTGATACAATAATACGGCTCGTATACGAGTGAAAGTTGGTTGGCCTTTTATTATAGCCATATATAGAGGGTTCCAAAACCTGCCCCTTTTCTTGACTTGGGCACCCTCCACCCATATATTATTTACCTGTAGGATAGTGGCTTCTCCAACTGCCTAGCTTGCCATTTTCATCATTATTAATCTCAAATACATCTTCATCATTATTATCATCAAGCACGTGATTTCTTTTAGAAATTCATCTTATGCCAGAGTGATATTAATCTAGCATATAAATAACTTTTAAGTGAAAGGCATGCTTGTCTGAGTATGGATCAAATATCTGGGTTTCAGGTTTGCTTAGGTGAATTTTTCCCTCTGGTACCGGTTCTTTTTCTGCAATTAGCACATGCGTTACGGTTCAATTTACTGATACAGAAAAATAAATTCTACCAAAGTGTTCCCATACGATCCCCAGAATTGATTTAACTGATTTTATATTTTTACAACTTAATTGTTATTTTAGACCACTACGCAAAGTTAGTCTACTGACAATAATTATTTTAGTTTAATAATTATGAACAATTATTAATGAGATTCTGTAATTTAAATACTACTAATAAAATTAATTAGGTGGCTAACAGATAACAGAACAATCTGCACTACAATACGCAAATACTAATATTATACGCTCTATCTCTCTCTTCCTTTACCCATTTGGCCAGATGACCTTGGGCCATCCCCTGCTCCTCTCTCTCTCTCCATTTGTTTCCCGATTTCTTCCTATTCTCTGCCTCCTGCGCCTAGCCGATTCCCTGCTGCTGCTATCTGGCGCAGACACCTGCTCCCCTGGCGCCGCCCCCACCAGCCACCCCTGCTTGCGCCGCCCGTCTCTGGCCCCTCTACCGGCCGCCTCTCCCCTGCGCGCCACTCGACTCTCCTACACTCTCATGCCGCCGCCTCCTGTGCCCCGCCGATCGCCCCTACCTGTGCCTTTCTCTCCTCTACTCCCCTGCTACTCTACTCAGCCAGCCCCATCTGCTCATTTGCCCGCCCCAACTCGGTTGCCTTTGGCCAAATCTGGCCTCCCCTGTGCTGCCTCCTTACTAGCTCCCTCCTCCACTACTAATTTCCCCTTTTTCTATTTTCTCCTAGTTCATGTCTTTTTTGTTTTAATCTATGATTTGAGATGATTTTGTTGATAGTGATGAAGTGAGGTGGTGATGGCATTGATTCCGGTCGGCTTGCCGTGATGGGGCTCAAGGCCTTCTCGTGCACCGGGGAGCACAGGGTGGCTATCGGGCGCGAGTAGTGGCCGGTGGTAACACGCCATCGCCACGGTGGTCTCACCTACGGTATACTCCTCACTCCCCTACTCTCTTCCCCTCTCTATGTTGGCTCTGTGGATGGCTATGGTTGGATGCTATGCTTGTGAAAGGTGATGCACATGGTGTGGTCCCTTGATAGCGATAGCTGTTGTAGCATAACATATGTTATGATAGCTGTTCTCCTATGAGCATATTTTCAGTTTTAATTCCAGCCAAACCAAACATATATTCAACATATTTCCAGCATAACATGAATAACATAAATTGCAGATAATCCTAGTAGCTAGATCAATCTCAACATTCAACTAGTTCATCATAGAGCACATGTTCCGAGCCCACAAGCAAACATATCATCTACCATTTTCTTAATCTTAAACAGAACTTAAAGAACAGGTATTGTCGACAATGTTTGCAAAGAATCAATAATACAGCGCAAACGGCTGAAAGCATCTGGGCCCCTAAAAAGATTGGTTTTGGTAATTAATGACATTATGTGAACATGAGACTAACATGTGCGTTAAGTGTTTGGAAGGTTTAGTCCCGAAGGCAAAGTAAGAGATACATAAAAACATTTCATGAGATTCAAAGAACTCCAAGACAAAAAGGTAAATAGTTTAGGGTTATTTTATTTTACCGGTCATAGGAGAAAGGTTGGAAGACCGGATTATAGGATAAATACCGTACTATTAAGAGGGATCATAGTTAAGTGATTGATTACATGTTTCTGTGCCTTATAGATCAATTTAGGATCATGCATGCACTTCAAAATAAAATTGAATAATAAAACTGTGCACTGTCAGAAATATCAGAAGTACCAGCGTTTAAAAAGCGGAACTTTCGATCAGTCGGAAGTACCGGAGTTAAAATCGCGGAACTTCCAATCGGCCAGAAGTACCATCTTCCAAAGCAGAACGTTTTTTCGAGAGCGACCACGAGTAAACTTAGTCTCTCGGAAATCAGAAGTACCGCCAGTTCAACGGCGGAACTTCCGCTAGGTCGGAAGTTCCGGCAAATGTGAGTGGAACGTTTTTTTCCAGAGAGCAACCTTTTCAAAACTTAACACTGTGGACATTGGAAGTTCCGGGCCTCTATCGAAACTTCCAGAAAATCGAAAGTACCGCATTTTCAATGGCGGAAGTACTGCATTTAATATCAACGGATACTTCTGACGCTCTGACATAGCCGTTCTGAAGCCTCTACAGAAAATGGAAGTTCCAGACTTTGCACTATGGAACTTCTGATTTCCCTGAATTTTCATAATTAAGTCTTACAACAGCTAGTTTTGTTTGGTGGGGATATAAATTCGACACCACCAGCACAAGGACACGTTGTTGAACCATTATTGAGCATCCTTGAGCATAGAGCAACCTCTCACACCTCATTTCATCTCTTGTGCATTCATTTGAGGTAGTTGAGTGCATTCATTCGTAGATTGATCCTCGGCACTTGTAAGTGGTCAAGCAACGCTGTGATTCATTACTCTTGGTGTTTGCCGACACCTAGATGGCTTGGCGAGAGTGCCCAATGATCTTTTCAAGAAGATTGTGAGAAGGCCGGCAAGATTGTAAAGGTTGGAGCTCGTCGACCCGGAGAGGGGAAGAGGTACCTCCAGTGATCGAGGTGTTTCGGCTTAATTTGTGGAGCCGGTCTAATTTGTTCGGGCTTACCTCAACGTGGACTAGGGGAGACCGGCAAGTCTCCGAACACCACGGTAAAAAGTGATTGTGCCATTTGTGGTTTGCTCTCTTGTACTTTATTTACCTTCAAGCAATTTACATTCTTGAAATCAATTTGATTGCTTGTACACCTAGAATAGCAAATCTTGACCTAAGCTAAATTGTTGTTGCTCTTAGGCAAGTTTATTTGCTCTAGTCACTATTTGGGCTAAGTCAACTTGAATTTAGTTTCCTCATTGCTTACTTGTTTTAGGCAAGTAGATTAAGTCTTTAAATTTTTAGCATTAATTAGAAGAAAATTTTAAACCGCCTATTCAACCCCCTTTAGTCGGCCTCCTCGATCTTACAACGGCACTCAAAACCGTCCAGAAGCAAACCAAGCCGAAGAAGAACACGAAGAACAGGGCAAGGCACACTCGAAAGTGCTGTCCCAGAAAACCTATCACCCCTCTTTACCGATGTAGAAGAAGGATGTGGTTGATGGAGATACAGTGCCCTCTCCAACCTCGGGAAGCCGACGCTAGAGTCGAGAATCAGGGAAACGCCGCACAAGACCACAAGAGCATACCGGCCAAGTGCACTCAAACACAACAGGGAGCCGTCACGGCCTCCGTCCTCCCTTGAGTAACCCTTCAACGTTTGGATTTACCTCACACCCAAACTAGGGTTCACACAGGAAACCGAAGGCAATAGCCTCAATCGGAGATGGTGCCGAAGCCCCAAACATCCGCACAACCCGAAGAGCTGAGAGGAAGAAGAAGACCCAAGAGAACAAGTCAGATAGGAAGAGATGTTCCCCGCAATGATGGAGAGCTTGGGATTAAGAAGAGGAGACGGGGGTGTGCCAGGGGGGATGTGAGCGGCCGGCTCCGAGGAACCCGGGCCAGCCCGCGCCTCCGTCGCTCGCCTCTCCAGTCACCGCCTCCCTCCACGCACCGTCGAAATCGGCCGCTACTTCATCAGATCTGGGTGAAGCCCAACCGCTGAAAGCATCTAGGCCCCTAAAAATAGTTTTGGTAATTAATGAAATCATGTGAATATGGGACTAACGTGTTTTATGAGCATGCAAATGTTACTCTATATATGTCCTACAAGATGCAAGCCAAAGGACATGTATAAAGACCAAAATTGGCTCAAGATAAAGGTATACTTAGCGTAGGATCCTTTTTATTTTTACCGGTCTTTGGTGAATGGTGGAAGACCGGATTATAGAATTGATGGTCGTACCATCAAGAGGGATCTTGGCAAGTAGTTTGAAAACATGTCTCTTGAGTCATATGGATCAACATTAGAAACTTGCAATTATCAAAAATCTGTTTTAAATCAAAATCTGTGCTCTGTCTGGAAGAGCGGTAGTACCGCAGTTTTGAACATCGGAACTACCGGAGAGCAATAGTTCCGCGCCCAAATGCGGTAGTACCGGCAAGCGGAAGATCAGGTTTTGGAGCGGATCAATTTTTCCAGAGAGCACCCTCGGTCCATCCTAGAATCTTGCGGGAACGGAAGTACCGGCTGGTTGAACGCCGGAACTACCATAGAGAGCGGTAGTACCGCATCCTTGAGCGGTACTTCCGGATCCCGGAAGATCCGGATGAAGAGCGGATCAACATTTCCAGAAAGCACCCTCCAGATGGAGTCCGAATTTTCCTGGAGTGGAAGTACCGGTGATTTTAACGCCGGAACTACCGCAGGTTGCGGTACTTCCGCTCCTCAGAGCGGTACTTCCGGAGTCCGGAAGATCCGGACTCAGAGCGGATCAAGATTTCCAGATAGCGCCAAAATTTGGGACCTTTCGGAGTTTGGCTGGAGCGGTAGTACCGCGCCGACTTTGCGGAACTACCGACGAGCGGTAGTACCGCAAATGTCAACGGCGGAAGTACCGCACCGCCAAATCCAACGGTCACTGCTCACGTCTGACAGAGCCGTTCTGACGCAAAGATTTGGGAGCGGTAGTACCGCCCCGAGATGGGGTAGTACCGCCATCCCGATTTTTATGGAAATTGTGCCAAACGGCTAGTTTTGGTTGGTGGAGGCTATAAATACCCCCACCACTACTCAAGGGTATTGTTGAAGAGACTCATTGCATATTCCTTGAGCTCAAGTGCATTCATTCCACCCATATTCTCACATTGAGCATTAAATTGAGGTGGTTTTGCAATTAGTGCAATCTTTCATTTGTTGATCCACATTGACACTAGAATTGCATTCAAGCGAACACCGGGGTTTGTTACTCTTAGTACTTGCCGGCACTTGGACGATCCGGTGGAGGTTGGCTTGGTGATCTTCTCAAGAAGATTGTGAGAAGACCCAGCAAATTGTGAAGGTTGGAGCTCGCCTACCCGGAGCGGGAAAGAGCTACATTAGTGATCGAGGTGTTTGGCTCAATTCGTGGAGCCGGTCCGACTCGTCCGGGCTTACCTCAACGTGGACTAGTGGAAACCGGCAAGTTTCCGATCACCACGGTAAAAACATCGGTTGTGTCTTTTGTCTCTTTAGCTCTTATTTATTTGCTTCATTGTGATCATTTAATTGTTTAGAGCTAAGTTGGCTAAATTGTTAACTAGAATTGCATAGGATTAATTGCTTTACATCATTGTCATTTAAATTGTGAAGAATTAATCAAGTGAACAAGAAAAATTTAAAAACCTCCTATTCACCCCCCTCTAGTCGGTATCCTTAATCCTACAACCGCCCGCCTCTCCATCGCACGCGCACGCGCACGCGCACGGGATGCACATGGGGAGGAGACGTCTCCTCCCCTTATCTCTTCGCGTGGCTCACCGACATGTGGGCCCCGCCTGTAGTTTTCCCCCTTTTATTTCTTTTCAATTGGAAAATTACTGAAATGCCCTCGCATAACAACAATAGCATAAATCGAAAATGGGATGTGGACTACCTTGTCGGTTGATGGTTGGCCTGATTTGGGAAAGAACTAGAGTTTGATCTTCCCGGTGGCTTTCTTGGTCCGGTTGTGCTAGTGGTCGGTTTGAGGTGGCCTGGTCGTCGTTTCCTCCTTGTGCTTGTGGACTCCCTGTGGCTCCTCCTCCTCCTGGTGCCTGCTTGTGCTCCCCTTGGCCTTGCTACCTTGCTCCTCTGCTCCTTCCCTGTGGTGTCTAATGGCTTCGGCTTGGCTCTATCGATTTGCTTGGTTTTAGTTTGGAAATGAGATGATCATGGGTGGGAAAATGGAATAGGGAGTGAGAATGGCGATAGAGGAAATGGTTTATCTCTGTGTTGGTTTACTTGGTTAAGAAGAGGGGGGATGTTGGCTGTCTCTCTGGCTGTGGCTTGATTCGGCCTTATCCTTGGCCTCCTCTTACCAATCAATCGCCTCTTGCTATTGTCGATCTCTCATCGGCCCTTGGCTTGGCTGGGATGTGCCGTTGGGCTCCTATTGGTTGGATGGGGGTGGGGGTGTTGGGGATGGAGAGCCCTTAGGTGATCATTTGTTTATACTTGTTTGAGTTGGCTAAGGTTGTGACTCCTTGGTTGTGGCCTTGTATGGTTTGTTGCAATTGGGTTGGCTTACCAGAAGGTATGGTATTGGGTTTGGTTATCTAATGATGGTTTGAGGCTGGTTTATTTGCAGTTTAGCCGGATGATGATCCTTACATTAGTAAGAGATGTCGTCCAATCTCGGACGGTCTTGGTATCTCAATGAGATAAAAGAACAGATACTTTAAGAAAGATTGGGTCTGACAACACTTATATTAATATTTATCTCCTTGTTTTGTTGTCTCTTTTATAGGGGTCAAAATGTACTATGCCTCTTGTATTTTATTATTAATGTATTTTATCAGGGTTGTACCACTTTAATTACTAGGATTTGTAATATGAGTATTTTTCCTTTTATAAAGCAATTATATTTCTGTTACCAAGATACACTAGATGTGTGAACTAGATTGTATGACTAACACTTGTATGAATTTTATTTACCCTGTTTGTGTGGTTGGTTATGATTTATTTTTACATGACAATGCTGTTGATTACTTATTTAGGGATGATTAATAAAGTAATTGCTAATTAAAGTTTAACAAAAAATTTGGGTTGTTTCTGTTGAAAATAATGCGGAATGAGCATGTTTGCAGATTTAATTCTAGCTAAATAAAGGATAAAACCAAGACAATTCCAGCAGAATATAAATGACATAAATTGGATATAATTATGTAATTCCATCTTGCCATCTATACACATGTAAATATTCAATGAATATAAACACAAAACTGCTGAAAACAACATGTAAAGCAGTCCTTTAAGCAAAAAAGCAATGAAATCTAGCATATGACAAAGTAATTGCTTTAACATTGCTCTCAGAACAGACTTGCGCAAGATTGTAAATCTTGGCCTTCTCATGCTAATATCAAAACTCTTCATTAATGATCTGATAACTAGAAATCAGGATTTGAGCTCTAAAATATGCTTCTACTGTCAGAACCTTCTGAATACAGAAGCTGCAATTTAACCTTCAGTATAAATGTTCACTAACAATGTAACTTTAGGCAGTAATTAGACAGCATAACAGAACTTTGACATGCAGCATATACCAGAACAATCACATGCAGCCTCATAAGACCAGAGATGGCAACGGGTACATACCCGCTGGGTATAGCCATCCCATACCCGCACCCGACAGATATAACTCTACCCGCTACGATACCCATACCCGCACACGGGTACATAAACTTACCCGTACCCTCACCCGCGCGGGTATTTATACCCGACGGGTAACCCATACCCGATTAGTTTGCTGAAGTATCATCTTGTGCAATTTGGAACTAAAATTTTCCTCTTTCTATTTAGCTTATTCCAGAGTATCGGCTACTTATTTGTTGAGTTCTTTTCCTTAATGTTGATGCCAAATGATTAATATGGTACAAAATTCTCTTAGTAATGTGTAAATTCGCCACCATGATTCCATGAAGCACATAAGGTATGCGGGTATATTTGACCCACGGGTATGCGGGTATGGGTAATATACAGCCGTACCCGCACCCGCTCTACCCGATGGGTAGAGATTTTTGCCCATCAGTATACCCGCGGGTGAAGATATCTTTCCATACCCACCTCCTTGTCGGGTAAAACCCATCGGGTACTCGGGTTTCGGGTACCCATTGCCACCTCTACATAAGACAAACAGTAAAGGATAGAACCTGATTTGGAATGACAGAACAGCTACTGCACAGCATACATATCAATTACTTGTGAATAATTCAAATCAGCCGAAGGATAACTATGGTATAGATAGTAGAAGCCAGACTACTAGAGCTCAAATCTAACACTGTTATCAAGATCAAATTTAGTATTTGAAAGGTTCATCACAGAGCAAGAACCGAGCCCACATAACATAGCATTCTCAAGTACTTGAATTGAAAATAAGAACAAGTACTGCTGCCACAACAAGCAGGTGGATCAATATACTCACAGTGCAGACGGCACTCGAAGCCGTCCAGAAGTAACTCAAGAAGGTGAAGAACAAGAAAACCAGGGCAAGGCACACTCGAGAGTGCTGTCCCAGAAAACCTAGCACCCCTCTGTGCCGAAGCAGAAGAAGAGTGTGGTAGACGGAGATACAGTGCCCTCTTCAACCTCGGGTAGCCGACGCCGGAGTCGAAAGTCAGGGTGATGCCGCACAAGACCACAAGAAGGCATCGGCCGGATGCACTCAAACACAATGGGGATTGCCACTGCCTTCTCCTCCCTCGGGTCAACCTTCCACTTTCTGATTTCCCCTCAAACCCCACCAAATCTCTAGGGTTCACACGGGAAATCAAAGGCAAAAGCTCCAATCGGTGATGGCGCAGAAGCACCAGCACCCGCACACCCGAAGACCAGAGAGGAAGAAGACCAAAGAGGAGCAAGTCGGGAACGGAAGAGAGCTACACCGCACGGTGGAGAACTCGGACTTAAGAAGAGGAGGCGGGAGGTTGTGGAGAGGCGACGCGAGCGGCCGGCTCCGATGAACCCGGGCCAACCCGCGCCTCCGTTGCTGCCACCCATCCGCCGCCCCCCCCCACGCGCCGCCGAAATCGCTGAATCTGGACGAAGCCAAAATGGTATCTCTTTGCGTGGCACACCGATAGGTGGGCCCGCCTGTATTTTCTTTTTTTCCTTTTTCTTTTCTCAATTGAAAAATTACCGAAAATGCCCTCGCAGTGACCAACGGTTTCACTTGGCTACGTGAGAGGAGGAGAATCAGGAGGTGGTGTCCGAGACTTGAGTACGTTCACTTGGAACTGAACTTTTTTTTGAAGATACTAGGGAGTTGGAACTGAGCTGAGAACTGACCAACTCGAGTCGACAACACCAATCTTCCTCTCGTGGTGTTGTTCATCTCCAGGAGATGATGCCAAACACGTCGCCTTAACTGTAAGCCCAAGTGAAACACTACTGACAATTAATCCAGCCTGCAGTACTCAAACCGTCAAACGGTTTATACTGCAGCCAAGAAAAAGGAGTGCGTGTTCTTTCAGGAGGAGGAGGAAGAATAATTCTTTCGACCCTGATCGATAACTCTCCCGACTCCAGTCTGCAAATGGTGATATCTTGTGCAGTTGTGCTACGCACATGAAGTTCGAATCGTTATCTTTTGTATGAGTTTATGCAGGCTACCGCTGATTGAAATGTGATGCTTAGATGAATGCGGCGTTTATGATCTGGCTGCATTGTTACATGCATTAATTATGACTTAAGGCATTGCTTGCAAATGACATACATCGACAAGGTTGTGAAGATACGCTTAAGCACTTTGTTAATTGGAGTGATCAGCATGTACTTGCACCCCAAAATTTTATTGTTAGATGAGATGGACCTATCAGGAGCAATGTATAACCGGCTGCATGTGGTCCTAAAAGAATACGTACTATATTCAAGTAATTAAAATGCTTTGAAGAAAACTCCTACTTATATTAAAAGTTGATCTGTACTTGTAAGAACATCGACGAGGCTCGTTTATTTCAGTTTCAGCGGCTCGTTTTTGCTTTTAATTCACTATTCCTTAGTTTTATCTTTTTTAGCCTTTTGGCTTATGCTTTTTTGCCTTTTCTTTTTTTCTTATATTCTTTCATATTGTTCATGGTAGACTAACATATTTTTCTATTTTTAATTTTTTAAATTTAATTATATTAAATAAATCATCATCAGCTATAGTAAAGAAAATAAACTAGTTACAACGAAAAAATCACTAAAATTTACGCACGACAATCTCTATCAATTACCATCAATGAGACTCGTCATGATGATAAGCAGGCAGTCAAGGCTGAACCAAGAATCAATGGATCCATGTACGTAATATGGTAAAAGTTTATTCATAAAACCATCCCTAGCCAAGAAAAGAAATTGCCTTTCAGAAAAAAAAATAAAGGAAAGAAATTTCCGTATAAAGCCATCATCCTTTGCCCATTGGTTTGGCTTGGGTAGGTTGGGAACTCGCGTTCGGAGATCTGAAGCGGGTCCAGTGCTTTTGGCGGTGGGCCCGGAGGCCGTGTGGCCCGGCGTATCACGGCTACGGGCCAGCTCGTGATCGGCTCGTGCCAGGCCCGTCCTGCCACGTGCCTGCCCCCGCCAGGCATCCGCGCAGTTCCCGTTTCCTTGGGGGCAGAACCAATATTGCCACGGGCCGCGCAGAATTGCACACGCTAAAGAGGGCCTGAGGTTTTCTTTTTAAGAGAAGGGCGAGGATAAAGTTCATTAGAACTAGGTTGATGAAGATTGTTGTAATTATAGACTAAACAGTGAATGAGAGAAGTTACGGAGAGGCTTTTGATGGGTTACCCGAAGTTTTACACACCGTGGAGATGAAAACTAGGAATCTATGCTTGTGTGCTACAAGTTTGTGCTATTTGTATTCATCTAAAAAATAGTGTTACTCCCCTGTGTCATGATACACACACATATATATACCCATGGGGGCTTGTTACATAAATATATACTTACAAGGGTAAATACATTATTTCCTCCACTTTGAGTTACATAAATACCCCTATCTTACCCTATATTTATGGGGATACACATGCCATTTCTCTGGCCTATAGTGCTTGCCAGGCCAGTCGCTTGTTTTGCTGGCACAATGGGCTGATTAGGCCAAGATGAAAGCCACTCCCTAACAAAGACTGTACGTCAAGAAATTTGTAGCTTGTGCGTTTAAACTTTAGTTGTGGTTTTGTGTATGTTGCTAGCTAAGCTACTCCTCCATGCATCGACAATATTATTATGCCTGACTATGTCAGACTTTCTTAACAATGAATAGTCTTATTTTGTGATCAAAATTATGATGATTCAATTGGGAGGTTGGTTTGTGAGACCATAAGGCCAACGGAGGTGGTACAAATCAGTCTACTCTTCATATTTGTTTGCCTTTTCAACTTGAAGTTGTTTTGTACTGTATACACACACACACGTTGTAGCATAGAAAAAGTTGATAGTTATTGTAAAATCCTTTGCTTATAACTCACCTCATATAGTAGCGCATCACATTAATTTACTTTTCCAACTTGAACATGGGCATGACCATACTTTTTATTGACCAGAAGGGGCATGTGTATGTAAGTAAAAAAATAGAAAAAAAAAGATGTTGTAAGGCAATATCCAAAAAAAAGTACTCAATATAATGTGCCAACCAACCATATACGTGTATGAAAAGGTGTAATGTATTCTAGTGAGACGTGTTAGCTTTCACTAAATCTTAGCGAAGCTTGTTCGTAAATTCAACATTTTCCATCCAACCATGATATCGTAAATTCTTTAAACCAACTAACGTTTTCGTTGAAACAACTTCAAAATACACACGAAAGGATACCAATATATGTAATCCTTTTGGAGAATGATAATGTACGTGCTCAAGGTTAGCATCATCAACCACATATCTCAACGTGAGGTTGGCAGTACTTTTCCGGCATAAACCCATTATTCTTACAATAATATTGTTGATTTAAATCTGAAAAGCATTTACCGAACTTGTTGGAGGGAATTAGTCGTTCACGAGCAAACGCCTTGGGTGTATTCTTGTGGTGCATTCTGCTTGGGACGTGCAGCACAAATCTGTGACAATGGTCCTTTTCCCGCCCGGGGTTCTACTTCAGGCTTCCGCTCTTTGACCATGCTGCATCTAGAAAACTTTAAACACTGCAGGACGCCAGGACGTACAAAACAAACTGCAACAAGGGAGAAGGGGGAGGGGAAAAAAGGGTCACGGCGAGCGGAAGAGACCCAGCAAAAGCCAACGCGACGGCAAATCCATCCCTTACAGGCTGAGACGAAGCCAACCGAAGCGAAGCGAACACCCTAGGCGCGTGCGCGCGGACGCAGAGACGTGGCGGAGTGGCCGGCCTCGCCCGAGGCAGCAGCGGATGGCGACGCCGACGCCCATGGCCGGCGAGGGGACGCTCGCCGCGGTGATGCCGCGGTCGCCGTCCTCGCCGCCGGCGGCGGCGGCCGAGGCGCCGATGCTGATATTCCTCTACTTCCACAAGGCGATCCGCGGAGAGCTCGAGGGGCTGCACGGCGCCGCCGTGCGCCTGGCCACGGAGCGCACCGGTGACGTGGAGGCGCTCGCCGAGCGCTGCCGCTTCTTCTTCAACATCTACAAGCACCACTGCGACGCCGAGGACGCGGTACGGCTGCTGCCCCCTGCAGAGCTCCGTTTTGTGTTTTGCTATTGCGTGTTGGTTTTTGGTTAAGCTGTGGTGGCCTCGGGTATAGCCGTATAGAGATGCGTGGGCGCGTCCAAATTTCGGTGGTGGTTGGGTTTAGGGTTGCGGAATTGTTCTTTCGGTTTGGAGGAACTGGGTGGGATCGGGATTGAATCGAGCGAGCACTGTAGGATCTGAATCGGGTGGAGTTCATAGCATGGTGTTGAAACTTCTTACGAGTTGGCTTTGGATGCAACAGTGGATAACTTGAGATGTGTCTGGTTGCATCAGCCATGCCCGTACGAACAATTAGTCGAACTTTATGTTCTTCTGATGTTGACATAAGGAGATGTTGCCTGAATTGCACAAACCGTGATACGAAAGCTTCTGTTTAATTGAAACCACAGTGGAAATTTTGATTGATATCATCATACGTGGCCTTCTCTGTCTAGCTTCTAGGGTAACACTGACGCTTTGTCACTTTGATTGGAGCACAGTAACTTCACATTAATCACATAATGGATTAAGTAGGATATGCCTTAGTTTTCCACCTGTTAAGAGTCAGGGACTAATGGAGGTCACAACCTTTGAGAAAATGTTTAAATCTTAGCCCCCAGCAGAATGAAACCATTGCTAGTTTCAGTGGCAGAGTTTTAGCTTAAAGGTGCTTTGATCTTCTCCTTTCCCTTGATTGCTGCCAAAAGTAGAGGCTCTGTGTTGAAGCGCTAAAACGTTATTGTTCTTGTAACTGCTTGGCCATTTTCTTCACGGGGAAGAACTGTGATACATTGCTTTCCAAAGCTCAAACGTTTTGTTATTTTATCTTTCTAATGCTTTGTTGTTGATCCTTTATTATTCAGAAATGATGTCAAAACAATTATAGATTCTTCATATCATAGATATTTTTCATTGCAAACATGCCTATATGTTTTCGTTTGACGATTGCAGGTTATCTTTCCAGCACTTGATATTCGAGTGAAGAATGTTGCGGGGACCTATTCTCTAGAGCATAAAGGGGAAAGTGACCTCTTTACCCAGCTATTTGCTTTACTACTACTGGACATACAAAATGATGATGGTCTTCGAAGGGAACTTGCATCCTGTATAGGAGCCATACAAACGTGCCTCACCCAACATATGTCCAAGGAAGAAGAACAGGTTGGTACTAATCTCCCCCTTTTAAATGGTCTCTTATTATATTAATCACTTCATATCCTACTGGATAAAACCCAGTCTGGTGCTCAGTATCTTAATTTTGAACCAATTTAATTTCTAGATCAGTAGATTACCATATTATCATTTAAAAGTAGTTCCAAATGTGTGGCAATGTTCTTATTAGGCATCTTATTATGGTATTTCCCTGTTATAATTTGGTTGAAAAGTACTCAGCAAAAAGATCTTATTACTAGGCTGTCCAACTATCTTGCCTTTTTAACAATATTTGAATGCTCGCGGTCTCCTTTACTAGAGTGCTAACCATTATATGATGGCAAATTAAGCTGGCAAAATTGTATTCAAAGTCTCTTGAGAGATTTTGTAAAATACTTTTCCATTTAAATCTTGATGTTAAAAATGATAGGTAGAAAGAGAGAAACGATGGTAGTGATACAGATGTCTCCTAGTTGCTACTTTTCTTTTTTAAATGCATTGTCTGTTCCAAAAATGATAGGTAGAAAGAGAGAAACGATGGTAGTGATACAGATGTCTCCTAGTTGCTACTCTCTCTTCTTTTTTTGTTTGCATTGTCTTTTCCAGTCATTGCCAAGGGTTACTACATGTACCGGTTGTATTCTGGTTAAAGGGCCACACAGTTCTCACTGTCATGTTGGCAACCTGGACTGTGTATTCTTGAAACTCTGTACTGCATATTCTGATTAGAAGTATTTACTTTAGTTGTGGATCCTCATTAAAGAAATTGGGATGCCAGTTATTGTGTCCTTTGCTATTGCAGTCCAAAGAGACTTCTCATTATGGTGTAGAAGCTTTAATTAAAGTTCTTTTGAGCAGTCTAGACACAGGTGGGGAAGCCAGGTTGCAATATTAAGGGCCTGTTTGGTAGAGCTCCAGATTCTTAATTTTTAGCTTCTGCTCCGGATTCCCTGAGAATCCGCTTCTCCGAGAATCTGAAGCTGCCCCTGGAAAGCGTTTGGCTGGTAGGTTGACTCTAAAAACATAATAAGGGTGGATTGAAGGCAAATATACCATGATACCCCCTAATTATAACACCTTACCTATATTTATGTTTTATTCCTTTGTTGTTGTATACAAATATTGAAATTCCAAGGGTACTGAGACAGAGTGCATGTTCTCAGAGAAGTTGGATAGTTCCCGGTGCTGTCGTCAAAACAGAGCTAGGCACGACTCTATCCCCCAATTCATCCACAGACTTGCAAACCTAGCACTGCTCACCTGCCAGATATTAGGCACCTGATCGTCGTCATATCCATGCAGAACTTTCAGCGAAAGCATGCTTTCCGCGAAGCTGACAGCCTGACACCTCTGCGTACCTTGAGATCTTTGACTAACATGGTAGAAACATCAGCTCAAATATAACCGGATTGTGATTTGTCGTATAATAGCGTTCAGAAGAATTATAGCTCTAAGTTACATATATCAACTAGGATCCGACAACAGTAGGCACAGGGCAAACCGAAAACTGGGTAAAGCTGTACATCATTCATAACCATTACCTACTGTTGCTCCTCTAATGGATCTTGGACAGAACATATCTTCTGCTTCATCTTAGCTCAGCTACCAAAAATTCAGGAGGACGAGAGTAGCAGGTGAGTGAATTACTCAGACGAACGTGGAGTGCCGCAGCTCGACAACAATACAACAGGATGGTGATATGCAGGCAGGCAGAACATATGTATATCTTCAGTTCAGGACATCAACCGGCCAAAATGTTCGCCACGTCGATATCTCGTCTTTGGTTTGGAGCTTCCTGATGCCTCTGTAGAAACCGTCCGTCTCATCCCCTTTCTCCCTATGATCTTTCCTGCTCACGTTGGTCTGCCTCCATCTCGAACCAGGTGCGTAGTGCTTGAACTTCAGGACAACCTTTTCTGTCAGAAAACAGAAGAACACACCAAGACATTCAGATGAGCGTGGGCACACACACAAGCACAGCATGCAAATGTCTAATTCACTATTACAGAAAAGCTCATCTCAGATGGTTCAGAACCGTCATCATAGACGGTTTTTGAATCGTCTGAATTTATGTATCTGTGATAATATGTGGTTATCACAGACGACTTTTAAAACATCTGTGATAATTACAACACTATGATATATCAAGTATCAGATGATTTTTTAATATAGCTGTTTGTGATATATCAAGTATCACAGACGGTTATATCAAGTAACACAGACGGCTAATACCAAAAACCGTCTGTGATATGTCATATATCACAAACGGTTCTCGGACGTAGCCGTTGTGATATCTTAGATGTCATAGACGGCTAATACTAAAAACCATCTGTGATAGCTGTTTAAATACTTATATTATTTTTTGGTTTTTGGCTAGCCTTAGGAAAAACTAGTCATATCCTCTAAAAACAAGCAAATCAATCACATATATAGCACACGATAATCATTACACAGATCTCAACTAAATGATATACACTTGAATGAATTAACAATTGAATGATTACAATTGTATCAAATATTTCAACATCTAATCATCGCTGAGGTAGAACTCTCCAGTCTTGTTTATGACCTCCGCTATCAAGAATTGGGAGAGATTTCCTTCAATTTCGGTAACGATTGCACTTTCGTCGAATTTCATGCACTGCCGCTAGGAGTAGTATTAAGTCATTAGCATATATATATATATATATATATATATATATATATATATATATATATATATATATATATATATATATATATATATATATATATATATATATATATATATATATATATATATATATAAGCCTCTCTGCCTGCCTTTGGATTGCTTTTAGATGCGTGCTAGTACATTGAGACTTTCCATTTATAATTAAGACTTTCCATCCTGATATTATATATCATTGCACTTGCACGCATCTAAAAGCAATCCAAAGACAGGGAGGCTTGGTGCCCGGGCACCCTGGTGTCCCATTTCAGCGTCCATGGATGAAAAATCTCACTCATAGATGGAAAGTCTCACTCATGGAGCCTGGGCACTATAGTGCCCCTGTTATTTATACTATATATATAATTGTTGTGGTTACAGACCAAATAGAGAGAGAGAGTATGGTAGTGGAGAGTTAGGTGAGCAATGGCTTAGGGTTTCTCGCCATGGCCTGTGTTGTATATATATATATCCATATGTGGAGTGCTTTTACAATTATACCTTTACATTTGAGTATTCCCCTTAGGGGTACTTATGCCATTACACATGTCCCATTCTGGACCTTACAATCCTCTAACAGGCCTGCTGGGCTTAGGTGGGGGCCACCCCTACAACAGGAGCCTCTCATGGTGAAAGACTTCACGGGCCGAAGCCATGTTGCCGAGCCTTTTGGCCCCCTTCGTCCCTGCGGCCTGTGAACTTTCCCAACGTTCGGCGGAGCCTTATTGCCTGGTGTAGTGTTCGCCCCGCCGCGAAGATATGATGCAGGGTGGGTTGGCGAAGTAATGGGATCGAGCTTGAACCGGAGGTGTTGGCAGAGTCAGATGCGTCAGCAAGGGCAGGCGAAGCGGGCTCGTAAGTCGTCGCGTGGGCGCCAAGTGACAGCGGACTTCGACATCGAGCGCCCTTGATGATAAATGACTGTCGGTCTGCCTTGCGAGGCCCCGTCCTGCAACGTTCCTTCTTGTGGCAATCCCAATGGCGAAATATGCTTGGCGCGGCACAGGGCTTGAAGCGTCGTGGCCATACGACGCTTGCGACGCTCCTCCGCCCGTTGAGCTTTCTTCTCGTCGGTTGGACTCCTGCCGGTTGGGCTCCTGCCTTCGCGTTCCCGAACTACGGGGAGCCCAACAGCTGGATCTCGGCCGACTTGGGCTGTGACGTTGTCGTGTGGACTCCGATTCGCTCGCCTACACCTCCTGCTGTGCCCGGGACATCCTGCGGTGCCGAAGCGAGGTACTTCCCTGCGAAGGTGGGGTCGGGAGCGACGCCAGAGTCTTACTGACGGGGCCAGGACATGGGACCGAGCCGAGGTGGGGGGCGGGGTTTCCCCGCTAAAACGGAGACTCGCCCGTCTTAGGCTGCCGAATTCAGAGCGGTGTGGTTATGGCTCCGCGGTCCGGTAGTGCGCTTTAATGGCTCCCGAATCGCGCGCCCACAGGATGGCGAAGCGCCGCCGCAGCCGTACGTGCTTTTCCACTCGGGGTGTACACGCGGTGGGTCATGATTGGCGCGTCGTGGGCTGTCAGTGGTCGCACGACCGCGGCCGTTTGCCCCTTCCCTAGAAGGGCGGGACACGTGACCGGGTGCCATGGGCGCGTCGTGCGCCGTCTGCCCACCTACTAGCGCGCGCAGTTACTAGCGGTTGCGCTTCCCGATCATGGGCAGCCGAACCGCTGGGCTTCCGCCGGTCGCGCTTCCGATGTACGGTCGCCGGTTGAGGTTCCCGCCGGCTCCGGGGCGCAGCGAGTATATATATATGCCGTCGCCCTGCGCCACCCTTCATAGGGCCACGCCCGGGTACGTCTGGAATGATCTTGGTCTCGAAAATAGGCTACCTCTGTTCATCTGCATTCTTTGAGGGGACTGTTCTGCGGCGGGGTTAGCACGGTTGGGCATTGTCATAGAATGTTGATGAACAGAAGGATGCCTATTTTCGAGTTTCAAAAAAAAAACTTGTCTTCGTCCTGGCGCCGGGCGCTGTGGTCCGCCGGCCGCGCTGTGCTGCTAGGATGATCGTGCCCTCGTAGATAGGTCTTCCTTAGTCCATGCGCACTCTTTGATGTCCAAGGATGGCGACAGACTGATGGAGGCCTATTTATGAGAGTTCGGTTAGAGCCTACTGACGGTGGCCGGTCTCGCTTCTCGACTGAGTGCGCGGTTCATTTGGGCCTTCGGCTTCCGGGGGCTTAGTTTACTTGGCGGGGCCGCTAGTTGCCCTGGCCACCCTCCACCGATCATGAGGGGGCGGGGGTCGGCCCTTCGCTGGCGGAGGCCGAAGGGTTGCGCGGACCTCAGAATCGCAGTGACTTCCGACTTCTTCCTGGCGTCCCAGTGAGATGTCCCTTCGCGGGGATGGAGCGAAGTTGTTGCAGTTGATTGGTCTCGAAAACCGCGTCGACATGTGCCGGGGGCTGTGTTGCGTCGTACGACCTGCATTTACTCCCGGCGGGAACCGGCACGCGACGGGGCGCTGTTGGCGCGTTGTGCGCGGACAGATCATTGTACGACCGCAGTTATGACCAACACACGTGGGCAGTCGCGATGCTTCGGCTTCGGTCGCGACGGCTCGGCTTCTGTCGCGGGGAGGCGAGCGGTTCGTCGTCCGCTGGTTACGCTCACCCGCGGCACGGGAGACGAGGGGTCTTTAAATACCCCCGTGGCACTGCGTCTGCGCCTCCTCCACGCGCTTTCTGATCACATTTCCTTTTCGTCATCGTCTAGCTCCCGGATAGCGATGGCGCCTGACGGCGAGCATGCTCAAACGGTCGGGAAGTGCGCCATCTGCCGGCGGTCCTTGCCGCTTGAGGTGGAGTACGCGCTCGAGGGGCGCAACGGCGGTGGCAGACAAATGGTGGGTGGCGACGGAGAGGAAGGAGGGCCCTTACTCCAGCGCCTTGGGCCCGACGCTCGTAACAGAGGAGACGATCCGCACCCTGCTGCGTGAAGGGAAGCTGTTGGGTCGTCAGGCGGTGCGGCTGCCCGCCATGGACGAGGCGGAGCTGCATCCAGAGGAGTCGGAGGCGATTGTTTTCGTCGCCTACTTCGAAGCTGGGCTTCGCATCCCGGCGGCGATGGTCGTTGGCGATGTGCTGCGAACCTTCAGGCTGGAGTTGGCGAAGCGACCCGAACGCGCCGCTCGCCTTGCCGTGTCTGGTGGGCTTTGCGCTCGAGGCGTCTTTGCCGGCGCCTCGATGTTCGCCTATCTGCACGATGCACGGTGCCAGCCGAAGGAGCGGAAGGACGGGACGCTGTCGAACTTTGGCAGCGTCAACTTCATACTACGGTCATCGTGCGGGAAGCTCTTCCCTGCGAACTCCACTCGAGCGAAGTGGGAGCCGAACTGAGAGTGGTAGCGGCCTCGAGTGTACGGGCCAGTCGATGGCGTTCAACACCACGCCCAGTATAACGCTCAACCTCGAGGACAGGCGAAGGGCGAAGACTCGCGGGGGTCACCGCTCGCTTCAACATGCGCGACCTTGCCGAAGAGTACATCATGTATGGCGTGGCGCCGCTCGCTCATGAGTGGCGCCTCCCCGCCGGGAAACTCCGGGACGACAACGTTCGCCCATCCGTTTGCTCGCTACCGACGCCCCGGACTTCGTAAGCTTTGGCCATGTCCTCCTTTACATTCGTGCTTGCGCGCATCGCGTTTGACCATGCTTGTCTCGCCTAGGAATGCGCTTGGGAGACGCGGAACGCGCGGTGAACATGTTCCTCGGGCCGTATACAGCCAGGGAGCACGAGCAGCGCACGGCTGCAACCGCGGAGGCGGGGCTAGGGCAGATAAACCGCGTGTGCGAGGCCCTGGGCGTTCGCGTGCTGGAGTAAGCCCCTCCGGCCCCGAGCCAGCCGCGACAGCCAGATGACGACGCCCAAGGAAAGAAGGCACCGCCCCGCGAGAGGACTTGGGCTACCGCAGCCGCGCCCAACACGGCGGCCGCTGTTGCCCCCACTGCTGAGTCTGATTCGGCGAATTACGCCGATTCAGACCTGGAGATGGGCGCAGATGACGGGGGCGAAAGGTCTCCGGGTGGTGGTGGGGGTCGAGGTTGCGCCATGGGCGTGCAGGAGGGGGAGGCCTCGTCGCCCGTGACAGCTGAGGTGGTGGGGCCCCCGTCTGCTGGCGGCGCCGGGGTGAAGTCGCCGCCTGCGACGGCGACAGTGTCGGATCTACCCCTCACGGAGGCTGGTGGAGCGAGGTCTCCACCAACCGTGGCGGCCGAGACGGAGGTGCCTCCCGCGGAGGTTCTTAGGGTGGGGCCCCCGCCCGCGAGTGTTGCTACCGTAGAGCCGCCGGGCCCTCACCTTCTCTTCCCAGGGCGAAGCGGTCGCGCCTGCAGTCGCCCTCTTATCGGACTTCGAGAGGGTTTGCCGTGACGAGCCGTGTTGGGAGCTTGTGGGATTCCGACTCCGACGCCGAAGCTCCTGCACGCGGCGTCCCTTCGGCCCCCTCGTAGGCCACTGCAGCCAGGGGGCGGAGGTTGCCGGCGCTAGGCCCCGATATGGAGACTCCCTAGCCCCGTGGCCAACTCCGCTGGGGTGGCGCCTGATAACGCGCACCACGGTGGGGGCGTCCCGCGGTCGCCGTCAACCACCGAAGGTATGTTATCCTGCCGCACCTTGGTGTAGCTGCGGTGTCCTCGTAGGACTGACTAGCATATCTTCATGCAGCGGAGCTCATCCCCGAGGGCGGGCGATCCCTAGGGCGCGGGGGCGTTCCTTTGAGAGGGGTATCCGGCGCACCTGATTCTGCCGACGTGAACTCCGCACCCCCGAGCCTAGCAGACTTCGTTCCTCCCTCGGAAGCGTTAAGGGCGTGGCGCGGGATCGTAGACGACGCGGCCGCCAGCGTTGATCGGCAGGCGATGTCAACCTACGGGACGGGGCACCTTGGTGACACGCTGGAGGTATCGGGAGTGCGAGTAAGTATCTGATCTTGTGGCGATACGTGGTTGTGTAGCAGCTCGCTGACTCCTTTGTCGCGCAGACCCTCGTCTTGGGCCAAGCGTTGCAAGCTGCTCACGCCCGCGAGAAGGGGGCGCTAGAAGACCGATTGCGGGCCGCCGAAGAGGCCTTGCACATAGCCAGGGGGACGCACTCCGCCAAGGACGATCGCGTCCGCGACTTGGGGGCAGAGTGCACGAAGACGAAGTCGTACGCCGAGGCGCTCGTGGCGGCAGCGTGGTCATCAACCACAGAGGCGGCGCGACGAGAGGTCGCAGAGGAGCGAGATGGCCTACTCCAACAAATCTCTGCGCTAGAGAAGGAGAGGGGCGAGCTTGCGAAATCTCTAGCGGAGCGGGACCGGACCCTGGGCGACGCTTCGGTGGCTGCGTGGGATGCCATGCTGGCCCTGGAGGTTACCCTTGAAGGTCTCATCGCCGAGGTACCGCCTCGCTCCTTCGGGCCTGAGGATTTGTCGCGGACGCTTCGGCGGATCGGGGATGCGGCCAACATTACCCGCAGCTCCGCGACGACCTTTGGTGACAACTGCTCCTACGTGACCTCATGCCTGGTATGCACGCTCCTGCGACACCGGGGTTGCCAGCACATCAGCGAGCTGGCTGATCCTTGTTTGGAGTTGCCGACCGAGGTCGGGGTGATGTCCGATGCCGTGCACGCTGTTCGCCGCCCCGTGCGATTTTTCCATGAGAGGATCCGGGAGTTCATCGGGGAGGCTGCGGTGAGGGTGGAGTTGCGGAACAGCCTGTACAACGAGGGGAACCTTGGCGTGTGGATGGATGAAGTCCCACGCTGCGACGAGGGCAGCCCCGTGAATTTGGGGGGCAACGCAAACCCTCAGGTGTGACGCCATGGTCTCCGCGCGTTGGTGTGTTGTAAAACAAGCCCTTCGTCTTATGAATAAAGTGTTAGTTGCCTCACCAGTGCTGACTTGTGTGCCCGCATGTCTTGAGCAGCTACCCGATCCGGGCCGGCTACTAGTTTCTGACCGTGTGATTTGACGACGTCTTCGGCGGTGGCGGAGGGCCGAGGAGTCGCTGGACTTCTGGGCAAGCCGAGCTTCTTCGCGTGAAGCTTTAACGCGGACGCACGTTAAGGAGGAGCCGACCGAGTAGCGAGGTCGAGCCCCCGAGGCTATTTGTACATTTGTATTGCCTGCCTTTGTAAACATCTTCTGATGAATGTAACAAGGGGAAGGGGTTTAGCTTAAAAAATCTCGCCCATCTCCATCCTTGTTTGCGACGTCGAGGTGTATGCGCGAGCGCTCCGTCCCCTACCCTCCGAGGTGGTGGCAGCGGAGCTGGCGCTTTAGTCGAGGTAGACGCGCGAGCGCTACGTCCCCTACCCTCCGGGGTGGTGGCAGCGGAGCTGGCACCTTAGTCGAGGTAGACGCGCGAGCGCTCCTTAGTTAGCCTCTGTTACGGCTTGTCGGTGCTCCGCGTGATGCCCGTGGGTGCAAGCTACTGCCACGTCCCATGCCGACTCTACAGGGCGCGTGCGGAGGCGAGCCTTGACTGCCTTTTGCTCGATCGCTGCGAAGTGCCCGCGAAGGTAGTGCGTCTTATCAACTCATGGCGTAGGAATCGTAGACCGCACGCTGTTTATACTCCGGGGGGTACGCATAGAATATCTATGCGTGCGCGGGAGTATTCGCGTCTTGTTTATACTCCGTAGAGTGCGTGGGACAACCAACCACGCTTTGTTTATACTCCGCAGAGTACGCATAGGAATAATACCCAGGCGTGCGCGGGAGCTTCTGCGTCTTGTTTATACTCCGTAGAGTGCGTGGGACAATCAACCATGCTTTGACTATACTCTGTAGAGTACGCATAGGGATAATACCCATGCGTGCGCGGGAGCATCCGCGTCTTGTTTATACTCAGTAGAGTGCGCAGGGACAATATTCGCGTCTTATTTTATACTCCGTAGAGTGCGTGCGGAGGTGGACCTCGGCGCTACGTTTTCTTTAGAGTCCGTGGACTGCGCGCGGAGGCAAACCTCCGCGCGTTGCGGGCGGTGAAGTTGCGTGCGGAAGCGGACCTCGACGCTACGTCTTATTTAGAGTCCGTGGAGCCTCCGCGCGTTGCGGGCGGTGAAGTTGCGTGCGGAGGCAGACCTCGACGCTACGTCTTATTTATACTCCGTAGAGTGCGTGCGGAGGCGGATCTCGATGCTACATCTTATTTATACTCCGTAGAGTGCGTGCGGAGGCGGACCTCGACGCTACGTCTTATTTATACTCCGTAGAGTGCGTGCGGAGGTGGACCTCGGCGCTACGTCTTCTTTAGAGTCCGTGGACTGCGCGCGGAGGCTTGCCTCCGCGCGTTGCGGGCGGTGAAGTTGTGTGCGGAGGCGGACCTCGACGCTACGTCCTATTTCTACTCCGTAGAGTGCACGCGGAGGCGTCCCCCCACGCGTCTTTGTTTATAGTCATACCCGTGTTTTTCACGGAGAGCGCGCGCGAACGCGTGTCTTTGTTTATACTCATGCTCGTGTTTTTCACGGAGAGTGCGCGCGCGAACACGTGTCTTTGTTTATACTCATGCCCGTGTTTTTCACAAAGAGTGCGCGCGCAAACACGTGTCTTTGTTTATACTCATGCCCGTGTTTTTGACAGAGAGTGCGCGCGCGAACGCGTGTCTTTGTGCAGGGAACAAGGAAATTTGTGCAAACGGTGAACTTTATTAAATTCCCGTTTTCGCGGGTGAGCGATTACAAAAGGTGTGATATTAACCACTGACCGCTTTAAGGATGGGAACAGCCGCAGCTATCGTCGCTTGGTGATGAGGCGGGGCACGGTGTGAGCCTCTGCTGTTGGGGTAATCCGCGCGGGGGGGCCGGCAGGGCGCTTTTTGGAGCCGCTAAGGATCTTCGTGCTTGCACACCCGGCCTAGGCGCTTCGCTGAGCCTCTGGTGCCGAGCTCTATACGCCGAGCCATATCCTGGTCGCCGTGGACGGTGATGATGGCCCGCGGTCCGGGGAGTTTCATACATAGGAAGCCGTGGTGCGAGACTGCCCCGAGGGAGTTTAAGGTTGGCCACCCCAATATGGCGTTGTAGGGGTGCGAGATGTCGACGACGTCGAAGGTGGTGTCCTCGCCCCTCACATTGTTGTCTCGGCCGAAAGAGACTTGGAGGCATATCTGACCCAATACCCGCAGGGGTTGCCCTCCGAAGCCTTGCAACGGGATGCCCGAAGGGCCCAAACGACTTCGGGGGATCCCCATCTGGTCGAAGGCCACTGCGAACAAAATGTTCGCGGAACTTCCTCCGTCGACCAGGACGCGCCTGACCTCGCATGCTGCGATGAGGACCTGGATGACCAGGGGATCTTGGTGGGGGAACTCCACGCCTTCAGCGTCAGCGGGCGTGAAGGTGATCTCGTGCTGTGCCCACTCTGGCGGCGCCTGCGCTGGGTGTGCCGCGCCGAGGCGAACCCCCAACGAGGAGCCCCCAGAAACGACGTTTATGACCCTGCGCTGGGCTTCTTCCGGGGCTTGCAACTGCAAGAGGCCCTCCCGAGGTTGCTGCACGCGGGCCTGAATCCGCAGGGGGCCTTCCTAAGGTTGTATTCCTTGGTCCTGGGGGTGTTGGACGTGAGCCACGACAGGCGCGCGTGCCTCAGGGTTTTTGTCTCTGGCAACGCTCTGCCGAAGCGCTGCGATAGTGGCGCAAACACGCATGTCGTGGTTGCCCGGACTGTTGACTTCGCACCACAGCCCGTGGTGCTGGTTGTTGTACTCTTCGCGAGCTCTGTCGTCGCGACCCCGCCCCCGTCCCCGGCCACGGCGCCCTCTGCTGCCACGACCAGCAGGAGTGTTATCTTCGGAGCCACTCTCGATGTCAAAGACGTAGCGAGGTTTCCGAGATTTGCGTTGGTCACATTTGGGCCTGTCGGCTGATGAGTCCTTGTGCTGGGGATCCTTGCGCTCGGAGGCGTTCTTTGACTGTTCCTGCTTGCGCTTGCCTTTCGAGGAGCCCTCCTTCGGCGAGCCATCGTTTTTTGCCGACCCTTCCGCCTGATTGGTGTCGGAGTCGTCGTCGTGCCACCGCCGCGTGTCCTCCTCCGCTCTGGCGTACTCTTCCATTTTGTCGAAGAGCTTCGCCACCGTCTTGATTGGTTTGCGCGCATTGTATTCGGTCAGCGGTCCCGGGCGGAGGCCTTGTATCGCTGCGTTGATGACGGTTGTTTCATTGACGTCCTTGACCTGGCAGCGTACCTTCGCGAAGCGTTTAAAGTAATCCCGGAGCCTCTCTGCGGGTTTTTGCTTGACTACGAATAGCTGGTCCGCGTCGACGCGCTCGATGTAGTTTCCCTAGAAGTTGTTGTAGAGTAGGTCGCGGATCTGCTCCCATGCGTAGATGGAGTGCGGCTTGATGGTAAAGAGCCAAGAGAGCGCCACCCCTTACAATGAGTCCCTTTGCCTTCGTGGTGTCGTCTCCGCCAGCGGCTTCGATGGCGGTCTCGTATACGCGCGCGAACTCTCACGGGTCCTGTCACCTTTGTACGCCTCGACGACACTCGGGAACTTGAAGTCCTCAGGCCATACCGCCTGCTGCAAGCCCGCTGAGAGCGGGGACTCCTGGTCCACGAGTCGTAGTGGGATGCGGCTGGACGTGAGGGCGTCGCGGCTATCCGCCCTCTTTGGAGTGGGCTCCGATGCGACCACCGGTGGGGCTTTGGCTCCGAGCCTCTTGTATGTCTTGCACGGCCCTGCGGAGATCCGTCGGCCTCATTGGAGTCATTCTTATGTTTGTATCGGGATGATTTGCACACGGATAAACATGTAATTTTGTATATTCTTTACGGTAGAAGATATAATCATTCGGACATGCATGTATTGTTTCTACTTCTATTCCTAATAGACAAAGAATCTTCTTGGCTTGACAGGTGATTCTCGGCAACACATTTTCCTCTGGAGGATGTTCGTTAGGAGACCTAACAACGCTGTGAAACTCTTATCGGACTAACCATTACTTGTCTTCAATTTCAGCAGTTCAAGAACATATGACAATCTTGTGTATTTCGTCTTGCAGTCAGGGAATAAAGGTTTCTCCAAATCCTCCAGCAAGCCCTCGAATTACCAAATTCTCTTTCACTATAGTTTCTTTCTGCATCGCATAATATCTTATCTAGATTGTCATCATATGACCTATCCTCATCGAAAGCACAGTCCACAATTAGCATATCATTGTCTCTTTTGATGATGTTATAATTACCTTCTTATATAATTTTCTCTTCACCGTGACTGGTCTAGCATGTATATCCCTTTTTGAAACCCTTTCGAATCAAGTGAGTTTCGATCTGCGCTGAGTTGGTAAATATCTTTAGAATATCATAATCAATACATGGACAATATATATATTCCATCCCCTTCTTCAACATATCCTGCTCGGTCACTCTTCTAAAAACAGACAAGCCATTAATGTACTTTTCACTCACACAGTTCTCAACGTACATCCAGTTTTGATCCATCTACATTACACATGTAACAAATTAGTGTCAAATTGGATTATTAATGCTACTATGGCTACTATAGTTAATTAATCAGCCTAGCTACTTACACACATAATTATCATTCACCTAATAATAAATTGTTCATATCTAAATTAAGTAGTTAACCACGTATTCATGAAGCATATATATATATATATATATATATATATATATATATATATATATATATATATATATATATATATATATATATATATATATATATATATATATATATATATATATAAAGTAAACTATGAAGTAAACTATGAGTACTGCCCCATTGTTCTGCAAACTACCATCTCTCTCTAAACCTAACTATCTCTTTATTACAAGACATATAAGTTATTAGTAGCAAATACCGACTTCTAGTCATAAAGAACAAATCAATCTACAAGCGGTATATTTTCACCAAACTTTCCAAAGCCGGCCGCCTCCTTCAATGCAGCTCAATGAATACATATCTATCGAGACCACGTCGGCTATTTAATAACATGGCGTACCCCAGACGGTTCCAACCACAAACAGTCTGTGATATGAAACGATCACAGACGGTTTGTATTAATAACCAGCTGTGAACTTTCACAGACGGTTATTATTACAAATCGTCGGTGATGTCTGTCATTATTACAGACGGTTATTGATACAAACCGTTTGCGGTGTTTTGCATTATCACAGACAGTTCGTATTAATAACCGTCTGTGAAAATATCACAGACGGTTATTCGTATGAACTGTTTGTCATAGTTGCGTATCACAGTCAGTTGATGGTCACACTTGTAAAACCGTCTGTGATAATTACAGCACAAAGAATTCTCTATGAATCATCTATAATGTAGCAGTCTAATATAGCCTCATTTGTAGTAGTGATTGGTCATGGTCCTATTCCATCCATGGAATGCAGTTTATTCTCAGTCATTATCCTATCTTTTTGTCATTTGTTTGAAAAAGCACGGTTGTGGTTGTTGGATAATTCTTCAAAGCTTATGCAGATTGAACATAAGAAAACAGTTCACCTGAAAACAAGAAAAAAAGTATTAAGAATTGCATATACAGAAGAAAACAATTCAGAAATGAACAAACTGGCCTGCAAAACAGCCTATTGCCGCAGGTAAACTGGCCTGCAAAAGAGCATTTTCTAGTCACTGCTAAGGAATTTATATGATGTTGATAAAGAAGTAACAAACCATGTTTGAAAGAATGGACAATTTTCAGAAACTATATTTTTTGCATTCTTTGACAGTTAAGTACAACAGGAGGAGAATACTATGACGATGGCTTTCAAAAACTAGAAATTCAGTACTGGATTGTTTCAGCTTGGGTATACTTAGTGCAGTTTCTTTTAGTTCATCTTTTCCCAATTATTGGGAGATGGCAATGCTATAGAAGAAACTTCATGCACTATTCATGTAAATAGTTTTCCCTCTGCACATGAGCACTATGTACTGTTGGCAAATGGGAAACATTGGTACTATGTACTGTTGGCAAATGGGAAACATTGGTTCTGTCACCAACAGGATCTATGAGCCTCTACAAAATGTTCATTTCTACAAACACAACATGATTGTATCAAAGTCATAGCCATAGTACTAAAAAATGAGCTCAAGCAGCAATTCAGCAATAATAGATTGCTCTGTCGAGATGATGTATGCAACTATAGTTAGTACTACAGCATAAATGGTAATGCAATACAATTACAAACCATGAAATAAGGTGGCATGGCTATTCATAAGGCCAGACAAGACTATTTTCTTCTTCGGATCACCCTTCTCATCTTTTAAATGCATTCAGCACTTGGTAATAGTTCCAAAGTATTATTACTATCAGAACACCATTCGCATTAAAAACATAAGCACTAAAGCATGAATCACAATCATAAGTCTTGAATATTAGATTTGCTTTAAATGAGATAGCAAACGAAAAAGATAAACTTAAGTTCATGTAAAATGTAGATGCAATATTACAGATAGCATCATCCCAACAGAAAAAAGTTCCAAAAACAGGGGAAGAGAGTCAGAGAGACAAAGCCAATCCCAAAATGATTGTTCAGGCCAAAGGATCTTCCAAGTTTCAACAATGCGAACGATTCAAATCTTGCTGCCAGCTAAGGTCATATTGCTAATCTTGGTATCAATAACACAAATCGATTTTTTAAAAAACGTAGAATTCACAACTGCATCAGCGCATCACTACATGGTTCTCCCTGATCGCATAAATTTGCTACAAGACAGAATTACCAATTATATATACGCTAATCCACTTACCCAATTCTTTAACAACAATACCTCTAATCTACTATAACCCGAAGCATACGCAACTATATGAATCCAACGCCACAAATTCCATCACAAATTAACACATTCGTCCTATCGAATCAGCAAGAGGCGAGGCCGCATACCCAAAAACGGTGACCCACTCCTCGTCGTCGACCCTGCCAGCGGCGGGCACGGAATCCCTCGGCATCTTCGGCCGCGCAACCTCCCTGGGCGGCGGCGTCGTGATAAGCGCCACCTGCTGCTGCTGCGACTGCTGCCTCGACGCTGTCGTCGGGGACTGCTGCTGATGCATGAGGCCATCCACCGGGGAACCATCCCTAGCCTTCTCCTCCCTCGAGGGGGACCACCACGCCGCTGGGGCCGTGGAGCCGTTGGAGCATAGCGGGGAGAAGAGGCCGGCATGAGGGGGCGGAGGCGACGGGGTCATGATTGCCTGCGGAGGGGTGGGGGGCTGCGGGGAAGCGGAGTGGTGGGAGAGGTCATCGAGGGAGAGCAGCGGGGGAGGCGGCGGCGGGGTGGAGGCCTGGATCTCGCGACGCAGGGAGGCCGGGGGCAGGAGGACGCACGAAGAGACCGGGGAAGAGAGGTCCCGGAGGAACGGCGGGTGGTGGCGCCGGTGGTCCGGCCTGGAGGCGCTCATCTCGGTGGCGAGGTGGAGGAGCAGCAGCGAGATGTGTCACCGACGCCGCTGGTGCCTGCTCTCGCCGAGGTCGCCCGCTCTGCCTCTCCTCGCTTGGACGCGCTAGTGTCTCTGCCCAAGTGGGAAACAGGCGGGAGGGGGAGGCGAAGCGGTACGAGTGGCAAAAAGCGGGTAATTTCCGCATACTTCCAGGGGCAATTTCGCTTTAGGTTTGCTAGCTCGTCATGGCCTGTTCTTAACCGCTTCTAAACACGGATTTTGGATTTTGTTTCAGTACTTAACTTTCAAACGGAGTATTTTCTTAAGATAAGATCTATAAGTTAATTGTAATATATGTTAAAATCCTAACATCTGCATCAACTAAAATCGCAAGCGAGTATCTCTATCCATAATCTCTATCGCAAACAGCTAAAATTCAAAATTTTCAGCCAAAATCCATAAACCGCAGCCATATCAAACAGGCCCAGGCAGCTTCTCCTTACTAGTTGATTTTGGATTTTGGATTTTGAGGAGTTGATTGATTGGCACAGCTGTACTAGATCCAAAAAAGAAGTTGGGAGCAAGAGCTCTACCAAATAGGGCCTAAGAGCAAGTTTAATAGAAGAGGTGGCTGCCACCTTTAGGACTAACCAAATAAATAAAAAGAGTACACGTGGCTCATGGTGAAGGTAGCTAATACAATAAGTTGAGTAGAGGTTACCTCTACTAAAGCACTCAAACATTTAATACTTGCATAAATATATCAGAGGTTACCTCTTGCATGAGGGGCAGCTTGCCTATCTCTCCTTGTATGATGCGCTAGAGGTCACCTCTTGCATGAGGGACAGTTTGCCTCTCTCTCCTCTTTTCTCTCTCTTCCATATAGGATTGTGTTGACGTGAATTTTGCTAGAGGTGACCTAGTCAACATTATTGTACTTGCTCTAATTTGCATAAACTAGAATCTCTCTCTGGAGGTTTAGAAAATGTGGCATATTTTTTCTTTGGATTATGTGCTTTGACTGGTCATGTCTCTGCTGTGGTGTATGCATTCTGAAATCGTATCCAAATGATGCAGTTACTCAACATATTCGTCGTCATTATAAATTCCTATTGGTGGCTGATCATCTGAATTTGTTTCAGGTCTTCCCATTGCTTACCAAGAAATTTTCATATGAAGAGCAAGCTGATTTAGTGTGGCAGTTCTTATGCAACATTCCTGTAAATATGCTGGCAGAGTTCCTTCCATGGCTTTCAGCTTCTGTTTCATCTGATGAACGTGAATATATTCGAAACTGCTTATGTAAAATAATACCTGAAGAGAAACTTCTTCAGCAGGTCTTCATAATTGCGCTTCTTACATTTTCTGGCAATAACTTGCTTTGTGTCCTGTTAAATTTAAGTTTTAAAATTTTGCGAAGGTTGTATTCACTTGGATCGAAGGGAAAGCAACAAGAGAAGTGGAGGAGAGTTTCGTTGATCCTAAATCAGACTGCGAGGATGCCTCCTTTGTTGATCAAGCAGAGAAGCATATTTGTGCACATGAAGAGTCTAAAGATGGGAATAGAAAGTATGCAGAATCTAATGATGGTCAGGCTGACAGGCATCCCATAGACGAGATTTTGTATTGGCATAATGCTATCCGTAAAGAATTAAATGATATAGCAGAAGAGACAAGGATGCAGCAGTCTGGAGATTTTTCTGATATATCAGCCTTCAATGCGAGGCTTCAATTTATTGCAGATGTATGCATCTTTCACAGGTATGTAGCTTTGGATCTTCACTCATCCACATCTTTATTTTACGATCTTGTTGTGCAACTATGGTAAATATGATCTTCTGAAATTTCAATATTGCCTTTCTCTTAGTCCATGTAAGTTGGCACTTCAGTAGCCATATGTTTGTAAATGTTTAACTTATTGGTACTCCTTTGCATCTGTTACACATTATGTACCTTTTTCAACGTATGCTGCTTGTTCATGGACAGTTTGGCTGCTAGGCACCGTTTGGCATTGTGCTGGCTTTTAAACTGCAATTTTTACTACTTTTGGATATATTAACTAACTGTCAACTTTTTTAAAGGACTGTGTCATAGATATTTTGCTAGATTTGGTAAGGATTCTCTAAAATAACTAGATTCTACAGCGCTTTGCAGCACAGTACAGCAATGGTAAACTGGCCCATAGTCACCATAGCATATGATTGTACGCTTCAAAATAACTAAAGAATACCTGAACATTAAGTTTAGTATTGTGTGAGTTGGGGACAAACTTATGTCTTTATTAACAAAGCAACACACTTTTATACAGATGATATTTATTTTTCCGTCCTATGTAATACGTGACTACAAATGCTTGGGCAAGCAGTACACTAGACATGCTGATTCACCTGAAGCATAGGAGCCGTGTATTTGAGAAGAGTCCTTTACATATGTATTATTGTTTTGTTGTGCATACAAGAATATTGCTGGCATGTACTAGTGGCATGCTAGTCATAGTTTGTTGGGTATTAGAATATGTTTTTGCTTGATTCGCTTTTGATGGTTTTCACTTGAGAGAATTGAATATTCTTATAGTAAACCGAGTACCCTCTTTAATTTCATCACTTGTATTTTTTCTTATCTACAGTATCGCTGAAGATCAGGTTGTATTTCCTGCAGTCGATAGTGAGCTGTCCTTCGTGCAGGAGCATGCTGAACAAGAGCGCCGATTTAACAATGTTAGATGTTTAATTCAGCAAATCCAAATAGCAGGAGCAAAATCAACTGCAGCGGACATTTACTCCGAATTGTGTTCACATGCTGATCAGATAATGGAGGCAATTGAGAAGCACTTCTGTAATGAAGAAACCAAGGTTAGTAGTGATGTTGCTGGACTGCTGGAATGATTGCTTTATTTGTCAGAGTGTCATCGTTGGTTTAATTTACCTAGGTGCTTCCTCAAGCTAGGGTGCTTTTCTCTCCTGAGAAGCAAAGGGAACTTCTATACAGAAGTCTATGTGTCATGCCATTGAAGTTATTGGAACGCGTTTTACCATGGTTGGTGTCAAAGCTCAGTGATGAGGAGACATCTTCTTTTCTTCAGAATATGCGCTTGGCAGGTTATCCCTTTACTCTGATTATTCCATGTTATTGTCTTTATACATTTCATTAGCTTTCAAGAATTTCTTCGAAATTCAATGTTTGCTAAAAAGATGCACATGAAACAGCATCATCATCTGAAACGGCACTGGTCACTCTTTTCTCTGGTTGGGTGTGCAAAGCTCGTTCAGAGGACAAATCCAATTCTGGAGAATATGTACGCTTAACATCAGGGGCAGTGAGATGCCTTTTGGACGATGTAGATGAGCTGGAAAAATGTCCATCATTCTATCCATGTGCTTCATGTAACAGTGCGGATATTCCTCTGCATCTTCAAACCGAAAATGGTTCTAGGCCAGGCAAGCGAGGAAATGATGCAGAATCTGTTCCTGGTACTAATGGAAGTCACTGCTCTCAAACTGCTGACACTGAAGCACATCCATGTAGCAAAAAACCTTGTTGTATTCCTGGGTTGAGAGTACAGACTAGCAATCTTGGCATTAGTTCACTGGCTTCTGCAAAGTACTTTCGTTTTCTATCATACAATTCTTCTGCCCCTTCATTATATTCAAGCCTTTTTTCATGGGAGACCGATGCAGCATTGTCTTGTTCAGATAGCATCTCAAGGCCCATTGATACCATATTCAAATTTCATAAGGTGATCCGCAAGGATTTAGAGTACTTAGATGTTGAATCTGGAAAGCTCATTGATGGTGATGAGTCTTGCCTTTGCCGATTCATTGGAAGATTTCGTTTATTGTGGGGTCTTTACAGGGCACATAGCAATGCTGAGGATGAAATTGTGTTTCCTGCTTTAGAATCAAAAGAGACATTGCACAATGTGAGCCATTCATACACTCTTGACCACAAGCAGGAAGAACAATTATTCAAAGATATATCTAATGTTCTCAGTGAGCTTTCACAGCTACATGATAGCTTGAGCCACCCCCACACTGAAGCTAATGAATCAGAGAAAAACTATTTTCTTTCATCTAATGAGATTGATTGGACTAGAAAGTACAATGAGCTTGCCACAAAGCTTCAAGGAATGTGCAGGTCTATCCGCGTTGCCTTGACTAATCATGTCCATAGAGAAGAACTTGAGTTGTGGCCGTTGTTTGACAAACATTTTTCTGAGGAGGAGCAGGATAAGCTTGTAGGTCGTATAATTGGTACGACAGGTGCTGAGGTTCTCCAATCAATGCTACCCTGGGTTACATCGGCACTTACTCATGAGGAGCAGAACAAGATGATTTATACATGGAAGCAAGCAACTAAGAATACAATGTTTGGTGAGTGGCTAAATGAGTGGTGGAAGGGAGCTCCAACACCATCAGATTCTTCAGCGGAGACATCCTCTCCTCCAGAAGGTTTGTGCAGTTGGTTGCTTATGACCTTGCCCTCTACTACTAACAATTTTCAACTTGCATTGTGCCCCTCTTGTTAATACCATGTTTGTTAGAAACTTAGAATAGTTATTGGAAGCAAGTATATAACCTCCATGAGCATAGATTATAAATGTTATGCATTGTGTTGATATTTTATTTATTGGAGAATGGAGACAAACTAATCATCAATTTGTGAGGGTTCTACCTTGGTCTAATGAATTATATGTGCAATATTGTGCCAGAGTTGGGTTGAATCATTTAATTTGTGGTAAAGAAGCAAGAAGACCTAGCAATTTGTTGATAATTCTTTGCAATGGTGCAAGCTATGAATACTAACATAACTATAACATAAGTAGGATGCATTAAAAGATAAGGACTGTTCATTGGGAGTTTTGTAGAGCATGGACAGGCCATGGATGCTTAAAATTGGGGGAGTGGGATGCGAAGTTATGCTCAAGCAACTCATTCATAAACATCTGTTTTCTCTGATGCTTGTTTAGTCTGAAAGTAGCTCTATGTTTGGTTCATTTTCTTTTTCATTGAAAAATAATCTTTGTTTGACTGACCTTTTCTTTTCCCTTTGTAGATAGTCATTTACAAGATAAGCTTGACCAGAATGACCAGATGTTCAAGCCTGGCTGGAATGACATCTTTCGAATGAACCAGAGTGAACTTGAGGCTGAGGTCCGTAAGGTCTCACGAGATCTTACACTTGATCCAAGACGGAAGGCCTATTTAATCCAAAATCTCATGACCAGGTTTGTCATCTGAATATTTCAGTAAATAACTTGTAAGAAAATTATATTGATAAATGTGCACATTTCAGCCGCTGGATAGCTGCTCAGCAAAAGTTACCAGAACCAACATCAAAAGAGTGTAGTGAAGGTGCTGGTATACCTGGATGTTTTCCTTCATATCGAGACCAGGAGAAGCAAATATTTGGTTGCGAGCACTACAAACGGAACTGTAAGCTTGTTGCTGCTTGCTGTAACAAGTTGTTCACTTGCAGATTCTGCCATGATAAAGTTAGCGACCATTCGATGGAAAGGTAAATTCTGTAGTCTGTAAAAATACTTGATTGGTTTTCATCTTATTACTGTTGAAGGGTACTTCTATCGTCTGACCATACTAGAGTGCTTTGGGTTTCTTTTTCTGTAAACCCAATTTCAAACTGCTAATCACCATGCTATAGTAAAAAGTAAAAACACTGAAGAGTGAAGACATGTAGGAAATATAGACTTGCTACTTGCAGTTAAATTTCTTTTGAATAAAGCATATAGTTTCCTACATTCCTTTGAGTGCCTGTTCCATCCATCTCTTTACTGATATCTTTTTTAATCCCTTTTCTCGTTGGCTTTGCTTGTATGTGCATGGTTGTGGTGAGAACATATCTAGTGCTACCACACCTCAGAAAATGATGCAAATAGTCACGAAAAATTCCCAAAAAATTGACACAAAATCAATCTATCATGCCACAGAATTTCAAATCTAAATTTGATATGCACTTTGGGAAACAAAAAGGACAAATTCTGCTGAAAAGGAAATCCGAAAACAAAAAGGGAAAACGATAAAGATAAAGCTACTGTTCACTTAAATTTCTCTCTCTCTTTTTTGGTTTCTCCTAATATGCGTCATGTTTTCAATTGAATTTATGTGGGATGCTTGGTTATATTGTGACCTATCTAACCAGATATTTTCGGAATAGTATTTTTCATGACTATTTGTATCGATTTCTGAGGGGTGGTAGCACTGGATATGTTATCGTGGTTGTAGTGTCGAGATGGGCTAATAAGTACCAATTCTGTCTGAGGCTCTGAGCTAAAATGTTTGCTGTTCCTTGGCCTTTCTGTCAATCTCTTTATTACCATGCAGAACCCTGCTGCAATGTATTAACTATCAATAAGATATAGAATGAGAATTGAGAACAAAAGGACACTTAAGAAATGCCATACTAAATTACTAATTAGTATAGTTTCTGGTATTCTCGAGAAACAAGTATTTGTTTCTGTCCTAGTGTGCATTGGTTTTTGCTAGATCGTTGCTACCATATGTTGTGGACGCTTTTGTGGGCAAAGTGTATACGCGTCGCAACAAGCAGCAGCCAGCGTGTAAGCCGGCGTCCACAACAGCAAAGGGCTGAATAGCCAAGTAATTTAAGTTGCCAAGTTTGTTAAGATTCTGCATGCAAGTTAGTTTGGAAGGAGGAGAGTAATTGTAGGGATTGTCGGCCTTATGGCCTATATAATTGTAATCCCTGGATTGAGGAAAGGGGAAGAAAGAAAGAATAAACCTCCACTTAATTGGCTACTCAGAGCCTCCTGACGGAGGGAGAGTGCGCCCGCACCTTGTCCTCTCTTATTCAATCTACCACATCATCTTTGGTATCAGATTCGTGATCCTTCGACCTGCTCATGGGCGATTCCATCATAGCAGCCGATCTCAAGGCCGCCATGGACGCCATCCTCGCTGACCTCTCATCCATAAAGACTGAGATGTCGACGATGAAGGGCGACCAAAACCGCCTTACCGTGGCTGTCAATCGGCTGCAGTCTGAGAAGATCGACACCGGCGGCTCCCACAGCGGCAAAGACATGGCGAAGCCTGTGCCTGAGCCGCCGCTTCCACCCTTCCAATCAACCCACAAGCTGTGTTTTCCGCGCTACGATGGCTCCGCCGATCCGGTTGGGTGGCTACACAAGGCTGAACAATTTTTCCGTGCACATCGCACGCCGGAAGATGAGAAGGTCTGGCTTGCTTCCTTCTACATGGAGGATGTGGCACAAGATTGGTACTACCGCCTGGAGCAGAACATCGGCGTACCCACCTGGGCGCAGTTCGTCGATCGAGTGCAGCGACGGTTCGGTCCGCCAGTCCGCTCCAATGCGCTGGGCGCACTGATGCAACTCCGCCGCACTGGGACGGTGGAAGAATACCAAGCGCAATTCTTGCCCCTGTTGGCCCGCTGCAAGAACGTCACCGAGCAGCAACAAATAGACATATACACTACCGGCCTCCGGAATCCCCTCCAGACCGATGTCGAGCTCCAATGTCCGGCGACCCTCGACGACGCTATGGCGCTGTCCAGGGCCTTCGAACGACGCCTCCAATTGGACGACGAGGAGGCCGGCTGCGGCCGGCCCACCACGGCGGCGTCGCGCCTCGCGCCGGTTATTCCGCCGCCGCCACGCACAAGACACCGCTTCGCGCCCGGCGTCGAGCTCCTCTTCCCACGCCACCGGCTCCGACCAAGACGGCTCCGCCCCCAGGCGCGCGATTCAAACGCCTCTCCCCTCAAGAGATGGCGCAGCGCCGCATGGATGTTCTCTGCTTCAATTGTCCGGAGAAGTTCTCCCGCGAGCACGTCAAGCAGTGCACCATGAAGGGCCTTTATCTCATGGGAACTGGATGAAGATACTATTGGGGACGACATCGTCGATGAGGAATCGGCCTCCTCCGACAACGTCGAGATCTCGCTTCACGCCCTCACCGGCATCAAGACCGCGGACACGATGCGGCTGCCGGTCACCATTGCCGCGGATAACCTTCGCGCCCTGGTCGACTCCGGCTCCACCCACTCCTTTGTGGCAACCACAACGGCGCGCCTCGGCTGGCGCCGGCGCCGCGCCCTGGCCTGACGGTGGGGGTTGCCAATGGCGACCGAGTACCCTCTGCGGGCGTTTGCAAGCGAGTACCAATTACCATCGGCAAGGAGCTATTCTTCATAGACCTGTACGTTCTGCCTCTCGACGACTACGAAGTCGTCCTTGGCTGCCAGTGGTTAAAGACCCTCGGTCCCATTTTGTGGGACTTTGAGAGCCACTCAATGGCCTTTTGGCGCGGGGACCACCACGTCAAATGGCGCGGCTTGGAGGCCCCTCCAGTGCCTCAGCTCTGTTCCATGGAGTGCCGTGATTTGCTGTCGCTTCTTCTCACAGAGTTTGCCGACCTGTTTGCCGAACCAACGGGGCTGCCGCCGCCGCGACATCTCGACCACCGCATCACGCTGCTGCCGGGCACTCCACCGATTGCCGTGCGTCCTTACCGCTACCCTCAGTTGCTCAAAGATGAGATCGAACGACAGTGCGCCGACATGCTGCGCCAGGGGATTATTCGCTCTAGCACGTCGGCATTTTCCTCCCCCGTGCTACTGGTACGGAAGAAGGACGCAAGCTGGCGCTTTTGCGTCGACTACCGCGCCCTTAACACCAAGACGGTACGCGACGTCTTTCCGATTCCGGTCGTCGACGAACTGTTAGACGAGCTCAAGGGCGCCTCCTTCACCAAGTTGGACCTTCGCAGTGGCTATCATCAGGTCCGCATGCACACGGATGATATCCACAAGACGGCGTTCCGGACACATCATGGCCACTTCGAATTTGTTGTCATGTCTTTCGGGCTGTCCAACGCTCCGTCCACCTTCCATTCATGAACAAGGTTCTTCGACCTTTCCTCCGACGTTCGGTCTTAGTTTTTTTTGATGATATCTTAATTTACAGCTCATCCTGGTCGGAGCATCTACGGCATGTGCGTGCTGTGTTCACCACTTTGCGCGCCCACAAGCTCGTCCTCAAACGTTCCAAGTGCACCTTCGCCGAACGCACTGTGGCTTATCTCGGCCACGTCATCTCCAATGAGGGGGTGGCCATGGACCCATCCAAAGTAGAGGCGGTCCTGCAATGGCCTCAGCCGCGCACTCTTAAGGCTCTACGCGGTTTCCTCGGCCTCACCGGCTATTATCGCCGCTTCATCAACAATTACGGCGCCCTAGCCGCGCCGCTGACGGCACTCCTGAAGAAGGACGCTTTTCATTGGACCACGGCAGCCTCCGACGCATTCGCGGCATTGAAGGTGGCCTTGACTTCTGGCCTGGCACTTCAACTGCCGGATTTTTCCATGGGATTCACCGTCGACTGCGACGCCTCCGGCTCTGGCTTCAGTGCTGTCCTCCATCAAGGTAGCGGCCCCATTGCCTTCTTCAGCCGGGCCGTCGCGCCCCAGCACGCCAAATTGGCGGCTTATGAGCGTGAGCTCATCGGCTTGGTCAAGGCGGTGCGCCACTGGCGTTCGTATTTGTGGCCGCGTCCCTTCACGGTGCGCACGGATCACTTCGCCCTCAAGTACCTCCTCGACCAGTGCCTGTCCACGATTCCGCAACACACGTGGGTCAGTCGCCTCTTCGGGTATGATTTCAAGGTGGAATTCCGTCCGGGCCGCTTGAACACGGCCGCAGATGCTCTGTCTCGACGGGACGAGGACACGGTTGGGATGGCCGCCTGCGCCATCTCCCGCCCCGACTTGGTGCTGTTCGACGACTTTCGCCGCGAGGCGGCGCACCTACCCGAGATTATTGCCAAGCGCGCCGAGATAGCACAGGGCCTTGCCGGCGCCTCCTGGACAATGGTCGACGGTTTTGTCCTCCACCGTGGCCGCATCTATGTCCCGGACTCCTCAGCGCTCTGGCCACAGATCCTTGCCACGGCCCACGGATCCGGTCATGAAGGAGTCCAGAAGACGCTGCATCGTCTCCGGGCCTCGTTTTATAATCCTCATGCCAATCGGCTTGTGCGTGAATTTGTGCAGGGTTGTACTGTTTGCCAGCGCCACAAGACGGAACATCTTCATCCGACCGGCCTCCTTCAACCTCTGTCCGTGCCGAGCTCGGTCTGGTCAGACATCGCCCTTGACTTTGTCGAGGGGTTTCCCAAGGTGGCCGGCAAATCGGTGGTGCTCACGGTGGTGGATCGTTTCTCGAAGTACGCCCACTTCATCGCCCTCGGCCACCCGTATACGGCAACTTCAGTGGCCCGCGTCTTCTTCGACAACATCGTCCGGCTTCATGGCATTCCTTGCTCCATCGTCAGCGACCGGGACCCTGTCTTCACCAGCGCCTTCTGGACAGAGCTCTTCGCTCTCTCCGGGGTTGAACTCCGTCTCAGCTCCGCCTTCCACCCACAAACGGATGGCCAATCTGAAGTGACGAATCGTGTCTTGGGCGTCTACCTCAGGTGCCTCGCCGGCGATCTCCCACGCAGTTGGTTGCGGTGGCTTCCATGGGCAGAGTTCTGCTTCAACACGTCTTACCAGACGGCCCTACAAACGACCCCCTTTGAGGTGGTCTATGGTCGGCCCCCTCCGACACTCGCCAGCTACCAGCCCGGTCTGGCGCGTGTGGCTGCCCTCGACAAGCAGCTGGTCGATCGCGACGCCTTCTTGGCTGACGTCCGTGAACGCCTCCTCCACACACAAGACCACATGAAGCAGTACTATGACTCCAACCACCGAGACGTTCACTACAAGACGCATGATTGGGTCTGGTTGCGTCTTCACCACCGATCGGCTGCCGGCATCACTGACAAGTCCAGCGGCAAGCTCGCCCCTCGCTACTACGGGCCCTATCAGGTGGTGGAGCAGATCGGTCCGGTGGCCTACCGTCTTCGCCTCCCGCCCAAGGCTCAAATTCACAACGTCTTCCACGTCGTTTTCCTCAAGCCGTACCACGGTGATCCACCGGCGGATCCGGTGCCCCTTCCTCCCATGGCACGCGGCCGAGTGGTTCCAACCCCGGCGACCATCGCTCGCGCGCGTCTCAACCGTGGCACATGGGAGTTACTGGTGCGCTGGGTTGGGCGTTCCGACTCGGAGGCTACCTGGGAGCGCCTAGATGCCTTCAAAGAGGCGCACCCGACATTCCAGCTCGAGGACGAGCTGTTTTTCCAGGAGGGTGGAAGTGTTGTGGACGCTTTTGTGGGCAAAGTGTATACGCGTCGCAACAAGCAGCAGCCAGCGTGTAAGCCGGCGTCCACAACAGCAAAGGGCTGAATAGCCAAGTAATTTAAGTTGCCAAGTTTGTTAAGATTCTGCATGCAAGTTAGTTTGGAAGGAGGAGAGTTAATTGTAGGGATTGTCGGCCTTATGGCCTATATAATTGTAATCCCTGGATTGAGGAAAGGGGAAGAAAGAAAGAATAAACCTCCACTTAATTGGCTACTCAGAGCCTCCTGACGGAGGGAGAGTGCGCCCGCACCTTGTCCTCTCTTATTCAATCTACCACATCACCATATCAGATATTAAATGCGCTAACATTACTTGCTACCTGTAGGAAAGCAACACAAGAGATGATGTGTATGGTTTGCCTGAAGGTTCAACCTGTCAGTCCAATTTGCCAAACTCCATCTTGCAACGGGCTATCTATGGCAAAGTATTACTGTAATATCTGCAAATTTTTTGATGACGAAAGGTAATATTCCTCAACGTCATTGAAGATCAAACTTTCTTTGGTATTAAATTTGCACTGGGTATGTTGAGATCTTTTGGGCCATTCAACAATTGACGTGTGTTTTCCCTCTTATTTATAAACCAAAATATTGTTTCCATATTAGTTTTCTTATTTATTTTTGAGATATGTGGCCATCTCCATAGGGGTGAAATAGATATTGATTTATTCAAACGATTACCAAATGTGACAAGATGTGTCTTAAGGATATAAATTTCCAGGCAAAATGATATCCAAATTCAACAAAACAACAAACTTCTACATCCAACATCCAAAATCAAATTCAAATACAAAGTGGATTATATTAAATTTATCATTGACATTAGTAATATCTGACAAGTACTGAAGTTACATATAAATTAAAATCTCATATATTCCTGCATTCGGTAATCACCTAATCCAAGTAATATCTATACATCTGATTGGGTATGTGTCAGGACCCAAGGATGAGGCCGGCAAGATTGGGGAATTTGTTGTGGGGATTGGAATACGTTTGAGAGAAATTTAGGGGAAAAAAGGGAAGAACTAAGTGAGAAAAGGGGATAAACAAAGAGTGAGAAAAGGGGATAAACAAAGATACTGTAAAGGCAAGGAAACTAATATGCTAAGGAACATAAGAACATAAGAACTAGGTTTTCATTTTCTGGATGTTCTTCATTACAAGCAGCGGTGGCTATATAAGGAGTTCACGGTTCGCTGGGTACAGCCATGGAAACAAAGAACAGAGGATTCTAAATACACTAACAGCCGTTGGATTAGCTGGCTTAGATTGAACCAGGACCTTCAGATGGTCATAAACGAAGAGGTATGGGATTATCTTAGCCGTCCAATCCTTTGGAGAACTCCTTCAAATCTGAATCCAAGTCCTTCCATTTCAGTGTCTGACAATACCCTCCCCCCAAAGACCCTTGTCCTCAGGGGCAGCTTGGATCTTGGAAGTATTCCTAACATCCAAAGGCAAATTCCCCCAAGGTCTCAACTCAAGTTTACCGTCTTATGGGTGAATAAAACCATTTCCATGAATAATATCCATTGGAGCCTGAGAAGACGGAGATGGTACTGGTATCTTCAACAGAGAGGAAATTCCATGATCATTTGCACCAGGAATATAAATCTGCAGTTGTCCTAGTTCTTCAGGAAGATAACCAGACAAGTAGTTGTTGGATATATCGATTACCTGAACGCTTCTCAAGTTTCCACATTCAGCAGGCTTGGACCCATTGAGATGGTTTTTACTCAAATTCAATCCAAGAAGATGCTCAAGATCACCAATAAGAGCAGGAACTGGTCCAGAAAATTCGTTGTAGGAAAGATCCAGTGTGTCCAAGTTGATGATGCGTCCAAGCTCAGAGGGAATTTGGCCTTTGAAATTGCTTGAAGATAGCTTCAAGTAAGTCAAACTCTCCAATTTCTGGAAACCAATAGGGATAGAACTGTTCAGTCTGTTGCTATAAACGTTGAATCTGTTTAGAGCAGTGCACGAACTGATGTTTGAAGGAATAGGACCCTCAAGATTGTTGTTGGCAAGATTTAATTCAAATAGCTCTTCAGGTTTGCCAAGCTCAGCTGGAATTGTGCCCACTAATTCATTGTCATTAACTTGCAGGTAGCTAAGCTTAGTCATGTTCCCAAGTTCTGGTGGTACGTGTCCGGTAAGTTTGTTGCCATGTAAGTATAGTTTGCCAGTGTAGGATAGGTTGCCAAGTATCGGAGGAATGGCCCCTACCAGTTCATTTTCGCTCAGGTCAAGAACAGCAAGAGCCTGCATGAGCCCAATCACTTCTGGAATTTTCCCAGTCATTCTATTTCCTTCGAGTCTTCTTAGACTCCTTTGTTCTTCTTAATATAATAATGCGCAGTTCTCCTGCGCGTTCGAGAAAAAAAATTCTATTTCCTTGAAGTGACAATGTGGCTATGTCATGGGCGTAGGAATGCCCATGGGCCCAGCCCAATAGATCATTATTAGGAAATAGAGATTAGTTTCTATTTGAGTTAGAGATTAGTTTCCAATAGGACCCAAGGATGAGGCCGGCAAGATTGGGGAATTTGTGGTGGGGATTGGATTACGTTTGAGAGAAATTTAGGGGAAAAAGGGAAGAACTAAGTGAGAAAAAGGGATAAACAAAGATACTGTAAAGGCAAGGAAACTAATATGCTAAGGAACATAAGAACATATGAACTAGGTTTTCATTTTCTGGATGATCTTCATTACAAGTGGCGGCGGCTATATAAGGAGTTCACGGTTCGCTGGGTACAGCCATGGAAACGAAGAACAGAGGATTCTAAATACAATAACAGCCGTTGGATTAGCTGGCTTAGATTGAACCAGGACATGGTCATAAACGAAGAGGTATGGGATCATCTTAGCCGTCCAATCCTTTGGAGAACTCCAAATCTGAATCCAAGTCCTTCCATTTCAGTGTCTGACTGTATGCACAACCATTTTCTTTCAAATCTGATTTGCTTTCTCTTCATATGTATTGTTGCCATCAGTTTTGTAAGATATTTACAACAGGGGCATATTTAGTGCAAACCACTTCAGTTTGGCTCTGAAATTAACAAAAAAAAATCACAAAACTGAGGAGGTGGTCTGTAGAATGTCCTACCCACCTTTCAAATTGCAAGCTGAAACTTGATTGGTGTTAGTAGAACCGAGGGTGGGAGGGAAGGATTTGCTGTAAGTAGCTACTTTTGTCTTCCACTTTCCCTTTTAATTAAAGTTTGTCAGAGTGCTCTCTTTTTATTTCTCTTAATATCTACCTTCACAATGTTATTGGTTCTAGCTACTGGTTTTTGCACTAGATATGCCCTTATTTGAATAATCCTTGTATGTATTTGTTTGGTTCATTCATTTAATGAGAAATGCATTAGCAAACCTTTTTCTTAAGAACAATGCTACTTTGTTGGCTTTTAAATATTTGGATGTCACTTTCTTGGGCTATTTTTGCCAATGTTGTGTTCAACTGTTCAATTTGTCCAAATGCCATAATGCAAGTTGGAACCTATTGGTTTTCCAAGTAGCAATGTTGTGTCATCTCGTAGGTCGGTTTTATTTGTTAAGGGTATTTGTGGTATTTTCTATTTTTTAGGGTTTAGTCTTGTGTCCCTTGAGTTTTATACTATATATTACTCCTTTGGGCTATGCGATAGATTAAGAATGATTCATCCTACTATTGCATCTAACATGGTTTTAGAACTAGCAACTAGGTTTAGGGTTTCCCAACCCTAGTCGTCGCTCGTCTTTCGCCCAGCTGCCCTCGGGAGTGTTAAGGATAGAATAGGAAAGAGATTAGGACTGTTATTTGTTTCCTAATATGCCTTGTATTCCTTCTGTATATCCCCCTTGTATCTCTATATATATTGCCCTTTGGGCCTCATGAATATATGCACAATATTCATAACATGGTATCAGAGCCTAGGTTAGGGTTAGGGCTCTGACCTAGTTTTTGTTTTTTCTTCCGTTGCCTCTAAGCCGCCGCCGCCATCAGATCTGACGCTGCCACCGCCCGGATCGTCTTGAGCCGCCACTGCCGCTACAAGATCCGACGTCGCAGCCATCAGATCTGACGCCGCCGCTTGCCGGATCTGACGCCGCCGCTACCGGATCTGACATTGTTCGGCGTCGGGCTGCCTCCTGTGCCGGGCCGCCGCGCCTTCTTCGCCGGGCCGCCGCGTCTTCGCCGCGCCTCCTTCGCCGAAGTCGCGCCTCGCCTTCGCCGCCACCGCCGCCGCCACTGCCGCGCCGGCGCCACCGCTCTTTACTGCGCTGGTCACTACCGAGCGGGCCGCCGCCGCCGTGCCCGCTCCGCTGCCGCGTCAGCTGCCGCCGCCGCTGCGTCGTCGCACCTCCGCCGCGCCGTCGCGGCCGCTATCGCCTCTCCTCCGTGAAGCCGTCGCGGCCGCGACTCTGGCTGCTCACGGCCGGTGAAGAGGACCGCTTATATAGTTTAAAAAAAGCAAAAAAAAAAAAAAAAACGTTGTTCTAACCGCCGCGCCATCCAGCGCCGCCTGTTAGACTTCGTTGCCTTGGTCGCCGCGCCGTCCAGCGCCGCCTACCAATGGCTTCCGTTCCATCCGCTGCGATTCCATTCTCGGGAACAAAGCTCCATGGAACGAACTACAGGTTATGGTCTTCCCTCATGGAGATCACGCTTGATGGTCTCCGCCTTTGGGGACATGTTACCGGTGCCCGTCCTTCTCCGCCACCGCCGGTTCAGCCTCCTCCTAGGCAGTGTACTTCTGCACCTCCTGGAGCAGATGATGCTGCTAAGAAGAAGGCAGAGGCTGATGTTGCCGCTGCTGATGAGGCTTTTCAGTATGCCATTGACGCTTTTGAGCGCTGGTGTGCTGATGAGGCCCGTGTTCGTGCCATCCTGGTGGTCAGCGTTGATGACTCCATTCAGCCAGATATTGTTGGTCTGCGATCTACTCGACAGATCTGGGAGTACTTGCGTGAGCGATATCAGCAGAGCAGTGATGCTCAGTTCTTTTTGCTTTAGCGTGAGTTGGAGATGCTTCGCCAGGGAGATTCTTCCGTCGACGACTTCTTCTGAGCTCTGGCTAGTCTCTGGTGCCAGATAGATGAGCTGGCTTCTCCACTGTGCCAGGAGTGCCACAAAGTTCAAAAGGCGGATCATGATCGTCTTCGTTTTTATGATTTCGTCTGCCGTCTTCGCCCAGAGTTTGAGCCTGTCAGAGCTCAGCTGCTGAGCCGCTCACCACAACCGACTGTCACCGAGGCTCTTTCGACACTTCGGGCTGAGGAGCTTCATCTCGGGCTAGCAGCACAGTCCGTTCCGACTGTGCTTGTTGCTCCTTCTTGGACTACATCGACGGTTCCTGCTACGACTACGGTTCCTTCCTGTGCTGTTGCGCTCTCCCCTTTGCACCAACCGGAGTTCAATGCAACTCTCGCAAGAACTTTGGGCATGACTACCGGCGTTGTGCGGTGCGAAAAAGCGGAATAAGGCGCGTGGGGATGGACGATCCAAAGGGGCGGAAGGCCCTTCCTTCACGGGAGGGCAGACCGGCTCATCAGATCTCAATGGCGACTGCGTTCGCAGCTTTGCGTGCTCTTCTTCAACGGCTCTCTCACGGCTCGGCGGGTTACGCTAGTCTAGCTCAGACGTCTCCCAGTACCTCTTGGGTTCTAGATTCGTGCCTCTTTCCACATGACACCGATTCCACATCTCTCACTTGAGGACCTCCCGCCCTCCCTATCTCTGCTGCATCACGATAGTACTTCCTTGTCTGTTAGCTGTCGGGCACTCTTTGTCCACCGATTTTTCTGCTCCATTGTTTCTCATGTTCCCCAACTAACCATGCGGCTTCTTTCGGTGGGACGACTCACCGACCTTGGTTGTAGGGTTGGTTTTGACTCTCACACTGTTTCGTTCGGGATCGATGCACGGGGACGATACTTGGGACCGCCGCGCCGTAGGGATCGTCGTGGTCTCTACATTCTCGACCGTCTTCATCTTCCGTCCGTTTCACCGCTCCTACCACGTCTCCCGCCACGTCTACCTCCACCGCCGCCGCCGCCACCACCTCGGAGTTTTTGCACAGTGGCATCACCGTTAGGTCACTGTGTGGGTCTCGTCTTTCGTCATTAGTTCGTCAGGTGTCCTTGGACGTGTTATCGCATGACACGCCCATGTTTTGTCGAGGTTGTAAGTCGGGCAGCGGCTACAACTTCCTTATCATTCTAGTGAGTCATTGTCTTCTCGTCCTTTTGATTTAGTTCATTCGGATGTATGGGGACTGCGCCTATTATCTCTAAAGCGGGCATAAATTCTATGTTATTTTCATTGATGACTATTCCCGCTTTACTTGGCTTTTCCTATGTCTAATCGTGGTCGGTTTCTTGCGATCTATCGTAGCTTTGTCATGATGGTTCGTACTCAGTTTGAGTCCTCTATTCGTACCTTTCGTTGTGATTCACTGGTGAGTATTGTTCTAGTGCATTCGGACAATTTCTTTACGAGCGTGGCAATCGCATTTACCGATCTTCTTGCCCTGGTGCTCATGCTCAGAATGGGGTTGCTGAACGCAAGCATCGTCATCTGATTGAGACTGCTCGCACCCTTCTTCTTGCTTCTCACGTTCCACCACGATTGGTCGAGGTCGTTTCTACATTGCCTATCTCATTAATATGCGATCTTCCACTTGCTCTTAAGGATATCGTCCTATAGAGCGTCTCTACTCTAGAGCCCCGATGCGATCACCTTCGTGTTTTTGGTCGCACTGTTTTGTCCTCGCCGCCACCTCATGAGCGCACTAAACCGACGGCCCGATCGATCGAGTGTGTGTTTCTTGGGCACGATTCGAGCATAAAGGTTATCGTTGCTATGATCCTTCTACTCGACGGATTAGGATCTCACGAGATGTTGTCTTTGACGAATCTTGACCTTTCTTCTATCGAGATTCGGCTCCTTCCACTACTTCCACCATCGAGACGATCTCATGGTTGTCTCTCCCTGACTCCTCACCCATTTCCCCCCTTTCCCCACCTTCGGTACCTTCACCTCCTGTGTTGCCCCCTGCAGCACCGCCTCCTGCTCCTATGGCACCACCGTCTCGTTTCTCTGGGGTGCACTACTCCAGACGTCCTCGTCCTTCACCAGATCCCTCTTCTGGTCTTTTGCCGACACCGACATCTGATTCATCTGATGATGCTCCTCGTTACGCCCTTCGTGACCGGGCAACCATTCGGCCTCCTGCTCGTCTTGGTTTTACTTCGACAGCTCATGCTCTCTCTATCACTGAGCCTAGTCCTTATCGTGAGGCTGCTTCTCATTCTGAGTGGCAACTCGCTATGGCAGAGGAGCTTGATGCGCTTCGTCGTACGGAGACTTGGGATATTGTCCCGATACCTGTGCACGCTCGTCCTATCACGTGCAAGTGGGTGTACAAGATTAAGACCAGGTCTGACGGTACTATCGAGCGCTACAAGGCTCGTCTTGTGGCTCGTGGTTTTCAGCAGGAGTATGGTCGAGATTACGATGAGACTTTTGCTCCTGTTGCTCATATGACCACTGTTCGCACTCTTGTTGCGGTTGCTTCTGTTCGCCGGTGGTCTATCTCTCAACTGGATGTTAAGAATGCCTTTCTTAATGGCGTCTTGCATGAGGAGGTTTACATGCACCACCACCCGAGTATTCTGCTCCGGTGGTCATGTCCATGCGTCTTCGTCGTGCTCTTTATGGTCTCAAACAGGCCCTCGTGCACGGTTTGCGCGCTTTACCTAGTGATCACATTGTCGGTTTCCTTGTCGGTGCCCATGATCTCGCTCTATTTATCCATGTCTCACCTCGCGGAGGACATCGCTTCTTCTATATGTGGATGATATGCTCATTCATGGTGACGATCCTCGTTCATTACATATGTGAAGAAGCATCTCGATGCGATTTCGATGGTGATCTTGGCTTACTTACATACTTTCTTGGGATTGAGGTTTCTATCACGCATGAGGGTTACTATCTCTCTCAACAGAAGTATGTCCAGGTCTTCTTGATCGATGCAGTCGATCGATACGCGACCGCCGAGACTCCTATGGAGCTCTCTTGACTTCGTGCTCATCGATGGTGATCCTCTTGAGGATCCTACTCTCAGATCGCCATCTTGTTGGCGATTTGGTATATTTTGTGAGCACTCGCCCCGATATTGCTCATCTTTGTTCATATCTTGAGTCGGTTCATGGCTTGTCCTACTCATCTTCACTACGATCATCTTCTTCGTGTTCTTCGCTACTTGCGTGGGACCATCTCTCGTCGCTTGTTTTTCCCTAGCTCCACCTCACCGGCCAGCGCACTACGATGCGACTGGGCTAGTGACCCTTCCGATCGTCGTTCTCTTTACGCTTCTGTGTTTTTCTTGGCTCTTCCCCGATTGCACGGAAGACAAAGCGCATGCAGCTTCCGTTCGAGTGCAGAGGTGAGTTGAGAGCTATGGCAAGCTGTGACAATGAAGTTACTTGGTTGAGATGGTTACTTGCATACTTTGGCGTACACGTGAGGGGACCTACTACTCTTATGTGGCGACAAGACAGAGCTATCGGCATTGCTCGAGATCCAGTGAAGTATGAGCTCACCAAGCACATTGGTGTGGATGCTTCATACACTCGCTCTTAGGTGCAGAGGGTGTACTTGCTCTTCAGTTTGTGTCCTCAGAGTTACAGATTGCTGACTTCTTTACGAAGCCACAGACTATGGCACAACATTTGTATTTTCTTTCCAAACTCAGTGTGTGTGATCCACCATTAGTTTGAGGGGGTGTTAAAGATAGAATAGGAAAGAGATTAGGACTGTTATTTGTTTCCTAATATGCCTTGTATTCCTTCTGTATATCCCCTTGTATCTCTATATATATTACCCTTTAGGCCTCATGAATATATGCACAATATTCATAACAGGGAGGAGTAATCTCCGCTCCCGGGGGCGGCCACCTTGTAGTAGCCGTCGTCTTCTTCCTTGTCAGGACGGGCCTCTGCGTCGGCGCCACTAACCTCATCATGCTCATCATCGGCTGCCTCTACATCGACGTCGGCGTCAGGTTTGGCAACCAAGCCACGCTTTGTGGCGTTCATGCTGTGCACACGCTTCGGTTGCAAGTGCACCATGCAAGTCGCCTTCGCCTGGATCCAGTTGTCGGTTGCCTAAGCTCACGTCGCACCGCCGTCGTCGGCCTTCCACCGCTCAAGCCACTGTCGTCCTCTTCTTGGACCACCATCGTTGCTCTACTCTCTCGACGCCCGCCGGCCGATGTCTACCTTTCCCGGCTTTGATCTATTCGGATCTGGCCAGGTCCGTTGCTTTTAGCCTTGGATCCGACCATCTCGTCCTCTTCGTCGGCTTCCTAGATCCGGCCGTCTCTGCCGGTGCCCATCTCTGCCTCCAGGCCTATTGCGACTATCGCCGCCTCCATCACCACACTCGAGCACTTCCGCCGCCTCCTCAAGGACGACTCCCTCGTCCTCCCCTCATCCACCACCTATCATGGCCTTGTCGCACCTGAACCCCAAGTCTACGCCTTCATCATGGACCACTTCGTGAACACCGGGGATGGCGACACTGTGGTCTCGCTGTATGAGGACCCGCCCAGGAGATTACTGTGAATCTGGGGAGTTTCAATGTGATGGTGGATGCATATTGCTGAGCCGTCGTGGTGTTTTTTGGCACTTGGTAGGAGAGGAGAGGCTGCACAGGGATTGGTTGGTGTTGAGCTGCTAGTATCTGCTGCCTTTGAGTATTTCCCTTTTCAGTTCTTTTGGAGAATCTGTTGCGTTCATCCAAATCTGTAGCCTCTATTTTTGAGTTCGTCAAAGCTGTGCGAATCCACAAATTTCGTTGTTAGTTAGCCGACTGCTTTGCTAGCCGTGGTCCATCCTCTTGGATCGAGTGTGGTCCTCTTCTTCTTTTTGCATAGCCGCATCCGCCGCTCTTCTCTTTGAACTGCCGAAGATCGTAGAAGTCTTTATGCTACTGCGGCTTCTTTTTAAGCCGTCGTCCCGAGTTTCTAAGGCCACCACGCTTTCCTTCCGCGCCGCCGTTGTCTCGGGTTCCGATCTATGCCACTATGCTTTATGGGCTACCGCACGACCCCGGATAGAGATCTTTTGGTACTTGACACAATTTTTCAAGAGTTGCATGCTATGATGACATCTTTAAGATTCGGACTTTGGATTTTTCCTATTTTAGTGTCAACCTTTTCAAATGTAATGTTATTGCATATATCTTACATGTGGAGGGAGGGGTGTTAAGGGTATTTGTGGTATTTCTTAGTTTTTAGGGTTTAGTCTTGTGTCTCTTGAGTCTTGTACTATATATTGCTCCTTTAGGTTGTGCAATAGATTAAGAACGATTCATCCTACTATTGTACCTAACATTATTGTTAACATAGTTTGGAAATCGAACTCTGGATAGCGGCCATTCTTATTTGTAAGCAATAGGGCTCTTCTAATGCGGGGGTATTTTTCCAGGACTGTGTACCATTGCCCATTTTGTAATTTGTGTCGTCTTGGGAAGGGTCTTGGTGTTGATTTCTTCCATTGCATGAAGTGCAATTGCTGCCTTGGAATGAAACTAACAGAACACAAATGTTGGGAGAAAGGGCTAGAGACAAACTGTCCAATCTGCTGCGACTTCCTATTTACATCAAGCGCGGCAGTTAGAGCTCTTCCTTGCGGCCACTTCATGCATTCAGCTTGCTTTCAGGTATGCTACATCTAGTTACATTATGATGCAATTTTCTGATATATCATCTGGCTGTCAGCTATGCTTCTGACAAATTCATTGTCAATCCCAGGCATACACCTGTAGTCACTACACTTGTCCAATGTGCTGCAAATCCTTGGGAGATATGGCGGTAAGCTAAATCACTTCTACAATGTTGCATCTATTTTGCATTTACCATTATGGAAGTGTTATCTTTATCTTGAGTCACATGCTTGATTTCTTTTCATTTTTTTGTGAAAACAAATATTTCTCCATTTGCACTTAATCGAGAGGGCATTCCACTAAGCTGTTAAAACACGATTCCATTATTTTGATACGGGTAGCATGTACCTTTATTTGGGGGTAACACAATTCAACGTTCTATTTCTTCAGTTACGTTACATGATCATCTCCTATAGATATCACTAGTCCAATTTTACTTGTGCCCTCCATATTCAAACTCATTACAAGGAAGCTAAAAAAAGGGACTGTTTAGGGATTACACAATTGAACTTCTTACTCCAAGTCGAGTGATGAATGATTCTCACCAGTTGCAGACATTATTTCTGCATGTAGACAAAGTTCAGTGTTATCTGAAGGGAAAACTTTACATTCTGTTGACATTATGTGAGAAGCCAATCGAAAACCACCAGTTTCTTTTTGGCTTGTTTGAGGCTTAGATGTCAATCAATTGGCTTCCTTAACACAGTATTTTGTCCAATACATGTGATTACCATAGCGGTCTCCAAATAGTATTGGAACCCTAATGTAGATCGATTGTTCTTACTTTGGTAACGGTTATCTGTGAGGTGATTGTCTAAATTTTGAAAGTACGTTTATGAATCTTACTGAATTCATATCCATGTCCCCATTTCTATATGTGCAGGTGTACTTTGGAATGCTTGATGCATTGTTGGCTGCTGAAGAGCTTCCTGAGGAATACCGCGATTGGTGTCAGGTATTCCAGTTCTTGTTTTTTCATTCTTTTGAACCGCTGTAGTATTTATTATTTTGTTGCTTTATTCATCCAGGATATACTTTGTAACGACTGTGAAAGAAAAGGGAGATCTCAATTTCATTGGCTATACCACAAATGCGGCTTCTGTGGTTCCTATAATACCAGAGTTATTAAGACTGATACAACAGATTGTTCTACACCAAACTAGTGAGGGGAATATTCTTTCTTTTTAGTTTTCACCTCTGCAAATATAGTCTTACAAAACCTTATGTAGCATAGCTACCATATTTTTCATCCCGTAGCCAGTTCATTTTTGTCAAGCCTAGCGTGCAATTTACTAGGTCTAGTGCTATAAGTTGTCAGAATGGACACACTGCCCATCATTCTATCAGGTATATCCTGCCCCAAAGGCCCCAGCTTTGACGCCAAATTATACAGTATAGTATACACTGCACACTACACACCGATGCCGATACGATCTCATAACCCTTTTAGTGGAGCTCAAAAAAAACCCCATTTAGTGGGTGTGGCTCCACGTGTTCAAATGCTATCTTTTTCACGGATGGTTCTTTTGTTTCTCAAATATTTTACATGTTCAGAAGGTATATTACTCCCAATCCTTCTCTCTTTGAAACTATTTCCTTTTTGCTTAGGTGAAAGTAAACTCCCAGTCCAGGCCCATATCCTTCTATCACCTCTTTTTCTGTAAGGCACTTGGGCCCTAATGAACGCTAGACTCTAGATCCACTCATGCAAAAATGTGAGTGCAGATTTCCTATATATTTTGAACAAGACCTGGCCAAATGAAATTTATAGTCTGGAAAAGAATGCTTGCTGGCGATCTTGCCAGAGTTCACCATTGGCGACCTGATCACTGGAGGTAGCTAGGGGCCTCTTAACAACTGCCCTAGTTTTTTTGGGGAGCTGGAGGTTAAGGAGTTGTCTGGCTCGTCAACTTTGAAGGTAAACCTCATTGAAGATCCAATCGGCTAGTACTCCTGCTCTTGCAGGCGAGGTACTCGAACATTGGTTGATCCAATTGATTTGTTGCCTCATATCCGGCGAATTTGAGCTGGTACAATAGGAAACTGGGGGCAGATCAGAGTTTGCAGTGTGCCCAAACTAGGTCATGTTCTTTTTGTTAGACCAGCACATAACGTGCATGACCCGATGTCTAGGCTATTACCAAGATTTGGCACGGCAGATATCTAAGAGTTTTCCATGTTAGTTTGCTATCCTCGGCATGTATCCCAACCGTATTCGGTTAGGTTCTGTACTATAAATTCTCATGCCCATCAATGGAAACGTTAAGTGTTGTCTTCTATTTCTCCTTCATGGTATCAGTAGATTTTAGATCCTAATCCTCCGCTTCCGGCATCTCACGCCATGACTGGCCCCTCTGACGCCGGCCAAGTGGCTGCCGCGGCCGTCGCTGCCAAGGCTGCCCAGGCCAATCTCGACGCCAAGACTACTCTCTGGTCTCAGGCGGTGGCCTGTCTAGCATCAAGCTTCTCGTTCCCATCACCCTCGATCTCCAGGTGGGTAACTATGCCCAATAGCGTGGCTTGTTTGAGGTCGCTCTCCAGAAGTTCGCCCTCGACGATCACATCGATGAGGCCTTTCCCTATCAACCGGATGTCTAGTGGCTTCGTCTCGACGCCTTGGTGCGGTCTTGGCTGTATGCTGCCATCTCCCCCGACCTCCTGAAGATGGTGATGGATTCCAAGGTTCCCATGCGTACCATCTGGTCTCGCATCGAGGGCCTCTTCCGGGATAACGCCGAAACTCGTTCGATCTACCTCGAACAAGAGTTCTACGGACTCATGCAAGGATCCACGTCCGTCGCAGACTACTGCTGCAAACAGAAGGACCTTGCTGATTCCCTCACAGCCATGGGAACGACGATCTCCGATCGTAGCCTCGTCCTCAACACACTACGGGGTCTCAGTCCGCGCCTCGCTCACATGCATACGCTGATTGCCATGCACGTCCCATGCCGTCCTTCCTCGAAGCGCGCTCGGCCCTGCTTCTTGAAGAATTGTCGTCCAAACACGACAACACTCTGCCGACAGTGTTTGTTGCTGGCTCCGGCTCCGGCTCCGGCTCCGGCTCATCCGCTGACAATGTAGCCTCTGCTGGTTCTGGTGGCGTGACCTCTGGTGGCTCGGGTGGGCAGTCCTGCCCCCTGCTACCCATCCTGCAAACTCTGGGGGATCCAACAACCGGAACAAACGCCACAACAACCGCGGTGGCGGCAACAGCGGCTCACGCGACAATGGCTCCGGTGGTTCCGGTGGCACCAGCGGTTCCTGGCCATCGTTCCAACTCCCGTGGGCCAGCTCCATCCACATGTGGCCTGGCCAAGGTCCTCGACCAGTGAGCAGGCACAGCAGGGCCTCCTCGATCCTCGCCCAGGCGCTCCCGGTGCATTCCTGGCAGGTGCTCCACAACTCGTTCTGGTCTGCTGTGGCCAGGCGCACAACTCTACGCACCACCCGCCGCTCCACCGACTCCCTCTTGGGACCAGAACCAGCTCATACAAGCCTTCAACACCATGGCGCTGCACCCTCCATCCTCTGAATGGTACATGGATTCCGGGGCCTCCACTCACATGACTTCGGATCAGGGTACTCTCTCCCACTTCTCCCCTGCTTCGGCACATTCATCTTCCTACGCCATCGTCGGTGATGGATCTCGCATTCCCATCACTCACACTGGCGCCACAGATATTCAGTTTCCTTCTCATTCTTTTCAACTCAACAATGTTATCGTTACACCATCAATCATTAAAAATCTCATCTTCGTCCGTCGCTTTACTATTGATAATCATTGTTCCGTTGAATTTGATCCCTTTGGTCTCTCGGTGAAAGATCTTCGAACCAAGAAAGAGATCGTCAGGTGCAATAGCCATGGTGATCTCTATCCACTTCAGTGGCCGCCCTCCACTCATCATGCCCTCACCGTCACACGCCCTTCTTCACATCTGTGGCATTGCCGTCTCGGACATCCAGGAGCTCATGTCTTGTCGCACCTCGCTAGTACCTCTCAGATTTCATTTACCAGCACTCCCGACACCACCCTATGCCATGTGTGTCAACTGGGTTGGCACACCCATCTCCCTTTTTATTCATCTACTAGTTGTACCAGTGCTGCCTTTGAAATCTTGCATTGTGACTTATGGACCTTGCTTGTTCCCAGTATTTCTGGTTACAAATACTATCTTGCAATTCTCAATGATTTCACTCATTACCTGTGGACTTTTCCACTCTGTCTAAAAACTGAGGTGTGTGACATTTTTCGGCATTTCATTGCTTATGTCCAAACTCAATTTTTCACCACGATCCGTAATATTCAATCCGATGTCGAGATTGTGCTTGGAGCCAGGAAGCTCCGCGCGACTATTGGGATTGGCGGACTGAATGACGCCTAACCCACGCCTAAAGAGAATGATCAGGCACTTCATTTTCTCAGACACCACTTCTGCCTCACTCTCAAGAATGAGTACATGGTAGAGAATAGTGCGCTAGCACTCTGGACCGCACCCAAGAAGCAGGTTTGAGAGGCTAAAGTACACCATTCTTCCTCAAGCAGAGTAGGAGTGGATCAGACTAAGGTTTGCCGACTTTAAGACGGTCAGGGAATACAATTCTGCCTTGCACAGGATTTGTACCCCAATACAGAAAATTGAGAAAATCCTTCCACCCAAATGAAGTACAATCCGCACGCATTTATCGTCAAGATGGTTATGAGGAATACGCCGAATTGACCGATATGATGCAAGTTGCGGAGGCTTGGGACAAAGTTCTCTGTAAGAACTACGTCACTTAGCCACCTGGGAGCTCCGTTGGTTGTGAAGCCAACACCGGGAGCAACAAGGTGCGAAAGCCCTTGATAGAGAAAAGGGGAAAGAATGGTAAGACCGCAGCCCAGAAAGGCAAATTAGATGCTCCACGTGAGAATAAGGCTAGCAAGCCAAAACGGATGGCAAAGGGCACATGAAGCCCACTCTGCATCGGTTGAGGGGGGCGTTACGGCGGTACTGCTACGATGGTGTTTGAGACCATTACGACGACAAAGACACCCCTCTCGACCTAGAAGCGACCACCGTCCCGATTTACTCGTTGAAGAGAATGTCAACCCCGAGAAAATAGCAGAAGAAGTCTTGTGCACTGAATGCATTTAGACTTTAATTGCCATTTATTTTGTGTGGAAGAATATGTTAGAATTTGCATGGATGGTACTTAAGAATTGTTATCTTTCTTGTGATGGTTGGATGTTTTTTTGGAAGAATCCATTCATTTATTCAGTTTATAATGGCATGATATGTTCTGATATTGGAGTATCTTATTTATGTGTTGATTGCCTTCTCATACATGTTAATAAATACCCTATATTAGAACATGTGTAGCGCCCTATGAAGGAAGTGTGCTTAGCCAGCAGCGACACAACCATATCATCTTAAGAGAGGTTGAGTATTTTCAGTCGATTCGTAAGAGCACTGGCAGCCTTACGACAATCGCCAGAAGCGATGCATGTATAATTGGTTCGGGAAGAGCCATAATGGGCACAATTTTGGTCATTGAAGAAGCCTTATTGTACCCAAAATCGACTAGAACTCTCCTAAGTTTTAAGAATTTTTGCGCCAACGGTTTCCACGTTGAGACTAAAGAAGAGTACGGTAAGAAATACCTGCTCATCACGAAGCGTGAAGAGAATGACAAAAGAATATTAGAAAAACCTCCTTCACTGGGCTATATTATACCAACATTAAAACGCCTGCAGCGTACACTATTCTGAAAACAGTGTTTAGAAACTCTGAACTCTTCTGTCTCTGGCATGACAGATTAGGCCACCCAGGTCTTAGGATGATGAGTAGCATAATCAATAACTCGCATGGGCATAATATTAATGAGAATAATTTCCCGAATCATGAAGATTTTGTGTGCCTTGCATGTGCCACCGGGAAACTAATTACTAGACCCTCCACTCTGAAAGTGAAGGATGAAGTCCCTACATTCCTGGAACGCATCCAGGGAGATATTTGCGGTTCCATTCAGCCCGTCCCAGGGCCGTTTAAGTATTTCATGGTGCTCATTGACGCTTCTTCGAAGTGGTCATATGTGGGTTTGTTGCCCACAAGAAACCACACCTTTTGCAAAATTGATCTCGCAGATCATTCGCATCAGAAATGTGTTTCCAGATCATCATATCAAGTCCATCCGAATGGACAACGCCGGAGAATTTACTTCGAAGACATTTGATGATTATTGCATGGTGATGGGAATTGCAATTGAGCACTCGGTACTGCATGTCCATACCCAGAATGGTTTGGCAGATGCTTTAATTAAGAGAATTAAATTTATTGCCCGACCTCTTTTGCATAATTGAAATCTAGCAGCTACATATTGGGGACACGCAGTCCTTTATGCAGCGAATCTCATCAACCTTAGACTTTTGGCCTACAACATCCATTCACCTATGCAATTAGCGCAAGTGTCACCACCGAAAATTTCCCAACATTAGGGGGAGGAAATCAACCCCTTGATGAAGAATGTCGGGAAATTATGTGGCAAGCCTGGGGAATCCATGCAGATGACCCGTGCACTAGAGAAGTCCAGAAGACATTACATGGCAAGCCACGGGAATTCATGCAGATGACCAGCGCATTGGTGAAGCAAAAAGAGAAGTCCAGAAGACAATCGATTTGCAAGAACTAGCAAATCAACTGCCTGATCACTTTAGTGATTTGAAGAGCGTGACTAAGTCGCATGTGCCTGCATGCACTGCACCGGAGAGGGTTGAAATACCAAATAAAGCAGAAGGTATCCCTAATCTCGTCCAGAGGCCTCAGAAAAATAAAAAAGAGGACGAGAACTCCGGTTCCTCGAATCCTTAGTAACCGGGGACGCCTGGTGAAAAAGGATAAGAGGGATTTATCACAGCCGATCATTGAAGTCCCCCAGAATGAGAAGGGGAGCCAGTTGAGACCTGGCACAAGTATGGCACCTTCAGAAAAGGGCATACCGGATCTGAATATCCCCATCGGCATGGATGTGTGCGCACACATCGGAGCCGAAAAACTAAAGGGACTTGCCACCGCAATTGAAAGAAGCGATGTGCAAGGTAAAGCTCCAGCAGAAGCAATTGCTCCAGAAGAAGCAACTCATGAAGAAATAGCTATAAATTATGTGCACACAGGAGAGTCCCTGAATAGGACAACCGCTAATATCGATATCTACTTCGCAAAGAAAATTGCCACCATCATCGATCTTGATCCCGAGCCTGCATCGCTCGCTGAATGTAAGAAAAGATCAGATTGGGAAGATTGGAAGAAGGCAATAGCAACTGAATTGCTATCTTTGAATAAAAGAGATGTGTTTGGGCCCGTATGCCGCACACCTCCCCACATACACCCCGTTGGGCACAAGTGGGTATTTGTTCGAAAGAGAAATGAAAGAAATGAAGTAGTGATATACAAAGCAAGGCTGGTAGCCTAGGGTTTCATTCAACATACTGGAGTTGATTATGAAGGAACCCACTCCCCAGTCATGAGTGGAATTACCTTTAGATACTTGATCTCAATGGCAGTGAACTTGAACTTGGAAATGAAATTGATGGATGTTGTGACTGCATACCTTTACGGTAACTTGGATTCGGAGATTTATATGAAAGTCCCTGAAGGAATCCCTCTCCCGAACCAAGACAGAGCAAATAGAAATCATGCAGTGTGAAACTCGAAAGTCACTGTATGGATGAAACAACTGGAAGAATGTGGTATAATCGCTGAGCGACTTTCTCGCAAGAAATGATACACGAACAATGAAGACTGTCCTTGTGTATTTATACGGCGATCCTGAATGGATTACGTATAATCTCGTGTATGTAGATGATCTGAATATCATCGGGACAGTCCAAGACATAAAAGAAGCAAGCTCCTACTTGAGTCGAATTTGAAATGAAAGATTTGGGCAAAACCAAGTTTTGCTTAGGCTTGCAGACTTGAGCATGTCCTGAAGGAGTCTTGGTACATCAGTCGACCTACACCCAGAAGGTGCTCGAAAGGTTTGGCTTTGAGAAGGCATTTCCCTCGAAAGTACCAATGATCGGTAGGTCTTTACAGAAGAAAAAGATCCTTTCCGACCAAGGGAAGAGGGGAGAAGTCTGGGACCGAATTCCCATACTTGAGTGCAGAGGAGCACTCATGTATTTAGCAAACCGCACTAGACCGGACATTGCATTTGCCGTGAACACATTAGCAAGGTGCGGTGCTGAGCCCACCAAAGGCATTGGCGGGGCATAAAGGACATTTTCCGATACCTCCAAGATAGCAAGGACCTCGGATTGTTTCTGAGAAAGAATCAAGATCTGAACTTGATTGGCTATGCAGATCTTTGTGTATCTGCGGACCGCGATACCGCTAAGTCACAAGCAGGCTATGTATTCTGTGTGGTGGAACTGCAATTTCATGAAAATCGTCTAAGCAAAGCCCGTAGCTACTTGACGAACCACTCGAAATTATAGCATCAGTATGAAGCCGCACGAGAGTGCGCTTAGCTCGCGAATAATTCACCACATCCAGAGTCATGTGGGATGAACATTGTGCAAACCCCACAATTATCTATGAAGATAATGCACTTGCGTTGCACAAGTGCAAACGGGCTATGTGAAGAGTCATCTCACAAAGCATATCAACCCCAAGTTCTTCTATGCACATGAATTGCAAAAGATGGACGAGATTAAAGTACTGCATACTAAGTCATGTGAAAATCTCGCAGATTTATTCACTAAGTCACTCCCCGTATCTAGTTTTGAAAGGTGCGTGCGTGGAATTGGAATGATGAGACTTAGAGAAGTGCAGAATTCAGGGGGAGAATTCTCACAAGCCCGCTAATAAATCTTGATCATGAAGATTAAGTACCCAAAAATAAAGTCTTGCAGACCAAATGAATTTGGGTGAATTGTATTCTTTTTCCCTTGACGAGTTTTCCATGAAGTTTCTCGACCAAGGTTTTTAACGAGGCAATTCATGCATCGAAGCATCACATGTATCATGTACTCTTTCTCCAAATTTTTCCCACTGGGTTTTTATGGAGTTTTGACGAGGCATGAGCATGTTGGGTGAGTGCCCAAGGGGGAGTGTTAGGAAACCTGGACTCTATCCAGAGTCCTGATCTAATTGGGCACCCCATCGTAGACTATAAATAGGGACCTAGACCCCCCTCATTATGTACCCGATGCAATCTAAAGCAACAAAGAAAGACCAGGAGTTCTCTCTATCTCTCTTTGTGTTCAATCTATTATTCTGTGATTCTGTGATTGATTCGTTCTTATTCTAAACAGAGAAATCGCTCGGACTGGTCTCCAGCGTCGGTTCCTCAACAGAGCCAATCGAGCTGCCGCTAGCGTTTTGGCTTCGCTGTGCTGTGCCGCACGTGTTGCCGAGTAGTCCTGACCACCGCGATGCCATCGACACGCAGCGTAACGACCCCCTGAAGGCGATGTCTGACCTGGAGTAATGTATTGTGATTAGCTCGCTGAACATGACCGAAACAACTCTCTCTCTCTCCCTCACTCTATATATATAGCTGCTTCCTAGTGGCGTAAACATGACCCAGCAATAAACAAGATTGCAGTGACACGTAATTAAACTTGACCCAGCTCTGACCACAATTTTATCCCTCTTGCACCCCCCCCAACACACACACACAATCGGGGAAGAGCCTCTCAGATTTTAGATAAGTTGATTGACACGGACACGACGTTTCTTCCTCCTTTAGGCCTTCTTCCCCGTTTCGTTCTTTTAGATATTGTTATCATGTTGACTTGACATGAGACTGGCTGCATGTATAATTACAGACTGAATATCAAAGAAAACTTACTACTACTTTCGAAATAAGTAAATATTGAATATTGAAGAAAGTGAATGAAGAGCAAAAACCCAAAGTAGCAATAGAGAAACTTGAACTTGCACGGAAGCACTTCCTTGGACTTAAAATTCCGAATACGGCGGGGTTCTGTTAGACACATCCTTAGTGCAGCTTGGTCATGCAAATGTGCTGAATGTTGTGGACGCCGGAAGGTCTGAAACTGAGATCGGATTCCCTCGGGGGGAAAACTGAGATCTCATTCGTTAAATTAAACACACAGTGCTAGAAGCATGTATAATGGTCTGATGGTAGCTGTCTATAACTTTTTGTCACGTAGGATATAAGATGATGTGAAGCAGAAAGAGAGCATAGAGAATTAAGCCGTTTTTCATATAATAGTCGACTGTAACACGAGAAACACAATATATTGTGTTATGGAAAAACTATCTATACAGATATATTAAAAAATCAATCTATTGTATGAGTTATCTTTAACATCATCTATAGATGATATAGAGAATATTATAGACATCAGTTATTTATATCACTGTGCATGTCCTTAAGAATATGTTAGGCGGCCATTCCTGGGGATAAACCCAATGTCCATTTGTGCTGTGTGGTCCAGACAAACAAACAACTTGCGATAGTAACAGCAGGAAAGAGCCCTGCTAGAACTTGAAAAAGAACCGTACTTTATTTTGAAGTCGTGACAGTTCGGTTCTTTCAAGTTTACTAAGCAAAATTCCCACTAACAAAGTAGTATTACTACTTTAGTTCCAAATTAGCTAGAGTGAGCGTCTTGAGTGCACAAATTAACATTTCAATTAGAATCTTGCTCACTTTAATTTGCTTCTTTTTCTTTTCGAAGACACTTTAATTAATTTGCTTCTATGCTCTTGTGAACAAAGATAAGCCTTAATTAAACTTGGACATGCTCTCATAATACACAATTTAACTCCATACAATTAGATAAGGTGCTAGTGTTTGACCAGTTTAACTAATCAAAGGACACAGACACTCCTTTTCCTAGTATTTTTTTAAAAAAACCGAACGGAACACGTCGGATTGAATGCTGTACTCGTTTAGGTGACAGGAGGGCTCCAGCAAGGATTCGTTCGCCCCGAAAATGACATTTTCATCCCTAGCAAGGTATGTCCCGCAGCCGTAACGGGTGGGATTTTTTTTATTGTGAATTATAGTTTTTAGTTTTAGTATGAATGTTTATGTAAATAAACTAAATATTGATAAATCACATTGAAAAGATTTTTCTAATAAATTGCTTCAAAAAACAATAAAAAAGCTATCTTTTTATGTATTTAATAGAAAACTAATATTATAAGTTAGCCGTTGTCGGTCGCACGGACCGGTCTCTCGCGCGGCCTCTGTCGCACTCTGATTCTCGTCACGCACTGGTGGCGGATCCAGAAAAATTTTGGAGGGTGAAGGTCTTGTTTCGATCTCACTCTTCTACATTATACATCCACGCTAAAAATTTAGGGCTCCAGGTCCGTATGATGGGGGCTCGAGCCCCCTCCGGCCCCACCGCTGGATCCGCCGCTGCGCCGCACGTGCGTGACGGCCAGTGCCAACTTCACCCATCGCCGTCGCCAGCCGGTTGACGTGTCTCTTCTCTGCCTCTGCACATGTACCGCTGGCGCCCGGTAAGAGTTTTGGTTTTAATTCGGTGACTCGGCGTGATCCAACGCGAAGGAGTTGGGGTAGAAATTTGGCTGCCGTCCGGCTCGGCTCAGGCCATTTCTTTGAGCAGCGTACGGCGAAAGGCCTGAAAGCAACGCAGGCCGTGACCAGCAAGCGGGCATGTTTTTTCTTTGAAAACCGGTTTTTAGTTTTTACTATAGTATTTAACTTTCAAACGTAATATTTTTAAAATGAAGTCTACAAATTAATTATAGTATACATTAAAAAACTAATATATGTACCAGCCATATGCTAAAAAAAAATAAACCCAGTGCCTGCTAAGGTCTCCTCCACGGCTCCACCTATCAAACAGACGGCAGAACTAGGCCTGTTCAAAACAGTTTTTGATAATGGCTTTTAATTACGGCTGTTCACATTTATTTGGAATGGATACTATAGTGACCGTTAGCTTTTAGGTAAGACATTTAATTAAAAAATAAAAAATTGTTATATCACGGACTATGAGAAAAAAGAAAAAAAAAACTAAAGCAAACGTATTGAAAACGGTCAGAATGTCGTTCTGATTGCAGCACTAGTGATTCTAACCTGCCCTTTGTGCTAGCTGCGGAGTCTAGAATTGACGGTTCGAGGCAGGAACAGGAAATTTCTGACACCAAAATACTCTGCTGATAGTAACATACATGGTCATATATACCATGTACTGCTCCTAAGATTACATACCCTAAAAATAGTCTAGCCGGTCCCAAATTATTAGTGAAGCCTCATTGACCCCATGCAAATTGCCTTGATTTTTTGTTTACAAAATAATAAGCTGGCAATTAATTTTAGGTGAATGTCTCTGTGATATGCCGTTGCCTAGTTAGTTGCACTGTGAAAATGACGTTGCCATATGGGGTCACATAGACTCTTAAGCACAAGAAATAGGTGGGTTTTTTTTGCTATAGTTTATGATTTATGGTTGTAACTTATATTTTTTATTATAGCGTGAGTGTTTATATGAACGAACTGAATGTCGATAAACTGTTTTTTAAAAACTTCTCTAATAAAATATTTCGAAACAAGATGCAAAACACCTCCGTTTGTTTATTTATAAGAAACCGTAAACTAAAAATAGCCAGAACCTTTATTGAGCCATGGGTTTGCTCCAATAACACTATCTCCCGTACTGAACACTGTAAACAGAGTAAAAGACTAGTCCTCGCCTCCTCGGTCGCTAGTCCTGGTGGTCCTGCACCCAGCACTTGACGACCGTTTTACGTGATCCGCAAGAGGAAACGCGAGCGACAGAAACTTCGGCCCCACATGGCAGCGGCACGCTGAACCGCAAGACCGCAGCTCGCTTCTGCAACTAGTCCACCGGGTGTCGCGTCGTGCACCAAATGGAGCGTGACAAGTGCGATCCTACGTACCGTCAAACTGTGCCGCCTTGTTGTCCAGCAAAAGGTGCCGTGACGACACCAAAACATTCCACAAACACGTGTTCGCACGAGGTTTTAAAGGTCTAGTTGTGAGAGGCAGAGGCTCATCGTTTGTGATTGGCTCAAGGTTTACGTTTTCGTCCGAACAAATAAATATAATATGTTTTATTATATTTTAAAGAAATTTATTTAAATAGTTTATCGGTTTATCAATATTCGATTTATTCTAATAAACATTCATGCTATGATAAAAAATTATCAGCTATAGAAAAAAAAAACCCAACCCAGAGGCCATACATACATACTGACACCTTAAGCATCGACCAGTCTGAAATCGTGGGGTTAGGACGTCCCATTGCATCCCAGTCGCTTCAAGTGGTTTAGTGCTTTTGAGATGGTGGTTATGCACATCATATTATGGAACTTGATTCAGTTGCCTCGTAGGGGAAATTAAAAGAGAATCTTGTAACATAGTAACAGTTGTTTAGCTAAAGACGGTTTAAAAAAATGTTTAGCTAAAGGCGTGCTTGATTTGAGGTTAAAATGACTAGATTAGCTAACCAGATGAATTAATTTTGCTTAGTTTTTGCGTTCGGTAACACACCTAGTTAGTGTAAAAGGATGTTTGGAATTAGATGTGTTACGGCAGAAAAAAGAAGAGTTTAGCCTAGTTAGTCGTACTTCATTTTTTTAAATATGTGGGTTAGATTCATTTATCCCTGGTTTAGAAAGGCTAAACTGCTTTGATTAGGTAAAAGTTGCTATGATATGCCATCGGAAGGCATCCCAACAGCATACCCCTCTTGCACTGCTCCCCCTCACTCTCTCTTATATCGAACCAGCGCCGCACCGGCGATCCATGGAGGAAGAGAAAGAGTACCTCGTCGCTGGCCGCCGTCCTAGCGTCGCCCCGGACAGCTCCATGCGTCTCCTCCACTGCCCCCTCCACCACCACCTACGGCAGACGGCGCTATCGCCGCCTCGCCACGCGGCCCCTGACCCTTCCCCGCTGCACCGCCCTGCCCAACCTAACTGCCATAGCCGTCGTTGCCGCCGCCCTTCAGCTCTGCCTATCGCCCTCTTACCATGTCCATCGCCCTGGACGCTGCCCACCGCGGGCCATCACCTCCCCTCGACCTCCTTCTATGTCTGGGGAGGGTGAATCCGTAGTGAAGGAGTTGGATTTCCCTCCTCTGATGCTAGATCTAGCAGCGGGGGAGGAGAGTGAGAGGATGACGACGGTAAAGAGAGAGGAAGAATGAGGAGCGGGAAGAAAGGAGTTGGATTGCCGTGAAAGAGATAAGGGAAAGGAGCAGAGCGGTTGCGGAGCCGTCCACGGTTTCAACCAGCCGCTGTAATGCCTCCTCTGTGCGGTGCGTGGTGGTTGGAGTGGCGCAGTGGTGGGTGAAATGTGTTGGAGTGGGAATTAGGGATAGAGTAGAGCGAAGGTAACGCTTTAGATGCATGCGATCAAACGGTAAAATGCTATGCAGTCCGAAAGAGTACGAACGGTATACTGTTTCGAAGTATTTCACTTATCCAAAAGGTCTTGTATGTGTTAAATCCATAATCTACCTCTTAACTGTGGACACACGGACATAACGATGCGTGATAGGCTTTAAATCCGGCCCCACGGGTGCTCTCTGTTTGCTTGTCGCTCTGGCCATTTATACGCGCCAGAGCGGCTGACACGCGGGCCCCACCCCAACACGTACAAACGGATTGCCTTCAATTGGCGTAGAACTGTGCCCTCGAAGATGATCTGAGACGAAATCGTAAACTCGATCGAGCAACACGGGGTTTAGCACATTTCATCTTCATTTAAAGCCAAGGACGACGTCGTGCGGATGCCGGCCAATCGTATGGGCTCCGCCTCGGTGGCGGTTGTACCGGTTCTGGTACTGCGCCCGCTCTCAGCTCTCAATATGCCGCGGAGAAATTTTATTGTACCACGGCGACATAAAGTGGTTTATGTCATGAGCTAATCGGTCGTTGATATATTACATGTATTACTGTAGCAACTAATATTTTCTCGTACATGTTTCAGTGTTGCTGTTTTGTACTGTTTTTTTATAGTGTCGCGGACAAATATTTTTTTACTGTTTTGTACTATAGAAAATCAATAAAAAATAATTTTCTCGTACATGTTACAGTGTTGCTACAGTACTTACACATGACATGTCAGCGCTGGATTGGTTCATGGCACAAACCGATTTGTGGCACCGTGATATAACAAAATTTCTCATATGCTGCGTTGTTTGAATTTGCATTATCGCCTGATCGATCGGTACGTGCAATCGAAGTAGATAATGTTATATATTGTTTATGCTTAATCTTATTATATATTTTTGAAGCCGAAGTCGAACACAGATAACACTAAATACATATTCCTCTATTCCACATTTGCTTTATAAACCTTCAAATGGTCGGTCGAACAAAAATTATCTGTTTCTTTTACATCTCTACACAGAACATTGGATGGTAGAAGTGTAATCAGAGTGAATACAGAGAGCAATCATCGAGATATTGAAGTAAGAACACTCAATATTCTCTGTTTGTTCAGGTGCGATAATCTATCTATCTGTTATCTTATTCCTAAGTGAAGACACAATGGGCTTCCTTAAAACATTTGACATACGGATATATACAGATGAATATCATTTATTCTATATCTTATTTCATATTTTTTCTTAAGTCAAAATCAGACACAAATAGTACCAGATATCTATTTACCCTTTTCGTATTCACTTTGCCACCCTTAGATCGATTGATCTCTTTTGCACCTCTGGAGCCATGGTTCGCGAGAATGGCCACGGAGAGTGCGAGTCTCCGTTACCTTTTTTACACGCGCGCAACACATGTTTTTTTTGTTGCACGATGTTTGTTGGATGTGCATAAAACTGTATTATAACAGTAAACATGTGTCACCAGTACCTGACAAGCGAGCCCCACCGACGACGGAACCGAAAGAGACATGCCATCCCTTGTTCCCTTTGCCTTCGTGCGCAGAGCTAACCCTATCTACAATTAGATGCTACAATAATATAGATCTCGAGGAAGCTCATCACAGCACAAACCCTATTCAGATTTCACTAACAGGTTCCATGATTGGTTTGAGCCCGAAAGGCGAGTTTGAAAATTCTACAGTTGGACTACCCTTTTTGGGCATTCCTACAATGATAAGTTCTTTTCAACTGTAACTTCTGTTCGTGAAAGAGATTACCAATAGAGAGATAGTCGTATTCGATTTTAGCTAATACAACTAAAGTGTGCAACTTTAGATAGTACAGTTAAAGTCAGTATAATGTCTAATACAATTTATTCGTAGACTCATTTTAAAAAACATACTCTTAAAAGCTATAACAAAGTATTAAAACCAAAAAAACTAAAGCCGTGCCGACCCAACCAATGTTGCATAATGGCTGTCCCACGTTAACCCAACAGGTGGCGGGGTCAGAGTCCCAAAACGACCCAACAACTTCCATCTCCCCATACAAAGCACGGCGCACCCAAAGCCAGCCACGGCTAAACAACGGAGCACCACCACACGAAAACACAGAGACCGCAGGATCAAACCCCTCAAGCAGAACATGCCGATAGGAAAACAAAGGCTAAACCAAGCACAAGCAAAGAGCTGGGAAAAAGGCACCACTCGTGATGCACTGCAACTGATCGTCAAACCTACACACCTGACACCTGAGAGAGAGAGAGAGAGAGAGAGAGAGAGAGAGAGAGAGTACAGTAGAAGGCATGGCAGCCTACATGGATTAGGAGTAGATTACAAGCACACGACCGCACGCCCTACTGTATATTAGCGAGCGAGCGAGAGAGAGTGTGAAACACTGCTTAGATTTTAAATGAGAAAAAAGTTGGGACATGGCAAGCACAAAGTACCTCCTAACCCTAGTACTAGAATTTGTAGAATAATACAAGTACCTCCTAGCCCTAGTTATAAATGTTTTGGTTACCCATAAGATGGATACGTAGAATGGTAGAGCTGGCCGGCCGGAGATGGTGCCGGGTTGCTACTCGTCGGGGACCCTGTAGGCGTCGGCGGTGATCTCGGTCAGCCACAGCCCCGGGAACAGCGACTGCACGAGGCGAGACAATTGCTAGTGTTATCGTTAGCTGGATGATCAGCAGTGTTAATATACTATTCTTGCACACAAGAATTGATTAGATTAGTACTGGTATTGTAGAATAATGCTAACTATGCAGAGGCTAAAAGCGTATCGAGGGGGTAATAAAATAGGCGTTTTTTTGTCCAATGAGGTGGTTAGGGGGGGGTGAGGGGCAGTATGGGGAATTGGCCTTACATCGAGCTGCCGCTGCACGACGCGCGGTCGCTTCCGAGGCCGCCGCCGCGGCCGGGCGCCGGTCAGGGCGAAGATGTCCTCCTCGATCTCCTCCGCCGCCAGCGCTACCGTGAAAGGGGCGCGCTTGCCGTCGTCGTCCCGCGCCTTCGCCGCCGCGGTTGACCACGGCGTCTTGGGCGACGCGGCCGTGCTCCCGAGGGCTGATGGCCGGCGCTTCCGCTCCCTCAGGTTCCACGGCCTGCTGGCAGGCACCGCCGCAGCGGCGTCCTGCGGCGGCGGTGGAAGCGGCGCTGCCGGATGCTCGGGCTCCGGCGACCGAGGCCGGGGCTTCGTCGGGGGCAGGCGGAATCGGTCAGCGGCGTCGCGGAGGTGGCCCATGAGCTTGGCCCGGAGATCCTCCAGCCCGCCGTCGTAAGGCTCCTCCTCTATGGCGTCGGCGTCGGCGCCGGTGCCGCCCGTTCGGTGGGACGACGAGGAGCGGCGCCGATCGCGGGTGGCTCCGCCGCCGCCGCCGCGGCCGGTGACAGCTGGCAGGGACGGTACGCGGTGGGCGTGAGGCGGTGGCGGGGGTGCCCACGGCTTCAGGTGGTGCGACTGCGCGGCCGGCGTCTTCGCTCTCGGATCCGCGGTCGTTGCCATGGTCGCGGTGCGCGGTCGGCGGTCGTCCGCCGCGGCACGGCAGAGGCGCAGCCGGCGTAGAGGGGCGGTCCTGCCGGGTCGCCGGAGAGGCGGCGGAGGTCACAAGCAAGAGCAGCGACGAGAGAGAGAGAGAGAGAGAGAGAGGTGGGGTCTGCGTCGCGTTTTGTTACGGGGGGCAAACAAAGTCGTCGCGAGGCGGGGTAGGACGCGCGTCGTAGGTCGACGAGACCTGAGCCCCTCCTCTTCCCCTGTTACGTCCACCGCAGCCAAAGGCATCGGCAGGGCTGCACGTAACACGTAGGCTGGCCACCTCGTACGGCCACTGCAGCACCCAACTTGGCGCCGATGCCTGAATCCTGATGCAGTGCAGACCACAGCAGCCTGGACTGGACTACAGTCACTCGGCCACTCCGTTTCAGCTGCGTACCAGAGGAATCGACGAATAAGCGACGGCTACGAACGAACGTTGAGCTCGCAAACACTGCCATATGCGACCTAATAGTCGCATGGGGAACGGCGCTGTCACGTTAGTGTAAAGTTTCAACCAACCAATAGTACTGTGCAAAAGTTTGCTTCTCTGACGATCAGCTAAACAGGGAATATGATAGCTTCAACTGTGTTCGTTGGGGATAAAGAAAACTGGATTTCTATGGACGATGTCGATGTTAAGCGTTTCTTAATGAGAAAACGAATAGAATTAACGATCTACTGCTACACAAGTAGATGGCTTGCAAGTTTCGTCCATCCACACCGCTAGCTGCAAACAGTGTGTAAATTAAAAACTAGGACCAAAACAATATCGAGTAGACAAAACGACTTTATACAATTCATACCATTTACCTTGCATTCAGATACAGTTTGATATTCTTCAGCACAAGAGCAATCTAGCCTTATTCACTTGACAGTGACAAGAATGAAAGTAAAATTCAGAAAGGAATGAAAAACATTGTTATATATCTACAGGACAATACAAAGAAAAGAAAAACAAAGCTAAAGAAGTGAAAAAAAGCCAAAATTAAGAGGCCAACATGTTTATTCTAGTTTTTAACTTTTGAAAGCTAAAAGATAGAACTGAAACCGGAAAGAACCTGGCTTAGAAGCCATCTCCTTTTTCAGCGAAGCACAGCTCAGAATACTCCTTTCTGCAAAGAACCCGATCGACGTCACGGAGCCACAACTAAACGCCAAACAACCTAAACCTAATGCGAGGAATCCTCCTTTTCCTGTGTACCTCATCGGCCGTGCGTGTACCATTCGTGCGTCAGCATCAGATTACATCGAGACCGGCCGCCAGGAGCGCACATCAACGAGGGAAGAATCACCAAAGGATGAAACGTCGCTTGGTTCACGTTACTACGTCAGTTTGCCTCGGTCTGCATACGACCCAACGGGCCGGCACGCGCGGCGCGGCTTCCGCCTGTGCGTACCTCCCCGCGCGCTCTCGCGCCGGCGCGCCTTCACGTGCCGCGGAGGCGCAGATCGCCGTGCTTTCGCGGAACTACCTGCCGCTGCGCCTTGCGCGTTGGAGCCTTGGAGTCGCGCACGGTCACGGCCACTTTTGAGTTTTGACGCATCAGGCAGGACCGGCTCAGGAGCAGCGACCGTGCTGTGCGGGTGCGTGGGCTCTTCTTCGGTCAGCGAGTTGTTTTTTTTTTTTTGAGAGGACGGTCAGCAAGTCGCTAGTGTTACCAGTGGCGGATCCAGGAATTTCAAAATGGGTATTCAAAATTATAAAATATTGTTCAATTGAAAACATAAAAGTCCTGATGGCGAAAATTAAAGTACAATTAGTTATATTAGAGACAACATCTCAAATAATATAAAGAAATTCTAAAATAATAAAAATTAACACGACGATACTTCATACCTTGGAAACGAGATATAATATCATGCGGATAAACACACAAAAGGAAGCAACTTCAGCAAGGAGTGAAAAACAAAACTCAAAGACTAATGGTTTTAACCATGATGATTGGAATTAGAGATGAACTGTTTCCTGGAACTACTAATTTGAGTCAAAGTTCAAATCGGAATAATTCTATAATAGAGTTGTACAATCACAACGAGATGCTTTAATCAAGTTAAAAGACAATTCTCTTTGTTAGATTTTTGTATTTCCAGCGAAGTTCAAAAGTGCTTTATCATGAACATACTTTGTTGAGCAGTTTCTAACAAGCAACTTAAATAGTATGCTAAACAAAATATGGATTAGACAATCGGACATCAAAAGGATCAAATCATCCAAGTGTCCAACACTATGCAAAAACTTTAGAATCATTATAGATACCTCACTTGTTTAAGCAAAATACAACTCACGTCTTTATTTAGACACATAATTTTGCTTTAAATCGAGATCGCTAAGGAGTAGTAGCAGAGGATTATCGGATTAGGGATATGGGGCCATGACGCTATGGAGGTCACTAGGTTGGGAGGGTGAACTGTGCGGCTGCACGCATTGGCGGCGGCGATGGCAAGGTGACTTGCGTTGAAGCGGCCGCTCGATCTCCTTTAAGACCAAAAGCTCATGCGCCACCAAATAGAGAGACAAAGAGGAGAGACTTGAGTGAGAGAAAAGACTGAGTGTGACCTAGAGTTTCTGTCATGTGTCATGTGAATCATGGTAGTGGCCTAGTGGGTCTAGGCCAGTATTTGGTACCAATTTGAGCTTAAGAAAGGGAAATAGGCCAAAAAATTAGTAATAATTTAGGCTAACTGTGTATGAACAAAATGAATTTGGCCTAACTACTAATATACATATATATTATACCTTATATATAGTAGATTTTTGGGCAAAAATTTTGGGTATTCGACTGAATACCCATGACTTACACTGGAACCGCCCCTGAGTGTTACAGTGCACGGTCACGCCGCGGACGGATTACCAATGTATGCGTCGGGACAGATGGTCCGATGCTCAAAGCTGTTGCGGGGACGCCAGATTGCGGAAGACGGAGCGCGGCGGGAGGCAACAACGCAGGTGGCACCGGTCGACTGGAAAATTGAGTGGCTTGTAACGGACTTGTTTTTGGGAACAATTCTGTTGTACTCTCAAGATCTGACACGTAACAGGTTACATGCAACTAAGTTAAAAAAATAAAGTCTTTTACTGCTTTCTTTTCTTTTCTAATCTCACCCAGTAAGCTCTGAACCACACATTGTCGGGTATCCACTGGCTAATACGGAACATTACTGTCCGATTCTGAGTAGAATGCGGAACATTATTGCCTGATTTTGAGTAGACCTACCGTTGTCAAGTATAGTTTTACCGTTTCCACATACCACTCCCCTTGGGCCATTCCTGTGCTGGGAACCCTACCTTCATATAGATATTCAATCGAGTTGAGTAGTTACTAAACAAGGATTGACAAGTCAACACTTATGGTTGATCGATTACTGTGTCATTTACTCAGCATAAGATTCTGATAAGGATATCACTTCTATGCATACAACCAATAGATATGAATCTATGCACTTATAAGGTCCAATCACAAGAGCTCGCACACATCAATTGAACTATTAGGTAGCTTCGTTTCTAGAAGTGCATTTTGTTTGTAATAAGAATATACTGCTACCTAATGCATGTGATGTTCTTTTAATCAGGAACTTAGGAGCTGATCATGAAGATAAACATGTGCAATTCAATTCGGCCTTTGGAGACAGTACCAACTTTAAACAAGCATAACTTTCACATATGGACTCCGTTTGAGCTCTGCGAGTATTTGATGGAAAGCTTATCTCGTCTTCTTTCCAACGGATCTAGCCTTACCTTCAAATTCCTTCTAAGCACGATGTAATATGCAAAATAGTCTACTATTATATCTGATTTCGAACCGGACTGGTGCTGCGTCACCTCCATTTGGGCCCATGGGCCTTGTAACCCTAGAGGCATACGCCCACCCCCTGGCGCCGCCCTCTAGCTGTCCTCCTCATATAGTCTAATGTGTGCTACACTTTGGGGTTTTGATTTTGTTTGCTTAGTTTCTTTATTGTGAAAATTCTTGTTCTTCGCTTGTGTTGACTAGACCAATCGTAAAGAATCTATGTGGAATCCCACCTTTTGAACTCAATCATATATTTGCAATAATCAGATTGCATTTTACCTTTTTCCTGCGTGCTTCTTCGGTGTATGCAGGAATCGATCTTCATGATTAGGTCATCCGGGTATTCGTGCATGATTGATAACGACTTGTCGAGCAATTCAGTGATTGTGTGATTTCGGGCCTTACGAGTTCGTAGCCAGGATCGTGAGTTGAGCGACTACTACCGAATTCATCCTTCTCATCAAAAGATCAGGACAACATCAGTTTATTAGGTTCTAGTCCTTACTTTTCACCATGAGGCAGCTATCCACAATACAGATCCCCATTGCTCTATGGCACTGCCACCACTCTACTCAAGCCTCCTCCCTAGGGTAAGGTCGTGGACTCCAACCATTTAATGGTTTTCCACGATACATCTTACCCTAAAACTGTTTAAATAAATCTACTTGCAAAATGCCGAAGTCACTTAGTAGTACAAAATTTTGGATGAACCATTCTATGATTATTTATATAGTATTTACATATTACTAAGGTTGTCAAGGTGAATATGGCCTCAAATTAAACATGACATTTTTTATTGGTAGGACATAACTAATTTACATGTTATTCTAAACATTTATCGTAATTAAATAACAGTGCATAAATTATAATAATTAAAATACTATAATTAAATAATTTAAATATCATGGGATTTAATATGATAAAAAACATGTGACTTGCCTCTTCATCCATAGTCCGATTATGTTACTATAGTCTTCCAGCTTATGTCAACTGCTAGATAGCTCCTATAGCCCTTCCATTGATCAGCTAGCCGAATCCGGATGCTAATGTAAAAGAGTGAATTCAAATAAGAACTTGCTTTGCAAAATGCATGTTGGGAACAAAAGCAATTAAATAATAAGAAAAGACATAAAAGGAAATGGGTTGGGTGATTGGCGCTTAAACAGTGCTTGGGTTGGCTGACAAGGTTAGAATTGGGCTAGATATGCTCGAGACGGTCAAAATGGCTATAAACGTGCTGGACGGATTTTGGAAGTGGAGGATTATTTTAGAATAGTGAGTTTGGATTTTATCAAGGCTTGGTTTGGCAAAACGGAGGTCAAAAATGGATTCACGATATCGAAACGATCGAAATGAGTATAGTATTGATTTTTAGGCTCGGATGAACAGTAACTTGCTACAGTAGTGAATAGTGGTAGGCCGTCCTATGGTGAATAGTGTACAAGCGGTGTTAGGTTGGTTAAAAGACTCGGCCCATGGCCTTAATTTAATTTGCTGAGTGGTTGAGCCAGCCAAAACACACGCGCAGCCCCCACGGCTTGCTAGCTCTTCCCCTTCCCGCCTTCTACCTCGGTTTAGCCCGGCGCAAAAGTAGAGATGGCGGCAAAGCTTCAGCGCGTGCTATGGTGAGGCTTTCTGGTGGTGAAGGAGCACAAGGCCGGACACATGGATTCAAGGAGACTCCATTTTAGTGCTTAGGAAGGCTCGGGGGTGGATGGTGGTGGCTGGCGGCGAGGGGTGGTACTACAGACTCCTCCATGGCACAAGACTGTTTCGGCGGTTCTTCGGCAAAAGCAAGTGGTTTTGACCATCCAAGGTGTATGGGAAACAACATGGTGGTGGTGATTTTGGCTAGAGTGGCTCGATTTAGGCTATCCACAAAGGTGTTATGGTTGGCAGGGTTCACGATGCTAGCATGGCTGGTCTTAGGAGGTGGTCCGACGAGGTTGGCTACAGGCTCAGGATGTCTCAGAGATGCTACCATGGCACGAAATCGAATGGATGTGGCTGAAAGTAGAAGATCAGCTGAGCGGCCTTATCGGCGCAGGGGACAACGACGTTGGCGGGGAGATGGGAGGGGGTCAAGAGTGTGGCTTGGTTGGGCAATTGGGGATTGCACGAAGTGACTGGAGTAGCCAATTGGGAGCAGTGTGTTGCGCAAGGCATTGGCGACACATAGAAGGGTGCGATGTTGCTCGAAGCTTCTCAGTGATCTTCAGTTGCACAAGGGTTGTGACGTCGTCTCAGGCTCGATCATGTTCAATGGTGCCAGTGGCTCAGGAGTGGTGTAGTCAAGGGAGTGGGCTCACGCGTCACCTAGGAGGGGACTTCTGCAAGGCCAGCTGGGGCAACGACAATAAATGGTGATGTCGGGGTATGGTAGGGGATGGTATGGCTTTGACTAGGTTGGCAGTAGTAGGCAGATGGCTGTTGTGGTGTCCAAGGAGGAGCCAAGTGGTGGGGAGGGGAGACATTACAGGTAGTGGCGAGTGTATTTTCGGGTGGTGAATAGTGAAAAAATGCAAAAATTGGCCAAAGGAGATGGCATGATTCAAGAAAGGGAAGCACAAATGGGTAGGGAAAGTGTTGAATTGGGCAAAGACTCAATTGAAATCTGAATTCAGTGAAATTTAGCTTTATTTTGAATTCTATTTTATTTCATGGCTGGTGAAAAATACAAACAGTTTAAGAATGGATGCTCTTTTCCTGTGTACCTCATCGACTGTGCATATACAAGTCGTGTGTCACCCAGTCCATTGGATCACATCGAGAACACGAGCACACATCAAACTATAGGGAGCCATTTTTTTTGAAAAACTTCACAAACTCTTAAATAGTCAAACATAGGCCTTGGCCCCTATATGGGGGGTCATCGAACTATCTTCTACTTTCAAATAGCTGGAAGCCCTCTAGACGGATTAGCTTCCAAGCTGTTTTTGGCATAAACTAAAAGCCACACATATCTAGATGTTGTAAGCTAGGCAAGATATGCTTTCTCAACCTTTTGTGAGTGGGACTTTGGTGATTGCCACTAGGATTTGTGAGAAATTACCCACATATGCCACTGGACAAAAAGGCTGTGAAGGGGGAACCCTAGTCCCCCTAGTCATCCCTCGGCACCCTCCCAACTCTTGAGTGCTTCTTCGGTGTATGCAGGAATTGATCTTCATGATCAGGTCATCTAGGTACTTGTGCATGGTTGATTTCGAGCAGCTCAGCGATTGTGTGCTTTCAGGCCTTGCGAGTTCATAGTTAGGATCGTGAGAGTTGAGTGACTACTACCGAATTTATCCTTCTCATTGAAAGAAGGGGACAACAACAATTCATCAAATGGTATCAGAGCTCAAGATTGCTCGATGAGAGTTTACTATCTTTCATAGTTAGATTGATTAATTATGAAAGTCCAGAAAAAGCCAAAACAAATTAGGGTTAGTTCATCTTGTCCAAACCAATCTCTGCCTTGCAATTTTCTTTTTGGTATTTTGCTTGTTGAATTTTTTATTGCATCGCCATGTCTAGTTCATGATTTCTAGTTCTAGTTGGAGTCTAGTTTAATCATTGTCTATTACGCATCTTGTGTCTTTTGCTCCCTGCCGCGCCACCACCAATTCCTTCCACGCCACCCCAAAATCCCCTACCACGGCTAACACCAGTCATTCCGTGCCACCATCAATCACCTTCCGCGGCAAACACTAACCAAGATTGATTTCAGTTTATGACAGAGAAGAAAAAAGAGGAAGAGTTGGTTTTGAATTCAAGAAAAAAAGAGAGAGACAAAAAAAGAGAGAAAAGAGGAAGAGTTGGTTTCAAGTCCACCTTTTTCCGAAAATTGAAAAGTGTGTCAAACTTTTTCCAAACTAGCAAAAATTGGTGGAGACCTTTTACATATAGCTATAAGATTTCACAAAAAATTTCAGCAAGTTTGGCCCACGGGATTGAAAGATATAGTAGTTTCAAGTTGAGCCTGAGTCGGTTTCTAGTCCGAGTAGGAATCCGATTCCGAGACATCTTTAGTAAAATGGACATAACTTTTATATACACTGTCCATTTTTAACATTCTTGTACTTATTGGAAAGCTAACAATGAGGCACATCCAAAAAATGACCCTCAAAATCGCCATCTTTGGACTTGAATCTGTGTCGTAAGTTTTTAGTTTCTATTTTTGCCCTTTTCTTGGTCTTCCCTTCAGAATTTGGGTTTCACCTCAACTGCAATGTTGTAGACCACATCAAAACATTTCAAATAAGCATATATATGTCACACAAAACTTTGCCCCCTTTTATCTTTGAGACTAGCTGTTGTTTCTGCTCGAACTAGAGGGCCGTTTATATTGCACGTTATTCCTGTCTTGTGCTCTAGATCTCGTCATTCCCTAGCTTTTTCTAGACTAGGATCAACAACATTGACTAGTACTTTGAACAATCGTTCAATTTGCAATTGCTGATTTGATTGTTGCTAATTATTAACGCTTTTCGAGCTCCACTTCCTACTAACTCAGTAGGTATCATTCCTCACAATCATTGGACTATTCACAAGTGAGAGTATCTCGAACCAGCCATCGGTTATATCACTTCCTTGCTGCATTGGTAAGAACTTATAAGAACTTGGTAAGACACTATGAGAGAGTGACTCGATTCGAATTGGCCAGCGTCTATTAGTTCATAGGGAATTTTATACACTCATACATTTTTCTTATTGATACTAACAATGGCAGGTTCAGGGTCACAAGGGGTTGAGGAAGATGCACCTTTCACACTTCGCATGAGAGTCATCATGCAAAAATTTTCATGCTTGTTAAGTCAACATTCGAAGTGTCTTCAGGGGGATCTAGATCTTACCAATAATGATCTTGATATGATTGCTACACATGTGGAGTAACTAGAGAGAGCTCCACCTTCTGTTATCACCCCCGTTGCTGTTGGCGTTGCACAACCGCGTCATAACCCAATTGTTGCTCGCTCATGGGCCAATGAGGTAGAAGATGAAGAAGCCCATATGTTGCTGATACAGAGTCCGAGGGTGGTTTCAATCCCAATAACGACCGTGATCATCAACAACAACATTTCAATCGACAAGGTATGAGAAGAGACCCACCACGTGAGGTACGTGATCATAAGGATGCACTTGGTAAAATTAAATTCACTATGCCTTCTTTTGCTAGTAAATATGATACTGATGCTTATCTCACATGGGAGTTAGCTGTAGACCAAAAATTTGCATGCCATGAATTCCCTGGGAATAAAAGGGTTAGGGTTGCTACTAGTGAATTCACTGATTTTGCATCTATTTGGTGGAATGAATTATGCTGTAATGAACAACACGTACCTAGAATATGGGATGCTTTGAAAAGAGTTATGAGAGCTAGATTTTTGCCTTCATTGTGCCTTCATACTTTGCACGTGACATGTCAAATAAATGCAATACTTAAAACAAGGCAATAGGTCAGTAGAGGGATACTATGAAGAAGTACAAATTGATTTATTGCGTTGTGGTTTAGAAGAAACAAAAGAAACTGAAATGGCTAGAATTTTTAGAGGGCTTAATTAGGAAATTTAGGACAAACTTGGCTATAAGGAATACAATTCTATCACCCGTTTGTTTCATCTTACTTGCAAAGCTGAAAGAGAAGTACAGGGGTGACACATGACAACAAGGAGTCATTTTAGGGGCTCTTTTTCCTCCAACAAAGAGCTAGAATAGAAAGGGTGCCCCTTCCATCTACACCAATTTGAGGGCGCTCTACTTCTACTCCCACGCCCCCGTGTGCACCCGAAGCAAGTAAGGCGACAACCGTTCAAACCTCCACAAAATCTACTCTAACAAAGAGTGCATCTTCAGTTGCTTCCATTGGATGTACAAGGGATGTCCAATGTCACAAGTGCAAAGGATTCGGGCACTTCATGCAAGATTGCTCAAGTCAGCAAGCTCTCATTGTGAGAGAAGATGGTGAGTATACTTCCGCTAGTGATATTGATGAAGAGTATGCATTGCTTGTAACTAACCCCGCAGGTGAGCAAGATGAATCTGAACATGACGAAGAACATTTGGGAGCTAAAGCAAGTGATAAGTTTTTGAGCATAATTGTGAAACGTGTCCTTAGTGCTCAAATAGAGCATGCCGAATAGAATCAACGCCATAATCTATTTCAAACAAAATTTGTGATCAGTGAGCGTTCTTATCGAGTGATTATTGATGAAGAAAGTTATAACAATTGGGCTAATATTGATATAGTTGAGAAACTTTCCTTGACCACACAACAACACCCTCGTCCTTACTACAGTCAATGGTTTAATTCATGCGGTAAGATGAAGGTAACTCGCATTATGAGAGTTAATTTTACTATTGGTTCATACCATGATTATGCTGATTGCGATATCATACCTAAAGGTAACTGCACAGGATATGCCAATGAAATCAAATCTAGCGAACACTGCCACCTGGTGAACAACACCACGACACTGCAGCACCAAGACCCAAATTGGATCACAATCGAGAGGAGGAGATCACGAAATGGGGAACTCACTATTTTTTGGGTATTTCCAAGAGGAGAGGAAGGCCATCTTAAATAGAGTGATGAAGAGGCGATTGGCGGGGCTACAACCAACGGCCTGCGCTGAGGCGCCCAGGCTGGTGGTGCCTCCACCGCCACCACCGTTGCACAACTCAGTAGCCCCCAAGAACCAGTCACACAGAAGCTGAGCGCCACACGGGTTAGGGCTGGAGACACAGTCTCCAACACCTTATCATCCCACGCGACCCACTGACAGGTGGGCCCATGTCCTCCATTTTTTATCAAGTTAGGAAATTCCCAAATTACCCTCAAGAGTCCAACAGTCCTCGCCAATTTATCAAATTGATAAAGATGATCAAATGTCTTATTTAATATACAGCTATTCGACGATGTGTACCTTGCGCGTTTGAACCCAAAGCCTAGCGACAAGGACTATGACTCTGCACAAACAAAGGAGGACTTCGCCTTGATCCAATTTCTTGGTATGAGAATTTTTGCCCAATCCACATTCTATACTGGGCGACTTGCCCTTTCCCTCTCGGGTTGGGACGTTACGGTCATATCCTCGTATCTAGCTCATGAGTACTTAAGAAAGTATACCTTTTCTTTGATTGCGACCTCACGATCATACTCAAGTAGGTGAATTCTTCTACGAATCCTGTAGGACTATTCCCAAAGTCATATAGACATCGAATTCATTAAGAGCTATTGCTCAACCTTCCATATGGAAAGAGCACTACAGCTAATGGGGCCTGTTAGATGTGCTCTCTGATCTCACATAGTTTGTTGTCCTAGAGCCTAGTTCACGGGATGTCCGATCTTCTAGGATAGGTTACCACCAATGTGAGCCTTTATACGAGTATGAGTCCCATTCCCTTGGACGCTGCAAGGATGGCCTTCCGTGCCAAGCCTTTAGTGAAAGGATCTGTCAAGTTCCTTTCAGACTGGATGTATTCTATTGAAATAACACCTGTCTCTCTAGCATACCTTACTGACTTAAGTTGCCTTTTTGTATGTTTTGAGGACTTCATGTTATCCTTCCTACTCTTCTTCTTAACTAGAACGGTTTGGTTATCACAGTAGGTTAGAATTGCTGGAATTGGCTTTTCCAGCACAGGTAGGTTAGAAGGGAGTTCTCTAATCTATTCTGCCTCAACAGCCGCTGAATCAAGCGCTACTAACTCAGCCTCCATGGTAGACCGTGTAAGGATAGTCTGCTTTGAAGACTTCCATGAAACGGCCCTACTTGCTAGAGTGAATACATAGCCACTCGTAGCTTTCATATCATCTGAGTCACTAATCCAGCTAGAATCACTAAATCCTTCCAAGACTGTCGGATGGCTAGAATAATACATTCCCAAATTTGAAGTCCCCTATAAGTATCTGAGTACTCTCTCTCTAGTGCTATTCTATGATCATCTCTTGGATTAGATGTATAACGACTCTATCTGCTTATAGCATATGAGATGTCTGGTCTCATTACACTACTTAGATACATCAAGGATCCTATTATTTGAGAATATTTAAGCTGATCCTCCTATTCCCAGTGTTTTTATGTAGCTTTGCATTTGGATCATAGGGTGTGGTCACTGGCTTACAGTTCATAAATCTAAATCTGGTTAGGACCTTGTCCACATGTTGGGATTGTGAAATAGTAATCCCATTCTCACCCTTTATAAGCTTGATGTTTAAGATAACATCAGCTTCACCCAGATCTTTCATATCAAAATTCTGGGAAAGGACATACTTTGCTATATTGATTACATCCATGTTGGTCCCAAAAAGCAATATGTCATCTACATAAAGACATAGAATGACACCTTCAGCCCCGCTAAACCGATAGTAGACACATTTATCGGCTTCACTCACACAAAAGCCAACCGAGGTCATTGTACTATCGAATTTCTGATGCCATTGCTTGGGAGCTTACTTTAGACCATACAAGGATTTAATCAATCGACATACTTTCTTTTCTTGCCTTTCAACCACAAAGCCATTAGCCTATTGCATATAAATCTCCTCATCCAACTCTCCATTTAGGAAAGCGGTCTTTATATCCATTTGATGTACTTAGAGCTTGTATGCGACAGCTAGTGCTAAAAGCACTTGAATTGTGGGTAAACGAGCCACATGACAGTATGTATCAAAGTAGTCTTCTTTTTCTTTCTGTGTGAAACCTTTAGCCACTAAAGGGGCCTTGTACTTTTCTATAGTACCATCAGGTCTACGCTTTTTTTAAAGATCCATTTGTAGCCTACTGGCTTACAACCAGGCGGAAGATATGTAATCTCCTATGTTATATTAGCTATGATGGAATCCATCTTGCTACGGACAGACTCCTTCTAGCAATCCACATCCGGGGATGTGTATGCCTCTGAAAGGGTTTGTGGTTCATCATCCACGATATAGGTGACATAGTCATCACTAAGTGACTTTTAGTCCTCTGCCTCTTACTCCTTAACTCCAACTCTGGAGCGATGTTATCTACACTAGGAAGAATAGAGTGTTCATCTGAAGCAATGTGGTCATGACTTCATTTGGTCTCATAGGAAACACATGCTTAAAGAATGTTGCATCATGAGACTCCATCACTATATTTGTAGTGATGTCACTCACCTCGGATTTGACCACTAGAAATTTATAAGCCGTGTTATTTATAACAGATCCTAGAAAGACACAATCAACGGTATTAGGACCAAGCTTTCTTTTCTTCGATAATGGTACATGCACTTTTGCAAAGCATCCCCACGTCCGAAGAAAAAGTTTTATCCTCTTCCATCCTTCATAAGGTGTTTCCTCCTGATTGCGAGGTGGAACTCTATTCAGGACATAGTTAGCTGTGAGAACTGTTTCACCCCACCAATAGTCTAGCATACCTGAACTCTGGAGCATGGCGATAAATAAGTCACAAAGAGTTTGGTTCTTTTTTCGGCTACTATTCCATTCGATTGGGTGAGTATGGTGGAGTAATTTCACGAATTATTCCACTTTCTTAACAGAATTGAGAGAATTCATGTAAGACAAATTCACCATCTCGGTCCGACCTCAACCATTTTATTTTCCTTTCTAGTTAATTTTCAACTTTGGATTTATAAACTTTAGAGTGTTTGTCAGACCTAGATTTTACAATCCAGAGTCCTCTGTGATTCCACTGTACTATTCCCTGGATCAGTAGATAGTGCTCACAGATACAGAAATGAATATCAAAATACATACCATGCTGAAGCATAAATATAATAAAAGACTTACACATGGGCCGATTAGGCCGACATCAATAAAATGCAGCAGCGGAAGAACGAAGCACACAAGTGGGACCTTCAGGTCATGCCCACAAGCTGCCAACTGGAGGTTCGCGACCTAGCCCTTGATGACTTCATCTTCTCCTTCATCATGACCAAAAGTATTTGCTGAAGTGTAGTGATCTGATTTCTGATTCTGGATTTGTTATGAGAGCGAGTGTGAGCACAAACCACCGTGCTCCGCGAGCCAATACACAGAATGCAATTAAATAATATGCATGGCTTATAAAGGGAAGGCTTGGGTTATTTTATTTGTCATAAATTGCTTTTGAAATATGATACATAGAAATTTCCTAAGACCTAGCATTTTGAACTAAAACATAATATGTGAAAGAATGCAATAGTAATAGCGATCCAGAATCCATCCATCGTTACATGGTCTTTGCACCATATGCTTAATCCTTCAGCGTCATAACCGCTTAACTTATCACTGGGGCGACACCCAGGGCAACACAAATAAGGTCCTTTCTCTGCCCTCCACTTTACCATTTCCACCCACAAAGTTTTTTTTAAAATAGAACTATATCTAGTTAAGTTCCCATGTCCGCCCTTAACCGTGGGCACGGCTATTCGAATAGTTTTTGACTCTGCAGAGCTTGCACACTTTACCCACAAGAGATAAATCTGCTCGTTGCCCCCACATGATTCCTTAGCCATGCGGTTGAGTAGATCATCACAAAGCCATTACAATGCATTTTTCTTAGCAGAGTTACGTCCGGTAAGATTTCCACTTCCTTCGGAGTACGACCACCCTTTCAAAAGCCCCCTCTTGCACCATCACGTCGGAGGATGTGGCCATCCTCTGCCCGCCCGTGGTCACACCGGCGCATCTCTTACTAAGTCGATGCAAATTAGTTAGCCCTGCCTATATTTTGCTAGCTTGTGGTTGTACTTGTCGTACACTGGGAGGTGATCACAAGATTCGGTCTTTAGGCTATCTGGGCGGTTCTACCACTATCCCTTTTGTGCTTCCACTGCACCACACACACACACCCTCGAACCATCCGCCCAGATAATTAAGCAACTTGAGGTTTTTAGGAGTATAAAATATTCATAACCAAATACACCAGTCATTTCCACCATGACTGCCCAAACCAATTTCTCATTATTCGAAGTGATGCTTTGGGGCATTTTTGGTACCCCCGATTATCTAAGCAGTACTAAGCATGGTATATAGTTATGAACTTATTTTCGAAAGATTACCAGTATAATTTTGCTATGATGACAAGGCTCAGATATTCAAATGTTTCAAAGGAGGTATAATACTAGCAAGTCAATTAATGGGTATGTAACTAGAATCTTCAAACAAACATATATTTGCATTCGAAATAACAGTATGCAATTTGATAATTCAAACAAAAGTAAATTTGCAGAAAATGTAGGTTCAACATGATCAAAGTATTGACTCGCCTTGCGCGGTTTACCGCAGTCTTGAGCTCACACAATGCTTTTTCTTGAGCTTTTGGTCTCTATCTTCACTTTGCTCTTGATCCCGCTTAATCCCTTGATTCTTCGGGGCTCCAATTTCTAATTACGTGCTAAATGACAGAATATAAATAAAGACAAATAACTCAAAAGATCCAATAACTCTGATTGAATTCAGTAAATTTTTATTATGATAAGATGGTTGGTCTGAGTTTGATTGATTGGGCATGGAGCGTTGTCGAAATCAATGTCGTTAGAGCGAAGGGGTAAATGACAGGGAGATTCGCTGGAGGTTAAGGAAGATTCATGATAAAGAAATATTTACGAGAATATCCCACTTGGATCTGAGGGTGGCTAGGCATAGCCAATTTTAGAATCCACTGATCGATCTTTTATTTAATAACCTCTGTTATTGTTTTCATATTTATTAAGGATGTTCCATGTGTTAGGTTGCACATATGGGCAAGTACATGAATTTAGGTGGGTATGAAATATTGTATTGGTCGACTGTTAACATTTATGGGTTTAAAGTAGGGGTCCCGTAGACGATGTATACGGCCTTTAGCTTTTTGTTGTAATTCATATTGCTAGCAATTTGATATGTAGCATTTTATGCGGTCCTAAGTAATTAATCGTTTCATCGGTTAAATTGTTACCTCACATTATATATATCGATAAGATTACTTCAATGCCTGATAATCTAGGGCTATTATATTGTAGTACCTATTGATATGACCCTTTTAATTTGGAGGCGCTCTGGAGATTAACTGACATTGATATTTTACCCTTAATTTATTTGGCAACATATTTTTAGTTTAAATTTCTATTTGCACTTTAGTTCCATAATTAATTTTGGGAATTCGAGTCTTTAGGAAATATGCCATTTATTTATTTTGTGTGGGATGTTAGTCGAAACCTAAGCTCCTATTTCACCCTCCTACTAATTATACTAATTAGTCGATTAATCACTTACATGCAAATATTTCTATGTTGTGATGGCGGCATTTTAATGTTAGGTCATATATTTGATTATGGTCTAGGGTAACCTTTTTAAATTTTAAAACCTTGCTTTTTATGGTTATCAATTTTATTCCCCTTAAATTTAACTTGGATGTGTGTGTGTATATATATATATATATATCAATTTTGAATGTATATGTATCTTATTTAGGATTTTTTATTAAATTTGAACATTAAGCAAAACCATATTTTATTGATGTCCTTAATTAGTAGTTAGATCTCAATCAATATTTAAGCTCATAAATAATCAAACATTAAATTTTAGACAACCTTATTTTATACCTTAATTAAATTTATTACATTCCCTTTATTATTTCCTAATTTTTCTGGATTTTTCTTAATTGAAATGGGCTACAAAAATTAAAATGAAAATAGGGGAAAAGGGTGCGGCCGGCTGAGTTCGAACTCGGGACCCGGGCGTTCTATGTGTTAGCGATGGACGCTACTAACGATCTGAGCGGCTGGTGTCTCTTGACTAGAAGAGGGGGATGAATTAGAAAAGGTAAGGCATGAATCGGGGCAGAACAGAGGAGGCAGCCGGCGCAACTAGGCTGCGGTGGCGCCGATGAGGGATGGCCGGGGAGGGGGTGGTGACCCATGAAATGAGTTGCGCAGGAGACGGAGGGGCTAGGGGTGGCGGCTAGTGAGCCGGAGTGGCGCGACGTGCGGGGCGTGGGCGCACGGGAGAAACGCGGAGAGGGAGGAGACGCGCAGCGGAGCGGGTCGGAGCAGAGGGAGACAGGTGTGGCGCATGGCAGAGGGATTCGAGCGATCCGGCTGTGTCGGCCGGCTTTTGCCGAAGTAGAGAGGAGGAGGACACGCGCGTTGCGGAAGACGATGTGGGCGCACGGCAGCCACGCAAGGTAGCAGGAAGAAGAGAGCCAGAGGGGAAAAAGAGAGGAGAAGGGTGGGTGGCCCACATGGAAGTGAGGGGAAGAGGAAAAAATGGAAAAAGACAAGGAGATAACATGTTTAAGCTAGTTTTGAACTTCTTTTCCTTTTCAAGATCATGGTTCCTAATTTCTGAATTTTTATTCCAAATCTTTGTTTAATTACCTAAATACAAAATATAATAGTCCTTTTATTTTATTTGATGTTCTTATTTTCATATCTTTATTTCCTTTATTGCTTCAATCATCATAATATATGTTTAGTGTGTTGTATATTTTGTCTTATGTATATGTATATAATTTCTCATAATATTATCTTGCTGGCTTGCTTAATTTTGCACATTATATAGATATATATACTATTCCCTATATTGCTAAACTCTTCCTTGCACAATTAGTATATATATGTATGTATGTATGTATGTATGTATGTATGTATGTATGTATGTATGTATGTATGTATGTATGTATGTATGTATGTATGTATGTATGTATGTATGTATGTATATGTATGTATGTATGTTTGTATTTCAGTCATTTACCTTTTTATGTCATTATTTCCTCAAGGATGACATTTTATATTTTAAGTCAAATTTCACCCTTCCTTTTCTGGATCATCTTTTCAGATTCGAATTTAGAATCTTAGTCTTCTATTATTCGCATGTTACCCTTGTATGGCATTATTAATATTGGTTTTATTTTTCGACCTTTCTTCCATTCTCGGAAACCTCAACCAAATCCAAACTCAAATAAAATACATAGCAAAAATGACTCAAAAGCTTCACATTTTCAAATTCAAATTTTTCAGGATGTTACAGTGTTCAAGTGCTTAGTCGCATCGTCTATGAGGGTTAAAAAGTACCATTTTCCACGTTTAGTTAATATTCCATTCATTTCACAAAGATCAGAATAAATTAGTTCATGTGGAGAGATGCTTCGCCCTTCAACGCTATGAAAAGGTTTTCGAGGCTACTTCGCTTGCACACACACTTCACACTTTGAACTCTTTTTATAATTATAGCTTGGAATTAAACTCATTTTGCTCAACCACACAATGGCTTCAAAGTTAAGATGGCACAGTCGTGAACGCCAAATATCATTAACTTTATTGCAACGGGAAACATTATAAATGTTTACATTATTAAAATCAAGAATGGATAAGCGGAACAAGCCTTTGATATCATAGACTTTACCCACATAATTACCAAATTTGGTCAATACAACCTTATTGGACTCAAAAACAAATTTTATTCCTTGCCTACATAGCATCAACCCACTCAGCAGATTTCGAGTCATAGCAGGCACGTATAGTATGTCTTTGAGGATGAGTGTTTTGCTTGAGGTGAGCTTTAGGCAAACCTATCCAATCCCGCGTACTGTTGCAGCGGCTCCGTTCCCCATTAGGATGGATCCACCACCTTCACCCTGAAATGAGGAGAAACAAGATTGATCAGTACATATATGTCTAGTAGCACTTATATTAATCTACCAATCAATTGATCGACTTGCCATAAAGGCCTGAGGTACATACTCTTCTGAACTGGAGCTAGCCAGTGCGACATTTACTTCAGCCTTGTGGCCCTTGTGCGGACCAGGAGAGGGACCTTGCCTTTCTGATTGCAGCAATGGTTGGCCTTATGGCCAGCCGCACCACAAACAAAGCAGACAATCTCCTCCTTTTTCTTTATTTTCTTGCCTTTCAGCTTGTTCTGGGTTGGTTCTTGAACCATTGTTTCCCACTGCCTGGAGCACTCTTGACCTCCACTTGATGAGCTTGGACTTGAGCCTTCCCTATGCCGTCATTGGCTCTGGCACACGCTCCGACATTAATGGAAGCTGACAGCTCATTAAGAGTAAAGCACTCCGTGATATGTCTACGAGCGATCACAAAGTCTCACTAAAAGGGTGGTTACTTAGCTAGGATGACATTAACATGGAACTTCTTTAGCAAGATGCAGTCGTACTGACTTAAGTTACGCACATGAAGTTGTAGCTAGTGGAGCTGCTCCATCACCGACCGCCCCTCAACTATCTTATAGTTCAAGTAATTAGCAGTTACAAGTGACTCATCCCCGTTATCCCCTTCGGAATACTTCTCGTTAAGTTTGTCCCAGAGTTGTTTGGCATCTTTAAAGTTCACGTACACGTCGAATAGCCGGTTGGATAAGATGGCTAACAAATGAGCTAAGACTGAATTGTTCGCATCCTCCCATCGGAGATACAATGCCGGCCTTCACACCTCTTCAAGCCAAAGTACGAAGTCAAAGGTCAGGGAAGATGCCGCACAATACTTGATGAGCACTCCGGCCACGAGCACCCATGAACAAGCAACTAAACTCCTCTTCCTCAACATGATCCAGAGCCAACTGGATTTGGACTTCAAGGGCAAAATCCCCAAATCCCAGAGATAGAGCACAAGGGAACCAAATGAGATATGCCAATGAAATCAAGTCTAGCCCACACTGCAACCGGTGCTGGTGAAGAACACCACAGTGCCACAGCACAAAGACCCAAATTGGATCACAATCGGGAGGAGGAGATCGTGAAATGAGAACTCACTATTTTTTGGGTATTTCCAAGAGAGGAAGGCCGGCTTAAATAGAGCGACAAGGAGGCGACTGGCGGGGCTGCATCCAACGACCAACGCCGAGGCGCCCGGGCCGGAGGCACCTCCATCGCTACCACCATCGCACAACTCAATCGCCCCCATGAACCGATCACACAGAAGCTAAGCACCACACGCGATTAGGGCTAGAGACTCAGTCTCTAGCACCTTATTTGCCCACGCGACCCACCGACAGGTGGGTTCACCTTCTCCTTCATTTTTAATCAAGTTGGGAAATTTCCCAAATTAGCCTTAGGAGTCCAACATAGATGGGTTATGATCAACAGGGTCCGGTGATCGGCATCGACCTCAGGACGGCTTGCGTGTGTGGGCGTGTGGCAGCACGGCCGCATAGAGATCACACCCAACGAACAGAGTGATCGGATCATGCCGTCTTACATTGTATTCACTGACATGGAGAGGCTCATCGGCGAAGCGACCAAGAACGAGGTCAACTAGGACACCTCTCCAACACTGTCTTCCATGAGTCCCATCTATTTTGTTTTCATCATTCCCCTAAAATATAAGTTACAAAGACACACACTTTTGTCGTCCTGTAAGGCATGAAGCGTTTCATCAGCAAGAGATTTAGAGACACATCCGTGTAGACAACAAGAAGCTGTGGCCATTCAAGGTTGTCTCCAGCCACGGTGACAATTTCTCTATCTCCACTCATAGTCTGATTATTCACCCACCATGCGGTAGCTTATCCTTGAAGTTGGTGGGAGGCATACAAGACTTTTCCTTGTCATTGCATTGCACAATATTTAGCTTTTGTTCCACATCTCTAATCCAATCTTTGGCAACCATTGGATCTAGCGATGATGAAAAAATTGGAGGTCTGGTCTTCTGAAATTCCACCCATTCGGATGGAAGGGGCATTCCTTGCTGGTTTAGTCCTGACGCACCTCCGTTTCTCATAGCTATCTGTTCTAACAGTTTGACATACTGCTCCATCATTCACGCTAGATTCAATTCAGCTTGTTGTCGTTTTTCCTCTATTTTGCTAAAATATATGCTATGTTGGGTTGATGTGCTTCTTCATGGCGGGGGCTATCCTATCCATGTGACCCAGTTTTTGCCATTCTACCTTGTATTGAGTGGGATCCGGAATTAGCTCTGTAGCGGTTTTAGAAAGTCAGATAGATAAGTAAGAATTCAGAATCAAGGTAAGAGTAGAATGAATAAGGTAAGACTTGAGTGAATACGGGAGACTGGAGTTTTGATGGGATAGACTAAGGATATTTATAACAATCAAATTACCAGATAGGCAAACATAACTTTTATTCATTATACAAGTTGAACCCATACCATACATACAAGGTATACATCACAACTTGTTTTACACAACCAAAAGATGCTACTACAAAAGGGTACTAACGTAATTGACAACATGACACAACTTCTTCTTTTAATTTCCTTCTTCTGATGGCGGATTGCTTGTCATGTACCATACTTTTATCTCAGGATCTTCTTCTTTGTTAATCATTGGCTCCTTTCCCTTCCCTTGATCATTGTTGGCATCGGGCTTCCTCAGGGCTTGTGAAGAGGATCCTTGAAAGAGCTTGTGGTATTGGGGTGTCATCATTGTTTTTGGCCTCTTTGATGTCTTGGCAGAGACATTGGGAGTTTCATCACACCCAGAAATTTCACCTTCTTTGAGTTGCTCATAACGCTGCAAATTCGTCTTTAGGATTTCTAGTTCTTGCTAAGCCAAATTCAATTGATAGTGTAGATCCTAGTATTCATTCAGTATCCTGGAGTATAAGGCCTCCTGATAGTCTATGTGTCGTGCAGCTTCTTCGATTCGCGGATCTTCCTCCATTTCTGGTTGAGGTACTACAAAATTATATCAATCTTCATCATCTTAGGGGATGAGATGAAAAGGTGACTCATCAAATTCAACATCATAGTATTGATGAAGATACAATACTACCTTTCTAGCCACATCTTGAACGGTGTCTTGCTCCTTAAGTCAATATGCTGCGAATTTTTGAGGGAGATCTAGTCTTAGTGGCAAAGGTTTTAGGGATACCCATGCCTTCCATTGATATAACTATCCTCCAATAAATTGTCCTCTAGCATGGAAAATAGGGTGATGCCATTCCGATGCATAAAGGTATTTTTGCATCTTCCATAAGAGTGTTGCCCATCCACGCAAATTTTTCGGCTCAGAATGGACATAGCATACCATCTGTTCACACCGTCAATGTGAGTTTAGACAAGAGTAGATATAAATATTTTTGGAAAATAAAACTTAACTTATAACAAGACTAATATAGATAAGGTAGATAGGGAAAGGATTAATACGGGAATAATACTTATATTTTATGCAATTCCTTGTTACCTTTAAAATAGCTTTTGCAAATATTACTAATACACTTAGGGTTATCCTATGGACAAGCAAGCAGGCTCTGATACAACTCTGTAACACCCCCATTCCTAGGGGCACCGTGAATCTCTCGTAGCCGTCCAGGATTGTTCAGTTGTGAGGTATTACAGTAGAGTGTACATCATTGCCACACATGCTCAGATACAAAAGTCAATTTTATTACAAGATAATGGCTTAACAACTAAGTCTTACAGCAGGGCGAGCTGCCCTTAGATACAATACATTACAAAAGAACACCACAGGTGTGCCTGAGCGGAGAACAACCCTAATTTCAAACATCATCTACTTCGCAGTATTCCATCATGTCAACCTCGTAGACTTCCTCATTTTCTTGCCATGCACTTTCTTTTAATGTTTTTAGCAAGTATGAGAACAAACCACCGTACTCAAAAAGTCACATGGGAAAGTACTATTTAATTACATGCAAGTTCTTCCAAGGGATGGCAGTATAGTGGTTTTATTATTTTATGTGGGTGCAATTTTAGTTGAAAACAATTTTAAACACAAAATCATAACCTTCTTAAAGAAATTGGGGTTTTAATAACTTGATTGCCAATCTTAACAAATTCCCAAATCTAATTATGCTTTGTTATTGGATTACCCATTAAACACAGATTCATTTACTGAAAACACGGCGTGTTCGAATACCATTAAATTATGACTTTGTAGAGTTTTCCAGCTTTACCTATAAGATCTCTTAACCCTCATGACTGAGTTAAGAAAATAAGGCCTTTCACTGCTCAATGTTTTATATAGCCTCTACCCAGTAGGTGCTGTTTTCCAACAAACTCGAGTGGCCCACAGCCTCGCCTGATTTGATGTGGATCTACTATTGTTAAGTATGATTATACCCCCTCCCATACCACAAAAACCCCCTCATCTCCCTCCACCCTTTGTAGATATTCAATTGAACTTGAGCAGCTATTAAACTAGGTTTGACGAATGAATGCTTGTGGTTGAGCGATAACTATATTCTTTACTTGGTATAAGGTTCTAGTCCTTATATTTTCACTGAGGCAACTTTCATCCACAAACTCTTATCTCAGTGCCCATCCCTACTACCACCCTTCTGGTCCAAGTCTCCACTCTAGGATAAGGTCAGAGGACCCGACCATCTCATGGCTTCCCGTGATGCCTTCTTATCCTAGAACCACTTTCAAAATTGTACTGGAACAATGCCAAATCTCTTAGTAGTGTAAAATTGTTGAGTTCCTGGTCTACCATGTTTATTTAAGTAGTATATTTAATATTACTAAGTTTTGTCAAGGTGAATATAGCCATCAAATTAAACAGGACTTTTCATGTGGTAGGACATTAGCTAATATCATGTCATTCTAAATATTTATTGTACAAGAAATAACAGTGCGCAATAATGTAATGAAAATACCAGTAAATAAATAACTAAAGGCATGCAGGTTCAATATAATCAAAGACATGTGGCTTGCCTTATGGATCAAAGTATTCTATGATTTCGTATTCTTCTGATTCTTGTGCTTGAACTTGAGCTTCTCCTTGTTGGACTGGCTAATCTTCAATGTTGTGTGCTACCGCAAATCAAAAGAAAATAAATCAATTCCATGCTCGAAGGGTTGAGCTAGGAAGAAAGACATAAAATGTAAAAAAATCAAATAAAATAGGTTTAGGGTTTATAGGAGTCTGGTATGGAGGAATGGAGCTGAGGAATGGATTGACAGGCTCGAAACGATCTAAAATGCATATATATGCATTTTAGGGCTTTGGGAACAGTAACGGGTGTGGGCACTGTTCACGCTAGATCTGACACTGTTCATATTGAGTCGAGCTAACGGATTAACGGGTCAGATGAACAGTAATCACTTGTTACTGTTCATCTTCCTCGGCCAATTGTTACAACAGCCAAGAACAAAGCAAGTAGGCGACGGCGAATGACGGGGCTACAGCGACTTGCGACGAGATCAGAGACCATGGAAGGGTTGCTGGGGCTACTGGGGTTCCATTTTTGGGGTCGATAGTGGCAATAGAGTCAGCATTCGCCGGCGGCAAGGTTTCTCCTTCTCGGAACATTTGAATAGCACAGGAGCTTTTGGTGGGTTTATGGGGTGGTAGCATTAGGGTTTGGGCACGTATGGGGTTAGAGGAAGTTTAAGGAAGTGGTGGCTTGGGTCAGGGTTCACCAGGTTGAGCTGTCCATGACGAGGTCTCAAGGTCGGGTAGTAATGCTAGTCGCCAGCGTGGTAAGGGGCTTGAGGAGCTTAAGCAGTGGTTCGGTGATGTTCCTGAGAGTATAAAGGTCCTACGGGCAAAAGCAATTGAAAAGTAATCGATTGAGTAAACGGAACCAAAACTTGGCTTACTTTGAGGTCTTCGTGTGGTCACCGATGAGGCTCTGGTTAAGGGCTCAATTGGGGTGTGGGGGTCACTCATTGGACGCCTATGTGATGTATGGGAGGTCTCAGGCTTTTATAGCCATCCCTTGTGGTTCGGTACAGGGGCGGGGTTAAGGCAACGGTAATGCGTGGCTATAGTCAGGATGGCACAGGAAGGTGTGGCACTGCTAGCTGAGAGGGGGTATGAACTATCTCGGGCACTGCATTGTGGTAGTCAAAAGTGGTTAGAGGTGTGGGGGTTGTCGGCTGAGAGAGAGGAGGGAGCAAAGGCGATGGAGGACGTGGCCGCAGCTCTAACACGCTGCAGGACAATTAAGAGGGGCTCTGGGTGGGAAGAGCAAGGTTGTACGGCCTCTGATAGCTTGCAGCAGTGTGGCAGTGGCAAGAAGCAACAAGAAGGCACGAGAGTAGAGAAATCAGGACAGAGGAGGAAATATCAGGGGCGACGGTGATATTTTTCGGGCAGTGAACAGTGTGCGCGCGAAAACGACCATAGGGAGCAATGCAACAGGGAATTCGAGGCATGAAGGCTCGGATTTAAGCTAGATTACGTCAAGGTTCACAATGATCAAAATCAAACAAAAATTCAAATTTCTTTTGAAATTTCGGTTTTGTTTCAGGTACAAGGGCAAGGAAAAGCTTCTAGCTGAGGAGGAGATCGTCTCCATGGTGGCCGCAAGTTGAAGGCCAATGATGAGGGCCTACCTCGGTGCCCCCATCATGGATGTCGTGGTCACAGTCCCTACGTCGTTCAATGACTCGCAGCGCTAGGTGATGAAGGATGCCTACCCCATCACTGGCCTCAACGTCACGTGCGTAATCCACCAGCCCAATGCCGTGGCCATTGCCTGCGTACTGGATGTTGGAAATATAGGTAATATTTTAATTTTAGATTTTAATACTAGTCAAATATCATAAATAACTAATAATGCATAAATTAGTGCTATCAACAAGTGTAAAGATCCTATTTTTAGGAATAGGACTGTTGTACTTCCTGCAACAAGTCAGGAGTTCAGTTATGAATAGTAAAAGTATCATGTTTGCTCATGAATATTTAGAAAGAGTTAATTTAATTAAAATATGAATTAACGGTCAACTTTAGCAACTTTATGGGCATCCAAGCCCAAAACTTAACTTACATTTAGAAGAATCGAAGAAATCCCCATATGAACGCTCATCTAGGAGTGATGGGAAAGCTAGCGCAAGTGTCGATTTTGGCTCCCGTGTTTTGTGTTGGGCTGTCCATGGTGAGGTGGTTCGATCTATGGCAGTGCTCATCACCGGCAAGCTGAGGGCCAGGAGGGGCTAAGGCAAGGTCACAGTCGGGTTCACGAAGCCTTAGTGGTGCTATGAGTGGAAGCAGTTGATGTTTAATAGAGGCGTTAACGAAATTTGAGATATGCACGTGCTATTCGATCTACTGTGTCTGGTTCTTCTTCCTCTCCTTCTAGTTCCTCAACCTCTCCTTCTCCCTGTTCTTCATATGCCTTTTTTTTTTGAGAATGTAAGTACCTCATGAACACTCTTGAAAAATTTGTTGGAGGCACAAAAAGGCTCAATCTTATTCTAGACAAATCTAATATTTGTAAGTTTAATCAAGGTCTAGGGTATGATTTCTTAGATGATGTAAGGAAATATCCACCAGCTTTTGTTAAACCTGTAGCAACAGGCGTGATCAAAGTTGTGCCTGAGCCTAAGAAAATTGAATTTAGGTCTGCGAGTTTTGTTCAGGGTATTTCTGACAGTAAGATTATGCCACCTGTTTCTTCGACCTCTTAGAAGGCGAAGCCTCATCATGCTACTTCGACCTCTCAGAAGGAGAAGTATCATTGTACCTTCTATCAGAAGGATGGACATGTGATTGAGATCTGCTTTAGGCATGCCAAGATCACGCGAAGAGACCGTGTTCATGCTCTTAGAGGTATTCAGGTTCAGCCCCAGACCCGGAGTGCTCCTAAGACCAACATGAGGTCCAGAGTTGTAGATAGCTCTTCTTAGGTGTTTGGTTCTAGGTAGCGTCGATGACTCGGTTTTTAGGCTCTTTTTGTTTTTGGTCCTCGAGTTGCCTCTGGTCAGGGTATCCACCGTCTTGAAGATAGATCTCGTTTTCCCCATCGAGATAGCTATCTGTGGCATGATCAGCAAACTGCTGTAGGTAAGGCCCACTCCTCAATAGCAGTCAGATCTAGCAGAGGCTTGAGGTCTGCACCTAGAACTTTTGATTCTATGAGAGGTGGAGAGCATAGAGTAGCTAGAGGTTAGTCATTTGTTCCTGTGACTGCATCTTCTGCTCATCACGTGACTCGATACAAGGCTCCTAGATCTATTCTTATTTACCCCAGTATTGAGCCACTGTTGATGTCTTCTCACTGACTCAGGTTCGCCGGGCTGTGAAGGGAGAGGTTTGGCTTGTTGACTCCGGCTATTCTCGATGTTGTGGTTACAGACCAAACAAAGAGAGTATGGTAGTGGAGAGTTAGGTGAGCAATGGCTTAGAGTTTTTCCCCGTGGCCTGTGTTGTATATATATATCCACATGGGGAGTGCTTTTACAATTAGTACATCCGAGTATTCCCCTCAGGGGCACTTATGTCATTACACATGTCCCATTGTGGGCCTTAAATTCCTCTAACAGGTTTGCTGGGCTTAGGTGGGGGCCACCCCTACAACACTCGACATATGACCAGAGACTCTCGTTGGTTCTCTTCACTAGTTCAAGCTCTCGGTGATGAGACAATCACCTTTAGAGACGCTTGTTCTGGTCGAGTCATCGCTAAAGGTATTATACGCATTAATGACTATTTCATTCTTAAGGATGTTGCTTTAGTGAGTAAGTTGTGTTATAATTTGCTATCTGTTTACAAGCTTACCGATGATGATTTCGAGGTAAGTTTCAAGAAAAATACTTGCAAAATTCTTGATTCTTCAGGGAGTCTAGTTTGTGGGATTTCTAGGTTTGGGAGGATCTTTCGTGCTGATTTTGTTGAGTCATTTGGTGATTCTCTCATGTGTTTAGTTGCTTCAGAGTCTCGTGATCTCTCTTTTTAGCATAGGAAACTTGATCACATTGGCTTTGATCATTTGACCCGAGTTAGTGGCCACAGTCTTATACGTGGTCTGCCCAAGCTCAAGATGGTCAAAGGCTTAGTTGTGCTCCTTGCCGACATGGCAAGATGGTTGCAGCTTCTCATCCCTTAGTCACTGTGACTATGACCGATGCACTAGGACAGCTTCTTCATATGGACACTATTGGTCTAGCTAAAGTGCAGTCGATTGGTGGGAAGTGGTATGTTCTTGTCGTGGTTGATGACCTCTCGAGATTCTCTTGGGTATTTTTCTTAGCTTCGAAGAGTGAGACTTTTAGTCATTTTTGGGATTTGTTTGGTAGATTGTCTATTGAGCTCCCTGGTGGCTTACGAGCGATCCACAGTGACAATGGCATGGAGTTCAAGAACTCCTACTTTGAAAGCTTTTATGATGAGACAGGTGTAGATCATAAGTTCCCTTCTCCGCACGTCTCTCAGCAAAATGGTATTATGGAGAGGAAGAAGCATGCCTTGGTCAAGATGGCCAGGAAGATGCTAGATGAGCATGCTACACCTAGGAAGTTTTTAAACTTTTGGCTTTTTTGAGCTTTTTGCCGGTTCTTGTTTTCCCGTATTCATTTGCGTTGTCCGTGATGAGCTAATATTTTTTATTCTTTTAAATTTAATTACGCCAAATAAGCCACCTTCAGTTACAGTATAATTCAGCAAGTACAATTTTAGCTATAAATCACTATTTTTCAGCCTAACTGAGCGGGGCCTAACTCCTGTTGTGATCTTCCATGATAGATGGGACTAATGTGTGCCCGCCAACCGTTGATTGGTGTGACGTCATGTTTCTGTGGCTAATGACCAAGTTATCCAGCTTAAGTCCACTTGTATGTGCTCTTGCATGGATGGGTTCAAATCAATCCAATTGTGATTATTTAGCACAAATGGACGTCCTCACGTGAGATCAATCCCCATAAAAATTACTTCAAGGGGAAATTTTTCGATAGCCTTGTTAGATTTCACAAAAAGAGAGAGAGCAAGCAACTTTAAGGCCTCATTTAGGTCACGGAAAGTTCGTAGGCTTCCTACGTGATTATATTATTTTCTGTGTGAATTTTTTGCGTTTCGAATACGCCCGAAATCCTATAAGAAAACGGGAGTCAAGAATAAATCTTGCACAAATTCATACGAATCATGTCACAATAATAACTCTGCATTCAGACTTCCTATAGGCTACCGAAGTAATACACCTGGGCTTGAAACATTCTGATGCTTCAGCCAAAAGGCGATGCATGTCACAGAAACGAAACAGAATAACAGATAGCTACGTCCGCAGTGGCTTGTAAAAAGAGCGGACCGAGAGAACGGCGAGTGGCGGCCAGGCCCCCCTCGATTTTGAATTTGTAGTGAAGTAACTAACTATTTTAGCACTTAGGCCCCACTCAAGCGGCTCCGACGTCCGAATTTACTACGGCATCGTCACGTGACGCGGGTTGAGTGCCACCACTCAATTTTTGTGCTGGGTCCGCCCCTGCTTGTAAACCATCATGGCTAAATTTACCTCTGAAGGATGCATCGAACCACGATGGGTTGGGCCCCTGCGTCGCCTCTAATGGCGGTGGCTCACAACGAGCCCGTGATGACACCGTGTTCTTTTCCTCTGCGACCCCTGCACCCGACGGGAAGAAGGAAGGCGACACCGCCTGCCCACGCCACAATTATTCCCATCGACCCTACGTGGCACACACCCAACAAGCCATCGGCACCCAGGGATGGCAATCTGACACGGCGAACACCGATAGTGGTCAACCGTACTATTGTGGTTACATGTCAAACAATAGATAAGAGAGCCTATGATGCACACATACGAATATGTCAACACGACACCGACACCAGAATTCGCTATTTTCCCAAAAACATCGATACGACAACACAGCTATATATATTTTTATTTAAATACTAAATAAATTACATATATGTATTATTTTTTATGCTTCCTCATACTTGTCAAACTAAAATAATGTAAACTTGCAAATTGTAAAGTAAACTTAGAATATATACCTTATCGATTGTTTTCTTAATCATGGCAACAATTGTTAATTTGAATACCATTTTCAGAAATAAGAATTAAATTTACCTAGAAAAAAAGTAAAATGATCAGATCAGCAAGACTACAAAAGTAACATGTATATTTGATTCTTGAACAATCAAAGCAATAGACAATAGAGCAACAACAATTGAAAATTGATAATGATAAGTGATCAAAATTAAAAAGTAGCCAAGTTCACTTCAATCAATTAAATAGTAATACAAAGTTGCAAATACAAACACATAGCCAGACTAGTTGCTCAGCTCTCATTTGTATTGCGAAATATCATTGATACTAGTCACCTGCTCGTGTGTTGCAATAAAATTTATTAGATATATAGAAAATTATGCTATGAAAGATGATTACTCTGATCAGTTGAAAAGTGAAGAGTGGTGAGAAGTTGAGAATGGGGTGGTTGGAAGAGAAGAGACGTACAACCACCAACCCGTTCTTTTATAATATAGTAATGATTAGTGTTGAACTTCTAATAGCAAGGCGTTATGCAACAGCAATACATCATATATGTCCATGATTACTTAGCCCGGTGCCCCCTTGTTATACATTTAATTTGCCAAATAATATGGGACTGATTAGCCAATTAATGTCAACAGAAGCACATCCAAACAGTAGGCAAGGCATGTTTGGGTTCACTTCTAAAATGAATAGGCATATACCAACAAAGTGCTCGGGCTCGGGCTCATTTCTTACCGCCGGCTCGGAACCTACAGCGTCTGGAGGAGGCACCGGCGTCTGGATCCAGTAGCACGATAGGAGGAGCCGGCGGAGTGAGCTGCAAAGCCTTCGGCGCAAACTGCAGGAGGCGCCGATGCGGCCGAGGAGGCGCCGGCGTCTAGATCTGGCGATACGACTAAGGAGCCGTCGGAGCAATGGATCCTTCGGCACGAGCTGTAGGATGCGCTGGCGTGGCCGAGGAGGCTATGGCATCTGGATCCGGCGGCGCGAAGCTGCAGGAGGCGCCGCTGTCTGGATCCAACAACGTGATAAGAGCCGACGGAGCGAGCTACAGGAGCCTTCAGCGTAAGCTGCAGGAGACGCCGGCGCGGCCGAGGAGGCTCTGGCGTCTGGATCCAGTGGCGCGACAAGAGGAACCAGCGGAGCGACGGGAGGCTCCGATGTCTGGAGCCTCCCTACGCGAAAAGAGGCAAGGGCGACAGTAAGGTGAGGCATGCTCTGATGCGAGAGATCGCAATTTAGGGTTAGCCATCAATAGTTCGCATTGCTGGCCGTATCGGACATGAGGTCGCACCATGTCTTGACACGTATCGGGATTTTTTAAAATTAAAATTTGTTTTAAAAACGGTCGACACGCTGTCGACATGTGTCCGCGGCGTGTTCATGTTGTATCTGTGTCGGACACGGTGTCTGACATGGATGCGGCATAAAAGCAAGCGTCCGTGCTATAGAGAAGAAAGCTATGAAAAAAACCACAAAAGGGCTATTCGAAGCCTAGAAAATAGTAGAGAGCAATATAGAAGATGTGTATCACACTACTATTATTACCTAGACCCTTTTCTTACAAAAAAAGTAGCGCTCTCTCTCTTCCATGGCATCGTAAGGGTTATATTTATAACTACGATAAGATTGTTTACACAAATATTTCTATTAGTGTCTATAACAGTAAAGACAAATACGTTTTTTTCATTGGCATAGCCATTTCGAGATAACTGCATAATTTACACATGCAATAGGTCTTTGATGTAGTGGGTCCATTGAGCCAATACAGGAGCCACTCCTCCAACACATACCTATGCCCTCCGGGTATTTTTTTGCCCACAGCCGTACTCGTAACCCACAACGAGCAAGAATCTCCGCCCATGCCCGTCGCCCATGGGTGCCCAATGCTCGCGGGGTGCCCTTTTGCCCGTGAAAGTTTCAAGCAACAAGAATCCAACATAAAGTTTAGCATCACAACTCTAGTCCCAAAAAATATCATAAACTCTAAGAGAAATTTCAGACCAAATCTTTCTTTCTTGTTGAAAATAGCACATCAATATGCAAATAAACATTAGATTTGAGTGAAGGAAGGTGATGCGGTGGTGATCGGGACCTGCGACGGCAACGATGCATGTTAGATCCATGTGGGCACGGCGGTGATGGATCCTGGCGGTGGCTAGAGCAGGAGCGGCGGCGACGGCGATTCAATGGCAACATCTTCAGCGCAGCCGCGTAGCTGTGGCTTGTGCGTTGTGTGTGTGGTGGCGGAGCCACTCGAGCAACTAGAGGGCGGCATCCACTGGAGCAACAGCGAGCATGTGGAGGCTAGGTCAATGGGTGCTACAGCCAGAGACCGAGCGATAGTCATGGTTCGGAGCCGTTGCTCTGTTGCCTTGTTTGCTCCAGTGACCTGTGTCTTCGTTTGGCCCAAGTTAATTTTTGTTGGGTGAATAGAATAAGCAGCCACACAGCACTGGAATATTTGTTGGACCAAAGGTGTTCGCTTGGGCCTAGGGGAATTCACGGGCAAACAGGGGAAGCGGGCACGTGCGAGGCTCCCTCGTGCCCATGTCTAAATACCTGTGGGGCATAACTTTTCCTCCACGAACATTTCTATAGGCATAAAATTAGGATTATCAGGCAGGTCCGATACGTGTCAGACATGTTGTTTTGGTCGCACCATGCCCATGTCTAGAGGTTTTGGCCGTGGGTAACGGGTTATCAGGCAGGATTGTCATCTCTATCCACACCACACCAAAACAACATTCTAAAAATGGCTCCACGGATTGGATATAAATTTAAAGGATCTCATATCTCCTCCAATACCATATAAAACCCACTATATCCCTTCCCTCCTTCAAACCCTAGCCGTCTACCACCACGCCACCCCCTGTTGTCGCCATCCCCGAGCCTGTGATGCCTGCTAGCAAGCCGTCGCCTCCCTCCCCTGCTCCGGCAAGATCCCTTGTGCAACATATCTTCCTCCACTCCAGCAAGCCCCCCATGCCACCCACCTTCTACACTTCGGTGAGATCCCCTACCATCGCCTCCTTCCTCGTCTTTGGCTGCTATCACTATCAGATCCCACCACCACCTCCTAACCACTCATCCTTGTATCACTGTTGAATCCACCGCCCCACCGCCGATTTGCCACTGCTTCAACCTCCCTCTAAATCCGAGAGGCTCCGGTGAACCCAACCTAAATCCTAACTCATCGGAATCACCGCCGGAGCTCTTGTCAAAGCAGGAGAGAGAGATAGGACATAAATCTCGAGATAAAATTCTATAGTGAGAAATTTGAATGCTCAATTCAAAAATCACAATCAGGAGTACTGCTTAGCAATTTCCACATTTGAATGCTCAATTCAAAAATCACAATCACTGGAGTACTGCTTAGCAATTTCCACCGATGAATCCCTGGGTCCCACTGGAAAAGTCCCCTTTCCCCGTTTTAAAATTTGACCCTCTATCCTCATCTCAAACCTCGGCGGCTCTGCCTGCCTCGCCTTCCTCGTTTCCTTCCTCTTCCTCTTCTTCCGCGCGTCCCGCCCTCCCTCCTATGGTCCTCATGGCGGCGGCTGCCGCCGACCACGACGGACACCGGACTGCCAAGCCGTCTTCGCCTCCGGAGGATTCCTCGGCCCCCAAGCCGCTGCCGTCGTCGTCCCGCACGCGGCTCCACAGTTTCTCCTTCCCCACACTCAGCTGGGGCACCCACCGCCTCCTCCGCTGCTCCAAGAACCCCGACTCGTCGGCTCCGCCCGCGGCTCCGGATACCCCGCTCCCGGACAAGGAGAAGGCCCGACGTTCTACAGGTGGTGGAGGCGGCTGCGGTTCGTCGCCGCCGCGCCCCCCAAAGCAACCGTGGAACCTCCGCACCCGCCGCTCCGCCACCGCTGCGCCGCGTCCGGCGAGATCGGACGACGCGGCCGAGGAGGCGGCGGGGCGTGCGCTTCCGGCGCCGACGGAGACCAAGAAGCGCGGGTTCTACATCGTGCTGTCCAAAGAGGAGATCGCCCTTGACTTCCAGGCGATCCGCGGGACACGACCCCCGCGCCGGCCCAAGAAGCGCCCGCGCGCAGTGCAGCGACAGCTCGACGTAAGGATCGGACTTGTGCTTGTGAATTTGCAAATTTTTGGGTCTCTGAATTTAATGTTTTACGCGTGTTTTTTTGTGTTGGAATTGCAGTTGCTGTACCCAGGATTGTGCCTAGCGGATGCGACGCCGGACTCGTACAAGATCGAGGAGGTAAGGGATCGTTCGATTCGTTGGATTGTTTCGGTCCTTTTATTTGGTTGGTTCTGAAGGTTCGTTTGTGTTCTTGCAGAGGTGACTGGTGATATGGTGGAGACTCAAATGGGAAGGAATTTTCAGATGTGCTCATCTCTTTCGTTTTCAGATGTTCTGATCGCCTTTTCTTGTCTTCTCTGATGGCTAACACGTCTGTTTCATAAGTGTGTTGTTCTGGATGGGGTAGAGGAAGTTTAGTGTGGAATCTCGTCCGATTATGTATTGGGATGCATTAGTGTGAAGTTTAGGTTAAGGAATTAGATTATTGGGCTTCTAGGATTGTTATTTGTATAAATGGTTATGATCCTTAGGTGGGGTGTAATTGTCTTGTTGTGTACTTTGTCTTAATCTATGAAGGATTTTTTTTTATCACGAAGCTATCTCTTGTGCATGTTTGCGTGTCCATGTTGATGATTGCTTGCTTGTGGAATTTGCCTAGCAAACATAATATAACTTTTCATTGGCATGGGAAGAAGCTGCTTTTACTTTACTCCAATAGGTCATACATTATTCATTATTCCCAATTAAATGGTCCTAATGAGGAAAATATGACAAAGGGTATTTATACTGGAAGATCATGCATGAGCATGATTGCTCGATAGTTCTGCTTCATAAACCAAAATTTGGTGGGAATGTAAGTTTCCAAAGATAACAACTGTCTTAATCTTGTTTGTTTATTGTTTTTATCTGATGTTTGTAGTGTAGTGTTGTTTTTTCTCTCTCAGCTTAATATTTGGTTTATATCATTGTCAGATTTGGTATTTGTTTGGAGTTATTCTTACATTGCTTTGCGTCTTGATTCTGCTTATTGGTTCACTGTATTATTTCAATTCTAGTGTATAAGCAAATCTATGCAGTTATGCACTCCTTTTTCTTTTTTAAAAGTATTATAGCTCTCTAGGTTGATGGTTTGTTATGCAAAATGCTCTTTATCTTGGTATGTTCTGTTACTTCATGGATGAAGCACCAAAACGAAGACCAAAAGATTGCAAAACATTATATTGGGTGATTAAAACAAGGTGCGCCAGTTAGCCTCCATTGGATGATGAGCCCCAATATACAGCTTGATCTCTCTTAGCCTTCTAGCAAATCAATAGATATCCCTCAACATTCTGAAAAACAGTCTGGCTGCTATCTGCTTTTAGTAAATCAAGGTTTTGGGCCATTAAGCGTAAGCCATTGTATTGAAGTTTGCCATCCTTGTACTTGAGCAAATGAAGGCATGAAGCAACATTTCCCTATTTGGCAATCCCTGCAATATGTTATATGTACTGGCAACTTCTTTTTATAATACTTCTGAATTCTGGAATGGTGTGGCTAGATTGATGAGGGTTTAGTTGGATTTGTATTTTGTGAATAATATTAATGGGAAAGAGTAATACAGATTTTTCAATGGTTTTGCAAATTATTCATCGACAAAACAACATGTTGTGAGCCTAATGATTAGGTTTTAATTGGCTAATAATTTTCTCTTTGTTTTCTTCTTCATCAGCATTGTTACTCAAAACTTTGAAATGATTGAGGTTTGTATAATTTGCTCCGGAACATATTTTTGGTTCACGGTCTCCTTTTTTTACTGCTGCTATTTCAGTGTTGAGCGGAGCCGGACTGCCAGTGTGCCACGGTAGCTGCTGGTTGGGCCAAACACGCAAGGCCAAGGTCTCATTTATTATTTATCCTGACTTGTGTCTTGTTTTGCAGATTGCTAGGTTGTGGCCTGACTTCTGTGGGTTGTTCCATGGTTTAGCAAATCTTAATTTGGCTTTCTAAGCATGACGTGACTTGCGGATTATTTTTTAATTGGTTGGTCATTAATGTTACTCATTTTGGATTATTTTTCACTGTTTGACATTGTAACCGACTTATTTTGTATTGTAGCTATTGGAGATTTTTTCGGTGTAATTAAATTAAAAAAATTTAAAAATAGAAAAAAACATATTATGCCATCATGAACGGTGCAAAGGAATACAAAAAAAGCCAAAAAAAGCTAAAAAGATAAAAAAAGGATAAAATTAAGAAATAATGAATTAGAAATCAAAAGCCAAAAGTTGGAGTCCAAACGAGCGGTTGTCTACGTTGTATCATTCAGGTCTTGTTGCTCAAACCCAACAACTCTTGACGTTTGTATAAATCTTATTCAGTGATTCCTTTGGTGTTTCTGTTGATACAGAACTTCCGTGGTTACTGTTGCTGTTCCAGTGTTGGGCTGTACTTGCTTCTTCCCGCCTGATAAGTCAATGTGCGACGATCGCTGGTAGGTTGCCCATACAGGCAAATTCACCCTTCTGTGTTTGCCGTGATTTATGACTTTCTTCAAGGTTGTAACCTACTACTTTGAGTTCACCAATGCTATTATCATAACATCATGTCTATGTTCATTTAGAACCAAAAAGTGTGATCAGTACAGGAATCATTTTCAGGTTAGGGCTCTGGTAAAGCATCTTGCATTATGATGCGGGCCCTCTACGTAGATCTTTTCCCCTCCAGACCACCATTTTGATTGGTCTTAGTGGTGTCCTTGTTCCATAATTCATTCTTTCATTCCTTTGCATGAAAAAAATTTGTGTGTAATCAGCGAGCCCCACCAGTGTACATTCCTTTGCTTTTGTGTTTGTTTCATTTCAATTTGCAAGTGATCGCCGATCCTTAGTGTATGTCTTTTTGACGCATTTGATTTTTGTTACTTTTGGCTGAAAGCAGTGATACGAGATTAACTTTCGTTTCAGTTAGTTACACATCAGGAAATGCTTGTTTCTTTTCAACATCTGTTGCTATTTTGAGGAGAATTTCAACGACTCTTGTCAACCTTAACTGAACAAGTTCTATCGCGCATATGACTGACCCTAATGAACTGCAGCACACTCGAAGGAGTCTACTGCCGCATTTATTAAGTGAGCCATCGGTCATCATGTTGTTAGAAAAGTCGAAAAATAAAAGCCTGGAGGCGCACAGAGCAAACGATGAATCAACCAGTCAAACAACACGTAGACAAACGCGTGTGGCGTGGCGAAGGGAGCACAGTTGCAAACCACCGCGTGCCAGCACGGAGAACGGATTTGCCTCGAAGTCGCAGCTGCGTCTCCTCCCCAAGCGGTCCCACGTCCTGACGTCCACCCTCCACCGGTGCTGCCGCGCCGCAAAATCCTCCCCGGCCACGTCCATGCGCGGCCACCCTTAGAAGGCTGACATGAACGCACGCGGCTCGCTGCCTGCGATTTTTATGGTTGGTTGGATGGCACGCGGCAAGCCGTCAGAACAAGGGCATGTGGGATCTAGGTCTTTGGGTGGTGTTTTTTCTGCACTTGATAGCTTTTAGCTTTATCATAAGTGTTTGTATAAACAAATTAAATACTAATAATCTGTTTTAAAAATTTATCCCGATAAATTACTTTAAAAAATACAACAAAAAAACTGTCATATCTGTTTGTTCAAACAAGCTATAAGCCAAAAAGAACCTCCTTTATGTTCCGTTTTATATAGGCTAGCTCATGCAGGTGATTACAGTTTACAATAGCTAACAAGAACCGAGCCAGTAGCTCAACTGACATAGAATCATTCGTGGCTTACCTGTTTATAGGTCTGTTCGTATTGGTTTCTGCTTCTGACTTCTGCTTGAAAAAATCAAAGACCAATATGAATACATAGCTTCTCGAAGCGGCTTCTCTACTCCTCTCGCTGCAGCTCTAGTGATAAGGCAAGAGGCCACGACAGTATCACACATCCCACTTCTTTCGCTCCATCTCGTGCACGCATCTCCTCCTCATTTTTTCTACCGCTCATGTCCTACTTCTAAAGTGTTTGTATTGGTTTCTGCTGCTAGCTTCTGTTTGGGGAAATCAGAAATCAATATGAACACCTAGCTTTTTGAAGCGATTTCTCAAAATCTCTTGCTCTGAGGATAATGCAGGGGGTCATGAGCGCATCACACATCCCATTTCTCTCGCTTCTTGTATCGCGCATGCATCTTTCCCTCACTTTTTGCACCACTCGCCCTCTCTTTTTAAAAACTACTTCTTTCGTCCGTTATTATTCATTTTCAACCAAAAGCCATCAAGCCACAACAAAAAACTATCCGCAGAAGCTAATACAAATTCTCCTAGCCAATATGTACCCCTCGTAGTTGTTGGACTCTTATGGCTCGATGAGGATATTTGTCAAGTTATGAAATTAAAAGTGATAATCAATCAGACTTGAGCTATATTAATTGCTTCTTATTGTCAGCTTGCATCAAGTTGTAGCCTCTGTTCTTTATGTTCTTCAAATGATTATGAATAGAATTGGTGCTTTGTGTTTTCAGTCATGTTACTGCTAGCTGATCTGCTCTACTGTTGGTAGTTGTTTAGTTCTCTGTTTGTGATAAGGCTATTACATTATATGACTAATTCGTTGCACAATTAATTTCCTAATCTGTAGACTAAAGACTGAAACTTGCTGCCTATGAAACATTTCTTGACTTTATAGAGGAGTATTGTTTATAGCTCATAAGTCTGAAATTGTGATTATCGCATTTAATTAGTAAGATATATTGACAAGTATTGAGAAGGCCAAGAACAAATCTTGAGCGACTCTACATTTGAGAGCAATATTGAACTCTAAAAATCTGAGCATTATGCTGATTTTAATAGTTTTTATACTCTGCCTTGAGTATATTATCCTAAGTAAATGACATGGTAGATTTACATGTTTTCATGTTAATGATGTCATTTGTTTGCTGCTGGAAATATACTTTGCTTATGCTTTATTATGCTAGAATTAAATCTGAATTTTTCTAAAATCGCATTATTTACAACAGTAGTATCATTCACATTAGAGTTAGGATGTGATAGGGTGAGGGGATATATGCTAAGGCTCAAAACGATCGAGCAACACTGCAATGTGACTAACAATCGAGTAAACAAGAGAGACGGGATGGTGGAGCTAGGAGCGAGAAAGCTGGTACGTGAGGGGGCAATAGTGTTGCTAGTGGCGAGCCAGGCCACCGGTTGTAGTATTGAGTAGCTCTGCCTATATGATGTGCCAGAGAGGGATGCAGGAGTTTGGAGTACGAGAGAGAAAAGCGGGTAGATAATGGAGGGGTTTTAATACATATTACCAGGAACAATCACAACTGCAAGTTGTTTTTCAGTTTCTAAAATCTATTTTTGGGCATTTCTACATTAAGTAATTTTCAAATAAAGTATCTTTTCAAGATAGAATCTATAAGTTTATTATAGTATATACTATAGTGACTTTATTTATATCGGTCAAAACTACACGTGATTTTCTTTTACTTTGTAGTCTCTCTTATAAACAGCCTAAAAACTATAAACGGAAGAAAAAAACAGTCCCAACGTGCCATATTACCACTCAGATCTTCACTAGCAATCTGTCATGGTAGTGACATGATGCGATGTGGCCCACTTAAACTCATCTAATAACCTAAATCTGCATATTATCGGATTGGTGGTTATTCCTGAAACACCTTGACAAGTGTGGTGATTCACGGCTATCCGTAGTATACTGTCACGTCACGTGCCAAGCAGCGAACGCTTGCTATACTCTCACGTGCCGGCGCCGTGACGCTTGGAACCCAAGCGAACTGCACATCGACCTGATCCGGCGAGTCGGACCAACACCGAGCGAGCCAGTCGAGATGATGTCGCCGAAGCCCTCCGCCTCCGCCGCGGCGAACGGCGGCGGGGGCGCCTCCACCTCTCGCTCGCCCGCGACTGCGAGGTGAGGTTTCCGCGTGACCCCTTCCCCATTTCTTCAACTCGTCACCCCTGATGCGGAGGCACGGCACGAGATCTCGCTGCTGGATCGGCGCTATGCATTGTTGTTCGGTTTCCTTTTGATGGGTTTAATCGCGTAAACACACTCATGAGGCTAAGTTGCTAAGCTTTTATCTAGTTCCTGTCATGAATTTGATCGTAGAGGGCGAAATCCTTGCTAAATTGGCGATGGCTTTCGGTTTTCGGTTTGTCCTTTCTTTTACTTTGGCAGCTCGATTTTGCATGATTCCTTATGTTTCTCCTCAAGATCCGGTGTATCTACAATTTTGCTTAAAACACACAGAATAATCACATATGCGAGATGAGCCTGTAATTTTGTAGTAATCAGTGGGGGCTTATCTAGTTAGTATGGGCTTAAACCTAGGTTTTCTTGAATAGTTTATCTAGGAGAAGCTACCTATTCGTAGGGAAAAATGGTTGATTAATTTTTTGTTAAGTTAATATATTAGCTATTTTCAGATTATTAGTGAGGCGTAGTTAGTTTCACAAGAGAGTGCAGGAACCAGAATGCATAGAGTAATTTATCCTGATTTAACAGATATTAAATCAGTTAATCTAATTCTTTTTAGAGGAAAGCTCATTGGCAGTAGGACCCAACAGACTACAAAACTTTGGTAATAATCGCACTATAGTTACAGTCTTAGTCCCAATATTACAAAGGTGGCAGCAATAATGAATTTAATTTACATTATATGATAGTTATCATTACCATTTATCCTGACATTTGTTTTGTCATCACATGTTGTAGTAGTTGTCACCAGGGATAAAAAAACTGGAACCGGGACAAATCCCGGCCGCCGGGCGGTACCGGTAACCGGCCGGTTACCGCCCGGTAACCGGAAATCCTGGATTCTAACCGGTCAAAATTCGTCAAATGTTTTTTTTGGGCGGGGCGGGAGAAGACCGGTAACCGGCCGGTTACCGGTTTACCGGTGAGAAAACCGGAAAAACCGGTGAGAGGGGTTTAGCTAATCCGGTTGTTGATTCAATTGAGATTTTTTGAACTTTGATGTTGAAGTGATTTTTCAATCTATTGTTTCCTGGTAGATGAGTAGATCCTTGGCCCCTGTCTATTTGTGCTTCATAACTCTTGATTGATTGGGCAATCTTAGAGAAGTGGTTCATTTTTCAAGAACTCACTTGGGAACCATTTTTGAGTTTGGTTTGTGGTGGAAATGTTTGGAGTTTGCTTTTTTTTGGCATCTTGGCTCTTTTGAATTCTAATACACAAGAATGAAATCAGAGGCTGCCATTGTTCAGGAACTTGAGAGGACCAAAGTAACACAACTCTCATCTAGTCTTTACAATCTAAAGATGAACTGGTGATGCATATAGAAAATGAAATCAGAGGCTTGCAAAATGGTCTGAGATCTACTGAAGAATGCATATAGAAAATGAAATCAGAGCTGCTGCTGCTTGCCTGCTGCTCGCTCGTGCTGGCTGCTGCTGGCTGCTCGCTGCTGCTGGGATTTTTTGAAGTTTGAATTCCGGCCGGGATTTTCCTTCCCGGTCACTCCCGGGAATTCCGGTAACCGGCGGTTACTGACCGGTAACCGCCGGTAATCCGAACCATGGTTGTCACCACCAAGAAATGGGGTATTAACTGGTTGCTCTATAGTTACTACCTAAAATGGATGAGTTATGTTGTTATTCTATATAGTTATAATTTCTATTCCTTTTGAAGTGAGCAATACTTCCATTTTCCAAACCACCAAATGTTGGTCATGAATTTGACACAGGTGAGTTAGAGCAAGATGCTAAGGTGCTCAACACTGTAGTTGTTTCTACGTTTCAGATTTACAGGAGCTCCATTTCCTTTATTAACGTGCCCTTGTTATAGCTAGCTTTGCTTTGCAAGGATATGTGGTAGCAACTACTCAATTAGTATTCTGTCTTCTTTTGTTGACCGAACTATCATGATCACTCTCGTGCAGGTCAATGCCGTTACAAGTAATTCATATTTCGGGGAACTTCATGAGAATTTGGTCTGTGTACTCCTTATATAACTACCTATCCATTGGTGGGGATTCAATAGTTGGCTTTATCTTCAGTTGTCTTGTACCTACGTCAATCATCTTCTTGGTCCTACAGAAGCCTTGGAATGGCCGGGCTTTGCCCAACTCACAGGTTTCCTGTATATTTATTTTCTTGAGATTAGTTTGCCTCCTATTACATGGTCACTTTCTTTTTCATTCAGTTTGGTTGAATGGCTTATTTCAGGTTGTTCCTACAGTTATCAATGGAGGAATCCTGGCATTATACTTTGTCTTGTGGGGGAAAGGACTTCTTGCTTGTGGGCCACTAGTGTAAGTATACTGTTCTGTCAGCACCACGAAATTGTATACATTGCTAATTAGTCTGTGATCTAAGGATGTGGGTGGAACTATCGTGTGCAAACCCCTCTCTACAATCAATCATGCAAAACACGTCATGTGCCATGGGCCATCCGATCATGTGAAAATGAACTGCATTAGTTGGATCTACATTCCGGAACACAATCTCTCTAGCTTCCCTAGTGAAGCAGTCACTGCTAGCGCCCCATAGATCCAGCGGTAATCCTCCCCATGTTGTTCGGATAGTTGAGGACAAAAGTTTGCATGAATGCATTTAATGATTTAAAGGTGGGTTTACAGTTACTGCCCGAAGGAGTAAATCCATTTCTGAGCACTTTAGTTGTAAATCCACGTTCATATCATCATTTACCTGTAGGTCATATAAACATTTTTATATTTTGCATCGCTTTGAGCGTTTTAATTGTGTTAATAAAGGTACTTATCAATTTTGATGAGCACTTACATCTTAACTGACTTTTACTCTTGTCCATTGAGTCCAGCACTCTGCTAGCGGAGTATGCAGGTGCTGTTCTTGGAGTCCTCTCTGCTGCTTTATATGGAAGGAAAGTTAATATATGGAAAAAGGCAAGTTTCTGATTTTTTTAAAATGTAACTCAATTATTCTGTTTTTGTTATTTTTGTTTACTGATTATACTTTTATTTTATACAATTAAGTCACCAAACATCTGAAAATTATCACTTGTCTAGTTTTATGGATTGCTCTCTACATATCTGGCACTCGGAGTCGGACCTAGAGATTTGTGTAATGACTTTATACATATGGAGGCCACTTTAATATATTGGTTAATCCTTTTTTCCATCAATATGTAGGCAAGTGGGATATCATTTATGTGCACAAGCACTGTGCAGTTGTCTGGCCAAAAGCACTACCAGCTCTCTTGTTTCGCTTGGTTGAAGGATATGTCACTCTCATCCTTAAAAGTATAGTGTAGATATGCAACTGTGGCTGATCTAGTGGACATAAAGCACATATGAATGTAGACATGTGCATGCACACAAGCATATGTTTGCAGTTTCTTTTTCAGTGAAGTCACCTGTCCAAAATCTCATTGCAATTGTGATTAGTAGTGATTACCTAGCCATACTTTTGAGTTCTTGTTTGTAATCCTACATAACTGTTGAATTCCTTGTGTCATTTTCAGTTGAAGTTCTAAAAACATGATCTAATACTGTTGAAACTGCGACTACTAAGTTTCTTTGTTAGATGATGTTGATGTATTTTTTCCCTTGATCTTGTAGATTGGTGGGCTCGCTGCTATGTTGATAGCGTACTATCTTTTATCAGATGGGTGGGCTACAAGAACACATTCACCGCTATGTATCCTATTTCAGACATATGATTCTGAAACTACATAATGTGCACAATTCTACTTTTTTTAGGGGCCAAGACTTGCACCCAAATTTTTAGCATGGTAAGTATCTCTGCCTGCAATGGATTCACGTAAATGGTGTTGGGAGTCCTTGACTTCATACAGATAGCTTTGGAAGTGAACCACTGGAGAAGGCAACACAAACTATTGGAATGAAAGAAATGGTAGTGCCAATTGCTGCTGGGATCTTATCCGCTTTGAGGAGAGTGTTAGCTCGGCGTGTTTCTCTCAAGGTACTCTCAATTTCAGTAAACCTTTTTTCAGTCATTAAGTAAAACCTTCCTATTGTCTTTCCTTACTTTATGCTAATAAGAGCTTGATAGGAATTAACAATCACTATCGTTTTATTCCTCTGCAGAATCAACTTAAAAGGCGACTTCATGCAATAACTATTGCTTCTGCTACATGTTTTCTATTTCCTTTTGCAATGTGGGATACAATCCTGGTGAGTATGCATTGTTTATGCCATAGTGTGTAATACTTCCTGTGGTTGGGAAGGGTCTGCACATTTGTTCTTTGATATATAGTGATAGTAGTTTTGTTGATTGCAGGGCTCAGCATCTGACAGCATAGTTAAACTGCAGCTTCCAAGCTGGGCATACTTGAGTACTGTTTTGTTTGGAATGGTTCTTATATTCTACGTTGACAATGTTGCTGAGGAAAAGTAAGATTTTTCTCATGAAAGTAACAAACGATTTTTTATTAAAAGGAAATGTAAAGTTGCTCAAAGGTTAAAGCCCTCCAACAGTTGTCTTATTATGCTATTGTAACTGAGGGCCCGTACTTAACTCATTTGTTATTGTTAGTCATCTCTGACACAATGTTGGCAGAGTAGAGACTTGAAACTTATTACCCCTTACATATCTTAATGAGTAATCACAGAAAAAGGTTACCTTTCGTTGCTTTGATGCTTCTTAAGTGTTGTGTCTGGCATTTGTATTATGCATAAGAGATGAAGTACTTTTATTTCAGTTCACTGACCATTCTGCTTCACAATTTAATTATCATACTGATACTAGGCTTACTTGATCGCTATTCACTGTCTGGCAGATTGCATCTGGTCTTCTCTTCTCCAAGGCACTTAATGGTGTCAACAGGTTGCATCATTGTTTTGGAGTTTCTGAACAAAATGGATTTCTCCCTTTTGGGCTTTTTGCTTTGTTCCGTGATTTTGGGCTTTGGTGAGTTTTTGAGGTCTCATGATATTTATATCCATTAGTTAATTCTAAATTTGCTCTATATTATGTAAGCTATTCTACTTATGCTAGTTTTTTTGTCCTAAATATTCCATTGCTATAATTAGTGATTGTTCTCCATATATTTGTTCTTTTCTTTCAGTGTGATAATAAATGCTATACCTTTGTAGGTATTTTTGAAGCAACCTCCTTGGAGCTCTCAAAGAAAAGCCCTCTAGAGGCACATGAACTGTCAAATGGAGCGTTTCATAATCAATTGCCAATTTCAGCACTACCTAGCTGAAGAATATATAACCAGGTCCGGGTGAGATGCATTTAAAACCTTTTGTGTTTCGAGTGTGAATATCCAGTTACTTCTCTAGCTCTCTTCTTAGGAAGAGGTTGTGGTATGGAGTACTTCAATATTAGATCACAGGCTTCAACTTTTAAGATTGGATTGCTATGCATTTTGTGCCTATTATACAATGTCCTAAGCTGTTTTCAATTGTTTGGAAAGATCATTAGAAGAATTTTGTAGTATTGAAATTTGCACTTGTGTCATGCCCTGACATGTTGAGCTAGTCATTCAACAAACATTACAGTACTAACTCCCTTTTTCTTTGTCTGTTCTTGTACTGCAGCTATAGCATAGGGAATTGGCCGCTGTTGCACGTCACAAATGCGTGGTTTCTATTCTTTTTTTGAAGGTTTGAACCACAGAAAGTTTGGGTTTTTTGACCTGCGAATTCATCTGTGAGCCTCCATTCATATTCATGGTGATAAAGCTCATCCCTGTATGTCTGTAACCCTTGTATACTCATGTTCGCAGTTAATGCAATCGTGACACAATCCTCGTCGTCCGTCGCTTCTCGTCAAAATGTTCCGTTTCTCGGTTGGACGTGCAGATGATTTCAACCCTGATCGAAATGTAATCCATTGATGCTTCCCTATATGTGAATGCCTCGCACCTCCATTTTGCCTCCGCGGTCTTCTGCAGCATCCGCAGTGCAACCTGCTTGGCGTGCCGTATGTGCATCAGCCAACGCGAGCTGCCTGCTATGCACGCGCTACCGTTGACCTATATATGGCGCGGGCCGGCCGCCGGAAACGGCATAACAAGCGAACACGTCAACCGTCATCTACCTTTGACTTGCACAGCTTGTCGAGTTGTCATCGCTCCTGCCGCTAAGCAACCAGAAACAAGAGCTGCCCTGCACCCTTCCTGGCCGGCAAGGGCTGTCGCAACGGCGCCACGCCACGCATAAAACGTACTCTTCTAGGTTTCCTCCGCTCGCCGGCCGCTCCATATTCTGCACGCATTCGCTCGCGGCACGTCGAGACGTAAGCGCGGCTCTAGCAATGGAGGGCTCCGTCCTCCAGCACCAAGAGCCGACGCGCCTTGTCGCGCCGCTCCGCGACCCCGTTGTCACCGACGTTTGGACACCCTTGCTGCTGGCCGTCGCCGTTGCTGCCGCCTTCCTCGGCCTCGTCCGTTGCACTAACCGGCGGCGTCACGTTGACGAGCCAGTCGTTCCCGGTGACGCCGACCTCTACGACGTGCCTGTGGTGGCCTCCCCCCCGGACTCGGACTCAGGTGGCGAGAGCAATGCCACAGACGAAGAGGAGGAGAATGCTACAACTAGTGGCAACGCCGCGACAAGTGGGTTTGGTTGCGAGGCGTGGCGGCACGATGGATTCGAGTTTGCGTGGGACGAGCCGGTGGTGACGACGTGGGAAGGGCTGCCGCTCGGTTTCTGTGCGGATGACGGCGAGCTGGAGCGGCGTTGTCTCTCGCCGCTGGAGAGCCCAGAGTTGGAGCCGGTGGTGAGGTTGTGGGAACGGCAGGGCTGTTGCCTCGATGATGTTAAAGGCCGGCAGGTCTTGGCCGTGCAGCGCCGGCGGAGGCCAACGGTGAAGGTGGTCAGATTCGCCGCTGGCACTGACCGCAGAGAAGGTTACGTCGCCGACTCCGTCGAGTGTTTGTGCACCGATCTTCCGCATGTACATACCTCTTACGTACAGTAATGAAGATTGAGAAGCACATTGCTGCTTGTTTTCAAGTGCCATTGATCTGTTTCTCTCCTTTAGGATACATACGATGGTATAGACAACTATTCTTTTTAATATTATGTATAGACAAAACTAATGACAACTTATACAATAGGTTATTTCTGAGTTGTCCATACAGACTGCACAATTTATGAGCACAAAAGGCATAGGATACAAATAGTATGGATACAACAGTGAAAAAGCCATCTATAAGGATCATATAGACCGCCTGATGACTTCTCTCTCTCCCTGTTCTCTCCTTTCTCTCTAATACATGTCATTAAAACTGTTACGGGCAAGTACTATAGATAGCTGATATCACTATATTGTATATATATTTACTAAATATTAACGAAGTGCTTGTGCGTTGTAACGGAAATACAAACTTTACAACGAGATAACATGAAACACTTACTATGAACTGTTGCTTTTCTTAGAAAAATATTATGGCCCAATACCTTCAGCCAATTTTAACACAGCATGGAATAGAATCTCATATGCCAATCTTTCTTTGTCGATGGCAGTGCAACAAGTTAAATTTCAATTTCTTAATGAACAAAGCCCAAAGCACAAAAAGGAACACCTATTAAAACAAAGGTTGAATGGATTCCTCAAATCGTCCACATAACCTGCAGGCTCCACGCCCCTGGCAATCTCCATCCTGCTGCCTTTCCGGACAACCGTCACCCTGCCCATCGACCGGCATAGATGACAAGCCAGTTGAGCTGACATTCGCGTAAGACGACACCTGGCCGTTCATCCCCGTGTTGCAATTGAGCTCAACTTGTCGCTCGCAAGGCTCGCAGCTGACGGCGACGCCCTCAGCACCGGCCGCGATGGCTGCACCACGTCCCTCGGCGCGGCCGCCTTCTCCTCCAGTCAGCGCTTGAAGTGGTAATTGCAGACCCTAATCCACTCAGTATGCTCCCGCGCGGCGTCCCCCGGCGTGCGCAGCACGGAGTTGGCCGTGCATTGGGCAGCAGAACAAGTGTCCGCAACATTGCAAGCATCCCTTTGCAAATTTATGCATCTCTCTATCCCACTATGTGATGAGTGTTCCCAAAACCTTATTGCATTTGCACTTTTTAAGGATGGATGGCCCACCACATGGACAAACAAGGTCTCCTCTCACCCGATTCAAAATCTGAAATTTGAATGGCATTGTACAAGTACGATACACCTTACCATATACTTTGTATTTCACATGCAAACAAAACAACACAAACTATCACATACACGCATTTGTACCAAACAAAATTGAAACTTTTGCATACAAAAAAATTATGCACAAAAATTATACACACATGAGAGGGCGAGGGAGAGATGGATGTTGCCGGCATTGAGTGTCAATGATATAGGCTTGCCAGAGTGCACCGGTGCGAGGTCCACGACAGCCGTGTCAACGATGAGGTGCACCTTCGATGCACACGCTAGCATTGGTGAGTGAGTTGCATACGGCGGTGGTGGCGATGAGGTGCACACACCGGCGAGTGAGTTGGTCAGCAATGGGAGAGGAGAGGGAGTGAGAACACGTACTAGATTTGAGGAAAACAACAGGAGCGAGGGAGATTGAGCACATCACTGGATCTCGCCGGATTTGAGCACGGTGTAGTCGAATCTGCGGGTTCCAGTCATTGGTGATGTAGACAACAGCCAGATCCGATGACCCTTGGGGTCTCCCTCGCCTTTGACCTTCCTGTCGCATGATCGGAGCTTGCCAGTGCTCGCCAACCTCTACGTCGCTACCTCCTAGGTCGATGGCACGTGACGGCACAGTCCCCCCCACTCGCTCGCCAAGGCACGCCGTCGTAACGCTCATCAATGCCTGAAATGCCATCATCGCCAGCCGCCATCACCTCTTGTCATGTTCATCAACGCCTGGAATGCCATCACCGCCAACCTCGACTTACTCTATCGTTGTTGCATCCTTTCTTGCTTCGCGCTCCACCTCCTCTCTCCATCCTCTTCGCCTTCCCCCTCATCAACTTGCCATGCGCGTGCCGCACTCGCTGACATGAGGATCACGCCATGGCACATGATTGGGACATGTGAGGGGAGTGTTAGAGATATATGTATAGTTGTTATTCCCCATTGTTATGAGGGGTTCTTTGCATATTTGTCACATGTACTTTGTGTATATATACCGGCCCATTGGCTTCATATGAATACAAGCGCTATTCATAACATGGTATCAGAGCCAAAACTAGGGTTTTGGCTTACCTAGGGTTCCGCGCGCCGTCGCCGACTCTGCACCACCGTCGCCGACTCTCGCGCTGTCGCCGACTCCGTCGGCGCGTCGCCGCTGACTCCTCGCTCCTCCGCGGCGGCCGACGCCGACGCTCCGCTCCTCGCGGGCGCTCGCCGCCCCCGCCACCGCCGCTCTGCGCGCCGCTCCGCGCCGACGCGGCGCTCCGTGCCGCGCTCGCGCGACTCGCCTCCGCCGGCGCTGCCGTCCGGCCGGCCGCTTCCGCCTCGAGCGCCGTCGTCGTCGCCGACTCCGGCTGGTGGCCGACGCCGCCGCCGCGCCGGCAGCGCCGCCGCCGCCGCGCCTCCGCGCCGAGCGCGCCTCGCCGGCAGCGCCGCGCCGCCGCTGCCTGCAGGCAGCCGCCGCCGCCTCCTGTTCTAGGGCAAAAACCCTAGAACGCGGCTCGGTCGGGGGCTCGGTCGGTTTTCTAACCGACTCGGAAGAAAAGCAAAAAAAAAACGTCGTTCTAACCGCCGCGCCGTCCAGCGCCGCCTGTTAGACTTCGTTGCCTTGGTCGCCGCCTACCAATGGGCACCGTTTCCCTCCCTCGCTGCCCGGTGATCTTTGATGGTGTTAATTACACCGACTTCGTGTCTCACATGCGCATCCACATGCGTGGTCTTCGTCTCTGGGGCGTCCTCTCTGGCGATGTCACCTGCCCGCCTTGCCCTATTCCTCCGACGGAGCCTACGCCTGTGGCATTGCCTTCGACAGCCGATAAGGCTGCTGCTGAGGCCGCTCGCCTAGCTGATGATGAAGCTGCCTCTGCCTACCACGAGGCTCTGGATTTCTACAAGGATCGTCTGACCGTCTACACTCAGTGGTACGATGACGACGCTCGGCTCGCCGCTCTTCATCGCCGATGTCGGCCTCGTTTTCTTACGAGGTTGTGGGACTCCCTTCGGCTTTTCAGATGTGGACTCATCTTCGTCAGCGCTACGAGTTACGCGCAGAGGAGACTATTTGAGTTAGAGATTAGTTTCCTTGTATTAGAGATAGAGTTAGAGATATGATATGAGTTAGAGATATAATTGGGATTAGATTCCATATGTTAGGGGAGCCGTCTATATAAGAGGGCTACCGCATGCTATTGCAATCAATCAGAGAATTATCATAGTCTTCCTCGCCTAAACATCTAGTCTCTCTCCCTCTCGTTCTACGCTGACGCCATCCGGCCATCTCTTTGGTGGTGTTTACCCCGGTTCATGCCAACTTGGTATCGAACAGTGGTCATGTGGGCCACAGGAGCAAAAGTCTCGTCGTAGTCAACACCATGCTCCTGCTGGAAGCCACGAGCAACAAGACGCGCCTTATAGCGCTCAAGAGAGCCATCAGAGCGAGTCTTAATCTTATAGACCCACTTACATGTGATGGGATGAGAATGAGATGGAAAAGGAACAAGATCCCAAGTACCAGTACGCTCGAGGGCAGCAATCTCCTCGGCCATGGCAAGCTGCCACTCGGGGTGAGTAACAACATCCCGGTGAGGAGACAAAGCTCACGAGTAGCTGCGCCGGCCAAAGCAAAAGCAAAGGCGGGAGGCCGAATCGATCGGCGATCGCGAGAGCATAGCGAGAGAAGATGACCCATCGGGAAGATGGAGCATCGAAGAAGATGGAACAGCAGGAGAAGATGGCTCATCGGGAAGATCCTCAAAGCGGGTCGACGAGTGTAGAATATAAGGGAGAAGGTATCAGAGTGGGAGGAGCCGCGGAGTCGTAGAAGACGACACGGCGGTAAAGCGGAGAGGCCATAGGGGAATATGTGGAGACTCGGTGGGGACAGTGGGCGAGGCAAAGCAGATATAGGTGTATCCGAAAGGTCAAGAAGGACAGAGACTCACAGAGGAAGCCAAGGAGAGGCGGGACGTGGGTAGAATGGACGAGACTCGTCGAAAGTCACATCCCGAGAAACCCGTGATCCGACGACCAACAGGATCCCAAAGACCGATAACCCTTGTGCTCGCATCAGATCCTAGAAAAACACACTCAACAGGTGGCGGTCGGTTTGGTGCGTTCTCGGGGCGAGGAGAACGTAGCAAACGCAGCCAAACATATGAAGGGTAGAGTAGTCGGAAGAAGACCACGAGGCGCTCAACGAGGATCGCTCCCGAAGAGCGAAGAGGCTGGATGTTGACAAGATAGGTGGCGGTGGAAACGACCTCGGCCCAAAAGTGAGGTGGAATAGAGGCGGCGATCATCGAGCACGAGCCGTCTCAAGGAGGTGACGATGCTTGCGCTCGGCAACACCATTCGAGCATGAGCACCGGGACAAGAGAACTGAGGCGAGTGCCCGCCAAGCAAGGAAGCGCGCAGTAACGAGAGGTACTCGCCGGCAGAACCAAGACGAAAGACACGAGCAGAGTGGAGAAGCGTGTGTGAATCATAGTGGCAAATTGTTTATAGATAGACAAGACCTCACTACGAGAAGACATGAAGTATATCCAAGTGTGGCGAGAGAAATCATCTATAAATATGATATAATAACGATGACCCCTTTCAAACGAAGGGAGCGGACCCCAAACATCCGAATGAACAAGATCGAAAGGACGCCGAGACACGACTCACTATGAGGATAAGGAAGCTGGATCATTTACCTAACTTACACCCGACAATCTAAAGACACGTCTCCGAGACAGACCCGAAGACCACGGCGAACTAAGGACGGCAGGACGGATCCACACAGATGGCCAAGACGGTGATGCCACCGCTGGAAAGAGCCGGAGACGGTGGCGAAGCGGAGAGAAGGCGGCGCGAGGTGGCAGCGGAAGGAAGATGAAGCGTCAAGCTCCCAGAGACGCCGTGAGTCACGGCGCGAGGGCCGAACCAACGAGCTCGTGTGGCGATCCCGAACACAACAAGAGTCGAGTCGAGAATGACTCGATAATCAAGGTCGATGTCGCCCAGCAGAAAGAAGGCGCAAGGTAAGGCGAGGAACATGAGCAAATGAAGGAACATGAAAAGATGAGTTGCTAAGAGATCTTCGACTGAGAGACGAAAGAGATGTACCATCGCAGTAAGAACACCGACGGAGAATCAAGAGGTGTAATAGAAGACAGAGTGGAAGGATCGGAGTCATGTGAAAATATGCTCCGTAATCAAGAATCCACGGGAGGTACTGATCGTGTAGGAGGTGGTCTCTCGCGTTCGAAGAGTCGAGAGCGTAACTCGCATCACTGCCGAGGAGAACCCGGGCAAGTAGGCGTCGGGTCCGCTATCTCTCTGCTCGTGAGAGAAGCTCTTGAAGAAGTCGAGGCGGACGCCGTCGTAGAAGCACTAGTGCCGATGAAGAACGGCGTGAAAGATGCCGCTTCTTCTTGCACCAGGACTCGGTGTGGCCATCCTTGTCGCAGAGGAGCAGTGAGGCGGCCACCTCCAGACGGAGGACGGCCACCACCACCGTGGTAGCCGAGGAGGCAAGGTAGCACTTAACCGATAGCGAAGCCGGATGCTCGCGAGAGTCGGAGGTGAACATTGAGCTCCATGGGAGTCTCAACAGACGATGATCGATGAGAGAGGCGCGATCAAGAAGATCCTGAATATATTTCTCTTGGGACATAAAGCAGGAAGTAACTAAGAGGACCAAGGACATAAGGAACTGCTCACTAAGACGAGCCTTGACCAATGTACCTAATCATCCCCTGAATGATCATATCATCAACATACATGAGAAGAAGAGTCCACCACGAGACGAAGTGTGGACAAAGACGAGCAGCGAGCACGCAGAGCAGGAGTGGCGTCTTCGGGTGTCTCGGAGACGTGTCTTTAGATTGTCGGGCTGTAAGTTAGGTAAAGCAGATCCAGCTTCCTTATCCTCATAGTGAGTCTCGTGTCTCGGCGTCCTTTCGATCTTGTTCATTCGGATGTTTGGGGTCCGCTCCTTCGTTTGAAAAGGGGTCATCGTTATTATATCATATTTATAGATGATTTCTCTCGCCACACTTGGATATACTTCATGTCTTCTCGTAGTGAGGTCTTGTCTATCTATAAACAATTTGCCACTATGATTCACACACGATTCTCCACTCTGCTCGTGTCTTTTCGGCCGATTCGCTGGCGAGTACCTCTCTCGCCACTGCAGCCTTCCTTGCTGAGCGAGGCACTCTCGCTTCGATTCTCTTGTCACGGTGCTCATGCTCAGAATGGTGTTGCTGAGCGCAAGCATCGTCACCTCCTTGAGACGGCTCGTGCTCTGATGATCGCCGCCTCTATTCCACCTCACTTTTGGGCCGAGGCTGTTTCCACTGCCACCTATCTCGTCAACATCCAGCCCTCTTCGCTCTTGAGGAGCGATCCTGTTGGCGTCTGTGTGGTCTTCTTCCGACTACTCTAACCTTCATATGTTTGGCTACGTTTGCTACGTTCTCCTCGCCTCGAGAACGCACCAACCGACCGCTCGATCTGTTGAGTGTGTCTTTCGGGATACTGATGCGAGCACAAGGGTTATCGGTCTTTGGGATCTGTTGGTCGTCGGATGCGGGTTTCTCGGGATGTGACTTTCGACGAGTCTCGTCCATTCTACCCACGTCCTGCCTCTCCTTCGGCTTCCTCTGTGGAGTCTCTATCTTTCTTGACCTTTCCAGATACACCTATATCTGTTTTACCCTCGTCCACCTGTCCCACTGAGTCTCCACATATTCCCCCTGTGGCCTCTCCGCCGTTGTTGCCGCCTGTGTCGTCTCCTACGACTCCGCAGGCTCCTCCCACTACAATACCTTCTCCCCTTCTCTTCTACACTCGTCGACCTCGTATTGAGGATCTTCCAGATGAGCCATCTTCTCCTGATGTTCCATCTTCTTCTGATGCTCCATCTTCCCCTGATGGGTCATCTTCTCCTCGCTACGCTCTCCGCGATCGTCAGTCGATTCGGCCTCCTGCCCGTTTTGCCTTTGCTGGCGCAGCTACTCGTGAGCCTGTCTCCTACCGGGATGCTGTTACTCACCCTGAGTGGCAGCTTGCCATGGCCGAGGAGATTGCTGCCCTCGAGCGCACTGGTACTTGGGATCTTGTTCCTTTTCCATCTCATTCTCGTCCCATCACATGTAAGTGGGTCTATAAGATTAAGACTCGCTCGATGGCTCTCTTGGCGCTATAAGCGCGTCTTGTTGCTCGTATTTCCAGCAGAGCATGGTGTTGACTACGACGAGACTTTTGCTCTGTGGCCCACATGACCACCTGTTCGCACTCTTCTTTCGGTGGCGTGCATCGCCATTGGTTTGTTCTCGGCTTGATGTCAAGAATGCCTTTCTTAATGGCGAGTTGCGTGAGGAGGTCTACATGCATCCGCCACCGGGTATTCTCTTCTCGAGGGCATGGTGCGCCGCCTTCGTCGCTCTCTCTATGGCCTTAAGCAAGCCCCTCGTGCTTGGTTTGGCGCTTCTCTCTGTGGTCACTTTGGTGCTGGTTTTCAGCTAGTGATCATGATCTGCGCTCTTTGTCCACACTTCGTCTTGTGGTCGGACTCTTCTTCTCTGTATGTTGATGATATGATCATTACGGGAGATGATTCTCGAGTACATTGCCTTTGTCAAGGCTCGTCTTAGTGAGCGATTCCTTATGTCGGATCTTGGTCCTCTTCGTTACTTCCTTGGGATTGAGGTTACTTCCACTCCGAGATGGTTTCTTTATGTCCCAAGAGAAATATATTCAGATCTTCTTGATCGCGCCTCTCTCATCGATCAACAGATTGTTGAGACTCCTATGGAGCTCAATGTTCACCTCAAACTCTCGATGGCGAGCCTCTTTACGATCCGACTTCGCTATCATCATCTTGTTGGGAGTCTTGTCTATCTTGTTGTTACTCGTCCGGATATCACTTATCCAGTTCATATTACGAGTCGGTTTGTTTCAGCTCCCACTCGAGTTCACTCTGACCACCTTCTTGAGTTCTGCGATACCTTCGTGGGACTATCTCTCGCCGTCTCTTCTTTCCACGGTCCGATTCGTTCTGACTTGAGCCTATTCGGATGCTACTTGGGCGGCGATCCTCGATCGCGGTCTATCTCTCGCTTCGTGTTTTTCTTGGTGGTTCTCTTATTGCACGGAAGACGCGAAAGCAGTCGCAGTGTCCCGTTCGAGTGCAGAGGGTGAGTTGCGAGCTATGGCTCTCTTGACAGCAGAGATTGCTTGCTCACGGTGGCTACTTGAGGATTTTGGTGTTTCGTCACTACACCGACCCTCTCTTGTCGACGATGCAGTGCTATCGGTATTGCGTGATCCCGTGAAGCATGAGCTCACCAAGCACATTGGTGTTGATGCTTCTTTCACGAGGACTTGTGTGCATGATCAGGTGATTACTCTTCAGTATGTGCCTTCGGAGCTTCAAATAGCGGATTTCTTCACGAAGGCCCAGACTCGAGCACAGCATGGCTTCTACCTCTCCAAACTCAGTGTTGTTGATCCACCATGAGTTTGAGGGGGGGTGTTAGAGATATATGTATAGTTGTTATTCCCCATTGTTATGAGGGGTTCTTTGCATATTTGTCACATGTACTTTGTGTATATATACCGGCCCATTGGCCTCATATGAATACAAGCGCTATTCATAACAGGGAGGACAAAATGAGAGATGGAAAACAGGGATTGGGGAAGAAAGTAGAACTAGAGAAGAAGATCGTGGTGCGGTTTGGTGGTTGGGAGATGGTGGGAATTGAGAGTGCTTCGTGGGACTAAAGGAGTTGCAAACGGGCCCATATGTCGGTGCTAGATTTCTCTTTGGTGGGAGGGGAAGGAATGGCGTACCAATATCACTACCAACTCCTTATAAATAGTAGCACTGCTACAGACAGCTCTATCACAGACGGTTCGGAACCGTTATCACAGACGGTTCCTGAACCGTCAGTGTTTAGATGTCAGTGATAGTTGGTGGTTATCACAGACGGTTCTCGAGCCGTCTGTGATAAAACATCTGACGGTCTTGATTACTAACCGTGCGTGATAGACGAAGTATCACGAGCGGTTGTTTATCAAAAACCGTGCGTGATAGTCTTGTATCACGAGCGGTTTTGTAAAAATAAATCGTGATAAAAGACTATCACAGACGGTTTTTGATAAATAACCGTATGTGATACTCGTCTATCACAGACGGTTAGTAATCAAGACCGTCTGTGATATGCACAATATCTATATCACGAGGCGGTTTGTATTACTAACCGTGCGCGATATGTGTATATCGCAGGCGGTCGTAGTAAAGGCCGTCTCGTGATATCGATCACACCACGAGCGACACTCTTTGAAACCGTCGTGATATGGTATCCTGACGGTTTTTAACAACGAACCGTGCAGTGATACCAAGTGCATCATCCATTTTATTTGCCGTTTCTTGGCTAGCCTCGAGATATGCTAGCCATGCCCTCGAAAGCAAGCAAGCAAGCGATTACGGATAAATGACAGATATAAGTTAATTGCAACTCATAGTAAATTACAACAAAATTCGATACGGATGAATGTAACAATATCACAATATCACATATATAGAATGAAAATTGTTACACAAAATCGACAAATGAATTCAATTGAAGGAATTGTTTGATTTGTAAGTTGAATCAATGTTTCAACATCTAATTATCACCATCGCGCGTGGAACTCTCCTCTTATTTATGACCTCTGCTAGCAAGAATTGGGAGATGATTGCACAATTTCGACGAGATTGTCAAGATCATATGCACTTAGTCGAAGTTCACCCATTGTTGCTAGGAGCAATGTTAAGTCATTAATTAGCATGTGTGTGTAATATAATCAGAAAATAATAATTATTGGAAGGACACGACAAACCTCGGATCATTGATCTTAGTACCCATGATTTCCTTCATATGGCGGCAAGCGTAGAATCCACATACGTTGACTGTAGCTGCTGGTGGCATTGCAAAAATAGAATTACATACATCGGTATTGTCAATTCTAGAGGCATTATAACAAAATATGATATAGGATTGTTGTGTTGTAGCGGGTACCGGAAATCGCGTGTTGTGTCGTAGCGTGTCACTGGATTTGTCGTGTGTTCCTCCTTGGGCAACATATTCGGCAAACGCCCTACGTGATTCAAAAAACTTAGCCTCGGCTGTGGCAAACAAAAGAAATATTACAATAGAGTTATGTATGGAGGAAATAAGTTTACCTGTTAAGTACTTCTTGCACACGACTGAAATCGTGGTTGCTCCTAAGGAGGGAATCAAGGTATATTACCTTGCTCCACTTTGCTACAATCACAATCAAAATCCAGTGATTCCTAGTCATATGTGTCGCCATAGTGATTAATCCTAAGTTCATGCTGCATGTAAAGTACAAATGAAACATATGTGTGGCAACTAGTGAAGCATTTACCCTTGGTTGAAGGGTACCATGACGTACTCCTTGTCGGTGTGAGCAATCAATCCCCTCGTTATGTAACCTTCCACGAAGGATGCATCTGCGTTGATAGATTGCTCGGAGACCAAGTGAGGGTCGAGGAAACCCACCGGTCGTCGCGATTGCCGGGCTTGTTGGATCATGTATCTATACATAAAGAAAGAGTAATGACATTTATCTGTATAACGTGAATGTAGAACTTCATTGTACAGTACACTTACAGTGTCCAGCATCGTAGAAGTGAGGCGTCGAGTTCGTCGAGATTGAATAGTAAGAATAAATCTTCGAATGTCACGACGATGTAGCCCAAGTCATGGAGGAAATGCGTCTCGTTATATTTCACAGTGAATGCACTCTGCCGGTTTGGCTTCATGTTGGACTTCTCCATGTACCAAGCATGCAATGTATTGCAAATCATACCAAGCTGGCGTAATTGTGAATCGGGCACCAACGACACTCCTAGAATAAACTTCCATGGCACGGGACCCGGCTTAATTTTCTTCGCATGAGCCTTGGAGGCCTTGGAGCCTCGCTTATGATATGTTCTCGGTGGCGTCTCGGCGGGAGACGATGCAACAGACTTTACTGGATTTGGAGGTGGAGCCACCGGAGCCGATGTGCCAGGTCCAAGGCGACGTCCCTCTTGGGCCACTGGATGTGAAGATTGTGGCACGGACATGTCGAGGACGATGTCCCTCTTGGGCCTTCGAATGAATGTGTGGGCGGCATCCCTAATGTCTTAATCTCTTCGTTTGGGGGCTTCTCAAGAGGGACGGACTTAAACATATCATTAATCATGTCCACTGGACCTTTATGAAACCGGTGTCTACTTGTACACGTGCACCGGCGTCCCGGCAGCAATGGATACACCATGCCGCGCCGGCGTCAACGGGAATAGAGCCAACAAGCGACTTTGAGGCCGCAAGGCATGTGCTCCTACATAACGATACAAGAGATGAGTTAAGGCGTCCACCAGAGAGATCTATGTACCATTCTAAAGAGGTACATTACCTGAATGTCATCAATACGAAAGTGGGCGTCGCTATGTTCAGAAATTGGTGTGGACGCGCAGCTACTGCGACGTTGAGGGGGACTGGGTACCGCAGTACTAGGAGTGGGTTGCGATTGGTTGCGGACTTGTCTCAATTCTTCCCGCAACGAATCTATCTCTCCTCGAAGTGAGGCAGTCTGCTCTTGAAGTGAGGCAGATAGTTGTTCCTCAAGTTGAGCACGAAGCTCCTGTTTTATTTGTTCGCTGCGTTGCGCCTTGGATCTCTTCCTACTCCTATATGTGTCGGAGTAATCTAGAAGTCCGTGCTTCCAAGGTACATAAACCCCCATACCTCATGTGCGACCTGGGTGCTCTTTGTTTTCCAAGGCCTGTGATAGTAAATCTATCTCCCTATATTCTTCAAAGGAGCCACGAGAAGATTCGGTAGTCAATGATTGCTGCAAGAGGCAATTAATCATGTTATTTTTGAACCCATGAATTTCAAGAGGTGTTAAAAACTATGTTGTTTAACATATTTTACGAGCGTTGGGACACTTCCTCATCTGCGGGGTTTTGAAAGAGACACCGAAGATGTGGTTGATGACCTCGCTCTTAACCCGATTTGGAGCGCTGCTTTTGCGATCCGGCAAATGGCGGAGAGGCCTCCGATTGGATTGCGATCTCATCCTGCATCCTCCATTGCGGGATTTTACCCGCGTACCAGCGGTCTGCCGAGTGCGTGAGGGTGCGTGTTTTGTGATTGGAGATCCTTGTGCGCCGCACTTTGTTGTACAAATTCGGTCGTCGTCTTCATCGCACAAAGGCCTCCCATGTTTCGGCGACACGAAAGGATACTTCGTGAAGGCGTGACATCCTCGACCACGTGCCGTCACAAGAGTGCTCTTAAAATTCTTCCATGCTTTTCCCATCGCGAGGAGCGCTGCTGGTTGCACGAGTCCACGTAGCCTGCTGGGATCTCGAGCAATTTGTAAGTTCCTCCCATAGCTGATTTTTGTGATCCTTTGTCAAATCTTTCCAGCTTGCTATGGTGATGGGGACCCGTTGCCTTCCAATTATCCCGCAGGTAGTCCGAAATGATGATACTGCTTTCGTCGGTTCCAGAGGGACCCCATTTGGAGAGACCACCGTGATGGTCATTCGGCCCTCTAGCCTTTTCGATACTCCTCGGCCACGTTTAGATTTCGCAGTCTTGGGAGCGTGAGACCCGGATGATGACGGCGAAGGCGTGTGGGCGCCATCTCTCTTCTAAGAAAAACTAAGCGAAGTGAGCTATGGACCCGACTTGTCAAAGTTCTATGAATCAAGTGACACAAACGGTCGTCAAGTTCATTGAACAAGATACACCGGAGTGTGTCACTTGCTTTATGCCCTTTGACAAAGTTCTAACGATTAACTAATTGCGGTGAGCTATGGGCCTTCTAAATAGACCTTGCAGCTAACAAGTGCAGCATATATTATTGTTACAAGGTTCTATGAAGTGCCTACTGATGAGCTAAACAATCTATGACATATATTATATGCTACATAAAATACATGTGAAGCATATAACATAAAATTCATGTGAAGCATATAACATAAAATACATGTGAAGCATATAACATGTGAAGCATATAACATAAAATTCATGTGAAGCATATAACATAAAGCTAACATGTGAAGCATATAACATAAAATTCATGTGAAGCATATAACATGTGAAGCATATAACATAAAATTCATGTGAAGCATATAAAGCGGCGTCGGGAGGGAGCGGTGTCGGGAGGGAACGGCGGCGTCGGGAGGGAGCGGCGACGGGAGGGACCGGCGGCGTCGGGAGGGAGCGGCGTCGGGAGGGACCGGCGGCGTCGGGAGGGAGCGGCGGCGTCGGGAGAGCGGCGTCGGGAGGGACCGGCGGTGGGAGGAGCAAAACCTAGCTAGCGAGGGCGCGCAGGTGGAGACAAGAGAGCTGCGCAGAGCGGACTCGCGAGACCTAGCTGCGAGTATTTAAAGATGAGCTATCACGACGGTTTTATCAATATAACCGTGCGTGATATGACATTATCCTGACGGTTATATCTATAGAACCGTCGTGATGTATTATCACTGACGGTTTCTTTTGATAAACCGCTGTGATAGTTCACTATAAATACCGCAGCTAGCTAGGTTCCTATGTCATTTTATAATTACAATATGGAACATAGATACATTTATGAAAAACATAAGCATAACCATAAATATAACTATTTCTTAGTTCCTTAGTCATTTTACAATTACAATGGAACATACATATACATTTATGAAAAACACAAGCATAACCAATATCATTTATTACACTTTGGCTATATCATTTTAAATAAAGCCCTTCACGATGATCGACACGCATATAGCTTGCTTCATCGCCTTGTTCTTCCTCGAGCCTGATGCCGTGTCCGAATGGAGGCAAATCATCAAATTGATTATACTCTTCCTCATCCACAACATTCTCAACCCCGACAATCCTTCTTTTTCCCTGAAGAACTACATGGCGCTTTTTATTTGCCGGGTCGGTTACATAAAATACTTGAACAATTTGCCTCGCGAGTACAAATGGTTCGTCTTTGTATCCTACACATTCGAGGTCCACGGTAGTGACGCCGCATTTGTCAACCTTTACACCCGTGGAAGTTGGACCCAACGGCACCGAAATAGAGGAATTTTGAAAATTACGTAGTCAAGCTCCCAAATCTCCACTACAAGCCCGTAGTACGAGCTTGGGCGATGGTATCTTGCCGTGCGCATCATAGGCATCTATGAGGACACCGAGTTAGACCTTGTGCTCTTTCTATCTTGATCTGTTGTATAAAATGTGTAGCCATTAATGTCGTATGCTTGCCATGTCACAATTGTAAATTTTGGCCCTTTTGCCAACCATTGTAGTGTTTCACTTGACGACCTCCTAGTCAATTGCGCCTTGAACCATTCGTTGAACTGACGGTTGTGTTGTCTCGTGATCCAAACTTCTGACTGCTCGCATTCTCGACGTAGCATGTCCTTGTGCTCTTCAATATATGGGGTCACTTCAGTCATGTGTTGTAAAACCATGAAATGGGCTTGAGCATACGTATGTTGATCCGGAGTTATTGCTTTCCTCCCAATAGTCCCGATACCCTCTAGCCTCCCCTCGTGACGAGATAGAGGTACACCTATCGGCTCTACCTGAGCCATGTAGCCGATGCAGAATTCAATGACCTCTTCGTTGTATAACCTTCGATGATGCTATCCTCGGTCGAGATCGACACGTACATAGGATTTCAGAATTCCCATGTACCTCTCGAAAGGGTACATATGACGTAGAAATACGGGGCCACATATTTTTATCTCTTTCACAAGGTGGACAATGAGATGGACCATGATATCAAAAAATGATGGAGGGAAATACATCTCTAGATGACATAGAGTTGTCACCACCTCGGTTTGTAGAGCATCTAGTCCATCCGGATCAATGACCTTCTGAGCAATTGCGTTGAAGAAATAGCATAGCCTTATGATTGTCACTCGAACCTTGTTCGGCAAAATACTTCTAATTGCAACAGGTAGCATTTGAGTCATTAGCACATGACAGTCGTGAGACTTCATGCCAATCAATTTCAAATGTTCCATGGAAACAAGTTTCTTCATGCTTGTCGAGTGACCGGATGGAACTTTCACACCATTTAAGGACTGGCACAATTCAGTTCTCTCGGACTTAGACAGAGTGTAACATGCTGGGGGAAGGTACGTCCGACCTTTATCGGTCTCTACCGGTGCTAACTCGGTCCTGATGTTTATAGCGACCAAGTCACGCCTTGCGTTAACACCATCCTTTGTTTTATCAGGAATGTTCAGTAAGAGACCAATCAAACTGTCACATACATTCTTCTCTACGTACATGACATCGATGCAATTGCGAACTTCTAAGTGCTCCCAATAAGGCAAGTCCCAAAATATTGACCTCTTTTTTCACATGTTCTTCCTCAATTTACGTCCCTTTCCAAACACAACATTTATATCATTGACCATATCATACACCTCTTTCCCGCTAAAAGGTCTTGGTACTGAGTCATCCTCTCTTTTTTTCCGTCAAATTGTTTCTTCATCTTGCGGTATGGGTGATACTTTGGAAGGAACCTACGGTGACGTATGTACACAGTTTTTCGCGAGTTGTTCAACCATACACTCTCGGTATAATCTAAGCAGTGCGGACACGCTTTGGCGCCTTTTATACTCAACCCCGACAGTTACCAAGGGCGGGAAAATCATTAATGGTGCGAGAACAACATGGCGTAGAGTGAAGTTCTCTCGTTTGTCCGCATCCCATACATGTACCCCTTCATTCCACAAGATGTTGCAAGATCTTCCACCAATGGGGCTAGGAACACATCAATATCGTTGCCGAGTTGCTTGGCCCTTGGATAAGTAGTGACATCAAAATATATTTCCGCTTCATACACGCCAAGGAGGAAGGTTGTACATGCACGAGTCACGGGCCAGTGCTATGTCGGTGCTCATGTTACCAAAAGGATTCATTCCATCTGTACTCAACCCAAACCTTATATTTCTCGGTCCCACACGAAATCTACAAACATCCTATCGATGTTCCTCCACCGCGAATCAGCAACATGTCTTATCATTCCGTCTTTCTTACGCTTTCGCGGTGTTAACGCATCAATCTTGCATCCTTGCGGTTTGCAAATAAACGCTTCAAACGGGGATTACAGAAGATACCACATCACCTTAGCGAGGATGTCCTTGCTTCACCTCGATGCCCTTCCCATCATCGTGGTCATTTTACGCTTGTATCGGGATGCTTTGCACACCGGACAAACATGTAAGCTAGCATACTCTTTCTATGACAGGATACAATCATTCCGACATGCATGTATTCTTTCTACTTCCATTCCTAATGGACAAAGAATCTTTTGGCTTGGTAGGTGGTTCTCGCAACACATTTCCCGTTGGAAGCATGTCCACTAGAGACCTAATAATGCCGTGAAACTCTTGTCGGACCAACCATTGCTTGCCTTCAATTTTAGCAGTTCTAGAACCGATGACAACCTCGTGTATTGCGGCTTGCAGCACTGGGAACAAAGGTTTCTGAGTCCTCCATCAAGCCCTCGAATTTACCAAACTCTCTCTCACTATAGTTCCTTCGCATCACGTAACATCTGATCCAGATTGTCATCCTGCGACCTATCCTCATGATCGAAAGAACAGTCCACAACTGGCATATCGTTGTCTCCCTCGGCTATGTCATAACTATCTTCTTGTGTACTCTTCTCTTCACCGTGACTGGTCCAACATTTGTACCCTTTTCTGAAACCCCTTCGAATCAAGTGAGTTTCAATCTGCGCTGAGTTGTTAAACATCTTGAGATTATCACAATCAATACATGGGCAATACATATATTTCATCCCCTTCTTCAACATATCCAGCTCGGCCGCCCTTCTAAAGGTAGACACGCCAATAATGTACTCTTCACTCACACGGTTCTCAATATACATCCAGCTTCGGTCCATCTACGCTACACAAGTGACAAATGGGTGTCAATAATGATTATTACCTCTACTACTAACCTCTGATCAGATCACTAAGAATGTTAAGTAATTGAATACTAATCTCTGATCAGATCACTAAGAATGTTAAGTAATTAAGTATGCTCCACCGATGCAGCGCAATGAAGACAGATCGGTGTCGACATCCTTCAAGCAAGTACACCAAGTAATTAATACTACGCAGAATATCACAGACGGTTCCAACTACAAACGGTCTGTGAAAATTATATATCACAGACGGTTCGTATTAATACCCGTCTGTGAATTATCACCGACGGTTATTAATATTAACCGTCTGTGATTTCTGCCTATCATAGACGGTTTGCATAAATAACCGTCTATGATAGTCTCATTATCACAGACGGTTCGTAAATGTAACCGCTCGTGATGTACATAATATCGCGAGCGGTTCAAAATATCAACCGCTGCGTGATTTATGTGTATCGCGATGGTTCGTGTATAGAACCGTGCGTGATAGTCCTTCCTGAGCGGTTTACACTACAAACCGCCTCGTGATAGTTACGAGGATGAATCTGTTTCGTCAGCGCATGATCGTCAACTCGAAGCATATATAGCATAGCATTGAGGCACATCAGAGGCTCGCCGCCGTGTCTTGAGGAATGCCAGAGCTGGTCTTGAGATGTGGCCGCCACATCCGAAGACGATGTGGGCGCCACATCCAAGACCAGCTCTTGGCATTTCTCAAGATACAAAGAAGCAGCCTCGGATGTGCCTCAATGCTATGCTATATATGCTTCGAGTTGGCAATCATGCCCTGACTAAACAGCGATTCATCTTCCCAACAAAATTCAAGGCAATTTTATTACAATAGTGCAAAGAAAGACATTCCCGATTCTTCGTTGAGCGCCGACATATCAGAGCTTCTTGGTGGCGACTATCCATGCGCTTCTTCCACTCCTTTTCTACATCTCCGGTCTCGTATCACGCACGCCAAGAGCGATGATTCATCTACTATGAATCATCGCTCGCGCACGTGATCCGTGAGACCGAGATGAAGAAAAGGAGTGGAAAGAGGCGATGGATAGTCGCCACCGAAGAAGTTTCGCCATGCTCGCCGCTCACCAAGAACTGGGAATGTCTTTTTTGAACTTTGTAATAAAATTGCCTTGAATTTTGCAGAAAAGAAGGATTGTTGGAGTGGACATCACATCTCGGCAGAGTCGGCATCGCCGAGGAACATGCAAATACAGAGGCAAGCAAGCAAATAAAATAATGTTACCCATACCCTCTGAAAACAATCAAATACAGAGGCAAGCACAACAACACATTCAAATCTATTACAGCTAACGAACCCTTCATGGCACGACGGTGCGTCTGAACAAAGACACACTTACGACACTTACGGCAAGAGTGTGTTGTCCAGCCGCCCGCCGTGCCGCGACGGAGGCGCTAGCTCATAGCGGAGGGGAGATGCATGAAGGAAGCTAGCTAGTGGATGAACTCACGCGTGACTACTACATTTGGAAAGGTAGATGGGGTTATTAATAAGAATTGAGTAGTGGGAGGAATGCTGCTGCCATTCCATGTGGAGAGAATGGACGGTCGAGATCGAAATCCTGGGTATACACCAATTATTGGTGACATACACCAATTATTGGTCAACAATTATTGGTGACCTGTGATTATCACAGACGGTTTGTTATACGAACCGTCTGTGTTGGCAAGATTATCACAGACGGTTCGAATTAAGAACCGTCTGTGAAAATATCACAGACGGTTACCCGTATAAACCGTCTGTCATAAGCTTCATACCAGAACGCTTCGCGCGTGTTTCGATGCCAGAACGCTTCGTGTTTCGATTGTCTAGTTAACGTCTCTCGATCGTTATACAAAGCGTCTATATCATTAATGTTTGGGTATACGAACCGTCTGTGCTAAATGTTAAATATGCGCGCCTAATCCAGGTCTCTTCTACGTACGTACAATACAATATACAATACAACATGGCTTCTACCATCGTTCTTGTGATCATCTCCTTCCTCTCATCATTCATCACGAATGGTTGGCGGAACCTTACAAAGCGGCCGACAATTTGCATCTGGAGCAGCTTCTCCGCACCGCCCCGCTCTCCTTCCCGACTTTCTTGCATCCGTCGGCTTGACTGATCCTCCATTGTCGACGGAGGCGTCTCTGCCGCTCAAGAAAGGGAAACAACCTCACCCCGGTTCTTCTCCACAATGTGCGCAATGCGGAAGAAGCTCTACACGCATTGCGAGATCGATGGATAGCCTTGCCGACCAAGCGTAAGCGGATTCGAGGAATCTTTTCATGCTATCCTCACGACATTATGGATGTCGATCATTTGCCCAGTGCAGGAGGAAGTCTTTGAGGACAAAGGCAATCTTAACGGCGTTCGAGAATTTAGCGGTGATCCTCCAAGTCCCCAAGTTGAAGAAGAAGCTTACGAAGCCCAAAAGAATACAATGGGAAACTCTTTACAATGCGACTTTTGTAATAAATTTGCCTCTAATTGAAATTAATAAATTTACCTTTAATTTGTGATCTCGTGTCTCAAGAGTTACGTAGTTAAGTTATTTGAAGCAATGTGTACTTATATATTAACCTCGATCTAGAATATGACAGACAAAGGGACATCACAGTAGGTTCTTATGAAAACCGTGCGTGAACATTCCCGAATGGTTCTTAACAACAACCGGCTGTGATAGTCGACACAACACGACGGTTTTTAATAAAACCGCTCGTGATATTCCAATATCACAGACGGTTGGTAGTAAGAACCGCTCGTGATACTCCTTTTTCCCGCCACAAATACCACAGACGGCCTTCAAATTAAAACCGTCTGTAATAGTTTACATTATAGACGGTTTCACAAAACCGTCTGTGATTTGTCATCTACTATTAGCCTTTCTGTAGTAGTGTAGAGATAAACACAAGGACCTGTATTTGAATGTAATTAACCAACTTGCCCACTTCAGACCTCTGGGTTTAATTGTACAGTAGACTACAAACATTAAAATGACACTTTTTGGAACCATCTGCCTCATTTGTAGTTTATTTACACAGAACAGAACTGAGCCCAGCAAATTAGGAGGAAATCATTCTTATCAGGAAATGTTTTCCGTGCAGCAAATGGGACCTATTTGTCTAAAGTTTCCTTGAGCCCACTAAACGATACCCCATTAGGCTGCTCTCCAACTCGGCCCACGGCTTTCGCTGTCGCAGGCCTAACAAGCAGGGTGTTCCATATGGGCCAATGAGATGGCCCAAATACATAGCGTGACCAGATCTACAAGCTTTGTTTTTGCTAGCTCGTGGCGTCTTCAATTGTTACTGCCTACACTGGTTACTCTCCTGCTCGCGTCATGGAAAGCAAATCTCGTGGTGAACGATCAATCCCATGCTTGCAAGCATACATCGCCGACGCAAATCGCCTTGCTTCGCCGTCGATATACTCCGATCTCACCGCGTTATTACACATCAAGTCATTGTAAGTAGCGCCTAGCGGAGCATACCTATCGTACTCGCTCACAGATCGATACACGAGCGTCATGGCGCGAGAAGAAGCGGCCATTCCCGAGCCATCTCACCGCGTTATCCCATATCCAAGTAAACAGCTTCGCCGTACGGCAGGGGTCAGAGGCTCAGAGCAGAGGTCGGCAGAGCGGCCAAGTCTCCGGCCGCGACAGCGACACACGCGCGCGCGGGGCCGTGGCCGTGAGACGGTGATCGAGAGGCGCAGTTTGCGCGGCTACGCTACAAGGCTCCCAGCCGACGGCAGGTTGTTGATTCTCCTAGTCATTAGATGCCGCCGTCATCTCGGCGTGCTTTTTCCCAGTGGCAGTGCCAGGATTTAGTTACACTCTAAACTCAGTGGTGAAATAATCTAGATTATCTGAATTGGGCTATAAAAATGCTACCTAGGTTGGACTGAATTTATCCAAACTATACACTAGATATTTTTTCACACCCTAAACTGAAACCTACCCTATCCGAGGTGTGACTCTGTCCCTGCTTCTTACTTGCCATAATGCTCCCTCCTTCCTAGTTATTGTATGGCGTCGGTCGGCTTGACGATCTTGGGCTTTCGGCCAAGGTACAGATGGGCGAGACAGACGGTGGTAAGGAGTTCGCGCCGCGCTTACTGGCTTATGCCTTGCTTGAAAACTTATTTGTCGGTCTGCCCGCGTCAAGAAGCGCAAGTTTGTCGTCAATCTCTTGCTTGCAAGCATACAACCCCATGCTTCGGTGTCACCATCGATAGTTCAGGACTTCTACGCGGTATATTTTATTCCATTCCATTCCATTCCATTCCATGTGTGTCAGATTAGTTGCCCATAGTGTAAATTCTCTCTTTTCTTTTAGGAAAAAAAGAGATTTCTATCCATTCTTTTACAACTCGGGGGAGAGAGTTCGGTGGTTAGAATCAGTCTTTACTCTTTGGTACTGCCAGCATCTTTCTTGAATTCACACATACTTGGTCTACACTCTACACGCATATGGTAGTTGTGCATAAAAAAGAGCCAACGTGGGAAATATACAGTCTAACCATTTGAATTTTGATCAATAACATCTTTGTTAAATTTTGATTGACGGTATGAAAATTATTTCAGTATATTTTTCACAAAAAATACTTTCATAATACAATTTCTCTAGAAAAATACTCTCCTCTTATTATTTTAATTGTCATATATATTATATAACAAAAAGCTACTGATATGTGGTTAAAAGCTATTAGATAAAAACAGAAATATGCTAAAAATTCTCAAAAATAATAGAGAAGAGCATCTAATCCTTAATTTGGTATACCCTATGTGACAACCCGGGTTTTTACCGAGGGGTAATAACGCTAGTCAACGGATTATTATTCATTTTAGCCGTCTAATGAATAATAAGTCCATCAAAGTGTTGCAACAGAACAATAATTAGAGATAATACATGTTATTATTATATAAACATAGCCACGCAAAGCTAGAGTTGGTACAAAGCCACTAAGGCTCAAATAATACAATACCAAAAGTACACATTCTAGGTCGACTTCTAATTATACAGAGATTTCTAAATAAAAAGACAATGGATTGGTTGTATAGGCACCCTGGAGGTTGAGCCTGAGTGATATTAGCTCTCTAATCGTTCCAAGCCCCATATGAGAGATCCACCTTGTACGGTCCATTCTCATAGACATCCCTGTTCCCCTTCTGACAGAGTTACCCTAGAAAAGCCTCCTTTATCCCAAGTGAAGTTTCACACAAGTGATCATCTAAACAAAAGAGAATAATAGCTAGGGTGAGTACAGAAGTACTTAGCAAGCTTATTTAATAAAATACATTGTATGCTACTAAGCTAACATTTCCTAGAACATCTATTCCCATTCTCACCCCCATTTTCTTTTCCTTTCTTCTTATTCTTTCTCTTTCTCATTCTCTTCCCATTTTCATTCTCTTTCTCCTTTTCATGGTTTATAGAAATAAAGGTTTTTCACTTGTGAAATTTTTTTGGATTATTAATTTAAAAATCTACTGAACACACGTACAGTAGATAAAAATCTCCACTGGTTTTGTAACCCTTGGTCTAAGAGACAGGTATGAATTTATGATTTATATAGCACTACGCGGGCATGTACCACTTTACCCATAGTCACTCTGATCCTTGTAGCGAGTGGATATTCGCATTTTCTTATATGTGATGCCCAAATCAGAGCATAGAACTTTTACCGCTATCTCAATGTATTATACTTCCACCCGATTGACTTATAATTGTTGGCCTGGGGTGATTTTCCACCTTCGCCTGGCACCCTCCCAATTGTAAGACAATTGTTGGTCAGACTTACCTTTATGGCCCACGCCCAACACTCCACCGCTGTAATATATGCGCTTCACGTCCCCCACTTCTGGGCTCTTTCTCCCAGTTCTGGGTTCCTGCGGCCCGCGTCCGCACTTGTGGGTTCTCTCCCAGTTTTGGGTTCCTGCGGCTGTGTCCCGAACTCTATACCGGCTCTTGGTTCCTGTATTTAGTTATACAACTTACCCATGTAGAGAGTATAATAACCTTAAAAGATTTACTAATTCTGCCCGCTTTTAGATGGAATAATGGTTGATACGACTTAACTGGTCCATAAAACCCCATTTTTACTAGCACCGTAATAGACTGGAATCGCAGGAACAACATGTTCCATGGAAGTCGAAATGGCCCTTGTTGTGGTTACAGACCAAACAGAGAGTGAAGGAGATGAGTAATGGCTTGGGTCTTCCCCATGGCCTGTATTCCATATATATACATGGGGGTGTTTTTACAATTATACCCTTACATTTGAGTATCCCTTCCAGGGGCACTTATGTCCTTACACATGGCCTATATTGGACCTTATAACCTCCTACCAGGCCTGCTGGGTTTAGGTGGGGGCCACCCCTACAACAGGAGCCTCTCATGGAGAAGAGCTTCACAGGGCCGAAGCCATGTTGCCGAGTCCTTTGGCCCCTCGGTCCCTCGCGCCGTGAACTTTTCCGAACTTGACGAGGTGCGGCGTGGCCAGTAAGCCGGCAGACGCGCGCCCGTTCCCTACCCTTGAACGGGTGGCAGCGGAGCTGGCATCTAGCTGAAGTAGACGTGCGCGCTCCGTCCCGTACCCTTCGAACGGGTGGCAGCGGAGCTGGCGCCTAGGCCGAAGTAGACGCGCGCGCTCCGTCCCCTACCCTTCAAACGGGTGGCGGCAGCCGGCGCCTGCCGGTAGACGCGCGCTCTCCGCCCCTACCCTTGAGCGGGTGGCGCGGAGCCGCATCTAGCTGAAGTGCGTCGGGGCGTTGTGCGGCTGCGAGTAAGCGTGAAGGGCCCTCGAGCCGCCGCATATGCCTTAAATGATAAGGGAGGCACTGCGATGCTCGTTCTGCTGGCCGTCCACGTGGCGAGACGTGCTTGGCGCGGTGCGGGCCTTGAGGCGTCGTGACCATTAATGTAATGACGGACTTCCGGCGGTTGGACTTCCGCCGGTTGGACTCCTGCCGATTGGACTTCCGCCGGTTGGCTCCCCTACTGATGGGGTATATATATGGTGCTGGTGCGGCGTTGTTCCTGCATGTATTTTGATAGAAGCTGCTCCCCTAAAATGGGCCCCTTCCGTGCATCAACATTCTCTAGCGACGCTAAGCGGCTTGGGGAATGTTGATGTACTGATGGAGGTCCATTTTTCTTGGGAGATTGTCAACGTCGGTTATCGGTAGCCAGCCGCGTTTCCTGCCCTCGCGCTGCGTTTCTGCACACGACGGCAAGGTTTGCCCTGTTCTCCTCAACAGATCTACCTTCAGTCGGTGTTCCTGATGGAGCCCGCCCGCATCACTTTGAAAAATGCTGATGCACTGTAGGTGGCCTGTTAAGGAGAACGAGGCAGACTTTGCGGGACATGACCCTCGCCTTTGCCGTTCGCGCACGCGCAGGTCCGTTTCTTGAAGTCAATGTCCAGGCCGAGGCCGGGGCCAGGCTGGTGTGGCGATCGAGAAGACGGCCTCCTACGCGCGCACCGCGCCTTCATGTGAAGATGGCAAGGTTTGACTTATTCTCGTAGACTCGCATCGCAAACACTGCCACGCATGCGGTGATTGAGACCTCACGATGCGGTCCCGCGCTGTAAAGGTTCCTGGAATCACGCCGGCCCCCGGTCTGCCAGGGTTAGGTTGCCGTACCGTGCTTCCCGCCTCGGCGCGTATAGGGCACGCGGCGGCTTATAACTGGTGCGCGGCGGGATGTGGGCGGTTGCGTGCTCACGGCTGCTCGCCTCTTCCCTAGGGAAGGGGGACACGGGGCGGACGATGAATGGCGCAGCGTCGAAGCTGTTATGATCCCATGGCCCGTTAGTGCGCTTTTAATGGCGGTGAGTCGTTGGCGCTGCCGCCTTCGCTATTTCACGCGGGGTTGGCGCGCGAGAGGCCACTGGGCGTCGTCTTTGTGATGGTCCTGGCGCCGTGGTCGTGGCCCGCCGTCTTGGTTATGGGGATTATGCGGGGCGGGCCTTTATGCGTCTGCGGTCGCGTCCCGAACGCGACCGTCGCGGCAACCGGTATTGGGGCGAGGTGGCAGAAGTAGCCTCGTGACGCGCTCCGCGATTATCGCCCCTTCTTGCTTGCATCGCTTTCCATACTCCGTATTATTCTTCGCGCTATTCTCCTCTTGCGGGAAGCAATGGCATCTGGCGACAAGGGTGGCCGGCGGCTAGTAGCTGCGGCATTCGCCGACGATCTTCACTGCTAGAGGTGAAGTACACGCTCCAAGAGCGCGACCGACGGCGGCGGAGAAGGAAGCGCATTCTTCGATAAGTTGGGGCTGTCGCTCGTGACCGAGAAAATGATCCAAGTGCTTACGCGCGGGAAGCTGTCCGAGCACCAGCGATACGATTGCCCGCCGATGAGACGGAATCGCACCAGAGGTCGGGATCCGATTCGTTGCCTTTTCGGCGCGGGGCCCGCATCCGCGCGGCGGCGATCGTGGGCGACGTGCTGCGGACCCGGCCGAGTGGCGCACCGACTCGAACGCCGTGGCGGCTCGCGGTGTACAGGTGGGCCTTGCGCCGGGGCGTCTTGGCCCGGCGCCTCGTTGTTCGCCTACCTGCACGAGGCACGGTGCCAGCCCAAGGATCGGAAGGACGGGACGCTGTCGAGTTTCGGCAGCGTCACCTTTATTCTTCGTTCGACTTGCAAGAAGCTCTTCCCTGTGAACTCCACTCGCGGGAAGTGGGAGTCTCACTGGATAAAGCGGTGGTTCTACCACCGTGTGGAGAGCGGGAGCGGTCTTGAGTGCACGGGCCGACCGATCGCGTTCAAGCCCTCGCCCGGCCGGACGCTCGACGATGAGGATAGGCGGAGGGCCCGGCGGCTCGTAGGCGTGGTCGCCCGCTTCAACATGCGCGACCTCGCCAAAGAGTACGTAATGTACGGCGTGGCGCCGCTTGCCCGCGACTGGCGTCTTGCCGCCGAGAGGCGTCGAGACGACAACGTTTCGCCGTCGATCTGCTTGCTGCCGGCGCCCTCCGGTCTTTGTAAGCCTCGACTGTGTCTCTCTAGTCACGTGAAATGCGTTATATGCTAATGTTATCCCCTTTGCATCAGGGATTTGCTTGGAGGAGGCGGAGCAGGCCGCGCACGTGTTCCTGGGGCCGATATCCGCGAGGAGCACGAGCGGGCAAGGCCCGCCACCGCCGAGGCGGGCTGGGCGAATAAATCGCGTATGCGAGCCCAGGCCTTGCCGTGCGCACCGTCTCTGCTCGGACGACGGTATGCGAGGAAGAAGGCGCCGTGTCAGAAGAGGGGCCGAAGTGGGGCGTCTGCCGCGCTTGGTGCTGCCGCCGCTACTGCTGCTGCTAGCGCTCCCGAGGGCGCGGCAGACGCGGAGTCGGATTCGGCGAAGTATGCCGATTCAGGCTTGGATGGCGCGGACGCAGGAGGCGAAGGCTCTTCGGCAAGTGCCCTGGACGGCGGGCTTGCCGCGAGCAGCAGAGAGGAGAAGTCTCGCCACTCGCCGTGGTCGCCGAGACAGAATCCGTGCGGACCGGCGATGTTGAGGTGGAGCCTTCGACCGTGGCCGCTGTGGTGCCGGAGACGCCCGTGGGGCGCACGAGCCGTCTTTGCCTTCATCGACAGCAGCAGCAGAAGCCGAGGTGCCCCCTGCAGAAACTGCCACAGCGAAACCTTCGTCCCCGGGTGCTGCAGCCGTGGGGCCTCTCCGGCAGCGACTGCTGGGGCGGTGTCGTTGCTGCCTGCCCCGGCTAAGCGGCCGTGCATACGGCCGGAGCTCCACCGGACGCCGCGGGGGTTCGTCGTGGCGACAAGCATCAGGAGCTTGTGGGACTCCGATGCAGATGCCGAAGACTCTGCGGCGTGCGCTCCCTCTGCCCCCCTGGCCACGCCGCCCGTCTTGCAGGAACAGTCGTCGCCGGCCCCGAACGCGGAGGCTTCTGCTCGCTGCGGGACCATGCTTTCTGCGGGGGCTTACGCCACCGCAGCCCCGTATGGGAATAGGGGGGCGGGTCCCCAAGCCCTCCTTCTGCTACCGAAGGTAGGGTGGCTTAGCTTACCCTGGTGCATTCTTTTATGCCTTGCGGTGCTCACCTGTATCCCTGTTTGCAGTGTCGCTCATTCCGGAGGAGGAGCGGGGAACACGGACCTCGCGCGTGTGAGCCCCGTGGACTTCGTGCCTCCCCCAGAGACGCTGAGGGCGTGGCACGGTATTGTGGATGACGCGGCTGCCAGCGTTGACCAGCAAGCGCTGCAGGCCTACGGGCGGGGCGCCTCGGGGCGCCGAGGTGTCAGGGTGAGGTAAGTACTCATGCAACAACGCTGGGCGGTGAGCTTGCTAAGTCTTTCCCTTCTACAGACGCTTGTGCCGGGCAGGCCTTGCAAGCGGCCTATACTCGTGCCCAAAGGCGCTTGAGGATAGGTGCGGGCGCCGAGGAGGAGCTACGTGAAGCCTCGAGCCCGCTCGCCAGATGCCCGCATCCGCGGTGGAAGCGAGTGCGCTGCGCGGCGCACGCCGAGGGACTTGCTGCGTCGGTGTGGGAATCGGCCGCGGAGGCTGCGCAGCAGGAGTTTGCGGCGGAGCGGGACGGGCTCCTGCAACAGGTCGCCTTGCTAGAAAAGGAAAAGGGCGAGCTCGCCTTGACTCTAGCGGAGCGTAACCAGACGCTTGGTGACACCTCGGTGATTGCGTGGGACGCCATGCAAGCGCTGGAGAGCCATCTCCAAGGGCTGGTAGCCAAGGTGCCGGACCACACCTTTGGCCCGGAGGAGCTGTCTCGGACGCTCCGCTGGGTCAGAGATGCCGCCAACGTCGCGCGCGACGCTGCGACGACCTTCGGCAACCACTGCGCGTACACATCGGCATGCCTGGTGTGCGCGCTCCTGCAGCACCGCGGTTGCACGCACGTCGCCGGGCTGGAGGACCCCCAGCTGGAGATGCCCGGCGGGGCCGGAGTAATGTATGGCGCCGTCCGCTCCGCTCGCCGCGCCATCAAGCCCTTCTACAAACGGATCTGGGATTACGTCGGGGCAGACGCTGCGCGGGTCGAACTCCGGAAGTCACTTTACGGGGAGGGGAGCCTCGGCCAATTCCTGGACGGGGTCCCTCGACGCGACGAGGGCGGCACTGAGGTCTCCGAAGGTGCCGGGAACTCGCAGGTGTGACGCCGTGGTGCCTAGGTGTAGGCGTGCGTTGTAATGCCCCCTCCTTTTGTGAACGAAGTACGCGCTTACTTCATAAATTCTGACTTTCGCCTATGTCCCGGCGGCCGTTCTTGTCGGGCCGACTTCTTGCGCCGACCTTGCAACTCGGCGACGCCTTCGCGGCGCGAAGGGTCAAGAGTCGCTGGACTTTTGGGCGGGCCGACCTTCTTCCGGTGGAACCCCGTCCTTATCGCGTGTTAAGGACGAGCCTGCCGAATAGCTACTTAGAGCAGCAGGGATGTTGGCGGGCCTCTGTACTTGAAAGATTTTCCCGATATATAGATCTCCTGATAATTAGGACATGCACGGTCGTGCTGTGCGAATCCGAGATCCCCACATTCCAAGTTCGCCGTTAGTGTGAACCGTGCGAGCGCTGCCTCCTGCTCGTCTCCCGGGTGCCAATGCGCCCGCGGGGTTCGCGCGTTGAGTACTCCGTGGAGCTAGCGCGTGCGGAGGCAGTTGTTGACACTACGACCTGCTGAAAGTCCGTAGACTGGCACGTGCGTAGGCGGGCCTCTGCACGACGACCTGTTTAAAGTCTCGTGGACTGGCGTGTGTGAAGGCGGACCTCCGCACTACGACCCGTTTAGAGTCCGTAGACTGGTGCGTGCGAAGGCGGACCTCCGCACTACGACCTGTTTAGAGTCTCGTGGACTGGCGCGTGCGAATGCGGACCTACGCACTGCGACCTGTTTAAAGTCTCGTAGACTGGCGCGTGCGCCTTCGCACGATGACCTGTTTAAAGTCTCGTGGACTGGCGTGTGCGAAGGCGGATCTCCGCACTACGACCGATTTAGAGTCCGTAGACTGGCGCGTGCGAAGGCGGACCTCCGCACTACGACCTGTTTAGAGTCTCGTGGACTGGCGCGTGCGAAGGCGGACCTCCGCACTACGACCTGTTTAGAGTCTCGTGGACTGGCGCGTGCGAAGGCGGACCTTCGTCCCCCCACCCCGAGGTGGGGGCAGCCTCTGGTGTATCGCATATTCCATGTGCGCGCCGATGCTGGGGCCAGCCTCTGGCGCGCAACGTCGGTACTCTGGAACTCCTGGAATTGGTTTCCATAGTACCCCCTGCGTACACCTCCCGTGATGTGCGAAGGCGAGTCTCAACACGCTGAGGTGCGCGATTGGCAGCCGCGCAAGATTCGCGTGGGATTGTCGTCCACGTCTGATTTATACTCTGGGGAGTACGCACAAAGACGAAGTCCCTGGCGTGCGCGGGGTTCATGTCTTGTTTATACTCAGTAGAGTGCGCAGGGAGAACATCTGCGTCTTATTTATACTTCGTAGAGTGCGTGCCGAGGCGTCCCCCCACACGTCTTTGTTTATACTCATGTCCGTGTCTTCGACGGAGAGTGCACACGCGAATGTGCGTCTTTGTTTATACTAATGCCCGTGTCTTTGACGGAGAGTGCACACGCGGACGTGCATCTTCGTTTATACTCATGCCCGTGTCTTTGACGGAGAGTGCACACACGAACGTGTGTCTTTGTTTATACTCATGCCCGTGTCTTTGACGGAGAGTGCACACGCGGACGTGCGTCTTCGTTTATACTCATGCCCGTGTCTTTGACGGAGAGTGCACACGCGGACGTGCGTCTTCGTTTATACTCATGCCCGTGTCTTTGACGGAGAGTGCACACGCGAACGTGCGTCTTTGGTTTATACTCATACCCGTACCCCTGGCTACGGAGAGTGCACACGCGAACATGCGTCTTTGGTTTATACTCATACCCGTACCCCTGGCTATGGAGAGTGCACACGCGAACGTGCGTCTTTCGTTTATACTCATACCCGTACCCCTGGCTATGGAGAGTGCACACGCGAACGTGCGTCTTTGGTTTATACTCATACCCATACCCCTGGCTACGGAGAGTGCACACGCGAACATGCGTCTTTGGTTTATACTGTGGGAGCACACGCGTAGGCGAGGCCTCCGCGTGTGCTCGCCGCGTATTTTTGCACAGCGGTAATATGTTGGCGACAAACAGAACTTTATTACATTCCCATTTGCGCGGGTAAGCGATTACATACGACCGGGGGGGTACTAACCGTTTGTGCTCAGCGCGGTCGGAGCCTCTAGTAGTTGCACTATCGGCAGGGCCTGCGGAGTGGCCCCCGGATGGCGCCGTGGGCGCCGCGCGGCGGTGCCGATCCTAGGTGTGCCGCTGCCCGCCGCGACGGGACATCTCGTGCCGTGCTCGTCGCGCGGGCCATGTCTCCGTCGCCCGAACGGTAATGATGGCTCGCGGCCCCGGGAGCTTCATGCATAAATAGCCGTGATGCGGTACCGCCCCGAAGGAGTTGAGGATGGGATGCCCCAATATGGCATTGTACGGGTATGGGAGGTCGACGACGTCAAATGTGGTGTCTTCGACCCTTTCATTGTCGCCTGCCGAAGGAGACTGCGCAGCATATTTGGCCGAGCGCTCAGAGGTTGTCCTCGAAGCCTTGTAGTGGGACTCCCGATGGGCCGAGGCGACTTTGGGGATCCCCATCGGTCGAAGGTGCGCCGCGAACGAATGTTCGCGAATCGCCGCCATCAACCGTGGCACGCCCCACGTCGCATCCCGCTATAACGACTCGGATGACCGGGGTCGTGGTGGGAAGCTCCACGCCGGCATCGGCGGGGTGAACGTGACCTCATCGTGCCCATCCGGCGGTGTTCGTGGCTGGATATGCCGCCACGTGGTGTAGCCTCCGCATGTAGGCCTTCCGCTGCCGTGCGAGGCAAACTCGGTGAGAGCCTCCGGAGATGGCGTTGATAACCCGTCGGTGGGTGGCCTCCGAGCTGTAGCTGCAGAAAGCCCTCCCGAGGCCGCTGCACGTGGGCACGAATCGCGAGAGGACCCTCGTGGGCTGCGTCCCTTGTGCTGAATGTGCACGGGGGCCGTATGGGTCTTTGTGACGTGGGCCACCACGGGCGGGCGTGCTTCCAGGTTCCTGTCCCTGGTGACGCTGTCGCAGAGCGCCGCGATAGAGGTGCACGTGCGGGTGTCGTGGTTGCCACGACCGTGGACTGCGCACCACAGCCCCTGGTGTTGGTCGTCGTGGTCTTGGTGACGGGGTTGGTCGTCGCAGCGCGAACGTCGACGTCCTCGACCACCGCGCCTGCGTCGCCACCCGCTCGCCGCGGCCGATGCCAGCCACCGTACCCATGCGACGCCCGACCGGCCGCCTTCTTTCCCTTCGCCGTTGACGAAGCTTTTTTGGTGCCATCCTTTTTCAGGTTTGGGCTTACTCTGTCCTCCCCACTGACGACGCCAACTGTTGTGGTTACAGACCAAACAGAGAGAGAGATGGTAGTGGAGAGTGAAGGAGATGAGTAATGGCTTGGGTCTTCCCCATGGCCTGTTATCCATATATATACATGGGAGTGTTTTTACAATTATACCCTTACATTTGAGTATCCCTTCCAGGGGCACTTATGTCCTTACACATGGCCTATACTGGACCTTATAACCTCCTACCAGGCCTGCTGGGTTTAGGTGGGGGCCACCCCTACAACAGCCCTCCTCCTAGAATGCCAAGAGGACCAATGAAAGTAGTATGTCCATTACACAAGTAAAGTGTGTAAATCCTTATATTTTATCCCTATGTAGAAGGTCCTATACCTGCTCATTCTTTCCTACCCTGAGGACCTCCACCCACTTATTTACTGGCCCGACAGTGGCTTCTCCAACTATTTGCTCTAAATTCTTGGTACGATAGTGGCTTCCTCAGCCGCCTATCCTTATGTCTTTCATTTCTTTCCCACAACACTCCTCCGATTTAAACATAGTTTTAACTTTTATGCAGGGTGATAATAATGTAATATGGAAATACTTGTTTTACGAAGATACTCTGATCATATGATCAAAGAGATGCTTGCCTAAATTTAGATCGGAGTTTTGGGTCCCAAGGTCGCGCTGGTAAAGTCCACCCTCAAACCTCGGTTCCTCTCCTGCAATTACACGCATGCTATAATTTAATGTACCGATGTCGAAGCAAATACATATGGGAAATAATTAGATAAATTGCACTAAAACGTCCCTGTGCTATACCTAAATTTTATTTTAGTCAATTGCAGATTTTTACAAGCTGAACGCAATTTACATCATCGCGTATAATTGTAATCGCTACACGTAATTTTATTCAGTCATGCACAGATTATAGTGGTCCGATGGCATTTAATTTTTTCTAACAATCCTAAATAATTATTAATGAATTTATACAATTTTTATGCAACTAAGAAAAATAATTAGATATTTAAATATGCAATAAAATGATTTAAACAATAATATACCAATTTAAATTGGTACGCGTGAAATGTTAATATACTGATAGCACTAAATTCATTTTTTAATAATCATAAATACTAATTATTGGTGTTTTGCAATATAACATTATTAGCAAAATTTAATTGAGTAATTTAGCATATAATGGAATGCACATGTTAAAGATTCGCGAAGAAAAATTTTCTCTTAAGCGAGCTCTTCTCCGCTCTCTCTTCCCTAGGGATGGCAATCGGGCGCGGCAAGTACGGGTAGTGCTCGCCCATACCCGTACCCGCGACCCCGATTTACGCCCATGGGTATACCTGTGAATAGAGATGGCAACGGGTAAATACCCATCGGGTATTGCCATTCCATACCCGTACCCGCTAGGTGTAAATTTACCCGTCGGGTTACCGTATCCACGCGGTAGGAAAATTTACCCATACCGTGCACCGCCAGCAGTATTACTACCCGACGGGTAACCCGTACCATAAGCATACCCGGTTCAACACATAAGAATATCATCAATTTAGACATTCATTAATCATACATGCCAAGCACAAAAGCGTCTAATGATCAAAATTAGTACATCACATAAACATACTTGACATGACTATATCAACATATGACAAACAAATAAACAATCAACAACAAGTAGATAATAAAATTAACATTTGAGTGGGATGTCTAGTTGTCTAATGCGGGTATTCATTACCCGCGGGTAGGCGGGTATGGGTAGTATATACCCACACCCGCACCCGCCTACCCGGCGGGTAGAGGATTTCGCCCAATAACATACCCATGGGTACATAAAATTTTCCATACCCGTCTCTTTATCGGGTAAAACCCATCGGGTATTCGGGTATCGGGTACCCATTGCCATCTCTACCTGTGAAGGACGACAGGTGAAGAACATCGCCCATACCCATCGCCCGCAGGTACCCGTCACTCATGGGCATACCCGTTTACCCGCGAACTAAGAGTCACCATCTAAGAGTTGAACTAATGACGAGTACATATAAGCAGCAGCTGTTGCTAGGAAATATAATAATCAATAGCAATTAGATATACAAAAGTTTATAACAATCAATAGCAATTAGAGATATTGCTATGGCTCAAGATGGTGAGGGTGATGGAGGTGGGCTACCTTTGGCTAGCTACGACAGGATTCAAAGCCTTCCGTAAGCCGGGGACTGCGATGGCTGTCGGGTGCGAGTAGCTAAGTCGACAGTGCATGCCGCCGTTGCTGGTTCTCACCTAGGGTATATTTTCCCTCCCCACTCCCCCTCTACTCCCCTCCTCCACTTCTCCTTCCTCTGTTTCCCTTCGCCCCTTGCTCTGTGATGGCTCGGTTATACTATTGTTGGATGTATCTTTTGGGCATGTTGGTTCACATGTGTGGTCCCGTGAAAACGATGGCAAAGGAGATGAGAAAGGGGATGTGTATCTTTTGGGCATGTTGGTTCACATGCGTGGTCCCGTGAAAATGATGGCAAAGGAGATGAGAAAGGGGATGTGTGCTTTGGGAAGAACTGATGTTCGATCTTCCCGGTTGCTTGCTCAGTTCAATTGTGTTGGCGTTTGGCTTGTGGTGGCTCGGTCATCGCCTCCCGGTGCTTTCTTGTGGCCTCCCTGTCCCCTTGGCCTCATTGCCTTGCCCTTCTTCCCTTCGGCTGGATGGATGGGTGGTGGTGGGTTGGTGTGATTCTGGTGGGGGAAAATGGTGTTGGTGGTGTGTTGTGAGCTTGGCTATGATGTGGTTGTTGCTGGAAAATGCCTCCTCTCCTCTGAGCTTTGGCTGGCTCAACCTTACCCCTTATCTTGCTCACTATGGTTCCTTGTCTCCAGTGCTATTACTATTTGCCATGGGGAGAGATGAGATATTTGTTTGGATTTGCTAGGGAAATGGACTTCCTGAATAACTCAGGTTTGTTTTAACGCTGAATGATGATCCTATGGCTGTGAGAGGTGTTGACTGGTCTTACAGTGGACGGAATGCCCAACTTGAAACTAAATTTTAGGGTTCGATTTTTTCTTTAAATTCTTTTTTTATTCGATCTTTGTTGGCTTCTTTACATTTGTTTTTTTTTTTGCAAATGAAAACGCAGTTCTTTTGAAATTCAGGAAATCAGTTATTAATGTATGAATGATATGCATGTAATCTTACATTTTCTATAGCTCTTGAATAATTGTAAATGTATAAGATGATCCTAATGTAATTTTATTTTTATACTTAATATAATACTACAATGGACTATACAATTATGGATTGCAATGTATGACACAACTCGTATTTGTTTACTTTACTGTCTTTTGTTCAATTTAAACCTTGTGTAATGATTGAATTTGGCTAATAAGTCCACGAGGTTAATTTGACTGTTAATTATTGTTGTTAATCTGCAATTTGCCGATTAAGTTAGTTCTAAAAATGTGGGGTGTTACACCCTAATTACGAGCTTACGACTAATCAACAACAACATTGTATTTTATCAATAATATATAAATTCAAAAGATAAAAAGTGTCCTATAAATCGGAAAAACAACTCCCATACAGAAATACTCAAAGTCAAATAGTAGTTAAAATTAGGAGTTTATGTAATATAAAACTCCCTGCGTCAATGAATATAGGTTACTGTAGAATCTGTGTGGTATTTAAAACTGATATATGTTAAATTGAATGTATGAAAACAATATAATAGGATTTTCTTGCAAAATATACTTTCATAAGATGTATTTTTTATTATTTTTCTACCATACTATGATATATATATATATATATATATATATATATATATATATATATATATATATATATATATATATATATATATATATATATATATATATATATATATATATATATATATATATATATATATATATATATATATATATATATATATATAAAAACTTGAAGTGAAGCATTTCATTGGAGAACGTGGAAAAGTTAAAGGTGGTGATCGGTTGGGCTTAAAAGCTCATGGCTTATGGCTGAAAACACTGTAGCTGGCTGAAAAAAACACTGTAGCTAACAGAGGCTTATTTAGCATAATTAAATTTTAAAAATTTTAAAAATATAAAAAATATGTTAGCCCAATATGTATAATACAAACGAATACGGGAAAAAAAGAACCGGCAAAAAAGCTCAACAAAAAGCTAAAAGTTCAGAAAAAACGAAATTTATGAATAGTGAAAAATAAGCCAGAAGGCAGAAGCTCAAGCCGAACCGATCAGTGTCAAAAACCACCCATATTCGTTAAGGGAGGGAGGGAGTAGGCCATGCAATTGCACAGGCCATCTTAAATGTCTAAGCCTCTAAGGCTTCGCTTGGTTAGACTGAAAAGCTGTGGTTTATAACTAAAATTATACTGTAGCTGAAAATCACTTATTTAACATAATTATATTTAAAAAAATTAAAAATAGAAAAATATATTAGCTCGTCACGAAAAAAGAACTGACAAAAATGCTAAAAAGTTACAAATTTAGAAAAAAAAATATCTATAAATAATAAAAAATAAATCAGAAGTCAGAAACTCATGCTAAAATGAACGAACCTAAATGACGGTTCTGCGTGACCTTACAATAAGAAATGTACGGAGCATATCCAAGTATCATAACTTAACCACCGTGGTGTTCTTTACGTCCTCAGTTCCGTAAACATCACGTCACACACAGGGACGCAGCAAAGGTCGGCTGAGAATCTAAAGCAAAACCGAATCTTTCCACCCGTGACCGCGACCGCGAAGCGCACAACTCGTCAGACGCTGTTCCACCGCAATTAATGTCAAAATGGATCGGTCGGTTTTCTAAGGGTGTGTTTGGATGCTAGGATGATCCAGAGATGGAATGATCTTGTTTCAATTTTAAGGTTATCCAGCTGTTTGGTTGGTGGAATGGGGGAGAATGAAATGGAAGCTTGTCACATCCTGAATTTTGGATGTCTGAAATTTTGAATAATTTAAAACTTTTATTTGCATCTTACTAGCCTTTGAATTTTGGTTCAACATCTTATTTGGGTTTTTCCTGAGTTTTGTGCAGAGCAAATGAATAAATACCAAATAATTTAAAGGAGGCTTAACCCTGACAACCTAAAATTCACTATAATTCACTAAATCAAAGTTTTATTTGAAAAAGGGAAATAGTTGAATTACAAGTATAACTCAAAAACATATATACATATACCTAAATTAGACGCCAAGGAATTCAATAATATTCTAGAACTGGAATTCAAGAAAAGGGGTTTTGAATATACAAAACTTCAACTTTTGAAAATTCAAATTCCCAATTTTACCAGTTAGTTTCCCTCTATTTTTCAATACCATGCAGCCTCAACCTTTTTCTACCCTTCCCCTTTATACATGCGGGCCCTCTCACCTTTTCTCTCCCTCTCTCCCCCAATTTCTTCTCTGCCACTGGTCCCTTCCGCCCTTTCTCTGCGTGCGGGCCCAACTCCCGGCTTTCTTCTCTCTCCCTCCTCCGCGCGAACACTTCTTCCTTCGCCCCTTTTTTCCCGCTCCTGGCCGCGCTCGCTCCACGTCGCCCCCTTCCTCGCGCGCCCGGGTTCCCCTCCTCCGCTCCGCTCTGTCGCGTCCGCTCGCGTGCGCGGCATAAGGCTGTCACCCGCCAAAAGCTGTCACGCGCAGGAACCCCGCCGAGCCCCGTGCCCTGCTCCCGCCGCCTCCGCGACGCCGAGCCCGCGCGGTCTTTGCCCATGATCCTCGCCGCTGCCCGCCTCCGCCCGGCTACATAGCGGCACGGCTTTTCCCACTCATCCCCACATTCTTTTCCTCTGTCGCCGTGAGCTTCCCGACCGCCTCCTCGCCATTCCGGAGCTCTGGTGCGTCCCCCTTCAATCCAATCACACCTCCTTGTTCCCCTGAGCCTCAAGTCTCTCCCCTCCGGCTTAATTGAAAAGCGCTACGCCGAAATTGCCAGAGGGCCTCTCTTCCTCACCGCCGGCCAAATGCGCCTCCACCTCCTCCATTTCTTCCTTGGCGCGTCCCCGTCCGATTCCTCGCCTTGAGAGCTGCTACTCGGCGCCCTGAGGCTTCCCCAAGCGCCGGTCACGGATCTCCTCCACCCCAGCTCGCCGGCACCATGCGCCACCGCCGCCGGACACCATCTCACGCCGCCAACCCTCCACGGACCCTCCCCGGCTCGATTATCAGCACGGTAAGCATTGCTCTACCTTCTACATGCTCGGACGCACACAAATTTGTCTTCTTCTTCCTCCCGGCCGGCGGCGCCCCATTCCAACCCGCCTCGGCGCGAAGCCGCGCGCGGCCGCCTCGGGAGCTCCTCGGCTCGCGCTTAGCGCTCCTCGAGCCCCTTTGTGCTCCCAGATCCCATTTCACGGGCGCGCCGCCCCCTGCTACTACCTCGCGCGGCGACGCCATACATCGGCGCCGCGTTTCCCTGTCTCGGTTGGCTGAGCACTCTGTTTTGGCTCTACTGTGCACTTGCTTCATCTAATGTAAACCCCACCCTTTATCACAAAGCGGGCGATGCCCAGTTGGTCATCAGTACCAGCTGCTTAATGTCCTCACCGTGAGGTCCCGGGTTCAAACCTTGCTCTGCTCATTTCCTTTTCATCCTTGTTTTATTTTTGGTTATTATTTTTGGTTATTCTGTTTCAGTTAATAAAAATCAAGGAGAATTAGATACTAGTCCATGAAAGCCAGCAAATTTTTATTAGGGTATAAATGAGATTATTAAAGATCTAAAATTTGATTAATCACCATATATGAATAAATAAAGTGCCTTTACTATTTATCTTAATCTAATTATTAAATGCATTCACAAGAAATAGTTCCAAAACTTAGTAAAGACTCCAATCAAAAAGATAGCCAAGTTAAAATTTAGGAAAATAAATTTGATGCTATGATTGACAATAAAGGATCAGAATTCAATTATAGAGATGGAATAAAGCATTGCGCACAGTAAGATCATTAGAGATTTAATGATGGATTAGCTGTCAAATATGAATAACTAATATGGCTTGGTTATTTATTCAAACTCTAATTATTAACAAAAGATGGCCTTGACTAGATTTAATTAAAAAAGAACCCCCAACCAAAGTAGCGAGGTAAATGACAAATCAAGTAGCTCCGTAAAATTTATTAAAAGATATGCCGAAACCATTTAAAACAAACTACACGTGTAAATTAGAGAGTAATAATTTAAATATACCCCGCCATTAATACATCATCGATAAGTAAATCTCAAGGGTGTATTTAGTTAATAATACAAGTGGAACCTAGTTCTGTATAGCAAATTCGACCCTAGGTAAATAGAAATTTAATTAAAGATCGAGTCATTGTATTCTACTATCGGCTATGCCTAATCGCCCTCAGGTCTCAAGCAGGATATTCATATGAATACCCCTATATCCTGAACCCTCCTTGATATCCGTCTCAGCGGATTCTTCGGTTGTCATTTCCTCGCTTCACTCAAGCTCTGTTGACTCCGTTAACACCCCGCACCCCATCGACTTTGCCTCAAATCACCCAAACTACCCATTAACTCACAATAAAGCTAAATTGGGTTTATTTGGATTTATCTAGACTTTTTGAGTTATTGCGTTTATTTGGATTCAGTGGTTTAGCGCGTAATTAGAAAATTGGAGTCCTGAAGAATCAAGGGATCAAGCAAGATCAAGTTCAATGTGAAGATAAGGACCAGAAGCTCCAGAGAAGGCATCGTGTGAGCTCAAGACCGCGGTAAACCGCGCAAGGTGAGTCAATACTTTGATCATGTTGAACCTATGTTTTCTGCAAATTACTTTGATTTAAATTATCAAATTGCATGCTGTTAGTTTATATGCAAATACATGTTTAATTTACGATTCTAGTTATATGTCCATTGTTTACCTTGAATAATATTACCCTCCTTTGGAATATTTGAATGTGTGAACCTTGTCGCCATAGCAAAATTATAATAGTAACATTTCAAAAATAAGTCTCTAATTATATGCTATGCTTAGTACTGCATAGATATTCAGGGGGCGCTGAAATGCCCCAAACCTCATTATCATTTTCAATCATGTGAAACTGGTTTGGGCAGTCTGGTGGTAATGCCTGATATATGTTGATACGATTATTTTATACTCTCAAAAACCCCAACTTGCTTAATTATCTGGGCGGATGGTTCGAGGGTGTGTATGTGTGGTGCAGTGGATGCACAAAGTGGGTTAGTGGTAGACCACCCAGATACCAATAAGGACTGAATCTTGTCATGACCTCCTGTGTAAAACAGTACAACCACAAGTCTGTAAAATACAACTTGGCTAAGTAAATTTATCGAAATCCCCGGACTCATCTCACTGGTAGGGGATTGATGGGGCTATGCTATGGCAAGGGGGCCTAAAGGGACACCAGTGGGGGGTGAAGTTTCCCAGCTGTCCTACGTTGCGGGAAGTAGAAGCCCGAGCTGCGTTAGTGGCTGTGGGAAACATCCCGCGCATAGATGGGACCCACCGCAAGTGGGAGAAGCCCATAAGGTGAGATGATAAAAGGGACTAGATACTTTGAAAAGTCACTGTGATGGTCTGCTCAACCACATGACTAAGGAATCGTGCGGGGCAACGAGTTGATTGTCTCTTTTGGTGAAAGTGTACAAACTCTGCAGAGTCTAAACTATTCGAATAGCCGTGCCTACAGTCAAGGGCGGACATGGGAACTTAACCAGATATAGTTCTATTTCAAAAAATTTGTGGGTGGTAATGGAAAAACTGGAGGGCAGTGAAAGGCCCTGATTTGAGTTGTCCTGGGGGTCGTCCCAGTGGTAAGTTAAGCGGCTATAACGCTGAAAGATGTTATACGGTGTGATGCCGTATGTATGGAGAAATTATGGTGATATTAGGCATATGGAGTGATGCCATATGTATGAAAAATCATGTTAATATTCCTTGAACATTATGTTTTGTTCCAAAGCTGCTAGGTCTCAGGAAATTTTATATTGTATTTCAAATAGTGGCATTTCTATTCTTACAAAATAAAATATGAGAAGAATAAATAGAGTCGTAAGAAAAGAAGATGGTTGTTTATGATAATTGCATAAAGAAGTTGGTGGATTTATGTTGATCATAATAGGGATAATGATAGTGTGAATTCTGGGAAAAATAAATTGGTGGAGTCTAAATGAATATATAGGCTAGATAGATGATTTAAATGATCTTTGGAGAATTAGGGAGTGTAAAGGTAATTGTTGGATTACAACACTAATACTTAGTATAAATTCTTGGAAGATGTTGACAATGATGGGATTAATATGATTTGATCAAATATTAGATGGATAATTTGAACCTTGGGAATTTGGAGGTATGAAAAGAACTATGGGAGATTAATCTTGATCAATGATAATCTTGGTGGATATATATTAGTGAATCATAGACCTGATCAAGGATATTCTTGGTGGATATTTATTAGAGAATTCTAGATCTGATCAATGACATTTTTGGTGGATGTATACTAGCGATTCGTAGGCTTGATCAACGATATTCTTGGTGGAGGCACAATAGTGAAGTAGTTAGAGATGGATTATAAGGTGATAAGTGGAAGAGCAAATTATGGTTGTGGATCAGTAACAAAAAGGATTGGACTGTTAGGGATTAGAATACAAAAGATATTGGTGGATTAAATAAGCGATATTAGATAAATAATGTCACTAGCTGCTTGGAGTTTTAGGCAGTACTTGCTCGGTGGATTATATAGATTATGATACTCGCTGTTTGAGGATTAGGCAGCATTTGATTGGTGAATTGAACAATTGATGATATTTGCTGTTTGGAGTTGTAGATAGCAAACCATATAGAGAGTGTATGATTGGTGGATTAATTAAATGATGTCGCTCTCAGTTTAGAGTATTAGACAGTAATCAATATAGAAGGAATCCAGTCAGTGGATTAGTTAAATGATGACACTCGCTGTTTGGAGTCTTAGACAGCAATCAGTAAGGGAAGTGTGTCTTTGGTGGATTAAGTCAATTATGGCAATCGCCGTGTGGAGTTTAGGTAGGAATAATAACACTATGATGTGATAGCAATAATGCTACTAAAAGCGATTTTTGGCAAATAAAATAACTCGAGCCTCTCCTTTGATAAGCCATGCATACTACTTATTTGCATTCTGTATATTGGCTCGCGGAGCACGGGGTTGGAGTGCTCACACTCGCTTTTGCGACAAAATTCAGAATCAGGAATCAAATCACCTCGCCTCAGCAACAAGATTGGACAAGCTGGCAGAGAAGATGATGATGTCAAGGGCTAGGTCGCGAACCTCCAGTTGGCTGCCTGTGGGCATGTCCTGAAGGTCCCACCTGTGTGCTCGTTCTTCCGCTGCTGCAATATATTGATTTCGGCCTACTCGGCCCATGAGTAAGTCTATTACTATATTTACGCTTCCGCATGATATGTATTTTGATATGCATTACTGTAACTGTGAGCACTATCTACTGATCCAGGGAATAGTGCAGCAAAATCACAGTGGATTCCGGATGGTAAAATCTGGGTCTGACACAAATGGTCCCTCCTAAGGGAATATTCCTCAAAAATTCGGTATCATGCCATCCCACAAAAAATACCGGACGAATCCATCCCACAGAAACATCACGCGCGTTCTGTCACCCTCCCGTGCTCTCACCCCTCTCTCTCCCCCTCCCTGCTCCAGATCCAGATCTGGGCGGGACCCACGCGAGCGCGCGCGCGAGGGCGGCGGCGGGCGTCGCGGAGGTCGGCGCGGCGGCGTCGCGGGAGGTCGGGCGGCAGCGCGCGTCGCGGAGGTCGGCGTGGGAGGTCCGGCGGGAGGCCGCGCGGAGGTCGGCGTGGGCGGCGGCGGCACGGGAGATTGGGCACGGCCGGCGGCCAGGGAGCTCCAGTGAAGTGAAGGTATGGTGAGATTGAATATATGTGCAGTATTTTTGTGAGAAATATATATGCGAAATATGTGTAGTGTTTGGAATCTGTGGAATCTGTGAAATATGAGAAATATGTTACATTGTGATGTTATCAATTGTGCTATTTATATTGTAGATGGACAGGAGACTAGCTAAAAGGAGAAAGTGTGTGCTTTATGGTGCTGCTGCTTTCGTGGTGGTTGCTATGGTGGCTTTGTATGTCAGATCTAGATTAATGAAAAGAAGAACACGTATTACCTATGGTCCAATGGAAGAAAGAGATAGAGCAAGAATTGATTATCTAAATAAGAAAATTTATAGAGATGATTCAACTTGCCAAAAAATGTTAAGGCTTACTAGAGCTCCTTTCTTCCATTTATGTGAAGTTTTGAGAGGTCGCGGTTTGCTTGGAGATACCATACATGTTAGTGTTGAAGAGCAAGTTGCAATGTTCCTAAATATTGTAGGGCATAACCTAAGGAATAGGTTAGTCCACACTAATTTTGATAGGTCCATGAAACAGGTTAGTCGATATTTTAGAGCTGTACTCCATGCCATAGGAGAGCTTAGAAGTGAACTTATTAGGCCACCTTCCTGAGACCCCAACCAAAATTGCAGGAATCCAAGATGGGATCCATATTTCAAGGTATGACATTGCCAATTGTTTGTTAGAGATGTAAGCTCAACTATTTAGCTACTAATTTTTATTTTTTGAAAATAGGATTGTATTGGAGCCATTAATGGTACACACATAAGGGCAACCGTTAGTAAATCCATGGAGCCTTCTTTTCGCGGTAGGAAGTCATTTGCTACACAAAATGTGATGGCAGCGGTAGATTTTGATCTCCGATTCACATATGTGTTGGCTGGTTGGGAGGGAACTGCACATGATGCTACAGTTTTAGCAGATGCATTAGAGCGTGAGAATGGCTTACGTGTCCCACAAGGTAATAGCTCCACTCTAGATTAATTTGTCTATAGTTAAAGCTTTAAATTTCCACCTCACCTGAGCAATAATTTCTGCCTCACATATTAGGAAAATTCTACCTTGTGGATGCTGGATACGGAGCTAAACCTGGGTTTTTGCCTCCATTTCGCGGTGTGCAGTACCACTTGAATGAGTGGGGGAGTAATCCTGTTCAAGATGTCCCTGAATTATTCAACCTTAGACATTTCTCTCTACGTGTGACAGTAGAACGTGCTTTTGGATCACTCAAGAGGCGTTTCAAAATTCTTGATGATGCCACACCATTTTTCCTTTTCCTGTCAAACCTAGTGGCTGGTGGCACTAGGATATCATCTGGTTTTAAAAAAGTGCACCTAAATAATTGTGGTAAAGCATTGAGTGAGCATTTCAAGATTCATGTCACTGGCGAGCAAGTTAGAAATCACCTAAAGAAATGGAGGATAGTATGGGCAAAGGTTCTGAGGTTGAAAAAAATTAGTGGGGCTCTCTGGGATGAAGATTCTTGTTCTATTTTGCTATGTGAAGAGCATTACAACAATTACATTCAGCATCCGGTAAGCATTACAACAATCTATGTTCTATTTTACATTCAACAATTACTGTATATGTTGCACACAATCTGATTTCTATTTTCTATGTTTGCTAGAAAAACAAAAGTGATGCTGACATGCTAAACAAACCTATTGAGCACTATCATGCCATGTCTACAATATTTGGGAATTGTTTGGCTACAGGAAAGTATGCCAAAGGCACAAGTGATCCACTTGCCACTGAAGTTACAGACATTGTAGATGACCCAATTGATGTTGACGGTGGGGCATCTCCAACTGAAGTTAACATTGGGAACAATGGGGCAGCAGATGCAAGTGTTGGTGAGTCCTCAGGTACCAAACCACCCCGTAAAAGGGCTAGAGTGTCTGCCCCAGCATCTGTTGATGATGATATGTTGCTACCAACAATTACTTTGGGTCTTGAGAGGATAGCTAGTGCTATAGAGAAGGTGGGCGCCTCTTCTGAGTCAACTATCCCAGCTGGTCTTTGGGACAGTCTTGCATCTGTACCTGGTTTTGATGAGGCACATCTCTCTCATTATTATGCTTATTTGTGTGAGAATGTTGGGCTTTCCAAGGCATTCATGGATCAAAGCTTGACAGGAAAGTTGGTTTGGGTTACTAGGTATGTTACCAAGCATTTTCCTTGAAGTTGGGATTAGAAGCATTTCACCTTGAAGACTTTTGTGTACTGAAAGCATTTCACCTTGAAGACTTTTGTGTACTGGAACAATTATCCTACTATGTAGTATTCTGTGCTGTTAAGGACCTTTTGTGTACTATTAAGGGGTTAATTAGGACTGCTAAGTGTTGTAATGTATGAATTGATTAATGTGATGCAAACTCTATGAGTTGTTATCTACGAAATGGACCTATTTATATGCACTTTATTTCAGTTCTAAATGTGCTATCACGTGCTAGTTAAACAAAATTATGTCAAGGGGAAAAAATTTGTAATAAATGTCAAAGGGGTAACCTCAACAAGCAGGTTAGCATATCCTACTTTTCATCCCCATCCCACCAACCAAACAAGAGATGGAACAGTTCCATTCTTCTCCATCCCACTAACCAAACAAAAAATAGAACCATCCCATACTATGAACCAAACACATGGATGGAACCATCCCGTTCCATCCCAACCCAAAAAAACTGGAATCATCCCATCCCATTCCTCCCCATTCCACCAACCAAACACACCCTAAGAGAACCGCGCTTGTTCTTGCGTGGCCTTCCCCCGCCCTAGTAAAAACAAAATCCATTGTGAGGGGCTCCTCATTCGTTGATGATTCGATTTTGAGCTAAATAAATATGAGAATTTGTTTCTCACGTTTTATGGCATGTTAATATAGGTTGTAATGCCCCCGTTTCCAGGGGCGCGTACGGACACGGCATTCCGCAACTATTCACGCATGAACAGTTATGGAACGTCGCGCAAGAGTATACCATTGCATGCTTACAATAAAAGTCCAACATATATTTCACATACGGATTAACATCCAGTTTTTCCACAGCGGGGCATGCAAGCCCAAAGTATATTTACAATACAAAAGACTTCCAGAATCCGCTTGAGCGCGGCGAAGACCTAAAGCCAAGGGTCCTCATCGAAGAACAGCTCCGCGGGGGCTTCCTCGATAGGGAGACCTTCACCTTCGTCTTGATCCTCTAAAAGGGGGATTTAGCAAGCCATGAGCTAACCAGCTCAGCAAATCACAACGGGAAACCCTGACTTACTACTTTGCAAGTATTATCAAAGGGAGGGTAATATACTTGGTTTATTATCTTGAGTGGATGCAATTTTATTTGCAAACATTTTAGAAATTTACCAAGCAAAAACTATCCCTTATCATTAGGGTTTTCATGAAGAGATAATTATTCAACTAAACCAATTAAAACATTTGAAAAGCCTACTTAAGCTTTGCATCTGGAATCACCCAAGTGACACAGCTCCGTTAACCGGGAGCACGGCGTATTCGAATACCATTTGATTGACTCTGCAGAGTTGCTCAACTTTATCCACACGCAACCTTAACCCTCATGACTGAGTTAAGGGACCAGGTCTTTTCACTGCTCAACTTTTGATATACACTCCACCCGATAGGTTCGGAATCCGCACACCCTCGGGTATCCGTTGGCCACCACGGATAGCCGGGTCCGAGTTGTGAGGTCCTATCGTTGTCTTAGTCCGGACCCGTGATCTGGACCGACTCCCAATGCAGGGCTTCACTCAAGTTGAGCAGATATTAAACCAGGGTTGACGAATCAACACCTGTGGTTGAGCGGGTACTATGTCATTTGCTTGGCATAAGGGTCTAGTCCTTATATTTTCACGAGGTCCGCAACCTCAACCCCAGGGCAAAGTGGTGGGCGAAGACCGTCTTGCGGTTTCCCACAACACTCCTACCCTATCTTGTGCACGTCTGCACTGCCACCCTAGGGTACGGTGTCCCATACCACCTTACCCTATCATCCGAGTTTTGCAAATCTACCGGCCCACGGCCACAACCTTATTTGTGACAAGTTTTGCATGAGATAATAATATTAACCTACATGTGATATTACTACACATAAGGTAAATCTAGGGTTACAATGGCGGGGCTACAATTTAAACATGGCATTTAACAGTGGTAGGTCATATCTATATCGCATGTCATTCTAAACCATTTTATTTTACATAAACTAACATTTCACAACTAGCATTAATGAAACTAGTATATTACATAAATACATGGCATGGGAAATCAAAACGATCAAGGAGTTGTGACTTGCCGTTAATCTGGATGATCTCAGCTAGCTCGAACGAAGAGACACCTGGCTCCTGGGACTGCACCTGCACCTCCGGGATCTCCGACACTAGCGCAAACATATAAAACAATTAAATCCAGCTTGAGACTAATCAAGCGAGGAAAAATAAACTATTTTAAAAAGCAGTAAAATGCATAAATCCTCAAATTGGAATTTTTAGAATTTATTTGGGATGAATTTGTGAAAGTGGAGGCCAAAAATGGGTCCAGGATATTATTTGGAGCAAAGTGCTGAAATTTGGGAATTTTTGGGATTTTCTGTGATTTTCTAGAATTTATTTGGATTTTTCTGGAATTTAGAAATTAGAAAAGCATCTGGAAAAATTGGGGGAACAGTAGACGGCCGGCCCGTTGCTACAGTAGGCCTGGTACTGTGCGGCCCACGCGGCCGACGGCCAGCGCGGCCCACGGCGACGCGCAACCCGCATGCGCGCGCGGGAGATGGAGTAGGCCGAGGGGAGGCGGCCCACGCCAACGTGCGTCCGCGCGGCTCGGATGGCCGACACGTGGTGCTGGCGGGTGGCGGGGATGGCAAAGGAGAGAGCGGCCTGGATCGGTGAGGGTGGGGATCGGACGGCAGCGATAAAAAGAGAGCGGCCAAAACGGTACGGGGATCGGATGAACGAGGGGAGACGGGATTAAGAAGATCGAACGGTGGAGGGAGGGCCACGTCGCGGGAAGGGGGCCTTTTTCCTCCTCCCGCTGCTACAGTGCCCCCGGGGCAACGTTACGGTGGCGACGGCGTCTGGGCGCTCGGAGGGTCGGCGGCGGCGACCAAGAGTACCGGCGGGTGCGGCTTGACAAGGGGATTCCATTTTCAGGGCTTGGGAGGTGCGGGAGGCAACTGTGGTGGCCGGAGGCAGAAGGGGGGTTACGAGTTCACGGCGGCGCTGGGGTTCTCTGGTGGCGAAACATCCAAAAAGGGGTGCAATTTCACAGACAGGGGAGTCTGGAGCTCACAATGGCGGTGGAGATTTCAGCTGAGGCGTCATCAGGAGAGCTGGCCACGGGAAGCACCTTTGATCGGCGGTGGTCGTCGGTGCTGGAGCTCTACAGATGTTCCATTGGCCTAGGGAGTTTACCAAAATCGTCAGCAAGGGGTGGAGATACTCTGAGCAAAAATAATTGAGAAATGGAGGGAGGACGGGGAAGATCAGCCCACGGGGTCGCCGGCGCAGGGGACGATGGCGGCGGAGCTCGGGGCAACATGGGCTCAATTGGTTGCTCTGGGAGGGTCCTTGGAGTGATAGGGAGTGATTGCGGGTGGTGGGGGAGCTCTGGAAGCAAAAGGGGAAGGGAGGAGGCCGGGGGGTTTTATACCCGAGCAGGGGAGGCGGAGCCTTAGGGGAGAAGGAATGGGCGCGGCACCGGGAGTCAACAGAGGACGGGGGAGTAGTTGGGAGCGTCTCCTCCGTGAGATGGGGGTGACATCCGGCCCTGAGTGGCAGTAATGGTGATGGACGGAGCAGGGGAGCGGTTGAGCTGTGGCATGGGCGAGGGCGCGTCCGCGCGCGGGAGAGGGAGGAGGCGGGGACTGACGGGTGGGGTCGGGGAGGACTGCTGCGGCACGTGGAGCAGGAGAGGGCGGAGCTCCCATCGGACCGGTGGACGGCGAGGTGCGCGGGCGAAGGCAAACCCGCGGGCGGCGGGGCGGAGAGGCGGTGCTAGGCGGGCGCAGGCGCAGCGCGAGCGCGAGGGAGAAGGCGGGGAGGGAGCGCAGCGCCAGCGGGAGAGAGGGAGCGGGGAGGGTGCCGAAGAGAGGGGAAAACGGGAAGAGGCGGGGCGCCAAGGAGAAGGGGTGGCGCCTTGCCAAAAAAGGAAAGCGGCGGTAGAGGGAACTTTCCCAAAAGAGAAAGTTTTCAGATTTCACTCAAAATTGAAGCAAAAATTAGGAAAATTTTCGGTTTGAAATTTTGGGGACTTTTCATAGGCTTTCGTTTCCACGAGCTAACCTGAACCTTTAATTTTTTTTTGAAGCATACTTTTTACTTTTCTCGTTTTAAGGATAAATTTTTAGGATCGTAGACACATCGCGTATCTTACTCCTTTTGCGTCCGGATCTCACCTACACTTTCTCCACCACTCGTTTTCCACTTCTTTCAATCATTACTATTTGTTTTTAACTAAAAGTCAGCAACCACAACCAATATATACACCCCCTTAATTTTGTCCCATCAAACAGTCGCCGTCATGCTCACTCCAGAGAGAGCCGCACATGCACCTCTGGCTGTGGCTTCAAGTCCCCCACGACCCATCGATGCCACCATGCTTCAGTCACATTGTTTGGAATTCAGTACTCGTCGCGTGCACGGTTCATGGGTTACTAGCCTTGCAAGATAAAGATTATGGCCGCGGATGTGGATGTGATGGTCTGCAGGCCAGGTAGGAAAGGGATAATTGTCGGCATTGTGAGCAGAAGCAATGCAATAGCGCGAAACTTAGGACATGTTCAAATTGGTTTTTAACTTATGCTTGGAGAAGCTAGAAGCCAATTTGAACACTTGGCTTCTAAAAACGGCTTCTCTAAGCCATCTCCAAAAGCTACCGGTCGACTTCTATCGTCTCCTCCGCATCTTCTAAAAGTTGTTTTTCCTAATTTAATTCCAAAAGCTACTTTTTCTAGCTGTCACAATTTTATTTTAGCTAAAAGCCAAAAGCTCTGATCTAAAGCCATCAGGACTAACCTGCTCAATCCAGATTTTGGCTTCTGGCTTTGTGACTGAAAAAGCACTGTAGCGGCTAAAATTGCATTGTAGCGGCTTAAAGAAGTTGAAACAAGCTGATTTTTTTGACATAGTAGTATGAGCTCGTTACAGACATCGTGTACGCCATGACTAGACCTACAAATTACATAGGGGCATGATTTCCTGACGATTAATGGCGAACCTAAGTTGCTGGCAGCAACAATGCTGCTATCCAATCACGTGTCATGTCTATCAGTATGGCGTCAGTGCCCTGCAGAAGACTTGGCACCATAGCCGAAGGTCCCCCTTGCTGCCCCAGTGGGTTTGCGGGGGCTCTCGTAGCCAATTCGGGGTCGAGAATAAAGTTGTGCAATGACATTGTTGCTACAATGATCGCCTTTTGCCTGCGACTCTTATAGCTAGGAACCTTGTCAAGTATGTGTCATTTCATCTTACACATGCCAAATGCACGCTTGACAGCATTCCATAGGGAGGAGTTCAGGAAGTTGAAAAACTTCTCCATCCCGGAAGGCTGGGTACTGTTCTCGAACTCCGAAAGGTGGTACCTCTGGTTGCGATATGGGACTAATACCCCAGCCTATTGGGATACCCAGAGTTGATTAGGTAATACTTGCCTACACTAGGGACAAGCGTGAAAGGAAAATATCAGTTAGTAGTCCCCGTGCAATGCATGGTACAATTGAAATTTGTTCGAACATATTATCTTCCGGTGCATGCGGGAAGTGGTCATCGTATTTCACCATTGTCTCGTATAGGACACACGTGTCGTGCGCTGATCCGGGCCATCCTGATTGGTGAACCTACAATCAAACTCACATATCGCGAGCACATTCTGATTGGTGTATCTATGCTATTGAAATATCGTGTCCTCTCGGTGCCGGAAGACCGAGCCGGTTGAAACGGTGCCTAAAACACTTCCGTAGAATCCTGTGACGTTCGTCGCCGCGGTTAATGACTTCATGCCGTCAGGACAGTTAGTGCAGTGCATGGTCTCCTCCCTGCGTGTCGAGCTCTGTCTGGCAGCAATGGGTGTTGCTAAGTCGTGGTATGGGTAATGGGTCTGCTGCATCTGTCAAATTAAGGGATCAGTGACTAGGTTGGGCACCTACCATCGTGCGGATGGAAGTTTCTCTAGAAAAGTTGCACCGTACGTACCGTCGAGACTCGAGAGTATACTAGGCGTGTACAGCCAAACTCTGGAGTAGTGAGAAAAGATGGAATAAAACATGTACTGTAGTATTGTATTTCAGAATGTCATGAGCATAGCAAAACCAGCAACAAAACTAAAAGTCAGATTTGAGTGCACCCATGTATATGTTATTCCAAATACTCCTACATATTCTAAAAAAGACCAGGCTGGATCAAAAGTTGTTTAGTGAGAAAAGAGAGCACTAACACATCATTGATCTTAGGAGAAGAAGCATCTAGGTACTATGCAAGCTAGTGGAGTAGTTAACCATCTACCCTGTCTTAATGCGTACACGACACATGGAAGCAAAGCTAAATTCTTGTCCAGCCGAAATGGCTCAGAGGAGCACGGCTGATCTACCAGGAGAACAAGCGCGAAATTAAAATCGTCCGCTGTTTGTTTCGCTATGCTCCATGCATGCACCTTAGACAAACACGAGCCCAAGTGGGAATAATTCTAGTGCAGCTGTAGGGAAGATAGAATCAGAGACCATGCTCCAACCTCCAAGGGCACCTTTTGGCATAACATAATTAGCATGTGGAGTGGACTTCTTTATGTATGGAAAAAAAGTACATGGCACTATCCATGAAGAACGCAAGGAACGAGACCGTAAAGGAGGAATGTGTTGGCCCAAGCAAGAACAAGCCGAACATTAGGGAATTTTTTATTGGGTGATTTTCCCATGTCGCCTAATCGTGAAGTGAAAAAATAATATAATTATTTTATTAGTCTGATAGAAATAATTGTGAGGGTAAATAACAATTGTTGTAGGTAATATATTTAGCAAATGTAAGTTATTTCTTTTTTTGAAATAAAAAGGCAAATAATATTGGTTGATCCGTTTGTGATTTTCGTAAATTATGAATGGTATGAAATCTGTTAGACTCGAAATAACATTTTGCGATCGTCATATGTTGTTGTAGTGTAATAAATTTTTGAAGAATTTTATGAGGGCGATTGAGGTAGTAACGATTAGTAAGTAAAAACGGTAAATGATATTGCGATGCATTAGAGTATTCATACACGAAGGAAGACAAAGCAAAATATGTACACAATGAAAAAAATACACAAAGCAGGAGGAAGACCCACTACTCAACACCAACTACACCACTCGTAGCACCTCCTCCGCCGTCATCACGTCCCACCCCCAGTCGGTGCTTACTTGTACGACCCCGCTAGAGCTTCCTCAGCGTGGGGTATCAACACCCCGACATGGTGAGGCTATCAAGAGCCCTACTGACCCGTGCTCCCAATGCCTCGGGGGTGGACTGCACCTATGGCTACGTGGGAACTGGCGCACTGCTAAGCAGCGACCTGGAAAGGATCTTTGCTAGATCGTCTGTGAGGAAGTTGCACACGTCCACCGGGAGATCCTCGTGGGGGATAGCCGAACTCCTGGCCGGTGCATCGTACTTGCAGGACAGGTATTGCTTATTTATACAATATATCGACGTGAAAAATCTTACACGAAATGTACCTTCTGCTTTGACTATGGCCTGTAGCCAACTATTGTACCCGTCAGACCTGTTCTAGCCAAACAACGTGTGCTACCTTGTCGATGCCAGGTAGGGGTCCACAGATGATGACGGCGACGACGTGCAGGTACGTGCCCACACTGCCCCTCTAGCACGGCCCGGCGGTGGCGGTGCTCGGGGGTAGGCACGTGGCCCTTCAAAGCCTCCTACCTGAGCTACAGTATGTGGCGGCCTCGATGTGCACGTCGACGTGGCCACCTCTGAGAGTGTCCTGCAGTAGCTCATCGCGTATCACCTTGAAACCATGGGCGACCCTGTCCACGATCAACCCGATCTCCCCCATGATCTCAGCGGTGATGTCCATCTGCAAGAAGTACATGAAAGCATCAAAATAGTAATTGTGGTAACCGTACCTTGAAACTTTCAGACACGAGAGTATGTACCGCGAGGGCAAAGTTCCATGCTAAGTGCACGGGGTACGCGTCGGTCGGTGCTGGTACGTGAGCGGGGAGAGGGTCAACAACATGAACTAGCCTAGTGTGTGTCTGTGGAGCGTACCAATGTATGTACTCGTCGTACGTGTTGGGGTATACGTGGTGCCCTCTTACACGAAGTCCTCGAGTGCCTCTACCCACGACGCCATCTTTGCGACCTGGCTCGTCCTGCTACCACTCCTCCTATTATGCCTGCAAAACGTACAACTACAATTAGGAGGCATCGTAATAGAACTGAGGAAAAAAATATAGGGACATGTGTTGTGTGTAACTCATCGAGGGCTGAATCAGGCACCCAACGCTCGACGGGGACAAGAACAAATTGGCAAAGGGCAAAGTGGCGCATCACTCTGTGCATCGCATAGTCCTCAACGAACATGCCTAAGATGAGCTTCTTCTGCTTGAGCCAGTATGGCCGGTCATGCAAGCACAGCAATGAGAGCCTGGTGGGGGCGCGATATGCCATCTCCTAAATAGAGTACGGCTCCCAGTGCACGCCATCAGTAGTGAGGCGGTTAAGGTGCTCGACAAAGTTGTCATACACACGGGTGACCTAGAAGTGTGCAAATTGTGCGTGCGAGCCAGAACAATGGTTGCAAAGGATGACTCGTAGTATACATATAGTAAAGATTCAGGAGAGTACATACCCATCTACGACACCAAAGGGACCCTACAGTAGGCTGATCCACAGCGCCCCGGTGGTACATGTCCACGCGGTATAGGTTGCTATCGAGCAACATTAGCCGTTCGAGGGGAAAACGCTTGAACGACCACAGCTGTAGTAGGAGGAGCAGCCTATGAGGACAGCGGTCGTCCTCGTCCTGTGGCAAGCGTTGCACATGCCGCGGTATGTCACGACAAGTATGGCTAATCACTAGCTATAGTGCACCTCGTCCAAAAAGACATAGTATGCTGCCATGAGCTCGACCAAAAGAACCCCTTCAAACCTACCCAGCAGGTCGTCACGTCGGTTGGTAGGCGCATCTGCCGGGCAGACAACATCTCCTGTGATAGGCTAGCCGAGCAGCATTGTGACGTCCTATAGAGCGGGGGCCATATCCCCGAATTGGAGGTCGAAGGTGTGTGTCTTGGGCCGCCACTGATCTAGTAGAGTTGTCCACAATGACCGGTCGAACAGGAACTGTTGTGACCGCTCTGGGCTACCTAGACTTCCCCGACCTCCTCGACTAGAGTGTCATTCTTGTCGGTGGCCTCCACCATCCGTGTGAGAGGTAGAAGGTCGGCATCTCTCAGCCTGCAATGCACAAAGAAGTAACTACATAGTGCAAATATCGTAAAAACATGCCATAGTTCGTACGCAAACCTGTCTCTCCAACATGGGTCTAGTCTCTAAGCCCGTCGGGGTGTCCACATATGGACCATCCCTAATTGGGTCTCCTCGTCCCCCTCTCAGGATGTGGGACACGACGGTTCGCGTGGTACTACGCATCGCCGTGCCGGTCTAATAGGCTAAAAGGCCAGTCCGAACCACCAATGTCGCGAGCCATATTTACAAATCAATTTGAAGTTAACAATTACGACACAATTACTAGTTTAATTATTAATGGTGCAGCTCCGGGAATTGTTCAAATCATTCCTAGCCAATTTTACGTATGCTATTATGCCTATTTAATTTCTCATTGGTGCATACACATTTATCTATCGCTCTAAATAAATTTTTCCCTTTTTGTACCTATTCTTTTCCCGTAATTAATACACGCATGACAATTTACTTACAGATATAAATAGAACATAAATATGAAGTAATAATTAAATTAATTATACTAAGGCGTCCCTGTGGGATGTTTGAATTTTATTTTCATCATTTGCGGACTTTTACAACTCAAATGCTATTTAAATCATCGCTTACAATTTTAATCGCTGCGCATAATCTTAAATTGTCACATACTTTTTTAAATTGGTATGTGCTATTCTAATCGTCATAAATAGTTATAAATCTTTCGATGGCTATTAATTATTCTAAAAATTAAGAATACTTATTACATGGTTTCTACAATTTATAAACGACTAACAAAATTAACTATGCCCTCAAATGCATAACAGAGTGATCTAAATAACAATACAATTATTAACAACTAAATTGGTGTTACTTTCTAAACTACAAATTTAATGATTTCAGTTACTATCCTACCATGTTTGAAAAATAAATATACAAAAAAAATACAGAAAACTCATGTCGTCAATACATAGATCCCTTCTCCCCTCTTCCCCTCCCTCTCCTCTTCCCTCCTCGTCTTCCTCTCTCTTCCCTCCTCTCCTCTCTTCTTCTCATCTTTTTTCCCTCCTCTCTTTCTCTTCTCCTCTCTTTTCTCTTCTCTCCTCCCTTCCTCTCTCTTGGCCGAAATGTGAATGAGCACAGTGCCAAGCATCGCCCGCGCGCTCGAGGGGATATACTCCCTAGTCGCCCAACAGTTGGGAGACTAGGGGCATGTCGCCCAACCGTTAGGCGACTTTGGGTCTTGTGGCCCAACGGTTGGGTGACTAGCCTAAGTCACCCAATCGTGGAGTGACATATAGTCAAAACTGCAAAAACAAACACGGGTATATTAGTGTAATTTAGAATTAAAATTAATTATTTAAACAAATTCAAGATTAGGAGCACTAGTGCTTAGTTGTTCATTTTGACTCTGTAGCCATGTTCTTTTGGGCCACGATCAATAGTTTTTGGTTGTGGTTGATGACTTTTGTTTATATTTTTCGATATGGCAACGAACGATGAAGGCACTGACGTGATTGGCGTACATAGTTTTTAAAATCAAGAAGCCATATGAACAATACGCTTTAAGAAGCCATCCCTTTTATTTTGATTTTAGGAGAAGTCAAAAGTTAAAAGCCAAACATCCAAAAAAAAGTAGCGATAATGCAAATGTGAAGAGACGAGGCCAAATTCAGCTCGAGTCTAGCCAAAAAGATCTGATTCTAACATGGCAACGACAAGGAGCTGGGTTTTGGCAAGAAGTGCCAGTAGTTTAGTTAGTGAGAGCTATTTCAACCTATACAAACGAGCACGTGCTATCTGAATAAACTGACAATACCATGTTATAATCCTACTTGCATCGCTAACATGGCATAGAATTTCGTCACTGTAATTCATTCCGTATCACGCAACAAAAATAATGGAAGTCAACACACGCATTTTTCCCTACTCCGATTGTCTCCGTCAACAATACAAGTGAGTATTTGTTGTCCAAATGAGCTAAAAATTTTGCACAAGACTTTCACTTGAGCTGCTTACGTGCCATAGAAATTCACTGCTAAAGCTCATTCTATACCGCGCAACAAAAATAAA